>CM042181.1:14280714-14288214 GCA_023376005.1 Doryteuthis pealeii
TTTTATTTTTATTTAAACCTCAATGAATAATAAAATTGTTTTACATCATTAAGACTGTTGCCCATATCTATATACTAATAACATGCAATTGTATTTATATATACAACAAAATAGTGGTTTACAGTGTGAATGGGAAGGCTAATTTGCATATTGATCTTAAAAAATTGATTTTGATAAATGTATGCTAAGTATTATTGATTTCTAATTGTTTGGTTTTATATTATTGAATATGAGCAAAAATCTCTGGGATAAATCTTTAAAAAAAATTATTAGGAAGAAGAAATAACTGTAATATTATCCTTTACTTCCTATTTTAAGTAAAGAGTTAAATTAGAAAAATTTACCAATGAAAGACGGGAGTAATGGAAAATGATGAAAGAGTTAGTTTCAAAGCTGTTCTATTTTTCGATAATACCCCCTCTGTTCCAAATCGTTTATCTGCATTCTTATTTAGTTTTATTAGCCTTTCTAATTTAACATGAAATTTTATTATATTAAAACTTAAATACTTTGCTAGTATATATAAATATATATACTTTCTTCTTTTTTTCTTATATTTTTCTGTGTAGCATGCCCCTTTTCCTCCCTTTCTTTCTTTAAGATAAAAACGGAATGGTCCATTATTTAACTGAGGTAACGGCACTCATAAAAAATAAGAACTCGTCGGATAAGCAACACCAGATAACCAGAATTTACATTTTTGCGTTTTATCTTGGATGATTTGGGCGGTCTAACTTTTGACCAGAGGGTGTTGCAAGATGATAACGGTCGTACAATTAAAGAACACTAGTATTGGTATATGGATTGAAGATTGATGATTGCGGAGCAGTTAATGTCAATCTTCACAAGAATGATGCTTAAGGACGGAATTTTGGTGGGTGAGCAGTCTAGACATGCAACACTCCACTTAGGCTAGACGGGCGGTCAGAGAGGCCTTCTACGATCAATCGGCTGCTCACGGCAAGCCCTAGCACCTATATGATTGCTCCAACCCTATTGCCCTTGTGGAAATCCCCAACCCTTTTTATTATATATGTGCTAGAAAGCAGTCGCTGAGGGCCTTAGTATCTTGGTTATGACTTTAAACTTTATATCTGATAGTGAATTTCCAAGTCTACAGGTCTGGGTATGTGGAGCACTCCTTCATCACCATTGCTCCCAGATCCACTCTGGCCCAGATTGGTAGTACCTGTTAGGGTCCCATTTATAGGTTAAATAGAAAAATGTGTTTATGAAGAAAAAATACAGTATCCATTAAGAATGAATTTATTTCAAAACTTGGTCGGCATAAAATTACCTATCGAGGTTGATAAACAAAACAAACAAACAAACAAACAAACAAACAATAAAACTTAAACACTTACGCCTGGAGGGCGTAGTTAGATTGATTATATATATATATATATATATATATATATATATATATATATATATATGTGTGTGTGTGTGTGTGTGTGTGTGTGTATGTGTGTGTGTGACCTTCAATTTGTCTTTATAGTGTAAGAGTGGACGTCCAATAGAACGCTTAGCATTTGGTAATTGTCCGTATAATATCTTCTTTGGAAGCCTGTTCTCATTCATCCTGACAATGTGACCAACCAACCTAAGCTGAACCTTTCCTAGTAAGGTTTCAATGCTAGCAATGTTATATTTTTTCCATATTGTGCTATTTTTCACTCTATCATCCCATTTTATATGGCAAATGGCCCAAAGACAGCGTATGTGAAAGGCATCATTATATATATATATTTATATATATATATATATATATATATATATATATATATATATAAACGAATTAAACACATATGTCAAGGTACTACTATAATTTGAATATATATATATGTATGTATATATGTATGTATGTATGTAATATTGTGAAAAAATTGGAAAAAACAAGTTTATAAACGAGTAATGTTTATTTATTAAAAATTTTAAATAAATTTACCGACCATAAAGAAACAGAGGTTCGCAGACTTCTTATTTTCTGTGATAATTTATTTTTCCTCAAACTAACAAAAGTCCTGATGAAGATCTATTGAAACAGATCGAGACACTGCAGCGTAGGCGAAATAAACATTACTCGTTTATGAACTTGTGTTTTTCAAATTTTTTCACCATATTACTTACTGTCGGATTCACTTCCACTATTTCTTTTATATATATATATATATATATATATATATATATATATATAGAGAGAGAGAGAGAGAGGGGGGGAGATAGAGAGAGAGAGATAGATATACTGGCAATTTTTTCCGAGATGACATAAAGGAAAATAAAGTGCTCAATTACAAATGTAAGAGCTGTATTTATTAAATATAACTGTCTATATAGTTATAAATGTTTATACAGTTATAAATGTTTGTGCATTTACGTAAGGTTTCAGGCTATTGCCTTCTTCAGAATGCGCCATCAGATGGCGCATTCTGAAGAAGGCAATACCCAGAAACCTTAGGTAAATGCTCCGTAAAAACCTCTGTATAAACAGTTATATTTAATATATATATATATATATATATATCTTATTATAATGGAGATTGTGTGTTTTTCTGTCTGTAACCAAAACTATATTACTACTCAAGTCACAATTCCCTTAGTTATTTACGTCACATTCTCCATGATTCTATTCCTATTTAAACCTCAATTAATAATAAAACTGTTTGACATTATTAATACTGTTGGCCTTACCTAAATACTAATAACATGCAATTGTATTTATATATACAACAAAATACCAGTTTTCAGTGTAAACGTAAAGCTAATTTGCATATTGATATTAAAAAAACTGATTTTAATAAAAATGTGCTTGGTATTATTGATTTCTAATTGGTTGGTTTTATCTTAATGAATATGAATAAAAATCTCTTCAATAAATCCTAAAAGAAATTCATTAACAAGAAGAAATAACTGTAATTTTATTCTTTACTTCCTATTTTAACTAAATAGTTAAATTAGCAAAATTTAGCATTGAAAAACGGAAGTGATGAAAGAGTAAGTTTCAGTTGTTCTATTTTCCGATTATACCCCCTCCGTTTCAAATCTTTTTATTTGAATTCTTAATTAGTTTCATTAGCCTTTCTGATTTAATCTAATATTTTATTACATTTAAACTTAAATACTTGCACCCGGAGGGTGCATATATTTGCTAGTATATATATATATATATATATATATATATATATATATATATTCCGACGAATTTCCTAGTCAATTTCCTACTATAATTTTAAAACAACTTTAGATCTTTTAGTCCTGGTTCTTTGGATGCCTTAGGAGACACAAACAAATAAGTTATTGATGGCGGGACAGTTAAGAAAACCATTCTTTACGAGAGGAAAAATATCATGGCGAAATTTTATACGTAGAATTGAAAACGAAACTTAAAGAATTTTTATGCATCTTTTTTTTTTTTTTTTGGTTCAATCAAAATTCGTCTGCGATTAAATAGAATTTAATCTCGTGCATCGAAGAAATCGCGAGACCCAAATCGATCAAGATGTCTGGGAAAATATTATTGTTAAATTGTTTTGTCACTTGATTTTTTTCACACATATCCAGCATTATCGTATTGCAATATATATGCTTAAAACAATTATTGCGATATATAAGTGGTGTGACGGCTTTAAAATAGTGGGCAGGCTTCTAGGAATGACTTTTTCAAAAATGCAATTCCTAAGAAACATTCTTCTATTCCGAAAAGAGTGAGCAGAAATTAAAAGGTTTTTGTATTTCCTTATGCTTCTGTAGTCATCCATGGCATAAGGTAGTTGAAAAGAGGGTAGATGTTTTCGTTCAAATGTGTGTGTTTCCAAAGACAGGTTTGGTTTGGTTTGGTTTGTTTTGTTTTACGGCATATCAACCTCAGTGGGTCATTTAATGCCGATAAAGTTTTGAAATAAATCAATTCTTAATGGATAATACAATTTTGTTTATAAACTCATGTTTTTCTATTCAACCCATAGATGGGACCCTAACAGGTACTACCACTCCGGGTCAGAGTGGACCAGGGAGCAATGGTGATGATGGGGTGCTCCACATTCCCAAAACCTCCAAAACTGGAACCTCACTATCAGATAGAGTTTAACGTCATTCCCAGGACATGTAGACCCGCAGCCACCGCCTTCTAGCACCCATGTGATAAAAAGGGAGTTGGGGCTTGCCATAATGGTAATAGGGTTGGGAAAATCATATAGGTGCTAGGGCTTGATGTGACCAGCCGATTGATCGGAGGGGGCCTCTCCGACTGCCCGTCTAGCCCAAGATAGGGCCAAAGTGGAGTATTGCATGTCATGAACTGCTCATCCACCTGGGCTCTATCCTTAAGCATCACGGGTGGCCACCCACGGCCAACAGGTGGCCCCATTGGGGGAGTCTTGCCCCTCTGCAGAGGTGCAGTCGGTGCATTCTAACGCCCCAGACGACAGGGCGGGATTTGTTGAGGGGTCCAAACTCCTTTGTCCAAAAAATCCAACCAACCAAAACATTGCATAACTTTTGACTCACCCTAGCAGACTGAATTCTAAATTGCAATTTTTAAGAAAACGAAAAACTGTTTGTTTAATTCTAAGCCAATTAGAAACATCGTAATTTGCTGCCGAGAAAATCTTGTAGCGAAATTTTAGACGAAATATTGAAACGAAAAAGTGAAGAAGGCTTTTTGTTTGTTTGTTTGTTGTTTTATAATTCATGTTTGGTAACTTGACGATTGTTTTCAATCCAAACTCGTGGGTGGGATTTTGTTTTATTAGTGGGTGGGGGTGGGGGAGTAAAAGTCAAAAATGTGGGATTAGATAGAGTTTAATTTCAGGAATCTGGTAATCGCAGACCAATTCGATCAGATGTCTGGAATAATATGATCTTTAACCTTCTTCTTCTTCTTCTTCTTCTTCTTCTTCTTCTTCTTTTCTTCTTCTTTATCTTCTTTTTCTTCTTTTTCTTTTTTCTTCTCTCCTTCTTCTTCTTCTTTTGTTTTTCTTCTTTTTTTTTATTCTTCTTCTGTTTTTTCTTTATCTTCTTTTTTCTTCTTTTTTCTTCTTCTTTTCTTCTTTTTTTTTCTTTTTCTTCTTCTTCTTCTTTTCTTCTTTTTCTTCTTTTTCTTCTTTCTTTTTCTTCTTTTTCTTTTCTTCTTCTTCTTCTTTATCTTCTTCTTTTTTTCTTCTTTTTCTTCTTCTTTTTTCTTCTTTTCTTTTTCTTCTTCTTATTTATTTCTTCTTTGTTTTTTTACTTCTTCTTCTTCTTCTTCTTCTTCTTCTTCTTCTTCTTCTTCGTTTTGTTTTTCTTCTTCTTCTTTATCTTCTTCTTTTGTTTTTCTTCTTATTATTATTATTATTATTATTATTATTATTATTGTTTTTTCTTCTTTTTCCTATATTTTATTTTCTTCTTTTATTTTTTCTTCTTTTTCTTCTTTTTCTTCTTTATCTTCTTCTTCTTCTTACTATTATTATCATTGTTATTATTATTATTAGTAGTAGTAATAGTAGTAGTAGTAAATCAGCGAGGTGGCCTAATTTCGATATCAGCCTGACAGCGAGGGAGTCTATCCCCTTTTCACTAGCGCTGGGCCAAGGAAATTGTTTTTGCGTCTGAAGTGGAGTGCCACACCTACCATCAGCGCCTCACTTTACACCACAGATCCCTGTGCTACTCATGTGCTAAGTTGGACGAGGGCCGGTATCGGACACGGAACCTTGCGGTTTCTAGGTGGACGCTCTACCGACTGGACAGTTTAGCTCTGTCGGTAGAGCACTCGCCGAGGAATCGCAAGGTTCTTGGTTCGATACGGGCCCTCGCCAACTCAGCGAATGAGTAGCACAAGAATCTGTGCGGCAAAGTAAGGAGCTGATGGTAGGTGTGGTGCTCCACCTCAGATGCAGAAACAATCTCTCTGGTATAGCGCTATTTAAAAGGGGATAGACTCCCTCGCTGTCTGGCTGATACCGACATTAGGCCACCTCGACGACTTTATTTACTTAGTAGTACGTGGGAGGTAGATGGATAAAATAGAGCGGTCTGGCGCCTTAAGGTTAAGCAAGGCACGGGGTGTGTTAGGCGGAGAGGAGAGTAGCCTCGACAGCAAAGAGAGCCAGAAATAGGAAGAAAGGGCAGCAGACCCAGAAAGAATCACAGTTTGTGTGCATTCAGTGCACCAAAGACTGTCATTCAAGAATTGGACTGCAGAGTCACTTGCGCAGATGCAGATAAAAAAATTGTGGACACTACCCCATCGTCCTTAGTAGAGGGAAAGACGCCAACTTCAACAACAATAACATTAGTTGTAGCAGCAGCAGCAGCAGTAGTAGTAGTAGTAGTAGTAAGTCTTCGGGGTGGCCTAAAGTCGGTATCAGCCAATCAGCGAAGGAGTCTATCCCCTTTTCAATAGCGCTAGACCAAGGAGATTGTTTTTGCATCTGAGGTGGAGCGCCACACCTACCATCAGTTCCTCACTTTGATGCACAGATCCCTGTGCTACTCCTACGCTGAGTTGGCGGGGACCGGTATCGAACTAGGAACCTTGTGGTTTCTAGCCGAATGCTCTACCGACTGAGCTAACCCGGCCCCTTTAGTAGTAGTAGTAGTAGTAGTAGTAGTAGTGGTATATCCTTTGTTTTTACTATTTATATCATGTTAGATCGGGTCCAGCCTCGGGTCCTAAGGCGCTACATGAGAAATGTCGCCTAGCTGACTGTATTGTCCATAGTTTGGACATTGTTCCCAAGTTAAGAAATCTGATAGACTCTCTTCGGTGCGGCAGAACAAACTTCCCCTTTTCCATTCTACGCAAGTCTTACACCTCCGATGACCACCGGGGTTATTTTGGGTTTCACAACCCCACATCCTGTTCAACCCGACCTCCAGTTTTTTTTATACTTGCGTAATTTCTCTGTAACTTTGATAAAAGTGTCTATGTCGGATGATATTCAACAATGAGTTCTCTTATAATAAAGGAGATTGTGCGTTTGTCTGTCAGTAACCGAAACTATATCACTACTCAAGTCTCAATTCCCTTAGTTATTTACGTCACATTCTCCTTTATTTTATTCCTATTTAAACCTCAACTATTAATAAAATTGTTTTACGTTAGTAATACTGTTGGTTTTATCGACATCTATTTATCTATTAATAATGGAGATTCGCTTCCGGTTTTTGTCTGTAATAAAAATTACGTCACTGCTTACGTTACATTACCCAAAATCGTCATAACATAGAATAAATACACTGAAAATTTGAACATGCAGCATTAGACAGTCCCCATTGTTTTTTAAAACAAGTTTTAATAAATACATGACTGGTATTATATATCTATATATAGTTTGTTTTATCTTAATACATATAATACATAAATGTCATATGGTCCAACTAATTCTTCCAGTTTCTGCTTCTCCAAGATAAAACCATTCTATAGCATTTACTGATTCGGTTTGGCAGTTGACTGCTGAATACCTATCAGGTGGGTGTTGACAAAAAAGTCAAGTGAATCCGTGCTGTCAGCACGAT
>CM042181.1:14295714-14328214 GCA_023376005.1 Doryteuthis pealeii
ACTTTCTTGTCGTAATTGGGAACTTTCTTGTCGTAATCGGGAAGCCATCACGGAACTTTGAACCTAACCCTTTATTTAGTCCACGGGGTATCCTGTTCTCATTCGCTAACCATAGCTGGGGTAGGAGTTTTGTTAATTATTTTTCTATGTTACTGCCTTCTACTCAGGATGAACCCGGAATCCAGAGATAACTGTCACTTAGAACTGTCTTAACCTAACTGCCTTATCCACTACGGCCATGTGTCCAATTTTTCTTTTATGGTATTTAATTGATGTTTCCATGTCTGTTCAAGACTGCACGTTTCTAGTAAGGTAGGAAATATAAGAAAAGATGGTAAAAGAAGGAGAATCACAGAGTGAGAGAGGGGGAGGAGTGTTTTACTGTGAGAATTTTCTAAGTCCAGAGCCCAATTCCTATAACCATTTATTAAAAAAATGGCTAAAAATGGCCATTTCATTAAACTACCTGTTATTTCCCTTTAAATCAAAGACTTCAAAATAATGAACCAGCCAAGCCTCCTCAGCATTCATAATCCTTATACCTTTCTATTATTATCACAATTAAATAGTTTTCTATTTAAATTTCGGTCTTTTACTTTTTATTTCTACTTTAATTACTTCAAACAAGAACCAACTAGCCGAGATTTCACACCCCCAAAAAATAATAATTTCATATTACTGCAGGTCAGATTCTAAAATCAACAAGCATTGTAATAAATTAATTCTTTGCGAGTCTGTCGCGAAATACGCAATGATCTGGCACTTCTTACAAATACCAACTAGCACATGCCGATTACTGTATCTCTTACACTTCTCAACAGGATGTTAAGAGTTAATGTGAAACCTTTTTCTTTATGGTATCTAATGATGTTTCATGATTGTTCAAGACTGCACGTTTACAAAAAGGTAGGAAATAAAGAAAATGGGAAAAAGAAGGAGAATCAGCAGATGAGAGAGGGGGAAGGGTGTTGAATAATAAGGGGGAGTGGAGAAAAACGTGTAAGAGAATACAGGAAGGATGGGTTTCATTTTTGTATATCATCTCGGATGATTTGAACAGTCTCATTTTTAACAAGAGGGTGTTGCAAGATTATAACGGTCGGACTTTTAAGGACACAAATATCCATATATGAATTGGCTCTAAAAGGATATTCCAACTTAATATGTGTGGGGTATCGGAGTTGATCACCTCCGATAGGGTCAGCATGGCGAGGGAAGTCTGATGTTGGAAGACCCGAAAACTTCCCAATGAACCATGGCAGATTACATCACTTGACGACAACCACCAGCGCCCCAAATGTAGGAGCGTATATTTAAATTATTTTACCAAATTTAAAAATGAATTTGGCTTTAAAAAGATTTACTTTTGAACTAAATATCAAGTTGCCTAATTGTTTAAAATGATTATTAAACTTTATTAATACACTGGCTGGCTTAAAATATTGATATTGCCAATAAGTATAAGTTTTTTCCTTGTTTAAAATGATTATAAACTTTATTAATACACTTGCTCTTAAACATGATATTGCAAACTAAAGTAGAAGTTTTACCTGTTTAAAATTGATTATAAACTTTTATTAATACATTGGCTCTTAAAACAATTGTATTGCCAACTAATATCGAAGGTGTGTTTACCTGTTTAAAAGGATATAAACTTTATAGATACATTGGCTTCTCAAAACATTGATATTGCAAACTATATATTAAGGTTGTTTACTGTTTAAAAAGATGTTGAATTTTATTAATACATTGACTCTTAAAAACATCGGAGTGTATGAACTAGTAGAAAGTTTTTAACATACTTTAAAATCATAGTGTACTTTATTTAATACATGGGTCTGCTAAAATATATTCATATTGGCCAAAACTAAAGTCTGAGCGTTTTTTACCTGTTTAAAATGATTGTGAACTTTAATTAAAATTCCATTAGTTCTCAAAAATCATTAATTGTAGCTAAGTATGCATTAAAATGATAAGTGAACTATTTCAATACATCAATATTAGATAAGAATACGATCTCTCTCTCATCTCTCTCTCTCTCTCGCTCTCCTCTCTCTCTCTCTCTCTCTCTCCTCTCTCTCTCTCCTCTCTCTCTCTCTCTCTCTCTTCTCTCGTCTCTCTCTCCGCCTCTCTATTCATTCGTTTTTTCCTTTCTCTTTCTTTCCCATCACTGACTTTTTCTTTCCCTTACTTCTACTTTTTCTTTTCTCTTTTATCTCTCTCTCTCTCTTTCTCTCTCTCTCTCTCTCCCTTTATCAATCATCTATCTCTCTCTCTCATTCGTTCTTTTTCTCTTCTTTCCATCTCATCCTTAATTGTTCTTTCCCTCACTCTACTCCTTTTCTCGCCGTCCCTTTATCCCCCTCTCCTCCCCCCTCTCTCTCTCTCTCCTCTCGTCTCTCTCCTCTCTCTCTCTTTCCTTTCCTCTCTCCTTTATCAATCAATCTATCTCTCTGTCTCTCATTCGCTGTCTTTCTTCATCTTCTCTCTCATCCTTAATTGTTCTTTCTCCCTCACTGCTATCACTTTTCTCGCCGTCCTTTATCCCCCTCTCTCTCCCCCTCTCTCTCTACTCTCTCTCTCTCTCTCTCTACTCTTTCCTTTCCTCTTCTCCCTTTACAATCAATCTATCTCTCTCTCTCTCTATTCGTTCTTTCTTTCTCTTTCTCTCTCTCTTAAGTTGTATCTTTCCCTCACTTCTAAATCAACATTTCTCGCCGTCTTTATCCCCCTCTTCTCCCCCCCTCTCTCTCTCCTCTCTCTCTCTCTCTCTCTCTTTCTTTCTCTCTCCCTTTATCAATCAATCTATCTCTCTCCTCTCATTCGTCTTTCTTTTCTCTTTCTCTCTCATCCTAAGTGTTCTTTTCCTCACGTCTACTTTGCTTCTCTCACACATTCTTTACCCCCCTCTCTCTCTCTCTCTCTCACTCTCTCTCTTCTCCCTCTCCCTCCCTCTTTCTCCCTCTTTCTATCTCTTCTCTCCCTTTATCTATCGATCTATCTATCTATATATCTCTCTTCGTCTTTTGCTTTCTCTTTCTCTCTCATCCTTAAATGTTTCTTTCCTCACTTGCTCTCTCACCGTTGTTCCCTCTCTCTCTCTCTCTCTCTCATCTCTCTCTCGTCTCTTCTCTCTCTCTCTCTCTCTCTCTCTCTCCTCGCGTATTATTTCTTTCTTTCTATCATAAATGCAAAGACACCAACTACACCAATCACCAATCCCACCACACCAAAACCCACCACACCCCCCCAACACCAACCACAAAGAACCACTCATGTCTACGATTCCAATAGACAGTCTCTTGGAGTCTTAGACCATTCTTAAATCAAAGATATATGCAATACCCTTTTGTTAAAAGAGAAAATTCCAGGCTTTTTTCTATTTTTTTTTCCATGCAATCTTTTTAACGTACATTTAGAATTTCTATAAAATTCTGTTTTTCTTATTGCTCGACTACCAATCAGTTCGGGCCACCACTCTGTAAAATAAAATAAAAGAGAATAAAAAATTTCAATTAATCCCAAATTGCTTTAATTTTCTTCAACCATTTTCCCTAATTAAATACAAGACCAAAAGACGAGAATTAATGAAAAGAAAAACCATTTCCAAAGATGGAATCAGGTCGAAGAGAATTCTTTCAGATTTTTTTATTGCTTTGTTTTTTGGTATTTTCTTTTTTTTTGGGGGGGGGGTGGGGTCTTTTTTTAATTTAATTTTTTCTTAACTGTTACGATCGGAAAATCAGTTTTTTTTGTTGTTGTTGTTGTTGTTGCTTTTGGTGTTCTAATTTTTTTTATTTAATTTTTTTTTTAACTGTTAGGATCGTAAAATTCAGTTTTTTGCTTTGTTTTTATTATTTTTTTTTGTTTTTTTGTTTTTATTTTGGTTATTTTTATTTTCATTTTTATCTTTTATGTTTTTTTAGTTTTTTTTATTTTTTTTTAAACTGTTACGATCGTAAAATTCAGGTTGTTTTTTTTTATTTATTTTGGTTGTTTTTGTTTTTTTGTTGTTGATTTTTTTTATTTTGATTATTTTATTTTTCATGTTTTTGCAATGTTTTTTTTTAAATTCTAGAATTTTTTTTAAACTGTTACGATCGAAAAGTAGAAAAGTATCTTTGTGTAGGTTAATATAAATCATATACCTTTCTTTTTCTTTTGTCTTTTTTTCTTTTTATTCATTCAATTTCTTATTCGCACTTTAACGCGATCGTCAACTCTACTTTTTAAATTCCGCCATCTTAGTATTTTACAATATTTTTTCTTTTCATTTTTGGTCTTTATTTCTTTAATACATATTTTTTCCTTTTTTTTTTTTAACTTTCTTGGTTAATTTTTCTTCTTTCTCTCATTTACTCATGTTTTTTCTTTATTATTTATTTCAATTTTTTTATTTGTAATTCTTATGGTGATCGTCAAAATGACTTACATTTTAATAATCTTTCTTTCTTTCATATTTTTTCTTTATTTTTTTTTTTATTTCTCTCTTTCGTTACTTCTTTCTTTCTTTTATCTTTCATTTTTTCTTTGTGTTTTGTTTGTTGTTTGTTTTGTTTTGTGCTTTTTGGTTTTTGTTAATTATTCAATCAATTTTTTATTTACTATTTTACGACCAATCTTCAAATTGACTATTTTATTTCCGCCACATTAGACTTACAACTTTCTTTCTTTTCATTTTTTGTCTTTATTTTTTATTTTTATTTAATTTTTTAGAGGGGGGGGCTTTTTTTAGTTACTTCTTTATTTCATTCATTTTCCTCATGTTTTTTGTTTTTTTATTATTCATTTCATATTTTTCATTTGCTATTTTTACCATGATTGTCAAATACATTTCTTTCTTACACATTTTAATATCTAGGATCTTCTTTTTTTCAATTTTCTCATCTTATCTTTTCTTTTTCTTTTTTTAGTTTCTTTCCGTTATGGTCTTTCTTTCTTCCGTTCTTTCATTTTTTATATAATTATTACTTTTCCTTTTTCTTTTTTTTTTTTTTTTTCATTTTCAATTCTTTTTATTCGCATTTTACGGTGGTTCGTAAATTTACTAATTTTATTCCGCCATTTAGTATTAACGCTTTCTTATCTTATTTATTTTTTTAGTTTTTCTGGTCTTTTGTCTTTATTTTGTATTTTGTATCTTATTTCATTTTATTTTGGTTTCTTTCTTAGTTTCCTTATTTGTTTCTTTCTTTCATTTCCGAGTCGTTTTTTATTTTTTTTAGTTTTTTTTGTTTTTTCTTATGATTATTATTCAATTAATTTTTATTCGCCATTTTTACTCTTTTGTTTAATTCATTTTTTGTTCCGTGAATGTTTTTTTATTTTTTGTTTTGTTTTTCATATTTCAGTTCAACTTTTTCATTTACAATTTTATGAACTATTCTATTCTACATTTAATATTTTACGCCGGATATTTATTTTTCTTTCTTTTGCTTTCTTTCCCTTTTCCTTTTATTTCTTTTTCTTTTTTTTTTTTTAGTTTCTTTCGTTTCCATTCTTTCTTTCTTTCGTTCCTTCGTTACAATTTTTCGGGTGATTGTCAAAATGGCTATTTTTTCCCTCAACATTTTAAATATTACCGGTATTTCTTTTTATTTATTTTGTCTTTTTTAAATTTTCCTCTCTTTCTTACGTCTTTCTTTCTTCCTTCAATTTTTTTCCTAGGAGTTTTTTTTTTTTTTTTTTTTGGGGGGGGGGGGGGCTGGGGGATTTTTGGTTCTTTTTATTCATTATCTATTAAAAATTGTTTGTTAATTACGCTACATTAACGTGATTATATTCCAATTGTCCATAATTAAGAAGATTAAAAAAAAAAATAATATTGTAACAATTATGCGGGTTCCTTTGTTCTTTAAGAAACATTAGAATAAAGTGACATTATACATTTCATTTTTTTTTTATACAAAGTTTAAAGAAGGAGAAGGAAGCTTCGATATGGAAAATTTTAGGCATACCGAGGTAAAAATGATACGATGTAAGCCAACGATGTTCATTTGTTTTCAATGTTCGAGCCATAAAACGAAGAGTATCGAAATTGACGGATATTTGGTACAAATAACCTGAAGTGTTGCTGTCATGACTAATAGTCGGAATGAAATATATATATAATATATATTAATATAATATATACTTATAATTTACTATATATATTGAAAAATTCAAAGTTTATTTAAAATGGGTTAAATCCATACTTAATGGACGCTAAATTCCATCGTATAATGTACCACGCCGAAAAGAAAAAAATCAACGGAATAAAGCCGAATTTTTTATTTTTTAAATTTTTCAAGATCAGCTGATAAAAACACTATCACGTATATAACGAAACTGAAATCAACTATAACGCTTAGGGATTGCTAGCATCGCAGGGGGCATGCGAAGCCTCGGCCAAGTTATTTTTGAAAACACTTACATTTTTCAGGTCAATTGACTTGAACACGTATTCTTTGAGGCGTAACACACAGATTTCACAACACGAACGTTGGTTCAAGAGGTTAACTGGACCTGAAAGAAATGTTTAAAGTTTTTAAAAATAAAATAGATTTTGGTGCAGTTAGTCTTTTTATTCAATTAATGTATCAACACTGAGAAAATTTCCATTAAAATCGATTAATTCCTGATTTTTAGTATTTTTTTTATTTTGGCGCAGGGTGAACATAATGATGGTGGAATATTATGTCGCTTAAGTAGGATTAAACCTCTTTAAAAAGCTTGATTAGTAAAGTCAAGATTTAAGACTTTTTCTTTTTATTTTTAATTTTTGTCTTTTTTTTGGTATGTTTTTGAATTTGGCAAAACAACTAGCCATGAAAGTGTCAGCTTATTACTTTACTTTTCGATAAAACCGAGTTCATTGCCATTCAAAAACAAGAAGCGACTATCTCAACCATCGACGCAAACTCCTAAAATCTGTAGAACAAAATTTAGATACTTAGGCAGTAACATCTCCTCATCACCACAAAACGAAAAATGACGTATAGTGACACGTAGACGGTAAAAATGCATGGGAGTCCCGCTATAAAATAAATACATTGGGACGATCATAGTGGAAATCCTACATCCCACAGACAAGTTAAAGAGCACGGTCCTTCAGCCCGTTGTCATATCAGTACTGGCTGTTATGGCTGCACCACCTTGGACCCTAACTAAAGCGACTAGAGAATGAACTAGATGGGAGTCAGCACAAAGAATGCTGACAGGGTGATCCTGAAACAAGAACATGGAAACAACACCCTACGAGAAAACAGCTGTAACGGCCACCTGCCACTATCACAACAAACAGTCAAGTAAGTCGGAAACAGCACACGGGACACTGCTGGAAGAAGCAAGGACGAACTCATAAGCGGCATCGTCCTGTGGAAGCCAGCACATGGACAAGCAAGGTGTGGGTGGCGCCCACCAGGACCCTAACATTGCTCAGCTAAATGTGAAGGATGCTGGGCTGTTTCCGCAGAGAGCTTCAGTGCAATGAATGATAAGAGAGAAGTTGGCGTAAGATTGTTTGTCGATAGTCCGCGCGCTGAAAAACGCGAACGTGATGATGATGTATGAGGGTGGTAATGGTTATATCAAGTTAGTGCTCGCAGATCCATTACTAAGAGAGTCATTTTAAAGTGAGAAATTGCCATGTTTATTGAAATTATGAAAATTTTGAAAAAGCCCCTATATATTCAACTTTTGTAAGAGGAAGTAATTGAATTAGTATTGCATAGAGTTTAGTAGGACAATTTTATTCGACATGACCGCCCTGTCGGCTGGGGGTTCGAAGAAGATGCGCAAACTGACTGCACCTCGCAGAGGGGTAAGACTCGACCCGCAAATGGGGGCCAAACCTTTGGCCGTGGGTGGCCGACCACCGCTGCGTTGACTATAAGGATAAGAGGCCCAGGTGGATGAGCCAGTTTCAGTAACATGCAATACTCCATTTTGGCCCTATCTTGGCTTAGACGGGGCGGTCGGAGAAGGCCCCCGCACTCCGAATCAATCGGCTGGTCACGTGTCTCAAGCCCTAGCACCCTATATGATTTATCGCCAACGCTATTGCTGCTTATGGAGCATCCCGCAACCCCTTTTTTATCATATGGATGCCCTAGAAGCGGTGGCTGTAGGGTCTACATGTCCTGGGAATAGACGTTTAAAGTCTAATCTGATGGTGGACCGTCCAGTTTTGGAAGTTTGGGGAATGTGGAGTACCGTCGCTTCATACGCGATTGGCTCCCTGGTCACCACTCTGACGCCGGAGTGGTAGTAACTAGTTGTTTGGTCGTCCACATCTAATTGGGTTAAATAGAAAATGTGTTTAAAAAAAAATTGGTATTATCCCATTAAGATTTGATTTATTTCAAAAAACTTTATCGGCATTAAATAACCCCACATCTGAGGTTGAATATGCCGTAGAAAACAAAAACACAAACAAATTATTCACTGACTAAGTTTAAAACAATTAACAACAGCCTGTTGCTTATTTTTTTTTCTTAATTTTGATTTAAAATGCCATGAAAATGTTGATATTGATGATATAAAGGTATTAATTTTAAGTTTGTTAATTATCTGAAAATATCACGAAAGAAAACATTTGGTATTATGACCTATCACTTAAAGCATAGTATGAAGTTTAGCTTGAGATGTGGACACAATGCCTAGGAAAATGGTGGCACTACAGTGAAAGCGAACTCAACAATTGAATTTCCTGCTAATTATGAGTTCACCTAACCATTACACGAAAAAGCCCATGTGAGAAGTAGACATTCTAATTTAAGAGCAACTGACATAAAAGAATAAAATTAAGAAGGGGGTTAGCAGATAAAATTTGATATCATATGATCGATTGTGAGATTTACAATCTAATAATGTACTGAATGTGTATCATAAGGGCTCCTTCTTTAACTCGCAACTAAATCGTAACATGTTATATACTGGGCATCAAGTGATAGTGTTGATATAGGCGGCCTTCTTCACAATCCCCTCCCCGCCCCTGCTTGAAAAAAATCGGCGTACGTATCCAGTAGTGGGTATAAAACACCTCTAAAATGCTGTGGGGTCTAGCCGTCACTAACAGCTAGCAGATATATCATGTGTGGTACGCTTAAATGAATCACAGGCATTGCCCTGTGGTACTTGGTAGTAGGAGATTGATTTTTATTCTTTAGATTCCCATTCGTGGTGGCGTGTGGGTGGCCGAGCTTGGAAAATGGGAATTCTGCCCAAGGGTTAGACAATGCGTTGGGTTGAGAGTGGAATGGTGCTGCGTGATGGTCCACAGCGCATCCGGCTGTGACCGGAGTGAGTCGGTCAACTAATCCGTTCGCCAGTCTCCCTGTCTGAACTGTTTTCTCGGGTCGAACCGTCTTGCTTTTGTATATCTCAAAACGGCCTGAACGCGCCTCCTATTAGGGTTCGCGTTTTTAATCAACGATCAAAATCTATTCCCCATCTACCTTGCTGCTCACACCGACACTCTGGCCGGTCACGACCTCCCGTCGGTCTCATGTCTGTCATCCTTGCTCGCATCGAACTCGCGTCAAAGCGTCGTGTCGCCGCCATAGTCATGGCGTTGTCATTTGTCTTCTTTTGCTTTTTTAATCTAACTCGGAAATTTCCTATTTTTCCGTTTGTACAAATATCCACAGAATGGATCATTTTTCAGTCAATAATGTGATGATAATATAATGAAAATAGTTTATGGAATATTGGTATATGTCTCTGGTAAAAAAAAGACGCTGGTAATGCGTGATACCTGAAGATAACATATTAAAACCACTTTTCCTCCCTGCATGTAGATTGTATTTTTCGTTTCGATGATTTTTTTATTTTTATTTAGTATTTATTTAACGAGTTCATTTGATATTTAATTATTAGTATTTTGTTTCTTTTCCTTCATGGTTATTCTTAGTCTGATCCTTTATTGTTTCTTTGTCTTTGGCTTTTCTTTGCTTTCTTTCTCTATTTTTTCTGCGTGTATTCTTGTTGTTCTTGTTTCATTCGTTGCATTGTATCATTTGGTTTCCTGTATTCTTGTGTTTATAATTCAACTTCGATTTGCGCGATTCTTTGTACGTCGTCGAGTGAGTTATCTGCGCATTTCACTATTGTCAGGGGCTCGTATAATGTGTTCTCTTTGGTTCTATTGTTTTTTTTTTTTTGTTCTTTTTCTGTTTTCTTTTTATTCTTTTGTTATAGTAAGGAGGTCTCTTTTGTTGTTGTTATTTATTTCTTCTTTCTTTTCTTTCTTTAAGATTTTATATACCCTATTTCTTTTTTTTATTTTAATGTTCATTTATTCAATTTAAAATTTTTATATTTGCTATTTGAAGTTCGGGCGATCGTTAAATGTTACTAATTTTTTTTCCCGAGCATATTTGGTACTTATATAATTTTCTTTTCATAATTTTTTCTCCCTTTCTTTCTTAGTTTTATTTTTTTAAGAGAAGGTCTCATTTGGTTATTTCTTCTTCTCTTCAATTTTACCCCCTATATACTTTTTTTATTATTATTCCTGTTCATATATTGGAATCTAATTTTTTATTTGCCATTTTATACCGGCGCATTCGTCAAATTTAACAATTTTCCACCCATAATTAATATTTAACGATTTTATATTTCTTTTATTATTTTTGTTGTCTTCAGAGTTCTTTATTTTTTTGTTTTTTGATTTTTTGTTTATCTCAAAAACTTATCTATAAATTTGAAAATGAAAATGTTTTAGGAGTTGAAGTTGTCTTTTCGAGAATTGGGTATAAATTATAAGATCAGGTAAAAAAAAATAATCATTTTTGTTTATTTTTGTATAATATACATTATAATGCAATATAATTATAAAATTATCTAAGTATTGGTTAATGTATTGTTTTAATGTAAATTAATATATGCAAATGTGCAGTTTTTACATTGAAATTGGCAGGTTAATGTCTAAAATGTAAGTCAACATAACAAAGTTTGAAGGGAATAAATTTAACCATTTTCCTAGTAATACTTTTACTTCATTAAGCCAATTAATAACAAGATATCTATCTGGAAAGTTTGAAGGGAATAACATGGCCATTTTCATTTAATACCAGTATAAGCAATTGCTGTGTTCGAGATAGATCGACTGAACCTTAATTCAGCGCAGTGGCAGCGTCCGTCAGTTATGGTTTATATTAACTCCCGGTTTCATAGGGGGCTTTCGGGTCTTCCACCTAGATCATCCCCTCTGGCCAGTCAGCCCCGTTAGAGGACGTTGAGTCGTAAACCTTAGACTGCTTGCCTGCCCGATTGTTGTCTTTCAACGTCAAGCAAGAAAAGTGGCTTTAAATAAGAGTACGTCGCGCGAGCAACTCAGGTCATTCGGCGCTCTTTAACATCTGGTGGACTAATTCAGAACTACAAGCCAATCAATCGTTCAGAGTATTTTTTCATAAATCAGACGCGTAGGCTCAATACATTTTTAAAAATGATATATTTGGATTGGCTGGATTATGATGCTTGTGTGTAAAAGTTTAATGGAGAAAGTAAAAAAATAAATAAATAAGATAAAATAAATAAACATTGCAGTGATATGTGAGAAATTAAATTAAGCAATCACGAGTACTATCCTTAGGGAACAACATTCCGTGAGACTAGTATTTACGCGGCTATGCTAGAGTAAAGCCGGTCTTAAATGGCAGGAATGAGCGCGAAGAATAAATATCATTAAGATTACGGTATAAAATAAAAATCATTAGATTTCATTTACAGTTCACGAAAAAATTACCCCGAAACCTTTGTGTTGGAATTACTGTTGGTTATATAAGTCGTGCTGGGCAACGTAACACTTTAAATTTAAGTAGACTAAGCAGAGGTCACGTAGTTATAACGCGTCAGCCAAATTCAACAGTCCTAAATAACGTTGGTTGGTGCAGTACTAATCGGTGATACTGACTGATGACGTCCATTTTACAATTCATTGGACAAAGGACCTGCAATTGCCCCACCCTCCACCCTAACGCTACCCCGCTATTCTGTGGCACTGGCTTCCAGTCGGAGAGGGTCAGCACCCAATCAGTCGGCCTTTAGTCCATCGTGACGTCTGACATTGATTTCATAACCCTAGAGTCATCCAGTGCGAAAATATATAGGTGTCTCAATTTGCCCCCAACCCTACGCTACCGCTATTCCGTGGCACTGGCTTCCCTGTCGGAGAAGGTCGGCACCCAATCAGTCGGCTTTCAAAGGATTGTTCACTAAGGATCGTGCTCTGCTTAACACAAATGATCTCTGTCGGACAAGCGCTCTTTCTTGAAGCCTAAAGTGTATATACATATACCCATGTTGGGTATATACACAAGTGTTCTTTTACTGAAGAGAGGGGAGAGAGATAGACATAGGTAGATAGAGAGATGCATATGCATTTTGCATTACTTACTTCTTTGGCCATTTGGTGATCTCTAGTCGTTTCTATTCTTTCTCTCCATGTTGAATTCTATTTCTAGATTCTTGTTGGCTGTTCGTCTTTGATGCATTCCTTCTACTTGGTCAGTCTTTTTGCCAAGATATTCATCAAGAAAGAACACCATATTATTTCTTTAAACATTTATTGCTTAAACTTCTTCTTATAACTAATACAACGTGCGTGTGCATTTGAGCCCAGCTAAGGCAGACATGATTTCATAAGGGCAATAGGGTAGGGGCAATCATATAGGTGCTAGGGGCTCTCTTCTTGTTAGTTAAACTACTTAGAGAGCTCCACCAAATAAATGTAATATACTAATTTTCATGAATGTAATTACACTACCTTTTCGTGAATGTAATATACACATTTTTCATGAATGTAATACTAATTTTTATGGATGTCATCATTATGTCGCGCTGTCAGCGCGGATATTCATGATAATCTCTCTCCATCCGTCCCTATCGCTCATCATTCTCGGGAGGTCCTCTATGCAGCATCCTGCATCCGCACAGAGCTGATCAACGTACGTTTTTGCTGGTCGGCCCACACTGGCTTGTCCATGTGCTGGCTTCCATAGGAGGACGTCGCTTATGAGTTCGTCCTTGCTTCTCCAGCAGTGTCCAGCGTGTCTTGTCCGTCTTACTCTGATGGTTTGTGTGATATGTGGTAGGTGGCCGTACAGCTGTTTTCTCGTAGGGTGCTGTTTCCACGCCTTGTTCATGATCACCCGTAACATTCTTGTGCAGCTCCCATCTAGTTTATTCTCTAGTCGCTTAGTTAGGTCCAGGTGGTGCAGCCATACAGCAGTACTGACACGACAACGGCCTGGAAGAACTGTCTCTAAACTAATATTCCTGAACTTGGTTGTAATTCTATCTAGGTGCTAGGGGCTCTGTTCTCGTTAGCTAAACTACTTAGAGAGCTCCACCTAACAAATGTAATATACTAATTTTCATGAATGTAATTACACTACCTTTTCGTGAATGTAATATACAAATTTTTTATGGATGTAATAAACTTGTAATAATAATTAGGGATCTATAAGAAAAGTAAAAAAATTAAAAAAATAAAAAAATAACAATAAAACAAAAGTTTTTTAAAAACTCTTTTCAATCCAAAGATTACGAAATAAAAAAGATGAATTTCTGAGGAAATACTTCCATAAATTGCTTAACTCATTAATGTATTATTTAGATTAATATACATATATATAATATAAGATATATATTAATTATCATAATTAAATGTAATAAATTCATGAATTTGGTTGTAATTCTATCTATCTGTAAATAAAAAATATTTCTAATAAAATAAAAATAAAAATAAAAATAAAAAAGAATATTAAATAAGCTTAGAAGATCTTTTTGAAGAGTTAGGATCCTCAATTGATAGCACATGTAAAACATAATTGCATAACCTTGAGAAAACCAAACGGAACATTCAAGATGTTCCTCTTGAACTCTCAATTGATCAGAAAAATAAAATTACTTTTGATAGAGTGGAATTCTATTGTTTTCCAAAAGATCTAACATTGGAATAAACTTACTCGTAGAGGCATCTTGTCACCTTCATCGAAAATAATATTCCACCCGTAAATATCTTGGAGGAATTATCAATTCGGTTCTCGCCTCCACCATTCTATCGCCTTGTCTTATCCAACTTGAGAATTCTTGTGTGAATATGATGCAAGATATTAAATTCAAATAGGAATTGGTTCTTAATCGCTTGGAATTATCAAAGAAATGGAGATAGATAGATAGATGGATAGATAGATAGATAGATCAATAGATAGATAGATAGATAGATAGATCAATAGATCAATAGATAGACAGATAGATAGATAGATAGATAGATCAATAGATAGATAGATAGATAGATATAAACAGGCTCAGATAGATAGATAGATAGATAGGATATGAACGGAACGAGATAGATAGATAGAGATAAGATAGATAGATGATAGATAGATAGATAGATAACGATATAGATAGATAGATAGATAGATAGATAGATAGGTAATGATAAGATAGACAGACAGATAGATATGAACGGAATAAGATAGATAGAATAGGTATGAAGAGAACTGGGATAGATATAAACACATAGATAAGATAGATAGAGATGATGAGATAGATAGATAAGAAATAGATAGATAGATAGATAAGATAGATAATGAACAGACTAAGAATAGAGATAGATAGATAGATAGATAGATATGAACAGACTAAGAATAGATAGATAGATAGATAGATAGATATATGAACAGACTAAAGAATAGATAGATAGATAATGATAGATAGATATGAACAGACTAAGAAATAGATAGATAGATAAGATAGATATGAACAGACAAAGAAATAGATAGATAGATAGATAGATAGATGAACAGAATGAGAGGATAGATAGATAGATAGATGAGATAGATTAGATGAGATATGAACAGAATAGAAAAGATAAGATAGATAGATAGATTAGATAGATAGATAGATAGATAGATAGATATGAACAGAATGAGATAGATAGATAGATATGAACAGAATGGATAGATAGATAGATAGATAGATAGATAGATAGATAGATAGAATGAACCAGAATGAGATAGATAGATAGATAGATAGATAGATATGAAGCAGAATGAGATAGATAGATAGATATGAACAGAATGAGATCAGATAGATAGATAGATAGATAGATATGAACAGAATGAGATAGATATGATAGATAGATATGAACAGAATGAGATAGATCGATAGATATGAACAGAATGAGACAGACAGACAGACAGACAGACAGATAGATAGATAGATAGATAGATTGCTTTCTGGCTTTCTTGCATTCTTGCTAGCTTTACATCTATCATTGGATTATGTTATTCTATTTAACACTGAAATTGTATCTTTACAATTATTTCAAACAGGTAAACACTTCATACTTTAATGACAATAGTAAAGTTCCCTCAAGATCATTTTAAACATTATCTAAGAGTTGAGCTTCACTACCGGGTGTTGTTTAATGTCATATCTAATACACCAATCTTATTTTAAGGATCGTACTTCTATGCAGGTATTGCAGTAGGAGGATTCTAGCCCCTGTCGACAGGACAGAGAATAGATAGATAGATAGATAGATAGATAGATAGATAGATAGTGTGTGGGAGAGAGTGAGAGAGAGAGATATGAAAAGACTGAGATAGATATGAACATAGTGTTATGAGAATAGATAAATAGATATTAACAATGTGATATGTTTGAACATGTTGAGATTGATAGATAGATAGATTTGAACAGACTGATATAGATAGATAGATAGATAGATAGATTTGAAAAGACTGAAATAGATAGATAGAAAGAAAGATTTGAATATACTGATATAGATAGATAGATAGATAGATAGATTTGAACAGACTGAGATAGATAGATAGATAGATAGATAGATAGATAGAAAGAAAGGAAGAATTGAATACACTTATATAGATAGATAGATAGATAGATTTGAAAAGACTGCGATAGATAGATTTGAAAAGACTGCGATAGATAGATAGATTAGATAGATATGATAGATAGATAGATATAGATAGATAGATAGATAGATTTGAAAACAGACTGCGCATAGATAGATAGATAGATAGATAGATAGATAGATAGATAGATAGGTTTGAAAAGACTGAAATAAATAGATAGATAGATAGATAGATAGATAGATAGGTTTGAAAAGACTGAAATAAATAGATAGATAGATAGATAGATAGATAGGTTTGAAAAGACTGAAATAAATAGATAGATAGATAGATAGATTGGAAAAGACTGAAATAGATAGATAGATAGATAGATAGATAGATAGAGAGTGTGTGTGAGAGAGAGAGAGAGAGAGAGAGATGAAAAGACTGGGATAGATATGAACATAGTGTTATGAGAATAGATAAATAGATATTAACAGTGTGATATGTTTGAACATGTTGAGATTGATAGATATATAGATTTGAACATACTGAGATAGATAGATGGATAGATAAATAGATTTGAACAGACTGAGATAGATAGATAGATAGATAGATAGATAGATAGATAGATTTGCACATACTGAGATAGATAGATCGATAGATTTGAGCAAACTGGAATAGATAGATATATAGATAGATAGATAGATTTGAACAGACTGAGATAGATAGATAGATAGATAGATAGATTTGAACAGACTGAGATAGATAGATAAGATAGATAGATAGATAGATAGATAGATAAGATTAAGATTTGAAAAGACTGAAGAATTTGAGATAGATCGATAGATAGATAGATTTGAAAAAGATGAATAGATAGATCGATAGATAGATAGATTTGAAAAGACTGAAATAGATAGATCGATAGATAGATAGATTGAAAAGATAGATGATAGATCTGAAATAGATAGATCGATAGATAGATAGATTGAAAAGACTGAATAGATAGATCGATAGATAGATAGATTTTGAAAAGACTGAAATAGATAGATAGATAGATAGATAGATTTTGAATTACACTGATATAGATAGATAGATAGATAGAAAAGAAAGATTTGAATACACTGAGATAGATAGATAGATAGATAGAGAAGAAAAGATTGAGAGAATAGATAGATAGATTAGATAGAATTGAATTTGAAAAAGACCGAAATAGATAGATAGATAGATAGATTTTGAAAAGAACTGAAATAGATAGATAGATAGATAGATAGATAGATAGATAGAAAAGATTTGAATAAACTGAGATAGATAGATAGATAGATAGATAGATTTCGGAAAAAGACTGAATTAGATAGAATAGATAGATAGATAGATAGATAGATAGATAGATAGAAATAGATAGATAGATTAGAAGATAGAGACTGAAATAGATAGATAGATAGATAGATAGATAGATAGATTTGAAAAGACTGAAATAGATAGATAGATAGATAGATAGATAGATAGATTTGAAAAGACTGAAATAGATAGATAGATAGATAGATAGATAGATAGATTTGAAAAGACTGAAATAGATAGATAGATAGATAGATAGATAGATTTGAAAAGACTGAAATAGATAGATAGATAGATAGATAGATAGATTTGAAAAGACTGAAATAGATAGATAGATAGATAGATAGATTTGAAAAGACTGAAATAGATAGATAGATAGATAGATAGATTTGAACAGACAGAGATAGATAGATAGATAGATAGATAGATAGAATTTGAAAAGACTGAAATAGATAGATAGATAGATAGATAGATAGATAGATAGATAGATTTGAACAGACAGAGATAGATAGATAGATAGATAGATAGATTTGAACAGACAGTTAGATAGGTAGATAGATAGATAGATAGATAGATAGATTTGAATATACTGAGATAGATAGATAGATTTGAATATACTGAGATAGATAGATAGATAGATAGATAGATAGATAGATAGATAGATAGATTTGAATATACTGAGATAGATAGATAGATAGATTGAATATACTGGATAAGATAGATAGATAGATTTGAATATACTGAGATAGATAGATAGATAGATATGATATCTCGTTGAGATCGATGGATAGTATAAATATTTGTTGTGAAAATGATTAAAGTACTTTGCTGTTAACTTTAAATAAGATAATCTTTGCTTTTCTCTCAACTCCTAATTGATTTTTATCTCCCGATTCAGGAGAGTGCTGTTATAAAAATGCCACGACTTTTACTTTGACCTCGTCATATTCAGTGAATCATCACCTTATCAGGACAATCTGTCATCCGTTACTTGGAGAAGAAGACAAAACCAAAAAAGAAACAATAATATATTTACACTAGAGTTATTTAAAACTTAGTTATTTGTAGCTTTAAAAGCTAAAATGATAACGACATTACTTCATTTACGTTTAGACAACACGAACGCCTTTTATGTTCTGGGTTTTAAAAAAATTGACTTCTGCTTCGTAGAATATATGAAGTGGTTTATTGGAAAGAGACAAGTTTTATGTAAGGGCGTGGGAGTTATGTGGATTTGGAAAGTTGAAGAAGGAAGGGTGGAAGGAAGAAATAGAGGGGGAGGGATAATGAAAGAATGGAAGGAAGAAATGAAAGAAGAATGGGATAGAAAGAAGGAAAAGTGAAACGAAAAATAGAAGAAAGAAGAAAGATGGATGGATGGAAAGAAGAAAGAAAAGAAAGAAAGAAGATTGAAGGAAGAAAAGAAAGATGGATGGAAAGAAAGAAGAAAGAAAGAAAAGAGATTGAAGGAAAGAAAAGAAAGAGGAAATGAAAGAAAGAAAGAAGAAGAAAGAAGATTGAAGGATAAGAAAAGAAAGATGATGGAAAGAAAGAAAGAAGAAAGAAAGAAGATTGAAGGAAAGAAAGAAAGTGGGATGGAAAGAAAGAAAGAAGAAGATTGAAGGAAAGAAAAGAAAGATGGATGGAAAGAAAGAAAGAAAGAAAGAAGAAAGAAAAGAAAGAAAGAAAGAGAGAAATATGGAAAGCAGAAGAAAGAAAGAAGAAGAGAGAAGAAGAAAGAAAGAAAGAAAGAAAGAAGAGAGAGAGAAATATGGAAAAGAGAGAAGAAAGAAAGAAAGAAAGAGAGAAGAAGAAAGAAAGAAGAAGAGAGAAAGAAAGAGAGAAGAAAGAAAGAAAGATGGAAAGAAAGAAAGATAGAAAGAGAGGAGAAAGAAAGAGAGAGGTAAGAAAGAAAGATGGAAAGAAAGAAAGAAAGAAAGAGAGAAGAAAGAAAGAAAGAAAGAGAGAAATATGGAAAGAGAGAAGAAAGAAAGAAAGAAAGAAAGAAAGAGAGAAGAAAGAAAGAAAGATGGAAAGAAAGAAAGATGGAAAGAGAGGAGAAAGAATGAAAGCGAGAAGAAAGAAAGAAAGAAAGAAAGAAAGAAAGAAAGAAAGAAAAAAGAAAGAAAGATGAAAAGATGGAAAGAGAGAAGAAAGAAAGAAAGAAAAAATGAAAGAAAAAAAGAAAAAGAGAAAGAAAGAAAGAAGGGAAGAAAAAGAAGGGAAAATGGACTAAAAGAAAAAAGGATGAAAAATAGTATAGAAGGAAAAGAAGGAAAAAAAGCAAAAATGTAGTCAAAGAAAGAAAGAAAGAAAGAAAGAAAGAAAGAAAGACGAGTAAGGCAAAGAAAGAAAGAAAGAATGAAAGAATTGAAGGAAAAGAAGGAAGAAAATGGATTTAAAGAAAGAGAGAAAGAATAGAACGAATATAACGAAAAGAAGGGAAAGAAAAAAGAAAAAAATGTGTGTAAGAAAGAAAGAAAGAAAATTAGAATAGAATGAAAAGAAGGGAAATGGAACGGAAAAAGAAGCAAAAATGTAGTGAAAGAAAGAAAGAAAGAATAATGGAATGAACGAAAGAAAGAATAACAGAAAGAATGAATGGAAGGAAAAGATGGAAAAACTGGATTGAAAGAAAGAAAGAAAGAAAGAATAGAATCAATAGAACGAAGAATGAAAAGTTGAATAAAAAAAACATTAGTGTAAGAAAGAAAGAAAGAAAGAAAGAAAGAAAGAAAGAAAGAAAGAAAATGCATTGGAAGAAAGAAAGAAAGAAAGGAGGGAAAAGAAGTACAAAACTGCCATCTGGTGTTGTGCTGACTCATCCTAAAAACTTTCCATGCTAATCTACCAGTAATTTTTGCAATAATTGAATTATCATACTATGGTATAGACACAGGTCCTGCTAATACGTATGAATACAGATAAATTTACATTGATATATTTTAGAAAGGTCTGCTACCAACAATAACAATCTGTTCTCTTTGGTAAATATCCATTATAATAACTAGTACAAAATAAAAAAACACCCTCCGGGCGATGTAAAAATAGATTTTTGAAACATATTGCCTGAGGAGTGGGAGTTAAAAATTCAATGTCAGCGAGTTTGTATCCTAAGTAAGTAAAATCATCAAATTCATTAAAGGATTAAAAAATAAAACAATTTGAAATGTAAACTTTAAATATGTATTAAAATAAAACAAAATTAGGTATGACTTCAATTAAGCACATATCCTCCAAAAATTGTCGGCTAAAAGCCATATCAAATAAACACAATGTTTATTTACTTACTTTCATACTGTCGTGTAGCAAGTCAATAGAAAGTGGAATATAAATAAGTTCAAAACGGACGAAGAATTTGTGATTGGCAAGCTGGTGTAGTGGTTAGAATCTCCGCCTGTCAGCTTGGCAGTTGAGGTTTCGAGTCACACACGGAGCAGTCTCCCATGTCTATAACCTTGCTGATGAGACCTAATAGGTCGAAATGTACATTCAGGAATTGACATTTTCTCGATCTGTTTAGCCTTACATTTGAACATATATGCCCGCCTAAATTCATTAATTATTAACTAATTAATTTTCAAAAATTAGGTATGACTTCAATTAAGCACATATCCTCCAAAAAAAATACCAGTCATGCATTTATTAAAACTTGTTTTAAAAAACAATGAGGACTGTCTAATGTTGCATGTTCAAATTTTGAGTGTATTTATTCTATGTTATGACGATTTTGGGTAATGTGACGTAAGCAGTGACGTAATTTTTTGTTACAGACAAAAACCAGAAGCGAATCTCCATTATTAATAGATGTTAATTTTACGTCCATATTTCTGTTTTGTAGATAATTGAATTACGACGTGACCCGAAAGGAGACGAACGGACGAGAGTCCGTGCCACCATCAAGAAACCTTCATCGAAACAAAATAGCGTTGAGCCACCCCATTCGGAACTTCATCACAAACTGACTCTTGTAAATGATGAAAATATACGATACAAGGAATTGTTGGAAACGGTAAGTCTTCTTTTTTTATTTACTTATATTTTTCTTATATTAGAGAAGAAATTTTTTTAAAAACACACAGATCTTATTGTTGCATATCGTGCAACGGAAGAGGAAGCTTCCGGCAAAAAGACAAAGAGAAAGATAAAAACATATATATTTTTTTTTTTAAAGGGCGAACGGAAGAGAGGTCTTCCGGTCAAGAAGCAGGGAGAAGATGAAGAAATAGATAAAAGAAAAAAGGAAACCGGAAGATAAAGAAAATATATTTTAAAAAATGTCCGTTATCAGATCAAAAGATAAAAATGCGTGGGAATATTTATTGTATATAAAGGCTAGCGGATGAAGGGTCAGTTATTCAGTCCCCAGCGAGCAGCCGAGAAGGTAACCTCGTCGCCTCCCGCCGTTATCAGCCATCCTCGGAAGTTCATTGTGAACACTGTACTCTTCACCAACTCACCCGGTTGAATTTTACCATATATCAGCCCTGGTTGGGTATATCGACCGAAATATAGTATAGATAACAATAAAGACGAGGACAATAGTCCGAATAATCTTACTAATACTAATTATCAAGTATCATCTAAAAAAAACTCAGAGAAATGGTGTAGATAACAATAAAGATGAGGACAATAGTCCGAATAATCTTACTAATACTAATTATTAAGCCTCATCTAAAAAATTCAGAGAAATAGTGTAGATAATAATAAAGATGAGGACAATAGTCCGAATAATCCAAATAATACTAATTATTAAGCCTCATCTAAAAAAATTCAGAGAAATAGTGTAAATAACAATAAAGATGAGGACAATAGTCTGAATAATCCAAATAATACTAATTATCAAGCCTCAAGAGAATTTGCAAGAAAATGTAAATATAAACGTACAATTAATGCAGTTTCACCACCCACACACCGAAGAAAATAAAGACGGGTCATATTTTTATATACACGTGTATGTGGTTTTATTGAAGTCCAGTAGTCGGCTATTCAACATTATTAATTAATGTTTTATTTATTGGCTAATATTGCAATACTTCAATCTGTATAAGACCCTCATCAGAGCCGATCTGTTATGAAACGAAGAAAAAAATTTTTTTTTTTAGAAATATGACCAGTTTTACGGGAAATAACTCATAACGGACTTTAAGAGAAAAGATATTTAAAATTCATAGAGAATTCTTAAAGAAGACCTGCATAACGTTTTAAAGTATCTTTTTCTTGCATCCTTTTTTGTGAAAAGATAGGGGAATTGGAAATCAGAGGAAGAATCGAAACTACCATTGATAAGATCGGCTAGAATACTCAGAAGAGTCCTGGAGACCTGGGGAGAGTTGCTATCACTCAGACTTCAGTGAAAAACTATCAGTCAACTCTGGTGTGAAAAACTTACAAGGAGTGATATCTTCTTATTATATTGGAGATTGTGGGTTTGTCTGTCTGTAACCGAAACTATATTACTATACAAGTCACAATTCTCTTTGTTATTTTCATCACATTCTCCATGATTTTATTTTTTATCTAAACTTCAATTATTAATAAAATTGTTTTACATCATTAAGACTGTTGACCATATTTACATACTAATAACATAAAATTGTAATTATATATAAAACAAAATAGCGTTTTACAGTGTGAATGGGAAGGCTAATTTGCATATTGATATTAGAAATTTGATTTTGATAAATATATGCTTAGTATTATTGATTTCTAATTGTTTGGTTTTATCTTATTGAATATGAGAAAAAAAATCTCGGGGATAAATCTTAAAAAGAATCCATTAACAAGAAGAAAATGACTGTAATATTATTTTCTTTACTTCCTATTTTAACTAAATAGTTGAATTAGGAAAATTTATCATGAAGACGGGAGTAACGGAAATGATGGAAGAGTTAGTTTCAAAGGTTGTTCTATTTTTCAATCATACTGTTTCCAAATCTTTTTATCTGCATTTTTATTCAGTTTCTTTAGCTTTTCCAATTTGATATGATATTTTATTATATTAAAACTTAAATACTTGCACCCGGAGGGTGCATATATTTGCTAGTAATAATAAAGATTAGAAAATTAATGACAATGCTTTATATCATAGAGACGATAGAGATGTGCTATATGTATCAAGAATGTATCAAGTCTTGCATCTGAACAACAGTTAACCACATGGAAACATTACAACTAAGCTGGACATAAAGGAACAAATGTAGGCAGTTGTCTAAGCAGAGAATTTATTTGTCATGTGCTTTACGACACGGCATTAAAGCAGAAATGGAGAAATTCTAATACAAAAAAAGGACCAAATATTGGTGTAATAGAAACAAGCACTACCAAATTCAATAATACTTTTCCCAGCAAAATTTATGTTGCATAAAAAAAATTGTGATATTATTAAAAGTACCTGGTACATCTAAAAGAGGCGACTTCATTCTTGAAATGAGGTAACTAAGCGAGTATCCGGTAATGTTAGTATTTTTGTAATTTAAACATTGTATTTCTTTGTGACAATAAGAAAATAAATAAAATTATTTTATTCAATTATTATTTTGTTAACTCAATTGCAATTAATTAGATTTCCATATATCGCAGATGAATGAGTTGTATATCGTTATTAAATTATAAAAGAACTTGATTAGTTAAGTTAAAAGTTAGATTTAATAGAAAAAAATGACAAGGAAGGTGGAAGAGGTCTTACCAACATATAGGATTGCGTAGATGCAACAATCCAAGGACTCGAAGAATAATTAAAAAATATCAAAGAAAAATAACTTATGGCAGCCTATAACAGCAGCTGCACCATATGGACAAACAGAAAAACAACGAAAACAAGAAAACAAAAATGGGATAAAAAAAACAATTATATGGACACTTCAAACGACAAATCGGAGAGGTTACACATGAAAAGACTTGGACATGGTTAAGAAGAGGAAACCACAAGAGTGAAACTGAATCGCTAATAACTGCTGCACAAAACAATGCCATAAGAACAAATTATATCAAAGCAAAAATTAATAAGACACAACAAAACGGTAAATGTAGACTGTGCGATGACAGAGATGAGACTGTTGTAAGATTCAAAGTGAATATTTGAAGAACATACAACTCCGACAAGTGTTGAGGGACAATACATTTAATAGATAACAGCACATGAATACAAAGGATACATAATAGAAGAGTACATGGATACATAAGATACAAATACAAGAGTAGATGCCACAATCCAAGGACTAGAAGAATAATTAAAAAAGATCAAAGAAAAATAACTTATGGCAGCCTATAACAGCAGCAGCTGCACCATATGGACAAACAGAAAAACAACACAAACAAGGAAACAGAAATGGGAAGAAAAACAATTACAGGAATGCTTCAAACGAAAAATTGGGGAGGTTGCACATAAAAAGACCTGGACATGGGTAAGAAGAGGAAACCTCAAGAGAGAAACCGAACAATGCCATAAGAACTAATTATATCAAAACAAAAATTGATAAGACACAACAAAACAGCAAATGTAGAGTGTTTGGTGACAGATTGGTTGAATTTTACATCTCAGCCCTTGTCGGGTATATTGACCAAAATGTTGTATAGATAACAATAAAGACGAGGACAATAGTCCGAATAATCTTACTAATACTAATTATCAAGCCTCATCTAAAAAAATTCAGAGAAATAGTGTAGATAACAATAAAGATGAGGACAATAGTCCGAATAATCTTACTGTTATATAATCTATGCATAGATTATTGTCAACCCCCTGTATTTCAGAAGGGATGGCCCTTTTCCTATCAAGGGCGGGACTTTCCATGGAATATTACAGAAAGCCCGCGAAATACGTGAAGTCACGTGGGACCTGGTTGGGTCTTCAGTTTCAGCTTGGACGTCAGGCAGATAAGATGTTACTTAGTGTAAATAACAATAAAGATGGGGACAATAGTCCGAATAATCCAAATAATATAAATTGTCAAGCCTCATTTCAAAGATTCAGAGAAATAATGTAAATAACAATAGAGATGAGGACAATAGTCCGAATAATACAAATAATATAAATTGTCAAGCCTCATTTCAAAGATTCAGAGAAATAGTGTAAATAACAATAGAGATGAGGACAATAGTCCAAATAATTCTAATTATACACATTATAAGCGTCATCTAAAAAGAATTAAGAGAATTTGCAAGAAAATATAAATATAAAAGTACAATTAATGCAGTTTCCTAAACATAAAATGAACACAAAATAACCCCAGACAGGTTGGCATGCCATTAACATCAATCTATACCACCAAATCCAAATCCTGGACGAGGCTTTTTGCATTTCTCTTTTCTTTTTTTATATCTTTTGTTCTTTTTTTTGTACACTGGTGTAGGTTATATATTGATATGCTATACGAGCAGAGTATATCAAATTATTGCCCCACGGGTGGTAGAGGGCCCCAGTTTATGCTGACCCCCTCTGTGTATTGGTCGGTTTAATTAACCTGCCACACGGACGTCAGTTGATTACCCTAGCGGTACAGAGTCCCAATTCACCGAGCGATTCGAATTTTTTTTTCTTTTTTTCATTCTCTTCATCCGAACATCAGTCCGACTTTTATTCATTCATTCTTTCTTTCTTTCTTTTTTTTTTCATTCTTTCTACTTCTTCCTTGCTTTCTTTCAAAGTAGTATTATCTGCATTATTCGGACTATTGTCCTCATCTTCATTGTTATCTACACTATTTCTCTGAATGTGTGAGATTAGGCTTGATTTTTAATATTATCTGTATTATTCAGACTATTGTCCTCATCTTTATTATTATCTACACTATTTCTCTGAAATTTTTTTTAGATGAGGCTTGATAATTAGTATTATCTGCATTATTCGGACTATTGTCCTCATCTTTATTATTATCTACACTATTTCTTGAAATGTTTGAGATGTGGCTTGATGATTAGTATTATCTGCATTATTCGGACTATTGGTCTCATCTTTATTGTTATCTACACTATTCTCTGAATGTTTGAGATTAGGCTGATGATATAGTATTATCTGCATTATTTCGACTATGTTCCTCATCTTTATTGTTATCTACACTATTTTTCTCTGAATGTTTTGAGATTAGGCTTGATGTTAGTATTATCTGCATTAATTCGGACTATTGTCCTCATCTTTATTGTTATCTACACTATTTCTTTGAATGTTTGAGATGAGGCTTTGATAATTAGTATTATCTGCATTATTCGGACTATTGTCCTCATCTTTATTATTATCTACACTATTTCTCTGAATGTTTGAGATGTGGCTTGATGATTAGTATTATCTGCATTATTCGACTATTGATCTTTATTGTTATCTACACTATTTCTCTGAATGTTTGAGATTAGGCTTGATGATTAGTATTATCTGCATTATTCGGACTATTGTCCTCATCTTCGTTGTTATCTACACTATTTCTTTGAATGTTTGAGATGAGGCTTGATGATTAGTATTATCTGCATTATTCGGACTATTGTCCTCATCTTCATTGTTATCTACACTATTTCTCTGAATGTTTGAGATGAGGCTTGATGATTAGTATTATTTGCATTATTCGGACTATTGTCCTCATCTTTATGGTTATCTACAAGATTTCTCTGAATGTTTGAGATGAGTCCTGATAATTTGTATTATTTGGATTATTCAACTATTGTCCTCATCTTTATTGTTATCTACACTATTTCTCTGAATGTTTGAGATGAGGCTTGATAATTAGTATTATTTGCATTATTCGGACTATTGTCCTCATCTTTATTGTTATCTACACTATTTCTCTGAATATTTTAGATGAGACTTGATGATTAGTATTATCTGCGTTATTCGGACTATTGTCCTCATCTTCATTGTTATCTTTTTGCCCGATCATTTTGTTTCTCCTTTCTTTCTTCATTCATTCCTTCCTTCTTGTACATTCTTTCTTTCTATTAATCGTTATTTCTTTCTTTTCAGTTTCTTTCGATTATCTGAAACATTCCTTCCTTCATTCCTTTCCTTCATTTATTCATTCATTCCTCCCCTCCTTATTTTCCTTCTCGCACATGTTCTTTCTTTCTTTATTTTAATCGTTCTTACTTCCTTTCAATTTCTTTCTGAAACATTTCCTCCTTCCTCCCTTCCTTCCGTTATGCATTTTCTTTCTTTTCTTCTTCTTTTTTCACTCTTTCTTTCTTGCTTTCTTTCGTTTTAATGAATTATTTCATTCTTTTGTACTTTCGTTTTCTTCGGACATTTTTCATTCAGTTCATTCTTTTTTCCGCACGTTCTTTCTTTCTTTTCTTTCTTTCTTTCTTTCTTTTCCCTGTTTTCATTATTTCAGTTTTTATTTTCATTCTTTTTTTCTTTTCAGTTTCTCTTTTCGTAATTTCTTTCCTTCTATTTTTTTTCTTTCACTTAAACTTTTCTTCCTCTTTCTTTTTCTTGATTTTACTATTTCAATTCCGATTTTCATTTTATTTATTTCAGTTTCTTTTTTTTTCGTTCTTTTTCTTTCTTTCTTTCTTTCTTTCTTTCTATTTCTCTTTTCATTCTCTTTCTTTTTTCGTAATTTCTTTTCCTATTTTATTTTATCTTATTACTTTCTCATCTTCTTTTCTGTCTTTTTTTCTCTTTCCTTCTTTCTTCATTTCTTTCTTTCAATTCCTCCTTTCTTTCGTTCTTTTTTTTTCCTGTTTTCATAATTACAGTTCAAATTTTCATTCTTTATTTTTTCTTTCTCCTTCTCTTTTCTTTCTTTCTTTCTTTCTTTCTTTCATTCATTTCCTTTCCTTCTTTTTTCCTATTTTTAATACTTTAATTCCTATTTTCTTTCTTTCCTTTTTTTCTCCAGTTTTTCTTTCTTTCTTTCTTTCTTTCTTTCACTTCCTTTGCTTCTTTCTTTTTTCTGTTTTCATTACTTCCGCTTCCTGTTTTCTTTCTCACTGTTTTCTATCCCAAAGCCTAATTTATTTATCCCATCTTCTTCTTCTTTTTCTTCTTTTCTTCTTCTTCTTCTTCTTCTTCTTCTTCTTCTTCTTCTTCTTCTTCTTCATTTTATCTTTTATTCATTTACGCTTCTTCTTCTTCTTCTTCTTCTTCTTCTCTTCTTTTTTCTTCTTCATCTCCATCATTTTTATCTTTTATTCATTTACGCTTCTTCTTCCTTCTTCTTCTTCTTCTTCATTTTATCTTTATTCATTTACGCTCCTTCTTTCTTCTTCTTCTTCTTCTTCTTCCTTCTTTCTTGCTTCTTCTTCTTCTTTTATCTTTTATTTTCATTTTACGCTTCTTCTTCTTCTTCTTCTTCTTCCTTTCATTTTTATTATCTTTTATTCATTTAACGCTTCTTCTTCTTCTGCTTCTCCTTCTTCTCTATTTCTTATATCTTTTCATTTATTTTCATTTACGTCGCTCTTCCTTCTTCTTCTTCTTCTCTTCTTCTTTTGCTTCTTCATTTTTATCTTTATATTCATTTACCGCTTCTTCTTTCTTCTTTTCTTCTTCTTCTTCTCTTCTTCATTTTATCTTTTATTCATTTACGCTTCTTCTTTCTTCTTTCTTCTCCTTCTGTCTTCTTTCTTCATTTTTATCTTTTATTCATTGTACGCTTCTTCTTCTTCTTCTTCTTCTTCTCCTTCTTTCTTCTTCTTTATCTTTATTCATTTACGCGCTTCTTCTTCTTCTTCTCTCCTCTTCTTCTTCTTCATTTTTAATCTTTATTCATTTACGCTTCTTCTTCTTCTTCTTCTTCCTTCTTCTTCTTCTTTTTCATTTTATCTTTTAATTCATTTACGCTTTCTTCTTCTTCCTTTCTCCTTCTTGCTTCTTCTTCATTTTTATCTTTTATTCATTTACGCTTCTTCTTCTTTCCTTCTTCTTCTTCTCCTTCTTCTTCTCTTCTTTTTTATCTTTTATTCATTTTACGCTTCTTCTTCTTCTTTCTTCACTTTCTTTCTTCATTTTTAATTCTTTAATTCATTTACGCTTCTTCCTTCTTCTTCTTACTTCTTCTTCTTGCTTTCTTCTTCTTCATTTTTTATATCTTTATTCATTTACCCGGCTTCTTCCTTCTTCTTCTTACTCTTCTTCTTCTTCCTCTTCTTCTTCTTCTCTTTCATTTTTTATCTTTTATTTCAATTTACGCTTCTTCTTTCTCTTCTTCTTCTTCTTCTTTCCTCCCCCTTCTTCTTCTTCTTCATGTTTTATCTTGTTATTCATTTACCGGCTTCTTCTTCTTCTTCTCCTTCTTCTTCTTCTTCATTTTATCTTTATTCCATTTAACGGCGCGGCTTCTTTCTTCTTCTCTCCTTTTCTTCTTTTCTTCTTCTCTTCTGCCTCTTCTTCTTTCTTCTCTCTTCTTCCTTCATTTTTTACTTTTATGTCCATTTACGCTTCCTTTTGTTCTTTTTCTCTTCTTTCCTTCCTTCTTTCTTCTTCTTCTTCATATTTTATCTTTTATTTTTCTTCCCTTCTTCTTCTTCTTCCTTCTTCTTTCCTTCTTTCTTTCTTCTTCTCTTTCTTCTTCTTCTTCCTAAACAATTTGATTCGAGGGACACACTTTAACTTTCCGTTCGACGCATGCGCCTGTCAATTACAGAAAGTAGTCAATTCACTTTCAAATGGCGAATAAGTCGCTTACTCGTCTGCCATATGCCAAAGCCCGACAAAGGACAGGAAATAATCGGTTCCTTTTTTCAAAGAACAAAATTGCCAAAGTGCAAACACTCGACTTTCCGGCCAAGAGAAAATCGCTTTTTAGCCGCCAGCCAATTTCCTCACAGTACAATCGGGAAATTTCGTATAAAAGGAGAAGTTTCTTTTTTTTTTTTTTTTTTTTTTTTTTTTTGAAAACTTGGATGTTTTTTTCGAGGGCTCTCGGCAGTTTTTCAAGAGACTTGAATTTACAGTAACTGATTTTAGTAATGGTACGTTATATCGGAGAGAGCTATCAGAATTTGCCAAGTGTGTATAACTGTTTTATGAATAAAGACATTAACGTTTTTTTGGCCAGTCATCTCCCATAGATAGATGAATAGATAGATAGATAGATAGATAGATATGGACAGACTGGAGGATAGATAGATGAAAGGGCTCAGAAGGTATTGAACCAGACTCAGATAGATAGATAAATAGATAGATAAGATAGATAGATATGAACGACTCAGATATGATAGATAGATAGATAGATTAGATATGAACAGATTCAGATAGGTTATGAACAGACTCAGATAGATAGATAAGGATAGATAGATAGATATGACAGAGCTAATAGATAGATAGATAGATAGATAGTAGATATGACAGACTCAGATAGGTAGACAGACTCAGATAGATAGATAGATTAAGATAGATAGATAGATTGAACAGACTAGATATGTATGAAGCAGACTCAGATAGATAGATTTGGATAAGATAGATAGATATGAAACAGACTCAGATAGGTATGAACAGACTCAGATAGATAGATTGATAGATAGATAGATATGAACAGACTCAGATAGGTATGAACAGACCTCAGAATAGATAGATTGATAGAATAGATAGATATGAACAGACTCAGATAGGTATGAACAGACTCAGATAGATAGATAGATAGATAGGGATAATAGATAGATATTGAACAGGACTCAATATGTATGACAGACTCCAGATAGTAGAATTGTGATGAGATACGATATGAACAGACTCAGATAGGTATGAACAAGACATATAGATAGATAGACTAGATAGATAGATATGAACAGACTCAGATAGGTATGAACAACTGCAGATAGAGTGAGATAGATAGATAGTATAGTAGATAGATAGGATGTGGAACAGACCTCAAGATAGGTATGAACAGACTCAGATAGATAGATAGGATAGTAGGCATAGGATATGAACAGACTCAGTAGGTATGAACAGCTCAGATAGATAGATAGATAGATAGATACGATAGATTAGATACGATATGAACAGACCTCAGATATGTATGACATATGACTCCAGATACAAGATAGATTGATCAGATAGATAGATATGAACAGACTCCAGATAGGTATGAACAGACTCATATAGATAGATACGATAGATAGATACGATGATTATGAACAGACTCAGATAGGTATGACGACTCATATAGATAGATAGATAGATAGATTGATAGATATAAACAGAATGAGATAAATAGATAGATAGATAGATACATACATACATACATACATACATATGAACAGAATGAGATTAACAGATAGATAGATAGATAGATAGATAGATATTAACGGAATGAGATGGATAGATAGATAGATAGATAGATAGATAGATAGATATTAACGGAATGATATAGATAGATAGACAGATAGATAGATAGATAGATTGATAGATAGATAGATAGATAGATATGAACAGAATGAGATTGATAGAATAGATAGTTATGAACAGATAAGATAGATTGATAGATAGATATGAACAGAATGAGATGGATAGATAGATAGTTATGAACAGAATAAGATAGATAGATAGATAGATAGATATAAACAGAATGAGATAGATAGATAGATAGATAGATAGATATAAACAGAATGAGATAGATAGATAGATAGATAGATAGATATAAACAGAATGACATAGATAGATAGATAGATAGATAGATACATGCATGCATACATACATACATACGAACAGAATGAGATATATACATAGATAGATATGAACAGAATAAGATAGATAGATAGATAGATTTTTTTTCCTAAAATATATTAGAGGACATTTTTTTTTTCATTAGGTCAACCCCTTTTTAGCTCTAGACAAAACCTAGCGGCACATATTTTTTTTCCAAGAGATATAGGGTTACTTCACAGTAATTTTTTTAAAGTTCTATGAAAAATCAAAGAGTCAAATTTTCACGAAAATTTTTATACTTATTCGCCTTTAGATGAATTTATGTTTAATATGGTTAATCAATTATTATCAGTTGATATGACACTATTTTTTTTTCACAGGCAATGTTTTGTAGTATATTTTTTTACTAACAAATTATTTTCCGTGTTTTTTATTCAGAAAAAATAAAGCAATTGAAAGACTTATGGAACAATGGGAGAAGAGATCAGTGTCTACGAAGCGACAATAAAGCCCCGGTCCATAAAATGGTTGAGGCCCTTCGAACTACTGATACATCACCGAGTAGATATTCAAGAAGTGAGTTCAGTTATTCATAAACGTTTTCAATATCATTAATTGCCTGTTTTATTTTGCAGTAAATCTATCAAAATCATTTTTCCTATATTTCGAGGACTTTTTTTCCAACAGGCCAGAGAAGATTTGTTATCGGGATATCGACGTATTAACCCCCTTACTACGA
>CM042181.1:14340452-14342952 GCA_023376005.1 Doryteuthis pealeii
GAACAGATAGATAGATAGATAGATAGATATGAACAGAATAGATAGATAGATAGATAGATAGATAGATATAGATAGATAGAATGAACAGAATAAGATAGATAATAGATAGATAGATATATAGATAGATAGATAGATAGATAGATAGATAGATAGATATGAACAGAAGATAAGATAGATAGATAGATAGATAGATATGAACAGAATAAGATAGATAGATAGATAGATATAGATATGAACAGAATAAGATAGATAGATAGATAGATAGATATAGATAGATAGATAGATAGATAGAACAGAGATAGATAGATAGATAGATAGATAGATAGATATGAACAGATAGATAGATAGATAGATAGATAGATAGATAGATAGATAGATAGTTTTTTTCTTTCCTAAAATATATTAGAGGAATTTCTTTTTCACTAGGTCAACCCCTTTTTAGCTTTAGACAAAACCTAGCGGCACATATATTTTTCTTTTTTTTTTTTTCTTTTTTTTTTGCCAATAGATATAGGGTTACGTCACAGTAATTTGTTTAAAGTTCTATGAAAAATCAATTAAGAGTCAAATTTTCACGAAAATTTTCATACTTATTCGCCTTTAGATGAATTTATGTTTAATAGGGTTAATCAATTATTATCAGTTGATATGACACTCTTTTTTTTTTCACAGGCAATGTTTTGTAGTATATTTTTACTAACAAATTATTTTCCATGTTTTTATTTCAGAAAAATAAAGCAATTGAAGAACTCATGGAACAATTGGGAGAAGAGATCAGTGTCTACGAAGCGACAATAAAGACCCCGGTCCATAAAATGGTTGAGGCCCTTCGAACTACTGATACATCACCGAGTAGATATTCAAGAAGTGAGTTTCAGTTATTCATAAACGTTTTCAATATCATTAATTGCCTGTTTTATTTTGCAGTAAATCTATCAAAATCATTTTTCCTATATTTCGACTTTTTTTCCAACAGGTCCAGAAAGATTTGTTATTGGGATATCGACGTATTAACCCCCTTACCTACGAACGTGGATTATAATTATAATTTTCACGAACACTGCTACCTTGACTTACGTCACTAATTGGTTGGAGAAGTTAGATAATATCCAGTTAAATTTAACTATATACTTTTTAAATCTCCTATTGCTCACCATTGGATAGCAGTATCCATCGCTCGATCTGCCTGTTGGCTTTTTTTTTTTTGGAATATAAGGCGTGTGACAAATACCCACTTGTACTTATAGACTCGCCGACAACCATGTGGCCAACTTCTTGTCCAATCACTGGCAGTGCTCTGCTGCTGATATTCTTACTTATACTGGCTGTTCTGGTCATACCTACTCATAACTACTATGATCTTCGTGGACGACGGAACATAGGATTATATCACTGGACCTTTGACACTACGTAGGATTCCAGAACTCGGGACTTATTCACTTACCAAAGGATTCTATAACTCAGGACTTACTTATTTACTTTAAGTTCTTTACAACTGGCCAAGGATGGCGGCCAGATACTTAACACTGCCTATTGTTAACCTGTACAAATTTCCGTTGTAATATTTTCATTATCTATAATGTAACATAATTTTATTATTATTTATATTTTTTGCTTGAAGACAGTTACAATGCGTATATCGTATAAAATTCGATAATTGATGAAAATAATCATGACACGCGAACTCGGCAAATATCACCTCCTACGTAGAACATCGTACAGCTGTTTCAACTTTACTCAACAATGCTTCTAAAAGCAAATTATCTTAATCTCATTCCTCACGCCGGAGCATAGGCTTAAATTTGTGATCTTCTCAACGTCCACTCTACTTTGTATAGTAGTAATAATAGTGACGTATTTACCCTTGACAAGCTAATTTCGCATGTATCGTTTGCTGCGTATCAGTGGCCCAGTGGTAGAGTCTCTGACTCTGCGTACTGAGTTCCCGGTTTCGATTTCAATCGGAGGGAAATCGTAAGTATACATCACTGATGAGACTTAATAAAGTTGAAACAGCTGTACGATGTTCTACGTAGCGGGCGATATTTGCCGAGTTCGCTTGTCATGATTATTTTCATTAATTATCGAATTGTATACGATATACGCATTGTAACTGTTTTCAAGCAAAAAATATAAATAATAATATACTTTACTCAACAATACTTCTAAAGCAAATTATCTTAATCTCGTAACATAATTCGTTGGTCGACTGTAATGTACTAAAATTTAAATAACGGTATGGTAAATGCAAAGTTACCATTAATCGTTGTAGAAGAGATTGACAACAAGTTCACCTTTCACTGACCTAGCCGCTGATTTCTCATTGGCTAAAGGAAGAGAGTGTGAATGGAAGTTAGTCAGATTTTTGGTGGTTAGTCGAAAGGAGCAGACGTGCCAAGCCACTAGGATTCCGCCTTTAAGCATCAGAGGTCGTCACCTGCGGTCAACAGGTTGTTCCATTGGGGTGCCCTTATCCCTCTGCAGAGATGCAATATGCTAC
>CM042181.1:14347952-14350452 GCA_023376005.1 Doryteuthis pealeii
ATATATACACATATATACATATATATATATATATATGTGTGTGAGTGTGTGTGTGTGTGTGTCTGTGTCCGTGTGTGTCTGTGTGTGTGTGTGTACATGATGTTGTTATGGGTCCATGCATGCTTCTTTCTAGGTATATATATATATATATATATATATATATATATATATATGTAAAAATGGAAAAGGAATTGAATCCGACAATATGAGGAAAAATGAGTAAAGAAAAGAAAAGTAAATGGATAAAATGAATTTAATCGATCACTTACACATGTGTTCGGTCAGTTTATGCGTGTGAAAATATTCGCACACATACAAGAATCGACCTTCATCAGAGTGAATATTTATTTTTACGATTAAGGTCGATTCTTGTATGTGTGCGAAAATATTTTCACACACATAAACTGACCGAAACACATGTGTAAGTGATCGATTAAATTCATTTTATCCATTTACTTTTCTTTTCTTTACTCATTTTTCCTCATATTGTCGGATACAATTCCTTTCCATTTTTACATATATATATATATAATATATATATATATATATATATATATATATATATATATGGGGAAATAATTAAATAATTTTTGGTTGTTTAAAAGCTTGGAGAAATGAATAAAAAAAATAGATTAGATGTTGAATATAGCGTTCTAAATTCCATTTATCTACCGATATTTCGAGGAGCGTACTCCCTCTTTGTGAAAGGATAGACTGCAGTTTATCACAAACCTTTAATAATATTGTCTCTGATCTTCATTTATTCCATTCATGATTTTAAACAACAAAAGATGTATTTTCCATGAATGTATAATATATATATATATATATATAATATATATATATAATATATATATATATATATACGACCGACAAGAAACATACGTGGACTCCACAACAACATATATATATATATATATAATATATATATATATATATATATATATATGAAGATAGGGAGGGTGGAGTAAAAGGAAGAGTGAACTAAAATGATGACTCAAATAAGTCCAAGTGGGAAAGAAATATTTCGTCTTTCAATCACAGCCTCAATCCTGCTCCGGAACCTGGGGCAAGCTTATGTTACAGGACGAAATATTTGTCCCCCACTTGGACTTATTTAAATCATCATTTTTGTTCATTCTTCCTTTTACCTCACCTCCATATATATATATATTATATATAATATATATATATATATAATCAATAGTAATGGTATTATGGATGATTTGGACTCATAACTTTAAGTTTCATGGTTACGCAATCCTCAGATGAGTCAAAAAATATATATATGACTCATCTTAGGATTGCATAACCATGAAACTTAAAGTTTTGAGTCCAAATCATCCATAATACCATTACTATTGATTATAAATCTGCTCTGTTTTATTAGCATTGAGCTCCTTTTCATGCCAATACTTTTCTCATTTATTATCTATTCATTATATATATATATATATATATATATATATACCAAGCGTGTTGGTAAATCCTCGCGGTGAGAAAAAACACAGCAAATAGTTTGATTGTAAAAATATACTACCAAACATCAACCGGGGAGAAAAAAAATTTTATTATTATAATTTGTTTATGAATATCTTTATTAAATCTTTTTCATTACTCCCAAGATTCTTCACATCTTTTTCACATTTTCTTCATTCATTTTTTCTTTTTCTTTTTCTTTTCTCTTTTTCTTTTTTCTATTCAGTTCCATGGGCGTTGCCCCTGATTGGGCATACCTCCCTAGGTAACGACAAGTTCCTTTTGTCCACCTATGACGTTTTAACTATTTTTCTACTTCGACCATCTTTGTCAATCTTCTCCCCCTTTCACATTTCCCTCACACATTCCACGTTTTTTGATTCGCCCTTTTATATATGCCCGTGTCTTCAGTCTGTTCAACTTTCGTGTTTTTTTTTTTATAAAACTTCTTTGTTTTTCGGTTTTTGTTTGTTTGTTTTTTTTTTTTTCTTTCTTCATTCATTATATAATATATATATATAATATATATATAATATATATATATATATATATATATATATATATATAAAGCCATTCGGGAACTTCACGTTTTACCAGTGAGGTTATAAAAACAGTTATGTGGGTATGCTTAAGTGTTTCAAGGAAATGGAAAGTAATATATAGCAGTATTTACGAGTCTGTTTGGTGTATCCAATTCTGGGGTCAGTATACGATGAGGTGAGAGATTGGTAGAAGAAGAAATACCCTGAGTTCAAACCATCTGTATACCGCTTAGAATTGACCTTGTGCCACATCGTGAGCGTGACGCAGGAGTTGGATAAATACTAGTAATGATGTTTATCTAGTGTCAGTCTCGTGCCACGGTAAGGTGGGGGTGGGATTATACAGGAATCAGTGAGGTATGAAATTGAATAATTATTACTAAATCCTTGAAATAAAAGACATCGTTGTTTTGACATTATATGACCATTATAGACGTGTCAGTGATCCATGAAACAGTTAATTATTCATTAGGTATAAA
>CM042181.1:14355452-14360452 GCA_023376005.1 Doryteuthis pealeii
GCTGATTTTGGGGAAAGTCTATAAATAAAAGTGGTGACTTTCATAAATCTTATACCTGGAATGGTCCAACAGCTATAATAAAGTAGCAATTTAATTTTCAAAATCTACTGCTGCTTTTGGGAAAGTCTATAAATAAAAGTGGTGACTTCTCATAAATCTTATACCTGGGAGAGTCTAACAGATATAATAAAGTAGCAATTTATTTGTCAATGCCTATTGCTGATTTTGGGAAAGTCTATAAATAAAAGTGGTGACTACTCGTACATTTTATACCTGTGATAAGATATAATAAAGTAGTATTTCTATTTGCTATTGTTAATTACAAATTATGTTTTTAATTATTTTTCTTTTTAACTTTTTCTTTGTGACTAAAGGTACCATTACGTCAGATGGAGATACGACATCGATGATTTCAGATTTGAGCGGGGCCACAAGCATTTGGCAAGTTGATTCGCCGTCAGGGCAACGAATTTATCTTCATCTTCGATCTATGGGTGAGGACACATCCTGCACAGAAAGTATCGAACTTGTTGATTTTAGGTAAGTTCATTCAGTACAATTTTCTAATCGCTTTTCAAATCGTATCTGTGTAGTACGTTGTATATACTACTGTTGCATAATCTATGCGGTTGCATAAGATTATTGTCAATCCCCTGTATTTCTGAAGGGATGGCCCTTTTCGTGTCACGGGCGGTACTTTCCATGGAATATTACAGAAAGCCCGCGAAATACGTAAAGTCACGTGGGACATGATTGGGTCTTAGTTCCAGTTTCAACGTCGGACAGAGAAGGCATATCTGCTTTAGCTGGGCTCACTTGCACACGCGCGCTGTGTTTAGTTAGAGAAAGGTGTTTTGTTAAGTAAATAAAAGTTTAAATAAATAATATGGTTTTTGTGGTTGATGAATGTCTTGGCAACAAGACTGACCTAGAAGAAGAAATGAATCAAGGACGACCAACCAGCAAGAACAGAGAAATAGAAGTCATAGAGAAAGAATAGAAACGACTAGAGATCACCAATGGCCAAAGAAGTAAGTTATGCTTCTCTCTATCTACCTGTGTCTATCTCTCCCCTCTCTCCAGTAAAAGAATGCTTGTGTATGTACCCAACATGGATATATGTGTATGAGTATGTAACACTACTCCCGGCAAAAAAAATATGGAATTAGCACACTTAGACGAGTTTCACGTTGTTTTGTTTTGTTTTGTTTTTTGTTGTAAAGTTTTAAATGCCATCCTTGGCCAGTTGAAAAGGGCTTTTTAAAAGTCCTGTGTTATGGAATCCTTTGGTAAGCGTAGAAGTCTTATCCTGCGTATTGGTTAAGGTCCAGTGATTTAATCCTATGTCCGTTGTCAATGAAAGTCAACGTAGTTATGCCAGCAGGGTCGGTTAAGTATAGTATCAGCCTCAAAGTACTGCCAGTGATTGGCCAAGAGGTGGATCACATGGTTGTGGCCGAGTCTATAAGTAGGAGCGGGTATCTAGCACACCTTATATATAAAAAGGAAGCGCGTGGTGTAATGGTTAAAGTCATGGGAAATGGACTCGTCGCCCCGAGTTCAAATTCTGGACGTGGTAATTGCATTTCACTTAGCGCTAATACCCTTGGGAAAGGTATGAATCCTACTCTCCCTCCAGCTATGGGTAAATAGCAGCGCGGACTGGGTTCTTTAACCATGGCTAGGTAACCAGACTAGGAGAAGGAAAAACTCTGAATTTAAACCTGTTGAACTCCGCTTAAGAAATTGACCTTGTGTCGTATCCTGCTCGTGCGGAGGGGTTGGTAAATATATATATATAAAAATTCTCCACAGTTGTCTTTTCGTTTTTGGTTTTGTTTTGTTTTGTTTTTTGTTGGGTTTTTTTTGGGGGGAGTGCTTTTTTTTTAATAAACTAATTGCAGACAAGACGATAAACAATTTATATTTTATAGCTGAACATTCTATCTTCATAAATGTATATACTCCTACGGGCAAAAAAATCATGATTTTTACTATAAAAATGAATTAGAAAGGATTTTTACTATAAAAATGCATTAAGAATAAAGTAAAGTAAAGTCGTCGGAGGCGGCCTAAAGTCGGTATCAGCCAATCAGCGAGGGAGTCTATCCCCTTTTCACTTGCGCTAGACCAAGGAGATTATTTTAGCGTCTGAGGTGGCGCTCCACACCTACCATCAGCTCCTTACGTTACCGCACATATATCTGTTCTACTCATACGCTGAGTTGGCGAGGACTGGTATCGAACTAGGAACCTTGTGGTTTCTAGCCGAACGCTCTATCGACTGAGCTAAAGGGGGGGGGGGCATTAAGAATAATTGTTACGATAAAAATGCATTTGACATGATTTTTACTCGAAAGATTCATCTAGCATAATTTATACTATAAAAATGCATTAAAATTATCTCTACAATAAAAATTCATTGGAAACAATTTTTACTATAAAAATGTATTAGAAATGATTTTTACTATAAAATACATAAGAAATGATTTTACTATAAAAGTGCATTGGAAATTATTTTTACTATGAAAATGTATTGGACAATGCTTTTTACTATAAAAATTCATTAGAAACAATTTTTATAGTGAATATTCAATAGAAATTATTTTTACTATAAAAATGCATTGGACAATGATTTTTTTACAATGAAAATGCACTGTAAATTATTTTTACTATAAAAATGCATTGGAAATGATTTTTACTATAAAAATGCATTGGAAATGATTTTTACTACAAAAATGCACTGTAAATTATTTTTACTATAAAAATATATTGGAAATGATTTTTTCACAATGAAAATGCGTTAGAAATACGTTTTACTCTAAAAGAAGATTCCTAGAGAAAGGCGTTACTTAATTTGCTTTCAGGAACAATAGTTTTTTTGTTTGTTTTTTCTTTCTGTTAATCAATGTTTCTCTTCGAGAATTGGCACTTTAGGAATTTAAATAAATCTTTTATGGGAGAATATTGGTGGTGCTTTTGTTCTTATCTTCAGCAAAAATGGTTCTAGCTATATGGAAGTTTATCTTTGCAGGAATTTAAAAGCCTTAAGGTTATTTAAGTGTTTTGATCTTCTGTCTTTGTGAAGTACATACAGATGGAAGGAACCTAAAATTGAAAGAGGGTTGATTGTCGGTGAAAGGAGACAAAATAGATTGTTACTAAGGATGTGTATTGATTAAACAACAAAATCAATGGTTTTTACTATGTAAATACATTGGCAATTATTTTTACTATAAAATGCATTGGAAATGTTTGTTACTATAAAAAATACATTGGCAAATATCGTTGCTATAAAAATACATTGGAAATGGTTTTTACTATGAAAATGCATTGGCAATTATCTTTACAATGAAAATGCATTGGAAATGATTTTTACTATAAAAATACATTGGCAATTATCTTTACTATGAAAATTCATTTGAAATGTTTTTTACTATGAAAATGTATTGGCAATTATCTTTACTATAAAAATGCATTTAAAATAGTTTTTACTATGAAAATACATTGGCAATTCTCTTTACTATAAAAATTCATTGGAAATGATTTTTACTATAAAAATTCATTGGAAATGATTTTTACTATAAAAATGCATTGGAAATGATTTTTACTGTGAAAATGCATTGGAAATGGTTTTTACTGTGAAAATGCATTGGAAATGGTTTTTACTATAAACATGCATTGGCAATTATCTTTACTATAAAAATGCATTGGAAATGATTTTTACTATGAAAATGCATTGGAAATGATTTTTACTATAAAAATGCATTGGAAATGATTTTTACTATAAAAATGCATTGGAAATGATTTTTACTATGAAAATGCATTGGAAATGATTTTTACTATAAAAATGCATTGGCAATTATCTTTACTATAAAAATGTATTGGAAATGGTTTTTACTATGAAAATACATTGGCAATTATCTTTACTATAAAAATGTAATGAAAATGATTTTTACTATAAAAATTTATTGGAAATGGTTTTTACTATAAAAATACATTGGAAATTATCTTTACTATAAAAATTCATTGGAAATGGTTTTTACTATGAAAATACATTGGCAATTCTATTTACTATAAAAATGCATTGGAGATAGTTTTTATTATGAAAATTCATTGGCAACGATTCTTAATATGAAAATACATTGCTTGTAAGTTTATCTTTGCAATAATTTAAAAGCCTTAAGGTTATATGTGTGTTTCGATCTTTTGTCTTTGTGAAGTACATACAGATGGTAGAAACCTAATATTGAAAGAGGGTTGATTGTCGGTGAAAGGAGACAAAATAGATTGTTACCAAGGATGTGTATTGATTAACAACAAAATCAATAACAAGAAAAAAAGTGGAAAGTCAGAGACGGTTCAATGTAGATAATTTTTTTAAAGATAGGTAGAAAGAAAAGGTTAGAGAAAAAGTAAGTGCACTACAAATAATTTTTACTATGAAAATACATTGGCAACTATATTTACTATAGAAATGCATTGGAAATGTTTTATACTATAAAAATGAATTGGAAATTATTTTTACTATGAAAATGCATTGGCAATAATTTTTACTATGAAAATGCATTGGAAATTATTTTACTATAAAAATGCATTGGAAATGGTTTTTACTATAAAAATGCATTGGAAATGATTTTTACAATAAAAATGAATTGGAAATTATTTTTACTATGAAAATGCATTGGCAATAATTTTTACAATGAAAATTAATTGGAAATGATTTTTACTTTAAAAATGCACTGGAAATGATTTTTACTATAAAAATGCATTGGAAATGATTTTTACTATAAAAATGCATTGGAAATGATTTTTACTATAAAAATACAATGGAAATGAGTTATGCTATCGAAATGCATTGGAAATTATTTTTACCACGGAAATGCATTGGAAATTATATTTGCTATAAAAATGCATTAGAAATTATTTTTACTATAAAAATGCATAAAAAATGATTTTTACTATAAAAATGCATTGGAAAAGATTTTTCACAAAAAAAA
>CM042181.1:14362952-14382952 GCA_023376005.1 Doryteuthis pealeii
AAAAGAAAGGAAAGAAAGAAAGAAAGAAAGAAAGAAAGAAAGAAAGAAAGAAAGAAGAAAAGAAAGAAAGAAAGAAAGAAAGTGAGATGGAAAGAAAGAAAGATAAAGAAAAACTTGTAAAGAAAGAAAGAAAGAAGGAAAAAAGAAAGACAGAAAAAAGGAAAGAAAGAAAGAAAAAAGAAAGAAGAAAGAAAGAAAGAAAGAAAGTGAGATGGAAAGAAAGAAGGATAAAGAAAAACTAGTAAAGAAAGAAAGAAAAAAAGAAGAAAGTGAGATGGAAAAAAGAAATGGTAAAGAATGAAGAAAGAAAGAAAGAAAAAAAGAAAGGAAAGAAGAAGGAAAGAAGAAGAAAGAAAGAATTAAGAAAGTGAGATGGAAAGAAAGAAAGATAAAGAAAAACTTGTAAAGAAAGAAAAAAAGAAAGAAAGAAAGAAGGAAAGAAAGAAAGAAAGAAAGAAATTAAGAAAGTGAGATGGAAAGAAAGTAAGATAAAGAAAAATTTGGAAAGAAAGAAAGAAGGAAGGAAGGAAAGAAAGAAAGAAAGAAAGAAAGAAAGAAAGAAAGAAAGAAAGAAAAGTGTAACGAAAGAAAGAAAGAGAAAAGAAAATGTGAAATTTGTGAAAATCTTACAGATGAAATTCCAGCATATAATATATGGGTTTTTTAAGCATGATTAGGTAGTGAATGTTAGTATTAAAATAAACTAATATTTAATATTACAGAAATACTATTGACTTAACGTTTGTGTCCATCCTTCATAGCTACATTATCCTAATTATATTATTTAGTTAAAATGTTTCGTGGCTTGTATATGTTGCCCACGCTTCGCTACTGTAGAGGAGTCTAATGAGAAACTCAATAGTTTCCATCTCCGATGTCTACGACGTATTTTACACATTCGTTGGCATGATAAAATGCCCAACACAGTCGTGCTGGATTGCGCCGACATGAACAGCATGTTCTCCATTCTCCGCGAGAGGCGCCTTCGCTGGTTTGGACATGTAAGGAGAATGGAAAATGGATGCATCCCAAAAGATCTTTTGTACGACGAATTAGTGAAAGGCTCCAGATCGGTTGGTAGACCATGCCTACGATTTAAAGATGTCTGCAGGAGAGTTATGAGGATATGCTAGGGACTGGCAAACGGAGCCTAAAATTCGTTTTTGACAAAATGACTTTAGCCCACCTACAGAAAATAATTTACCAAAAATCAGGAAATTATCGGATTTTAATGAAATTTTCAGTGTTTATTTATCAATGAATGATCTTTTTAATGCATTATTTATTTTATTTCAAAACTTTCTAATTTTTTTCAGGTCACTTAATTTTGACCCCCCTTATGTTTGGGGGCGTAAAATGTTTTGCGAGTTGGTCATTTTCGATACTAATTACAGTATAAATAATGAGATAAAAGTTATGAATAGAAACAAAAAAAAATTTACGGTGGCTTTTCTATGAGAAAATAAGTACCGAAAATAGAAAAATAAAATGTAAAAAATAATAAATAATTAATTTTTTGGAGATTTTTTTTTTTACTCATTTGATAATAATGATAGAAAAAATGTATAAAATGTTCCGTACACAGAGAGATTTTGACGACCTTCATCAGAGTGATATTTTTTTTTTTTTTTTTTTTTTTTTTCAAAAATAAAAATACCACTCTGATGAAGGTCGGCAAAATCTGTGTACGGAACATTTTATACATTTTTCCTATTATTATTATCATCATCATTTCAACTCCATCTGATTATTTTAATAATAATAATAACGTAAATCTGTATACATTTTGATAAACAGACCGAAACACATGTGTAAATGATATAGATTAAAAGTGATATTGATAAAATTCATTTTTATCCATCTACATTTCTTTTCTTTACTCATTTTGTCCTCATATTGTCGGATTCATTTCCCATTCTCATATATATATATATATATATATATATTATATATATATATATATATATATATATATATATATATATATATATATTCCTTCTTTCTCTTTTTCTCTATCTATATTTTCGTATCTCTCCCTTTCTATCTACGCGCTTGCAACAACATGTACTCTGACGCTTCCAACGTTCGTAATGTATCAAAAACTTTTTCAACCCTGCCTTCTCCGCTTCCCGCTTCCCAGTCTGTCCCCTGCCTACAGTCACACCCAAAAATCTCCTCCCAAAACACATAACGCAAATTTTCCACTACATCATGTCTTCTTGCCGACCCACTCGACTGGACGTATTCAAGGAGCTTCGCAACAGACGCCGGGGTTTCCAGAAAATTTTGCAAAAGTCAGAAGTCAGTACGTGACCGTTTGTATCTTTGGTATTGGACCGTAGACAATCGATAGGTCCTCAGGCGGCCATTTTGTTAAAATGGCGTCCGCTAACTTCCGATTGGAGGGGAGAAAAGAAAAACGAAACAAAACAAAAAAAAATGGAGAAAGCAGACGATAGGTTGCCTAGACTGTCGTGCCTACTTATGATAAAATTTTGTTGGCAATTTGCTTGACTAAATGTAAAGTTGCAGGTGTTTATTCCGGTTTGAAAAGTGGTTTGATCATCTTAGATTCTTTTTTAGCGCCTTTTTTTTTTCTTATTTCAGAAAACAATGTTGTATGAACTCTGCAGTAGGTTTTATCAAGTAGTTGATGATTATGTAGAAGTGACGTTTCCATAGATTCAAGAAAAACATACTAGTTGATTGAATGCTACTGGTAGGGACATTCAGCCGTTTTTATATTTATTTGACAAAATGATGTTTTGTAGAAGTGACGTTTCAAAAGATTTTTTAAAAAAAAATACTAGTTGATTGAATGCTACTGGTAGGGAGACATTCAGCCGTTTTTTATATTTTTGACAAAATGATGTTTGTAGAAGTGACGTTTCAAAAGATTTTTAAAAAAACATACTAGTTGATTGAATGCTACTGGTAGGGAGACCATTCAGCCGTTTTTATATTTATTTGACAAAATGATGTTTGTAGAAGTGACGTTTCCAATGATTCAAGAAAACACACTAGTTGATCGAATGCTACTGGTAGGGAGACATTCAGATCCGTTTTTAATATTTATTTTGAGACAAATGATGTTTTGTAGAAGTGACGTTTCCAAAAGATTTTTAAAAAACATACTAGTTGATTGAATGCTACTGGTAGGGAGACATTCAGCCGTTTTTATATTTATTTCACAACAAATGATGTTTGTAGAAGTGACGTTTCCATGATTCAAAAACACACTAGTTGTATCGAATGCTACTGGTAGGGAGACATTCAACGTTTTTATATTTATTTGACAAAATGATGTTTGTAGAAGTGACGTTTCAAAAGATTCAAGAAAACATACTAGTTGATTGTAGCTACTGGTAGGGTAACATTTTTTATCAAGTAGTTGATGATTATGTAGAAGTGACGTTTCCAAACATTCAAGGAAAAACATACTATTGATTGTAGGCTACTGTAGGAGACATTCAGGTCTTTTTATTCTGATTTGCAAAACAATGTTTGTATGAACTCTACAGTAGTTTTTATCAAGTAGTTGAATGATTCAAGAAGTGACGTTTCCAAACCATTAAGAAAACACACTAGTTGATTGAAATGCACTGGTAGGGAGACATTCAGCCCTTTTTATTCTTATTGACAAAAATGATTGTTTGTATGATCCTGAAGTGTTTTTTTTTATAAAAGAAATAAAATTTTTAAAAACATACTAAGTTTGATTATCGCCTACTGGTAGGGTGATATTTATAAGTAAAAAATAAATATAAATAAAGTTGGCGGTGTGGCTTATGTCGGCTATCAGCCGGACAGAGCGACGAGTCTTCCTCTTTTCGTAGCACTAGCCGGACACGACGGAGTCTATCCTCTTTCGGATAGCACTAAGACCGGAAGCGACGGAGTCTATCCTCTTTTCGATAGCGCTAACCAGCAGGAAATAGTTTGTTTTTGGGGCGTGACATTTAGCGCCTCTTAATTCTGATTTGACAAAACAATGTTTGTATGAACTCTGCAGTGTTTTTATCAAGTAGTTGATGATTATGTAGAAGTGACGTTTCCATAGATTCAAGAAAAACATTACTAGTTTCTGTTGAATGGTACTGGTAAGGGTGACAACATTTTATTTTTTTGTTTTTATCAGTAGTTGAGGATTATGTTAGAAGTGACGTTTCCATAGATTCGAGAAACAACTAGTTGATTGAATGCTACTGGTAGGGTTACATTTAGGACTTTTTTGTTTTTATTTGACAAAATGATGTTTGTAGAATCCTGAAGTGTTTTTTCATAAAATAAAATAAAAATTCAAGAAAAACATACTAGTTTATTATCGGCTACTGGTAGGGTGATATTTATAAAGTAAAAGTAAAGTTGGCGGTGTGGCTTATTGTCTGTATCGGCCGGACAGCGACGGAGTCTATCCTCTTTTCGATAGCGCTAGACCAGGAAGATAGTTGTTTTTTTGTGGGGGTGACATTTAGCCCATGTTATTCTTATTTGACAATGTTTGTCATGAATTCTGCAGTGTTTGGCAGGGAGATTTTATTTTGCTGTTTTTTTGTTTTTGTTTTGTTTTTGTTTGTTTTTTGTTTTTTTGTTTTTTGGGGGGGATGCTGAGGTAGAGCGCCACGTACGAACCTTACGATTCCTAGTCAGGTGTTCTACTGACTGAGCTTAGTTTAGCAATATATTATATATATATATATAATATATATATATATATATATATATATATTATAGTAAAAAATTAGAGCGAGAAACGTGGACAAAGGAATAAAACTTTCTTCCCTCTGTACTTAACCACCTTACTACTGCATATCCTTTCCAACTCTCTCCTCACTTTTGATCTTCTCTCCCTCCCCATCCACCAAAGATTCCCTCTGACCAATCAAATCCTCACAAACGCTATCCCATCCACCCGACTTTATCCCAAATACACCGTCTTCTTTCTATAAAACAACATGTATAATACTTTAATGATCAAAATAAACGACTGATGAAACCGAGTTCAATGCACGGCGAATATTCTCCTACATATATTTGTCTGAGTTTTACTCCTTTGTCCACATTTCTCTCCGTCTAAACTTTACTACATTCTGTCGATTTTATTCGCAATACTCTATCCTCATATATATATATATAATATATAATATATATATATATATATATATATATAACGATTCCTTACTTACCAGTCATTTGGATTACCTTTTCTACTATTATCTATCTACTATATATATATATATATATATATATATAATATATATATATATATATATATATATATAATATATATATTAAGGTAAGTAAACAAACAAATGTGTTTATTTTTATATGGCTTGAGCTGACAATTTTTGAGGATATGTGCTTAATTGAAGTCATACCTAATTTTGAAAAATATAGTTAATAATTAATGAATTTTAGGCGGGCATATATGTTCAAATGTAAGGCTAAACAAATCGAGAAAATGTCAATCCCTGAATGTACATTTTAACCTATTAGGTCTCATCAGCAAGGTTATAGACATTGGAGACTGCATGCATGTTGAATTAAACAAAAGACACATCTCCTGTTTAACAATTTTATTTGCGATTTTTTCGATTTTTCGGGCCAACTTTTTAATATTTGGATGGAATTCGTGGATTTGTCCATCAGAGTTCATGTCCCGAGTACTTTCGGCACTTCGAAGTGCCATCATCAGGGGTGTATGTTCCAGTTTTTCAAATTATATTAATGGATGTGGAGGCTGGATGGAAGAGAATTGATAGGAAAAGTGTTATAGGCTTTTTAAAATGTGAGTACTGCATTGGAAATTAATTTTGTTTAAGGATGGTTTGTATTGTTTTATGTATATCTTAATGTCTTAACGGAAAATACACACATTCTGCACAAAGAAAAAAATAAACAAAAACTCCAAATACTAGAAGCTTTATACATAAAACAATACAAACCATCCTTAAACAAAATCAATTTTCAATGCAGTACACACATTTTAAAATGCCTATAAAACTGTTCTCATCAATTCTCCTCCTTCCAGTCTCCACATCCATTAATATAATTTGAAAAACTGGAACATATCACCCCTGATGATGGCACTTCGAAGTGCCGAAAGTACTCGATCATGAACTTTGGTGGACTAATCCACGAATTCCACCCAAATATTAAAAAGTTGGCCAGAAAACTTTAAAAAATCGCAAATAAAGTTGTTAAACAGGGGATGTGTCTTTCGTTTAATTCAACATGCATAAATGAAAAATGCTGCAGAAATACAGTATTATATATATATATATATTATATTATATATATATATCTTATTATAATAGAGATTGTGGGTTTTTTCGTCTGTAACCGAAACTACATTACTATGTCAAGTCACAATTCCTTTCGTTATTTACATCAATTCCTCCATGATTTTTATTTTTATTTAAAACTCAATTATTAATAAAATTGTTTTACATCATTAAGACTGTTGACCAATCTACATACTAATAACATGCAATTGTATTTATATATACCAAAATAGCGGGTTTACAGTGTGAACGGGAAGGCTAATTTGCATATTGATCTTAAAAATTTGATTTAATAAATATATGCTTAGTATTATTGATTTCTAATTGTTTGGTTTTATATTAATGAATATGGCAAAAATCTCGGGATAAATCTTAAAAGAAATCCAATTAACAAGAAGAAATAACTGTAATATTATTATTTACTTCCTATTTTAACTAAATAGCTAAATTAGGAAAATTTACCAATGAAAGAGGGGAGTAAGGAAAAATGATGGAAGAGTTAGTTTCAACGTTGTTCTATTTTCAATCATAACCCCTCTGTTACAAATCTTTTTATCTGAATTCTTATTCAGTTTCATTAGCCTTTTCTAATTTAACCATGTATATATCAATATTAAAACTTAAATACTTGCACCGCGGAGGGTGCATATATTTCTAGTAATATATATAATATATATAATATTATATATATTATATATATATATATATTAATGTCATTCTTTGTGATGTGGGTTTTAGTGTTGCTTTTATAACCGAATCTGTTCTAATCTGATCCAATTATGGTGAAATTATTTCTTCTTTACGCCCCGGGTCGCCATTTTTCTTTTGCTAACTATTCCCCTTGCTCGGGCATCCACTCCTGATTTTCCCGCCAATTCCAGCAATCGCTAGTAACCAATTAAGAACAGTGTTAATTAGTGTTTCGCGGAGAAAAAAAAGATTAAAGGAGAAAAACAATTAAAAACCGGAAGTTCAAATTAACAATACACAAGTAAAAGATGATAAATCTCATTATCATTATGATTATTATCAAGGTGTGCCGCATTCCTTTGACTCTCTCTTCTCTCTCTCTCTTCTCTGCTCTCTCCTCTCTCTCTCTCTCTCTCTCTCTCTCACACACAACACACAACACTATCATACCCTTTCTGTCTGTCTGTCTGTCTGTCTCTCTCTCGTCTCTCTCATAACACACACACTCTATCATACACACCACACACTCTCAATCTCTTCTCTCTCCTCTCTCTCTCTCCTCTCTCTCACCTCTATCATCTGGCACTTACACATTCTCTCTCTCTCTCTCTCTCTCTCTCTCTCTCTCTATCTATCTATCTATCTATCTATCTTACACACACACTCTATCATACACACTTCTCTCTCTCTCTGTTCTCTCTCTTCCTCTCTCTCTATCATACACTCTCTCTCTCTCTTCTCTCTCTCTCTCTCTCTTCAACACACACTCTTATCATAACACACACACATTCTTCCTTCTCTCTCCTCTTTTCTCTCTCTTTCTCTCTCTCTCTCTCTCTATCTATCTATCTATCTATCTATACAACACACACTCTATCATACACACTTTCTCTCTCTCTCTTCTCTCTCTCTCTCTCTCTCTCTCTCTCTATCCTCTCTCCTCTCTCTCTCTCTTCTCTCTCCTCTTCTCTCTCTCTCTCTCTCTGCCATCTCATCATCGACACCTAGTATCAATCTAAAATCATAATGCTCATTAAAGACATATACAGCAGGCCTCTTTGCAAATGAAATGGAGGGAAGGTGTTCTGATAGTGTAATGGCTAACATGCTTTAGTCATGTCATTACGTACACTCTCAGACTACCATTGGGAAAGGTATGAATCTTCTCATCCCCACAGCTATAGATTAAATAGTGTCACTACTATTCATCTACAAGGCTGGATTTGGCATTAAATAACCCAAAAGATTTAAAGATGTCTGCAGGAGAGTCATGGGGATATGCCATATTGACACAAACACGTGGGAGGTAGATGCAAAAAATAGACCGGGATGGCGCCTTAACGTTAAGCAAGACACGGAGACGTGTGTGGCAGAGAGGAGAGTAGCCTCGACAGCAAAGAGAACCAGAAAGAGAGAGAAAAGACAACCCTAGAAAGCATCATAGTTTGTGTGCGTTCAGTGCATCAAAGATTGTCACTCAAGAATTGGCCAGCAGAGTCGCTTGCGCAGATAAATTTTTTGGACACTACGCCATCGTCCTTAGTGGACGGAAAGGTGCCAACAAAAAACCCTACAGATCTTTTTTTAATTCTTGATGAATGTAAATTTTTTTTTTTTTTTTCTTATTGGCTGACTAACACTGGCGGGTATTTACCCGACCCATTCGCCACGGGAAAGGATGTGACACAAGATCATAAGTATGGGAAATCCGATTTCGTTTCATTAGGTCATTTTTTTCATTTACACCGTCAATATCCGGTTGTTTGTTAGGGGTTAGGGTTAGGATTAGGGGTTAGAGTTAAGGGTTAGGGTTAGGGGTTCTAATTATTATCGTAATCTGAGTTCTTCTTTAGGTCATTTAATGCCAAAAAACTGTCAGAGCATGAGACAAAAATTGGCCCTCAGACTCTCTTTATTGGTGTAATTTTTGTAGATATATTTCGTGGACGTATCTCATATCCGATTCACAATTTTAGACTCTTTTCTACTTTTTACAACCAGTTGAATTGGACGTGGAGTTTCATTTGCTTGTTGGGGAAAAAAGCAATGAAGCTGAACTGTTGACTTGACAAAAATGAATTTAAAGAAGAAAAAGAAGAAGAAGAAGAAGAAGAAGGAGGAGGAGGAGGAGGAGGAAAATAATAATAATAATAATAATAATAATAATAATAATAAGAAGAAGAAGAAGAAGAAGAAGAAGAAGAAGAAGAAGAAGAAGAAGAAAAGAAGAATATGATGAAGAAAAAATTGAAAAAAGCCAATAAGAGCATGAAGAAGATTATAAATCTAAGAACATACAATTTGATAAAGAAAATGAATAGGAAAGGGAAAATGTATTACAAATTTGAAGAAGCAGAAAGAGAAGATGAAAAATAAAATCTCGGAAGAAGGAATATTTGTAGAAGTTGGAAATGTATTAGATTTTGAAGATAAAGGAGAAAAAGTAATAATAATAATAGTCATTCATGTCATGCCCCAAACAAATCCCTTATATTGTTTGTATTGGAATATTTCTTTCTGATTGGGACGAAAACTTCACACTCCATGAAGAAACCTTTGGCAGTGTAGGGGGTTGGTATTGGAACCGAACAACAACATTAAAGATATTCGAATTTGGTCGTTTTGTACAAATATCAATATTTCTTCTGTTATTTACATCAACGGTTAAGACTTAAGTTTTAAATGAACACTTTGAATTAATGGAAGGATTGGAGACGAGAGAAAGAATCGAGACCATGTAGACCACAGCACTTTTAAAATCAGTTAGAATAGTTCGAAGAGATTTAGAAGACCTCACTCAGAACTGACCCTCAATTTTTTGTACTTTGCTTGGGTGTGGTGGGAGAACCACATTTCTCTTTCAAATCTTAGTCATATCTCTTTCAAAGATTTCCCTACCAAATCCCCCCCCACAACGGCTGTACCAAATTTTCTAGGTATTTTTTATCTGCCTTATGGGATAATTCAAAGTTAACTATGTATTCATCTCATAAATCCTTCTATCCAAAATAAAGTCCTACAATCATTATTATTGTAATCTGAGTCCTTTCTTTTTAATTATAATGAACTAATCCTCAGTGCTTACTGCAGATTTTAATTCTTGCTTGCCAAATCCCCCATCACGGCTGTACCAAATTTTCTAGGTATTTTTTGTCTGTATAATATGACATTTCAAATTCCACTATCTATTCACCTCAAAACTCACTCTATTCAAATAAAATCCTATTATCATTATTGTAATCAGAGACTTCCAGCTCAATTATTATGAACAAACCAGCAGAGAGAGAGAGAGAGAGAGAGAACAGAGACTGGTTAAACCGGCCCTTAAAGTCCAATTATTATTGTAACATCATTCCTTCTGCTCAATTATTATGAACTAACCATCAGTTTTTCTATTTGATTGGCTGTGGTAGGAGAGCCGCTGTGAGTGGCTTAACGCTTTCTTCCTCGGCTGTACCAAGATTTCATGGTATTTCTTTTTACCTGTATGACGATTTAAAGTTAACTATCTATTCACCTCAGAATTCATTCTATCCAAATAAACTCCTATTATTATTGTAATCTGGGTCCTTCTGCTCACTTATACTGAACTAACGACCACAGGCATATGGTAGGATCGCAGTGACAGGTGTGCCGCTATGAGTGGTTTAAAGTAGGCAGAGTAAAATTCTTATCCACGTAAGTTTTGAACAGGTTGATATATGTATAGATCATGTGACACAAGTACAGGGAATCCAGCGAGGAACTCGCTATTCAGTATTAACTTATCTACGCGACTAGCTTGCTAACCATTACCCCATGATGTGACGCCCTGTGTATTTACCTAAGCATCCACCACTGATAAGATGTGATATAAGATCGCAAGTATGGGGAATCCTGCGATGATCTAACCCGTTATTCAGTAGTAACTGATGTGCAAGACTAGGTTGCTAACTATTATAATGTGATATTCATGTGTGTGTATTTGTTTGTTCGTGTATTGTGTTGTATAATATTGTTATTATATTATATATATATATATATATTATATATATGAGAAGTAAACAAACAAACAATGTGTTTGATATGGCTTTTAGCCGACAATTTTTGAGAGAATATGTGTATTGAAATCATACCTAATTTGGAAAATTAATTAATTAATAATTAATGAAGTAGGCGGGAATACCTGTTCAAATGTAAGGCTAAACAAATCGAGAAAATATATATATATATGTGTGTGTGTGTGTGTGTGTGTGTGTGTGTGTGTGTGTGTGCATTATTACTATTGACGCTATGACACTATTACCTCCTCCCTCTTCCTATTGGTATCAATTATTACTTTTGCCATACTGAAGACTAAGTAGGCAGTAAGACGCAAAGGAAGAACATATTTTCATGCATACATTTAGAAATTAGTTCAGATGTTTTTTGTTTTTTCTTTCTTTTTTTTTAAATAACCCTTTTCAGCACGGTGGCATGCCCGCAGTTAAATAAATACGTGACAACTGCTTACCTTGTGCGCTGTTCATTTTTTCTATTATTTTCTATTTCAGTTCGAAACCCACTTTTACAAAATTAGCACCTATGTCAGAGGAATATTTGTAAAGTGAATAATAAGAACTTATTTTCATGCATACATTTAGAAATTTGTTCAGATTTTTTTTTTTTTTTTTAATAAACCTTTTCAGCTCGGTGGCATGCCCGCAGTTAAATACATACGTTCCAACTGTTTACCTTGTTCATTCTTTCTCTTATTTTCTATTTCAGTTCGAAACCCACTTTTACAAAATTAGCGCCTATGTCAGAGGAATATTTGCAAAGTGAACAATATGACGACGATTACGCCACAATGTTATACGCGAGGTCTTCAACCAATCAACACTCCCAGAAAAACCATATCGATCCCAATGAACCGGCCGAGTAAGTAGTTATGTTTATAATGGTATTGCTTGCAATTTTATTCAATAATAAACACTAGCGACAAAAAAAAACACCCTCCGGGCGGTGAAATAATTAAATTTTTGAAAGATATTGCCAGAGGGGTGAGAGTCAAAAATTCAATGTCAGAGTGTTTGTATCATAAGTAAACAAAATCCTCACCATCGACAACTAGTATCAATCTAAATCATGAAGTGAACAATAAGAACTTATTTTCATGCATACATTTAGAAATTTGTTCAGATCTTTTTTTTTTATAAACCTTTTCAGCCTCGTGGCATGCCTGCAGTTAAATAATTACGTGACAACTGTTTACCTTGTTTATAATGGTATTGCTAGCAATTATCTTGTTATAATGGAGATTCACTGGTTTGTCCATGTGTAGGTGTTCCTCAACGTTTAATCATAATATATATATATATATATATATATATAAGTAAAGAAATAACAAAAGACTTAGAGAGCTAGCATTTAGTCTATTTTCAGGGAGCTTAGACAAGTGTCTAACTCTCCCGACTCATCATTCGCGATCTGATGAGTCGGGAGAGTTAGACACTTTGTCTAAGCTCCCTGAAATAGACTATAATGCTAAATCTCTAAGTCTTTTGTTATTTCTTTACTTATATATTTGCTCTGTGACTCTAACATTAAGAACACACATTGAGCTCTCAAACTGTGACAGGTTTTGTAAATAAAACTCCTGTGTCGTAAGGAAGATTTCTTCTCTGGACTTTTGGATTATATATATATATATATATATATATATATATATAAGTTAAGAATCTTTTTTTTTAATTCTTAATTTTTGGTGGGGGAAACTTTTAAATTATTTTTACTGGACTCTTCTGAGCATGAAATAAATATATGTAAAAATATTAAGAAATTCAAAATTCAAAAACAAACTAAGATTAACGGGTCTTCTAACTTACCTTTTTTGAAATTCTGTCTAGAAATGATTCGAATAAATGTTGTAACCAATTCGGTCTGTTGAATTTCCGGTTTATATGTAATTTAGGTTACATTTAAGTTAACAGACACACACATACACACACTCCTCACAACACACACACACACACACACATATATTATATATATATATATATATATATAAAAGATAAATCTTCTAATGAGTCAGACGAACCTACTAAAAAGTTTCGCTTATGGCTCTTCAGGCTAAGATCAGATAAGACTCAGGATCTTAGCCCTGAAGGAGCATTAGCGAAACTTTAGTAGGTTTGTCTGACTCATTAGATTTATCTTATATTATTGCTCTACTTCAGGTATTGAGGCACTTTTTTACTTATTAGCTTTTAGTTCTCCTAGCGGTTTTTGTATGAATATATCATATATCTTATATATATATATGCTATAAATTGTTTTTTCTTTTGGCCCAAAATATTGTCTAAATAGATTTTTTTTTGTTGGACGATTATCTTGGTCTTTCTTTTTTCAAAATTTTTTTCTTCCGGTTGATGTTTGGTAGTATATTTTTACAATCAAACTATTTGCCTTGTTTTTTTTCTCTACAGCGATATTTTGACTTAGATAGTTCGGGTTTGTTATAGCCCTTTCGCTCAGTTTCGTTTTTAAATGAAACACTATATAATTATTTTTCTAACTTCCGTAGGTTTACTGTACTTCCGGCCAAAGAAGAGCAATCCAATTGGTCCATGGATATCTCACATAACTTTTGGATGCATTGTTAATTGCCTTCAAATCATTATATATATTATAACATACGTTAACATGCTTCAAGCAAATACCCGAATTACTTTTATATATCATATATATAAAGTACATATTTTGACTTAGATAGTTCGTTTGTTATATGCCCTTTCGCTCAGTTTTCGTTTTTAATGAAACACTATATGGTTATTTTTCTAAACTTCCGGTAGGGTTTTACCTGTACTTCCGGGCCAAAGAAGAGCATCCATTGGTCCAGCGATATTCTCAATAACCTTTTTTTGGAATGCATTGTAATTGGGCTTCAAATCATTAATATATTAATAAAACATACTTAACAATGCTCAAGCAAATTAACCAATTACTTTTATATTATACATATATATAAAAGTACATAATTTTGACTAGTCGTTGTTTATGCCATTTCGCTCAGTTTTCGTTTTTAATGAAACACTATATAATTATTTTTCTAACTTCCGGTAGGTTACCTGTACTTCCGGCCAAAGAAGAGCATCCATTGGTCCAGCGATATTCTCACATAACCTTTTTGGATGCAAATGGTAGCCAAGATAACGAATCTACTGATTCAATGCCAATGGAAAGTGCAAGAAGAGATTTGGTTGATGAACAACAGAGCATTATTAGCGGTGATATGCCAGGTTTGATACCATGTGACCCTTTTTTGATTTCTAATTGAAAGATTTGAAAGAAAAACAAAATGGTTGCTTTCAGTTGGCCTTTGTGAAAGAAAGGGAGTTGAAGTACGGTGAGAATGGGTTGAAAGAGGGGTGTTAAAGAGAAAACGAAGAGAGAGAAAAGAAAGAAAGAAAGAAAGAAAGAAAGAAAGAAAGAAAGGGATGTAGGTTGAGAATTATTTGAAAGAACGTGTGATAGAGAAAACGAAGGAAAAAAGAAAGAAAAAAGAAAGAAGAAAGAAAGGAAGAAAGAAGAAAATGAGATGGAAAGAAAGAATATAAAGAAAAACTTGTAAAGAAAAAAGAAAGAAGGAAAGAAAAAGTGATGAAGTACGTTGATAATTCTTTGAAAGAATGTGTGATAGAGAAACGAAGAGAGAGAAAAATAAAGAAAGAAAGAAAGAAAGAAAGAAAGAAAGAAATGTACGTTGATAATTATTTGAAAGAATGTGTTCAGAAGAAGAAGGGAAAAAAAGAAAGGAAAAAAAGAAAGAAAGAAAGAAAGAAAGAAGAAAGAGATGTACGTTGAGAATTCTTTGAAATAATGGTGTGATAGGGAAACGAAAAGAAAGAAAGAAAGAAAGAAAGAAGAGAATGTAGCATTGAGAATTATTTGAAAGAACATGTGAATAGAGAAAACGAAAAGAAAGAAAGAAAGAAAGAGAAAAAGAAGAATGAAGTACGTTGAGAATTCGTTAAGAATGTGTGATAGAGAAAACGAAGGGAAAAAAAAGAAGAAAGAAGAAAGATAAGAAAGAGATGAGTACGTTGAGAAATTCGTTGAAAGAATGTGTGATATAGAGAAACAAGAGAGAGAAAAAAAGAAAGAAAGAAAGAAAGAAAGAAAGAGATGTACATTGAGAATTATTTGAAAGAACGTGTGATAGAGAAATCGAGATAGAGAAAGAAAGAAAAGAAGAAGAAAGAAGAAAGAAAGAAAGAAAGAAAGAAAGAAAGAAAGAAAGAGATGTACGTTGAGAATTCTTTGAAAGAATGTGTGATAGAGAAACGAAGGGAAAGAAGAACGAAAAAAGAAAGAAAGAAGAAAGAAAGAGATGTACGTTGGATTCTTTGAAAGAATGCGTGATAGAGAAACGAAGAGAAGAAGAAAAAGAGAAAGAAAAGAAAGAAAGAAGAAGAGAAAGAGATGTCATTGAGATTATTTGAAAGACGTGTGATAAGAAAACGAAAAGAAAGAAAGAAAGAAAGAAAGAAAGAAAGAAAGAAAGAAAGAAAGAAAGAAGAAGAAAAAGATGTACGTTGATAAATTCTTTGAAAGAATGTGTGATAGAGAAAACGAAGGGAAAAAAGAAAGAAAAAAAGAAAGAAAAAGAAAAGAAAGAAAGAAAGAGATGTACGTTGATAAATTCTTTGAAAAGCATGTGTGATAGAGAAAACGAAGGGAAGAAAGAAAGAAAAGAAAGAAAGAAAGAAAGAAAGAAAGAAAGAGATGTACATTGAGAATTATTTGAAAGAACGTGTGATAGAGAAAACGAAAAGAAGGAAAGAAAGAAAGAAAGAAAGAAAGAAAGAAAGAATGAAGTACGTTGAGAATTCTTTGAAAGAATGCGTGATAGAGAAAACGAAGGGAAAGAAAGAAAGAAAGAAAGAAAGAAAGAAAGAAAGAAAGAAAGAGATGTACGTTGAGAATTCTTTGAAAGAATGTGTGATAGAGAAAACGAAGAGAGAGAAAGAAAGAAAGAAAGAAAGAAAGAAAGAAAGAAAGAATGAAAAATGTAACCCCCTCCCCCCCAAAAAAATCTATAAAACGACGATTAAGAGGAAGATACAAAAAAAGCAGATGAAAGTACGGGGAGAATGGTTTGAAATAGGGGGTTTAGAGAAAACGAAGAGAGTGAAAGAAAGAAAGAAAGAAAGAAAGAAAGAAAGAGAAAGAAAGAAAGGATACTTTTCAACAAAAAAAGTAAGTAAGCTATAAGACGACGATTGAGTGAAAGATACAAAAAAAATGGTGAAGAAAGGCTTGAAGAGGGTGTGCCAGAGAGCGAAATAAATGAATAAATAATGAATGAAAGAGAGAAAGAAAGAGAGAAAAATATTTCTTTTTAAACAAAAAAAAACATATAAAAGAATGAACGATGATTGAGTGAAATAACAAAAAAAACAATATGGTGGATGAAAAAGAAGACGTGAATGACAGCAAGAAAGAATAAAAGAAAGAAAGAAAGAAAGAAAGAAAGAAAGAAAGAAAGTGAAGTTTGGGTTGAAGAGGGTGTGTCAAAGAAAGAAAGAAATAATGAAGGAATGAATAAAAGAAAGAAAAAAAGAAAGAAAAAAGAAAAGAAAGAAAGAAAAAATGAATGAAAGAAAGAAAAAAGAAAAAGAAAGAAGATAAAAGAAAAAAAGAAAGAAAGAAAATGGTTGAATGAATGAAAGAAAAAGAAAAGAAAGAAAGAAAGAAAGAAAGAAAGAAAGAAAGAAAGAAAGAATTAATAAAAGAAAAGAAGGAAAGGAAAATGCATATAAAAGAATGAACGATTGGTTGAGTGAAAGAAACAAAAAAAAAAAAAAAAATTCAATATGGCGGGTGAAAAAAAAAAAGACGTGAATGATGGGCCCTGAAAAGTTATAATTAAATGTTTCACTTTTCATAAAACGTTGCACTTTGTAATCCATGTTACCCCGGTCACGTGGGGTTTCGGCGCTCTCACGTCAGCCGCGCATGCGCGAACATTATTCTTTTTCTTTATCAGTTCCGGAGCAAAAGCAAAAAGTAAAACGCACAAAGACTGAACGTCACGTGACACTTTTCTCTATTCCTTATTCCAACCTCCACCCCTTAACCTCCCCCCTCCCCCCGCTTCCGGAAATTAGAGATTTCGTTGCATTTTTAGCAAGACAAAAAACATCGAGGTGATTTATCGTCTGAAATTCAATGTGAAAAAAAAAAATTACATTGAATCTCGTCAAATCACGTGTTTTCTCGTTAGAACGAGATTATTAGTGTTTCGAGAGTTCCCTTACCCTGTTTGAAAATATGTTGTGATATTTCACTGCCTTTTTTGTTCATAAATCACTGTAAATGTTTTTACTTCTGGCATTAAATTTTTAGCGTTAAATCATATATATATATATATATATATATATATATATATATATATATATATATATATTAAAATAAGTATATTTTGGCAGAATTTTTTCTTTTAGACATGTTTTGTTAAACTCAAAGGACAATTCTTGTCGGATGAGTTTTTGTTCGATCCTTTCTAACTGTCAGGCCAACTTTTTAATATCCGGGTGGAATCTATTTTAAAAGCGAGACAAAGGAATCATCCCACCTGTTCCACACCTGATGATGGCACAAAGTCGTACAGAAAGCCCCCGTGAAAAAAAATCTTTGGTGGATTGCTACACCAATTCCACCCGGATATTAAAAAGATGGCCAGACAGTTAGAAAGGATCGAACAAAAACTCGTCCAACAAGAATTACCCGTAGTGTTTAACAACACACACACACACACACACACACACACACACACACATATATATATATATACGGTGCTGTTACCGACACAAAGTTATTCAATGGTAATGAACTTGTTAACCATTACACCACGATAGTGTGTTTGCACTACTATTATTGATACCTCTCCCTCTTCCTATTGTCATCAATAATCTCTTTTGCCATATTGAAAACTAGTAAGACAGTAAGAAGCAAAGTAAGAATTTATTCTCATGCTTGCATTTAGAAATTAGTTCAGTTTTTTTTTCTTTTATTACTGGGAACATTTTTTTTCGTTTTTTTTCTAAACAAAACCTTCAAATTTTAATGCCAACTTTACGCGTTATTTTTTTTATTTTCCCTCGACTTTTGGGAACTGCCCATTTTTATCTTCCCGCGCCAGCTTTTCTCTATTGACGTGTCCTTTGTGCGTACTCTTTTGCTTTTGCTATTCGCAGAACTGCGTTTCTTTTTCATTGAAAATAATATTTAATGACCAAAAAAAGCAAATTTCATGACATTTTGTTTTGTACATTGGATTGTTTTAATGTTTGTCTCTTTGTTAGTCTTATCTATATTTCCGTCTTTGCTCAGATACAGAAATTTATATATATATGTATATCTTTTTTCTTTTTTAAACTTTGAAAAAAAAAAAGATTTAAAAGAATAAACATGTCTATTTATCTATTTATTTATTTTTATCTATTTATTATAACTGCGTCTTTCATCTTGAAATTTAAAAAAACAAAATGATCGCGCGTGCAATGGGCACAAGAATCGGCCCCACGTTTTCTATCCACAGAATTTTTTTTTCATCTTTTTTTTTTTTTTTTTTTTTTTTTCATTTACGATTCCCCGATACCCCCATGACACAAAGGCGCGCGTACACCCGACGACACCATGTTTTTTTTTGTTTTTTTTTATCACAGTGTTGCGTATGCGTAATATGCATTTGGCGAAAAATCTCGCCGGAAAAAAAAAATCACATATACACGCGCATGCGTTCGCGCGTGCGTGCGTGCGAGTGCGAGAGCAAAACGAGATGTCGCGCGTTGTCAGCCTCACCCCTTCCTCTCATTATTATTCATTAAAAACGAAAGCAAAGCAAAGCACACACACACACTTCCACCCCAAAAGGACGCAGGGTATTGCATCAAGACAACGCGGAAAAAATCTGCATGTACTAATTAAAACGACAGAGGTGAGTTCCACCTCCGACTACGACAGGCAAAATCCTTTTTTTGATCCTCAGCAAGGCCAACATTTCCTACGGGGAATTCACGAGGTAGCTAAGCAACGCCCTTCGTATACGAATAAATACTTGCTTCCATATATATATATATATATATATATATATATATATATATATATATATATATGCTGTAGATAGAAGGAAAGTGGTCAAGAAATGATCAACTCAAAACAAGTCACAGGGTGTACGTTTCGTCTGTATTCACAGACTTCCTCAGCGGTCTGAGCACTCAGACCGCTGAGGAAGTCTGTGAATACAGACGAAACGTACACCCTGTGACTTGTTTTGAGTTGATCATTTCTTGACCACTTTCCTTCTATCTACAGCATATCGTCGGATCCAAAACCCATCCACCCTTCCTTCATATATATATATTATATATATATATATAGTATCCGATTGCTGCTTTAACTTTTCCGTCGCAGTGGCATCAGTAAATAATCCAAAAGTGCTCAATACATTAAAAATACAGAGCAGTAATAATACTAATAATATTATTGCTACATGGATAATAAAGGGTCTACCATGGTTTCAATCAAATTGAAATGATTTCTTCAGTGCCCTAGCCTACGTTAACTAAGTCAATGTAATTCCTTAGTTAAATTGAAGATATTTATTGGAAAATAACGATTGAATGCTACGTTATTTTTCTCTCAATCCTATTATCCGATAAATATCTTCAATTTAACTAAGGAATTAGTTAATGTAGAGTAGGGTCCTGAGGATAATCATTTTTTGATTGAAACCATGGTGGACCCTTTATTTTCCACCTAACAATAATATTATATATATATAGATATATATATATATTTGGGAGAATATGTGCTTAATTGAAGTCATACCTAATTTTTGAAAATTTATTAATTGATAATGAATGAATTAGGCGGGCATACCCGTTCAAATGTAAGGCTAAACAAATTGGGTATGCCCGCCTAATTCATTAATTATCAATTAATTAATTTTCAAAAATTAGGTATGACTTCAATTAAGCACATATTCTCCCAAAAATTGTC
>CM042181.1:14387952-14430452 GCA_023376005.1 Doryteuthis pealeii
TTCGGACTCGGGAACTTTCTTGTCGTAATCGGGAACCTTCTTGTCGTAATCGGGGGCCATCACAGAACTTCGAACCTAACCCTTTATTCAGTCCACGGGGGTATCCTGTTGTCATTCCGCTAACCATAGCTGGGGTAGGAGCTGTGTTAATTATTTTCTATGTTACTGCCACCGGTCGGGATTGAACTTGGAATCCATTATTAGGTTATACGTCGTCGAAAATGGACACGATGACCCCTGGACTGTTTGCATTTCGCATAGCACTGATACCATTCGGAAAAATACAAAACCAACAACTCTCCCTCCAGCTATGGATAAATAGAAGGACAGACTGAGATTTTAACTTGGTATGACAACCAGTCTAGGAGAAGGAAAACTATGAATTCAAATGCTGCTTTAAAAATTTACCATGTGTCAGAAGAAACACATAACATGTAGTTTTATTTAAAATTCTATACGGGCACCAGCATTTGCCTCCAGCCTCTCAAGCCGCTCGGGAATCGCGAACAATAATAGCAAAATGTGGAGTAGCACCATCTTGCATAAAAATCAAACTTTCAATATACTTCCAAGTATTGACAATTGGCTAGATTTTATATATATTAATATGTTTGTTCCAAAATCACCCGTCCGTTATCATCCTGCAACACCCTCTGGTTAAAGACCGTCTAAATTATCCAAGATACAATGCAAAAATTTGAATCCAGATTATCTGGTGTCGCTTAATTGCAGATTTCTTATTTGTCCCATTTTATTTCACCCAATTTTAAAATGAAATATTCCAAATGATCTTGTGTCGCTTAAACGCCCAACGTAAAATTAAAATGAATTGAAAAGAAAAAGTTACAGGTTTGTGAATTACAGAAGATATTTTGGTAATTTTGATCTCATATCGTCCAGGCCTCCTGCCCTAATTTACGCTATGCAAGTTAGTGTCAGGTGAATTACGAACCCAACTTTTTTCCGATTTGTGTTTTTGTCACTTTTATTTTTGTATTATTTATTGCAAAGACAACGGCAGGGTTTATAAGTAATGAAATTGCAAATCATCGTTTCTGGCTTAAATAGCTCCTTTTGATTTTTGTTTTGTTTCGTGGAAATTCCACGGGTCCTGCTAGTTAAATTAAAAATAGTTTAAAATAGGGAGTTACTTTTCAATCAGCCTGTATATTAAGGAACATATACATTAAAGAATTGAAAAAAATGTAACTGCATATAAAAAAAATTATAAATACTTTGAAATAGAGAGTTACTTTTCAATCAGCCTGTATATTAAGGAACATAATTAAAGAAATGACTGCATGTAACTGCATATAAAAGAATTATAAATAGTTTAAAATAGGGACAGGGAATTACTTTTCAATCACGCTATAGTTCGCCATATTACTGCCCTCCGTAGAATTGACTGTTAGCCAATTTTATTGTCTTGGGCAATATTATTACAGGTACATTCTGGGGGTCATAGCGTGTCTTTATATAATTTTCGATATCAATAAATGCAATTATCGATTTTGGCAAACATTTCCTGTTGTAGAATATGCAAATCAATCTTTTCTATTGAACAAAATATCCGCACATTTTGAAATCAGATTTTTAAAATTTGTGTTGAGTATCTGGCCGCCATCCTTGGTTCCAGATGTAGTAAATAAGTAAGGAAGCCAATAAGAATCCGGTGTTATAGTATTCTTTGTAAGTCCGTCGTCAAGATAATCCAAATAGCAATGAGCCAAGGTTAAGAATCAGACTAGTATAAATACAACAACAGCAGCAGCAGCACTGCCAGTGATTGGGGAATAGGAATCTCTCCCAGGTCACGTGCCCATAGGCGAGTCTATAAATAGAAGTGACCATTTGCCCCATGCCTTATATTCAAAAAACTCCAACAATTTGTTGTGTCAAATCTTTCAGAATCAAAAAAAATTCTTCCAAAAGCTAAAGGGACGTTCATCTTTGTTTGAATGGTGGTTTTATACTATTGCATAAATTAATTGAAACAACCACTTAACTTTCTTTCAACATACAGTAAGTTTTAGACCTACTGGAGGGAAAAGGGTGTAATCGATTTCTATTCTACTTTAGATTAGGTCATTTGCAGCGGAATCTAATATTAGGAAGATGGATAGATATATGCCGATGTGCTTGCCATACTTCCAACATTTTATCTAAATGTTGCTGAATGATGCCTAAAAGCGAAGAAATGCGAAGGTCCATTCACAGCAGAACGTGTATCAGGCAATTTCATTCTAAGAGGGCCGAATAATTTTTGGTGTCAATAAATGCAATTATCGATTTTGGCAAATATTTCCTTTTGTAAAATATTCAAATCAATCTTTTCTATTGAACACAATATCCGCACATTTTGAAATCAGATTTTTAAAATTTGTTGTGCCAAATCTTTCAGAATTTAAAAAAAAATTCTTCCGAAAACTAAAGGGACCTTCATCTTTGTTTGATGGGTGGTTTTATACTATTTCAACTATTGTGCAAATCAACTGAAACATAAACTGTACTTTCTTTCAATATACAGTAAGTTTTAGACCTACTGGAGGGAAAAGGATGTAATCGATTTCTATAATATATATATATATATATATATATATATATATATATATATATATATATATATATATGAGTGAGGTATAAGGAAAAGTGAACAAAAATAATGACTCAAACAAGTAGAAGTAGGAGAGAAATATTTCGTCCTTCTCACGCGAAGAACATCTTCAGTCTGACTTTATTCAAAGCAAAATACGTACATATGTGTTTATACAAGAGAAAGTGAGTTAGTGGTGGAATTTTCATTATACCTCACCTCATACTGTCGGATTTTCTTTTATATTTTATCATAGATAGTTCAAAATAGGGAGTTTACTTTTCAGTCACCCTATATATATTAGGAAGATGGATAACTGTATGCCGATGAGCTTGCCATACTTCCAAAATTCTATCTAAATGTTGCTGAATGTTGCCTAAAAGCGAAGAAATGCGAAGGTCCATTCACAGCCGAACGTGTATCAGGCAATTTCATTCTAAGAGAACCGAATAATAGACGTGATTCCATCTTTACGTGTCCAGGAAGTCTCACCAATTCTTTCCTCGCCAAACAAAGAAATCCACACGGGCATCAATTGTGCGTTTTAAGTATTGTTAATGTAGGTTACGTGACTCAAATTTCCCACTTTCAGGAATGATCCGTATCTATTATTTGGACGTTATCCCAGGGTAGATTCTGTGACCTCTTCTCCATCCAGAGATAACATACCATTAAGATATTTCTACGATTATTTTCAATATCTATTTATCTATCTATCTATCTATCTATTTATATATATTTATATATATATATATATATTATATTATTCTCTTATACATTTGCATTCGATATATTTCACCACTCAGAATGACTCATCGCATGATAATGATCCTTCTCAAAATTATAGAAAGTATCTTTAAACAAAAAGTATGAGATCAATAGTCTGAACAACTCTTGCAATGATAATGACTCTTCTCAAATTATAGAAGGTATCTTAAATTTAAAAAGAATGAGATCAATAGTCTGAATAACTCTTGCAATCATAAAGACTCTTCTCAAAATTATAGAAGGTATCTTAAATTTAAAAACAATGAGATCAATAGTCTGAACAACTCTTGCAATGATAATGACTCTTCTCAAAATTATAGAAGGTATCTTAAATTTAAAAGAATGAGATCAATAGTCTGAACAACTCTTGCAATCATAAAGACTCTTCTCAAAATTATAGAAGGTATCTTAAATTTAAAAGAATGAGATCAATAGTCTGAACAACTCTTGCAATCATAAAGACTCTTCTCAAAATTATAGAAGGTATCTTAAATTTAAAAAGAATGAGATCAATAGTCTGAACAACTCTTGCAATCATAAAGACTCTTCTCAAAATTATAGAAGGGATCTTAAATTTAAAAAGAATGAGATCAATAGTCTGAACAACTCTTGCAATCATAAAGACTCTTCTCAAAATTATAGAAGGTATCTTAAATTTAAAAAGAATGAGATCAATAGTCTGAACAACTCTTGCAATCATAAGACTCTTCTCAAAATTATAGAAGAATGAGTATTTCTCAAAAAGAATGAGATCAATAGTCTGAACAACTCTTGCAATCATAAAGACTCTTCTCAAATTATAGAAGGTATCTTAAATTTAAAAACAATGAGATCAATAGTCTGAACAACTCTTGCAATCATAAAGACTCTTCTCAAAATTATAGAAGGTATCTTAAATTTAAAACAATGAGATCAATAGTCTGAACAACTCTTGCAATCATAAAGACTCTTCTCAAAATTATAGAAGGAGATCAATAGTCTGAACAACTCTTGCAATAATGACTCTCAAATTATAGAAGGTATCTTAAAAAAAAGAATGAGATCAATAGTCTGAACAACTCTTGCAATCATAAAGACTCTTCTCAAAATTATAGAAGGTATCTTAAATAAAAAGAATGAGATCAATAGTCTGAACAACTCTTGCAATGATAATGACTCTTCTCAAAATTATAGAAGGTATCTTAAAAAAAAGAATGAGATCAATAGTCTGAACAACTCTTGCAATGATAATGACTCTTCTCAAAATTATAGAAGGTATCTTAAAAAAACAATGAGATCAATAGTCTGAACAACTCTTGCAATGATAATGACTCTTCTCAAATTATAGAAGGTATCTTTAAACAAAAAGAATGAGATCAATAGTCTGAACAACTCTTGCAATGATAATGACTCTTCTCAAAATTATAGAAGGTATCTTAAAAAAAAGAATGAGATCAATAGTCTGAACAACTCTTGCAATGATAAAGACTCTTCTCAAAATTATAGAAGGTATCTTAAATAAAAAGAATGAGATCAATAGTCTGAACAACTCTTGCAATGATAATGACTCTTCTCAAAATTATAGAAGGTATCTTAAAAAAAGAATGAGATCAATAGTCTGAACAACTCTTGCAATGATAATGACTCTTCTCAAAATTATAGAAGGTATCTTAAATAAAAAGAATGAGATCAATAGTCTGAACAACTCTTGCAATGATAATGACTCTTCTCAAAATTATAGAAGGTATCTTTAAACAAAAACAATGAGATCAATAGTCTGAACAACTCTTGCAATGATAATGACTCTTCTCAAAATTATAGAAGGTATCTTAAAAAAAGAATGAGATCAATAGTCTGAACAACTCTTGCAATGATAATGACTCTTCTCAAAATTATAGAAGGTATCTTAAATAAAAAGAATGAGATCAATAGTCTGAACAACTCTTGCAATGATAATGACTCTTCTCAAAATTATAGAAGGTATCTTAAATAAAAAGAATGAGATCAATAGTCTGAACAACTCTTGCAATGATAATGACTCTTCTCAAAATTATAGAAGGTATCTTTAAAAAAAGAATGAGATCAATAGTCTGAACAACTCTTGCAATGATAAGACTCTTCTCAAAATTATAGAAGGTATCTTTAAACAAAAACAATGAGATCAATAGTCTGAACAACTCTTGCAATGATAATGACTCTTCTCAAAATTATAGAAGGTATCTTAAACAAAAACAATGAGATCAATAGTCTGAACAACTCTTGCAATGATAAAGACTCTTCTCAAAATTATAGAAGGTATCTTTAAAAAAAAATGAGATCAATAGTCTGAACAACTCTTGCAATGATAATGACTCTTCTCAAAATTATAGAAGGTATCTTAAATAAAAAGAATGAGATCAATAGTCTGAACAACTCTTGCAATGATAATGACTCTTCTCAAAATTATAGAAGGTATCTTTAAACAAAAACAATGAGATCAATAGTCTGAACAACTCTTGCAATGATAATGACTCTTCTCAAAATTATAGAAGGTATCTTTAAACAAAAAGAATGAGATCAATAGTCTGAACAACTCTTGCAATGATAATGACTCTTCTCAAAATTATAGAAGGTATCTTTAAACAAAACAATGAGATCAATAGTCTGAACAACTCTTGCAATGATAAAGACTCTTCTCAAAATTATAGAAGGTATCTTTAAACAAAAAGAATGAGATCAATAGTCTGAACAACTCTTGCAATGATAATGACTCTTCTCAAAATTATAGAAGGTATCTTTAAACAAAAAGAATGAGATCAATAGTCTGAACAACTCTTGCAATGATAATGACTCTTCTCAAAATTATAGAAGGTATCTTTAAACAAAAACAATGAGATCAATAGTCTGAACAACTCTTGCAATGATAATGACTCTTCTCAAAATTATAGAAGGTATCTTTAAAACAATGAGATCAATAGTCTGAACAACTCTTGCAATGATAATGACTCTTCTCAAAATTATAGAAGGTATCTTTAAACAAAAGAATGAGATCAATAGTCTGAACAACTCTTGCAATGATAATGACTCTTCTCAAAATTATAGAAGGTATCTTTAAACAAAAAGAATGAGATCAATAGTCTGAACAACTCTTGCAATGATAATGACTCTTCTCAAAATTATAGAAGGTATCTTTAAAAAGAATGAGATCAATAGTCTGAACAACTCTTGCAATGATAATGACTCTTCTCAAAATTATAGAAGGTATCTTTAAAAAAAGAATGAGATCAATAGTCTGAACAACTCTTGCTCAATAGAAGGTATCTTAAAAAAAAGAATGAGATCAATAGTCTGAACAACTCTTGCAATGATAATGACTCTTCTCAAAATTATAGAAGGTATCTTTAAAAAAAGAATGAGATCAATAGTCTGAACAACTCTTGCAATGATAATGACTCTTCTCAAAATTATAGAAGGTATCTTTAAAAAAAAGAATGAGATCAATAGTCTGAACAACTCTTGCAATGATAAAGACTCTTCTCAAAATTATAGAAGGTATCTTTAAACAAAAAGAATGAGATCAATAGTCTGAACAACTCTTGCAATGATGACTCTTCTCAAAATTATAGAAGGTATCTTAAAAAAAGAATGAGATCAATAGTCTGAACAACTCTTGCAATGATAATGACTCTTCTCAAAATTATAGAAGGTATCTTAAAAAAAGAATGAGATCAATAGTCTGAACAACTCTTGCAATGATAATGACTCTTCTCAAAATTATAGAAGGTATCTTAAATAAAAAGAATGAGATCAATAGTCTGAACAACTCTTGCAATGATAATGACTCTTCTCAAAATTATAGAAGGTATCTTTAAACAAAAAGAATGAGATCAATAGTCTGAACAACTCTTGCAATGATAATGACTCTTCTCAAAATTATAGAAGGTATCTTAAATAAAAAGAATGAGATCAATAGTCTGAACAACTCTTGCAATGATAATGACTCTTCTCAAAATTATAGAAGGTATCTTAAATAAAAAGAATGAGATCAATAGTCTGAACAACTCTTGCAATGATAATGACTCTTCTCAAAATTATAGAAGGTATCTTTAAACAAAAAGAATGAGATCAATAGTCTGAACAACTCTTGCAATGATAATGACTCTTCTCAAAATTATAGAAGTATCTTTAAACAAAAGAATGAGATCAATAGTCTGAACAACTCTTGCAATGATAATGACTCTTCTCAAAATTATAGAAGGTATCTTAAAAAAAAAGAATGAGATCAATAGTCTGAACAACTCTTGCAATGATAAAGACTCTTCTCAAAATTATAGAAGGTATCTTAAAAAAAAGAATGAGATCAATAGTCTGAACAACTCTTGCAATGATAATGACTCTTCTCAAAATTATAGAAGGTATCTTTAAACAAAAACAATGAGATCAATAGTCTGAACAACTCTTGCAATGATAAGACTCTTCTCAAAATTATAGAAGGTATCTTTAAACAAAAACAATGAGATCAATAGTCTCAACTCTTGCAATGATAATGACTCTTCTCAAAATTATAGAAGGTATCTTAAAAAAAAGAATGAGATCAATAGTCTGAACAACTCTTGCAATCATAAAGACTCTTCTCAAAATTATAGAAGGTATCTTTAAACAAAAACAATGAGATCAATAGTCTGAACAACTCTTGCAATGATAAGACTCTTCTCAAAATTATAGAAGGTATCTTTAAACAAAAACAATGAGATCAATAGTCTGAACAACTCTTGCAATCATAAAGACTCTTCTCAAAATTATAGAAGGTATCTTAAAAAAAAGAATGAGATCAATAGTCTGAACAACTCTTGCAATGATAATGACTCTTCTCAAAATTATAGAAGGTATCTTTAAACAAAAACAATGAGATCAATAGTCTGAACAACTCTTGCAATCATAAAGACTCTTCTCAAAATTATAGAAGGTATCTTTAAACAAAAACAATGAGATCAATAGTCTGAACAACTCTTGCAATCATAAAGACTCTTCTCAAAATTATAGAAGGTATCTTTAAACAAAAACAATGAGATCAATAGTCTGAACAACTCTTGCAATCATAAAGACTCTTCTCAAAATTATAGAAGGTATCTTAAAAAAAAGAATGAGATCAATAGTCTGAACAACTCTTGCAATGATAATCTCAAAATTATAGAAGGTATCTTTAAACAAAAACAATGAGATCAATAGTCTGAACAACTCTTGCAATCATAAAGACTCTTCTCAAAATTATAGAAGGTATCTTTAAACAAAAACAATGAGATCAATAGTCTGAACAACTCTTGCAATGATAATGACTCTTCTCAAAATTATAGAAGGTATCTTTAACGATATTTCTCCGACTGCTCTCAACATCTAAGAATTGAGGTCTTTAGTAGACGGTTCTTGTAATGATCTGCTGGCTGCTCTAAACAGCAGTATACAAGTAGTCTTGGACCAGTTCATTTACTCCAAGAAAAGGTAAAATTGGCTAGTCTATCACAGGAGGTTAGAAGACTTTATAGTGTCATAAACGTAGACAAAAAGAATGAAAGGAATAGTCTGTACAACTCTAGCAATGATAATGACTCTTCACAAAATTATAGTAGGTATAATTGAACTTAGATACATGCACTTAGATTTAGAAAACCTTATAGTGTCTCAAAAGTAGACAATAAGAATGAAAGTCTGAGTAACTCTGGTAAATCAGAATGATTCTTTTCAAAATTATAGAAGGTATCTTAAACAATTTTTCTCCGGCTGTTCTAAACAGTAGTAAACAAGTTGTCTTGGACCAGTTCATTTACTCTGAGAAAAGGTAAGATAGGCTAGTCCACAATATGAGGTTAGAAGACCAAACTACCAAACTATAAGTGTTGTGAGCTTACTTACTCGTAGAGAGTAAATGAGCTGGCCCAAGACTATTTGTACACTGCTGTTTTAGAACATCGTGTGTGATTACTGAGACTTGCGAAGATTACGGAAGCATTACGCAAACCTCGATGTTTTAGCACTCTGTTGCGAGTTACTCAAACTGGCGCAAACTGTAGTTGAATGTACTAGTATACTGGATATTGTATGATCCAGTATACAACACTAAGGTTCTTATAAAATGCCTAAAGGAGTATCCTATCGTAACCAACTTCGAAATAGAACTGGATTCTTTAATCGGTAACCACGAAGAAGATTTTCTATAGAAAAAAATGAGGAAAAAATCGAACAGTTCTTTTTGAACTTCATGAAAGACACCGTAAAATTCTGCGAACAAAACATTTCCGAAACAAATTCAGAGGTCAAAGTCCAGGAAGAGACAATAAAAAAATAATTAAAAAATTTAGACAAAAAATGAAGTAGACAAAAGATTAGATCAATAGTTCGAATAAGTCTTGGAATTATAATGATAAATTACAGATGTTATCTTAGATTATAGAAGATTTAGCTACTCGTAATATTTCCAAAATCTTTCTCCATATTATTCCTGACGTGCCCCATTCTCGTTCTTAGTGTCAGGATTATTTATAATTCTTTCTTCTATTCCTTTTCCTTTTCCTTTTTTCCTCTCTCATTTCCTCTCCCTCCCCCTCATCCCCATTGGCGTGTATGAAGTCAGAGTAGAGATCTGTACCTCTTATTCGAAACAGTAATGCAACATGTCATATCGGTAGCTTAGTCCGGTCACGTGTCATTAAGAAAAACAACCACATAGATACTTCAAGCGACAAATTAAAGAAATTACTCATGCACTGACCTGGACAATAGCAAAGAAGATGAAACCTCAAGAGAAAAAAATGGAATCTCTATTAATAGAAGCACAAAATAATGCCATAAGGACTATTTATATTGAAGAAAAATTTAATAATACGCATTAGAAATGAAAACGTCGGTTATGTGAGGACAAGTGTAAAACTTACATAATAAGCGAATGAAGCTGACTGGACCAAAAGAAATACAAGAGTAGGCATGACTGGGTAGGTAAGGTGATCCACCGGGAATTGTGCAAAATATTTTTTAAAAGTTGATCATGCTGACAAATATATATATGAAGCAAATCAGAATATGTCATAGAAAATGAAATTCATAAATTCTGAGATTTGAGATACAAACGGATCACCGAATCCCGGCCAGGAGACCAGTAAGAACAAAAGAACTTCTGATCATTGAAGTGAATTTTTTTTTTACCATTAAATGAAGATTTTGGCATACCAGCAAACCTTAGGGTGAAAATGAAATGTTCTTTTTCCTTTTCTTTTTTTCCTCTCTCATTCCCTCTCCTCTCCCCTCATCCCCATTGGCGTGCATGACGGCAGAGTAGAGATCTGTATCTCTTATTCGAAGCAGCAATGCAACACGTCATATCGGTAGCTTAGTCCGGTCACGTGTCACTAAGTGAAAAACGAGCGAGCACAAAAAAAATCCACAAATCGCATGGGAGAGCATAATCCCAAAAGGTCACCCACCTGGTCAGGAAATCCATATTACATGCTTCTAGGTGAAAAGGACTATTGACAAATATAAGTCGGCGCACGAGAACGAGAGAGAAACGTAGACACTGGGCGGTACGAAGACCATTTGGTTAAAGTCGTGACAAGAGAAGAAAGTTCCAAGCCGTCTTGGAAAATAGTGCGCCTTATTAATCATGGGGGAGGGGTGCAAAGAAATCGTGATTACTGTTACAATCTTTTGGGCCATCCTGTAGGCCTTAAGTAAGAGCGCTTGTCCAGTGGAATTGGATCCTTGGTAGTCCTCTGATCAGGAATCCTTCGGTTCTTCTGGTAAAGAGTCTTCAGTTTCTTCGTCAATTGTCGTAAGTTCCTCCTCAATGATTGCAAGCGAACTGTGTTAAGTATCAGTGTTTAAGTAGTGAATCAGCCACGCATTATGGCTTGTTGATTGGCCGGAGGAGTAAACCACGTGACCTCGGCTAGTCTATAAATTCAGGGGGGGGGGAAATTGGAGCCCATCTTGTATGCCAAATACTCCAACAGTTACTGGGACAGAAAAAAAACTATTTCTACGTATTATAATGCTACAGTTACGGTTAATAATTAGAATCATAACTTACAATGAAAAGGGTTTATTTGGTAACGTACAACAATGAGTGAACAGCCGAATAGTTGGTTTCGCTAGGAAAGACAGACAAAAGAGTGTAGTATCAGTTGATACTCCTTGTAATCCTAGTCTTGTAGAGTTCCTTGAAATCCTCGGTAGAAAAGAGTGTAGTATCAGTAGGTATCCTTGTAATCCTAGTCTTTAGAGTTCCTTGAAAAGTGTAGTATCAGTAGATCTCCTTGTAATCCTAGTCTTTAGTGTTCCTTGAAAGGTAGAAAAGAGTGTAGTATCAGTAGATCTCCTTGTAATCCTAGTCTTTTAGTGTTCCTTGAAACCTCGGTAGAAAGAGTGTAGTATCAGTAGATCTCCTTGTAATCCTAGTCTTTTAGTGTTCCTTGAAACCCTCGGTAGAAAAGAGTGTAGTATCAGTAGATCTCCTTGTAATCCTAGTCTTGTAGTGTTCCTTGAAACCCTCGGTAGAAAAGAGTGTAGTATCAGTAGATCTCCTTGTAATCCTAGTCTTTTAGTGTTCCTTGAAACCCTCGGTAGAAAAGAGTGTAGTATCAGTAGATCTCCTTGTAATCCTAGTCTTTTAGTGTTCCTTGAAACCCTCGGTAGAAAAGAGTGTAGTATCAGTAGATCTCCTTGTAATCCTAGTCTTTTAGTGTTCCTTGAAACCCTCGGTAGAAAAGAGTGTAGTATCAGTAGATCTCCTTGTAATCCTAGTCTTTTAGTGTTCCTTGAAACCCTCGGTAGAAAAGAGTGTAGTATCAGTAGATCTCCTTGTAATCCTAGTCTTTTAGTGTTCCTTGAAAACCTCGGTAGAAAAGAGTGTAGTATCAGTAGATCTCCTTGTAATCCTAGTCTTTTAGTGTTCCTTGAAACCCTCGGTAGAAAAGAGTGTAGTATCAGTAGATCTCCTTGTAATCCTAGTCTTTTAGTGTTCCTTGAAACCCTCGGTAGAAAGAGTGTAGTATCAGTAGATCTCCTTGTAATCCTAGTAGTGTTCCTTGAAACCTCGGTAGAAAAGAGTGTAGTATCAGTAGATCTCCTTGTAATCCTAGTCTTTTAGTGTTCCTTGAAACCCTCGGTAGAAAAGAGTGTAGTATCAGTAGATCTCCTTGTAATCCTAGTGTTGTCGGTAGAAAAGAGTGTAGTATCAGTAGATCTCCTTGTAATCCTAGTCTTTTAGTGTTCCTTGAAACCCTCGGTAGAAAAGAGTGTAGTATCAGTAGATCTCCTTGTAATCCTAGTCTTTTAGTGTTCCTTGAAACCTCGGTAGAAAAGAGTGTAGTATCAGTAGATCTCCTTGTAATCCTAGTCTTGTAGTGTTCCTTGAAACCCTCGGTAGAAAAGAGTGTAGTATCAGTAGATCTCCTTGTAATCCTAGTCTTTTAGTGTTCCTTGAAACCCTCGGTAGAAAAGAGTGTAGTATCAGTAGATCTCCTTGTAATCCTAGTTTTAGTGTTCTTGAAACCCTCGGTAGGTATCCTTGTAATCCTAGTTTTGTAGTGTTCCTTGAAACCCTCGGTAGAAAAGAGTGTAGTATCAGTAGGTATCCTTGTAATCCTAGATATTGAGAATAGAACAGTCCATTCTGTTCTAGAGGGGTATCAATTCTTCTCTACAACACTACGGAAACCTACAATAGATACAGTGAGAATAATGTCATTTCGCTTTTTTATTATGGAAAGTAACGGAAATACCCAATATGATTACGGAAAGTAACGGAAATACCCGATATGATTATTGAAAGTAACGGAAATATCCGACATGATTATTGAAAGTAACTGAAATGCCCGAAATGATTACGGAAAGTAACGGAAATACCCGACATGATTATTGAAAGTAACCGAAAGCCGATATGATTACGGAAAGTAACGGAAATACCCGACATGATTATTGAAAGTAACGGAAATGCCCGAAATGTTTACGGGAACTAACGGAAATGCCCGACACGATTTTTCGAATTTTGCCGAAAGGGAACAACACATTTTACAAATAAAGAAAAATCCTTGAATAAAAAGAATCAGTATTATTTGGATTATTCGGTCTATTGTCCTCAACTTTATTGTCATCTGTACAACGTTTCGGCCGATATACCTTCCGAATTTCTTCAGGTATTTATTGTCGAACTCGGGAACCTTCTTTTCAAACTTGAGAACCTTCTTATCGTAATCGGGGGCTTTTAGGGAACTTTAAACTCAACTCTTTATTCAATCCAAAGTTCCTTGAAGGTTCCGAGTTCGACACAAATGTTCCCGAGTCCGACAAGAAATACCTGAAGAAGGCCGGAGGCCACATCTGCCGAAACGTTGTACAGATAACGATAAAGACGAGGACAATAGTCCAAATAATCAAAATAATCAAAATTATCAAGCTTCATCTAAAAAGTTCAGATAAAGGAACAAATCAGATTTTTTTTAAAAAACAAAACAACAAAACTTGTATCCCCCGTTTTTCAAAAGTTTATTTTAGGCTTGTTATCATTAAACATGGACTTATCTCGATATCCAAAATGGCACAAAGCGAAAAAGAAATTATTAAATCATATGGGCAAAATTTGAGCGTTCTCAAACACCCAAAAATACCAAAAAAATCTGTATAAAGAGTAAGCTTTCCTTTTTTTTTTCTTTTTTTCTGTTTTTTTCTTCTTTCTTTTTTTTTCTTTCTTTTTTTTTTTTTTTCTTTTTTCTCTTTTTTCTTTTTTTCTTTTTTATCATTTTTTTCGTTTTTTTTTCGTTTTTTTAATTCATTCTTGGTTTTTCTTCTTTGTTTTCTTCTATTTTTTTATTTTCGTTGTTTTCTTTTTCTTTTTCTTTTTCTTTTTCTTTTTCTTTTTCTTTTCTTTTATCTTTATTCTTCAATTTTCTTTTTCTTTTCTTTCTTTTTCTTTTTTCTTTTTATTCTTTTTTCGTTTTCCGTCTATTTCCTTTTTTCCTTTCTTTCATTTTATTTTTCTATTTATCTCTTTTTTTTCTTTTTTTCTTTTTCTTTCTTTTCTCTTTTTTCTTTCTTTTTTCCTTTTTTCTTTCCTGTCACTAGTTCCTTGTAAGATCAACCAAAACATCCTACAAACCTTGCCTTATGAATACGGACCTTTTCGAAATTCAAATTGTCTGCAATCATTGCAGCCTCGTCAGTCGTAACAAAAATCTCTTGGAGGAGAGGGGACGCTCAAATGTTTTTCGGGGATAAATATAAGAAATTATTCTTTCGCTTTACGCCATTTTGAGTTCAAATCGTTTCGGAAAACGGGGGAAACCTGTATATGCATTTCTTATTTACACTTTCATTTTATTTTATTTTTTTGCACAACATAAATTTCGTCTTGTCCTGTAAGGGATACAGAGAAAATTCCCCACAACAAAAATCAAAAGTTGCCCATGGACAAAGGCCTAATATATATATATATATATATATATATATGGGAGAATATGTGCTTAATTGAAGTCGAACCTAATTTTTTTGAAAGTTAATTCATTAATAATTAATTAGGCGGGATTACCTATTTAAATGTAAGGCTAAACAAACCGAGAAAAACCAATCCCCGTACGTACACCTCGGCCCACCAGGGTCTCATCAGCAGAGCTACAGATACGAAGACCGCCCCGTGTGTGATTCGAAACCTGTCTGTCAAATTGACAGGCAAGCGTCTTACCTCCACACCAAACGGACTTTAGCAAGATTTCTTCGTTTTGTTAAGTAGTAGGTATTTATATTCCTCTTAAGTGACCTCTACACGAACTTACGAGAAGTAAACAAATATATATATATATATATATATATATATATATATCTTATTTTGGAAAAGGTGACTTATCGGTGAAGATGGTCACAATGGTTAGTTGATGCAAAATTCAGAAAGGTAAGACAGCGATATAACAAATAAAAAGTACTCAATGCGTTAGTAGAGCAAATTTATTGTAATATAGATACAAGTAATAACCTACTCGAGTTTCACCATAAGGATCTTCAGGGTTAAATCCACTGGATTTATCAACATATTGATTAATTGCAGTCGATTACACATGTGTGTCTTTCGCGAAAGACACACACAATCAATATCTTGATTAATCCAGTGGATATATATATATATATATATATATATATATTATATATATATATAGTCTAGAAGACCAGCCCTCCAACAGGTTGGCAAAAAACGTGCCGCACAAGAACTGAGCGGCTCACTATTGAACTCAATGAGGCTGCAAAAACAACGACGTCTTCGTCGTCATGCACCACAGAATGCAGATGGGAATTTCCCTTGCAATGTGTGTGGCCGCATCTGCAAGTCCAGAATTGAACTAATTAGCTATCAACAATTCCATAACTAGTCAATGACATGTAGTGACGTCATTGTCGTCTGCGACGGACTGCTAAAAGGAATATATAGATAGATAGATAGATAGATTTATTGATTTATTGATAGATATAATTATTGAATAAAAGTAAAGTAAAGTCGTCGGGGCGGCCTAATGTCGGTATCAGCCAGACAACGAGGAAATCTATTCCCTTTTGACTAGTGCTAGACCGAGGAGATTATTTTAGCGTCTGAGGTGGAGCACCACACCTACCATCAACTCCTCACTTTACCGCACAGATCCCTATGCTACTCATACGCTGAGTTGGCGGGGGCCGGCATCGAACCAGGAACCTTGTGATTCCTAGCCGAACGCTCTACCGACCGAGATCAATGTGTTATTTGATACCAAAGCCATCCTTGTAGAAAAACAGTAGTTGTACTATTTTACCCATAGCTGGGGGGGGTAATACATTTCCCAAGAATATTAGTCTGAAAGTAAACATTGCTATTGCACGACTGGATTTTTTATCATGTTTTTTTTAAGCAATACGTAATTAAAAACAACCTCAATCCCCCAAACCCCTAAATCGTAACACAATTCGCAAAAAAGCTCATTCATACACTGTAGTTAAACTGTCATAGGGAACCACCAAAAAACTTGTTTATAATTATGTATTGCTTAAAAAACAAAAACAAAAAACAAATTGATATACATTTAATGTTGAAAAATATTTTTCAAAACCAAGTTTAATTGAAATTATACATTGCAATACTAACACAAACAACTGAGACTAATGTGTCTACCGTTGGATTCAAAAAATTAATTTCAATGGTTAATTAAATATATAGTAATTTGTTTTTTTTGTTTTTTTTAAGCAATATGTAATTAAAAACAACGTTAATCCCCAAACCCCTAAACCGTAACCAAATTCGCAAAAAAAGTTCATACACTGTAGTTAAATTGTCATGGGGGACCACCAAATAAGTTTCCGTTTTGATTTTGACGACGATTTGCAGGTTTAACTGAAAAAATACCTTAATTCAAAGAATAAATTCGGAGTTCTAAATTTTAAGAAATTAAAACTAAAAACAACTAATTTGCATAGATCATATTAAAAGAATATATACATTAATACTCTTGTTCCTTATTTGTACAACCGTCATCATCTTGCAACACTGTTTAAAAATGAGACCGTCCAAATTGTCCAAGATCAAATGCAAGAATATGAATTCTGATTATCTTCTGTTGCTTATCTGCCGAATTCTTATTTCTTATGAGTGCCGTCACCTCGGCTAAATAATGGACTATTCCAATTTTATTATAAAGAAAGAAAGGCAAGAAAAAGGACATGCTACACAGTCAGAAGGTGGTGGCTGATGTCTTACCTACTGTACTAATAAATTCCAAGTTTCGGAGCTCTGGGGGATGTGTAGTACCCCTTCATCACCATTAGTTCCACGTCTACCTTGAACTGGAGTGGTAGTACCTGTTAGGGTCCTATCTACTGGTTAAATAGAAGAAAATGAGTCAACAAAAATATGTTTAAAAAAGGATATTCAATGCCCATCAAGAATGAATAAAACAGAACGTTCGGCATAAAATAACCCAACAAGAGTTGAAATGCCGTAAAAACCAAAAAAGAAAATAAAGAATAGACGACCCAGCATAGAAGATAAGACAGATAAGTAAGAAGTGAAATAATGGACGATGAGACTAGTTTACAAACAATTACACCACGATGGAACTCCCTGCGCTCCAATATTGTATATTGCCCTTTTTTAATCGCGTCTAAAACCCAAGAGATCATTTTACTGGATATTGTATTACTCAGTCAAAAAAATCTACAACAATTACCGCCCTGTCAGCTGTAGAGTACCCCGACTGCACCTCTGTATATGACTAAAATCCCCCCAATGTGGCTACCTGGGATGATTATGGGCGGAATCCTGGTGGCTGAGCAGTTCATGACATGCAACACTCCACTTTGGCTCTTACTTAGGCTAGACATGTGGCAGGAAAAGTCCCCTCCGTCAATCGGCTGGTCACGTCAAGCTCCAGCACCTATATAATTGTCCCAACCCTTTTTATCATATATGTGCAAGAAGGTGGTGTTAGAGAAGCCCCCTCCGATCAATCGGCTGGTCACATCAAGCCCCAGCACCTATATGATTGTTCCAACCTTATTTCCTTTATGGCAAAACTAAAACCCTTTTTATCATGTACACGCTAGAAGGCAGTGACTGAGGGTCTTGGTGTCCTGGGTACGACGTTAAACTGCATTTAGTGGTGTAGTTCCAATTTTGGACATTTGAAGAATGTGCACTACCCCCTTCATCGTCATTACTCCCAGGTCCACTCTTACCCGAAGTGGTAGTACCTGTTAGGGTAAAAAAAATAGAGTTTTACAAAATAAATTTTGAATATCATCGAGAATGAATAAAACAAAACGTCTTTGACATAAAATAGCCCAATGGGTTGACATGCCGTAAAATCCAACCAACCAGCCAACCAACCAACGATCGGCAAAAAAAAATATGTGAGAATTGATTAAATAATGAATAAAAAAAAATATGAAACTTTCGCAAATGCCCGGGCAAAATAATCAATTCCTTATCCGTGAATGAGAAAAGCCAGCATATTTGCTTATCAATATTTCAATAAGAAAAAATTAGGGTACAGGATAGGGTAGAAGTTACCCAGGGGGTCGTAGATTGTAGACCCCTCGTTGAGACATTCAATTCAATCGGCTGAATTTAGAGGGCACAGTGTTCAACCGGAAATTACGATACTGATTGTTTCCATATAAAATAAGACGAAGAGGCACATGTATTGCAATGGTTATCGTCGTAGAAAATAGTTTTTGGTGACCAGAGTTCAAATCCTGGACGTGTCTGTTTGCATTTCACATAGTGCTCATACTCTTGGGAAAGGTACGAATGTCGCAGCCCAACACGTTAGCCACCTATCCGACAAGGACTACTTCTATATGGAGGCGTATGATGTAATGGTTACCGTTGTAGGAAATGGACACAAAGAGACGAGTTCGAATCCTGGACAAGGCTGATTGTATTTCATATAGCACTAATACTCTTGAAAAGGCATGAATCTAATTATTCTCCCTCCAGCTATGGGTAAAATAGTAGAGCAGTCTGGGTTCTTTAACTTTGGTATGGCAACCGGTCTTGGAGAACTACTACAACTGGGCACTGGTGGGGTAATAGTTATTATTGAAGGAAATGAATACAGCGACCCGAGTCCAAATCCTAGTCCTAGCCTGTTTGTATTTTATATTGCTAATACCCAAGAGAAAGATTTGAATCCAATAATTCTCCCTCCAGCTATGGGTAAAATAGTAGGTCATACTTTTAAATTTCGTTGTAGTAATCGATCGAGAAGAAGGGAAACTTAATTAAAAACCTTTTAAACTCCACTTAAACATTGACCCTGTGCCACACCTGCTCGTACGGAGAGGTTGGGTAAATATATACTAATACAACTACTACTACAACTATTAATAATAATAATAATAATAATAATAATAATAATAATAATAATAATAATAATGAGGAGGAGAAGAGATATAATATTATGGTGAAAAGGAGGAATAAGAAGAAAAAAGAAAAAAAGAATTGAAACCATTCAGAACACTGCACTGCTGCAATCTGTCAGAATACTCAGAAGAGTCCTGGAGACCTGAGGAGACTTGCTGTCGCCCAGACTCCAGTGAAATACCATCAGCTAACGCTGATGTGAAAAACTGAAAAGGAGTGAATAATAATAATAATAATAATAATAATAATAATAATAATAATAATAATAATAAGGAGAATAGATATAATATTGAGGTGAAAAAGAGGAATAAGAAGAAGCAAAAAAGAAGAAAAAAAACTGGAAAATCTGGAAATCCGAAGATGAATTAAGACCATCCAGACTACTGCACTGCTGCAATCTGCCAGAATACTCAGAAGAGTCCTGAAGACCTGAGGAGACTTTTTGTCGCTCAGACTCCTGTGAAAAACTCAAAAGGAGTAAATAATAATAATAATAATAATAATAATAATAATAATAATATACGCTTCAAGGATGTCTCCAAGAAGGATTTTAGATGCTTTGGCATTGCCCCTTCCAGCTGGGAGAATTTGGCTCTGGATTGCCCTCGGTGGCAGCAGACTCTCCGTAGTGGACTGCTCATGTCAGTAGTCACCCTGACGCAACACCATAAAGCTAAGAGGTCCAGAAGAAAGCAGCGGCAACAAAGCACCGGCACATCAACATCTTCAGGGACAGCCTTCAAATGCGACATCTGTGGTTGAGAATGTTTTTCAAACATCGGACTTCAGTCACAGGAGGCGTTGTAACTTCAGGGGCACAAAAACTTTATCATAGTCTTCCGAGACTGAAATACCAATAAATAAATAAATAATAATAAAGGATTGGAAAAGGGTTTGGAAAGTTTGGAAATCAGAGGAAGGATTGAAACCATTCAGAACATTGCACTGCTGCAATCTGCCAGAATACTCAGAAGAGTCCTGGAGACCTGAGGAGACTTGCTGTCACTCAGACTCCTGTGAAAGACCATCAGCTAATGCTGATGTGAAAACTCAAAAGGAGTAAATAATAATAATAATAATAATAATAATAATAATAATAATAATAATTGGTTAAGAAAGGGAAATCTCAAAAGAGAAACAGAATCATTGATAATTGCTGCACAAAATAATGCCATAAGGACAAACTATATCAAAGCGAAAATTGATAAGGCCCAACAAAATAGTAAATGTAGACTTTGCGGTAATAGAGATGAGACTGTAAACCATATACTCTGCGAATGTAGCAAACTAGCACAACGAGAATTCAAAACTAGACACGACTGGGTTGGGAAGGTGATCCACTGGGAATTATGCAAAAAATTAAATTTTGACCATACAACAAAATGGTATATGCATGAAACAGAATCTGTTCTTGAGAATGAAACGCATAAAATTCCCTGGGACTTCGAGATAAAGACGGATCCCCTTATCCCAGCCAGAAGATCAGACTTAATTTTGATTAACAAGAAAGAACTTGTCATCTGGTAGATGAAAGAAAACGATAAGATAGACAAATACCTGGACCTTGCCAGAGAAGTTTGTTTTTTTTAATCAGGAATATGATGGTAAAAGTGATACCAATTGTAGTTAGTGCACTTGGTACGGTCTTCAGAAGTTTAGAAAACCGACCAGAGGAACAGTAAATCAGAGGAAAAATTGAGACCATCCAAACAACAGCATTGTTAAGATCGGCTAGAATACTCAAAAGAATCCTGGTGAACTGAGGAGACTTGTTGTCACTCAAACTCCAGTGAAAGACCATCAGCTACTGCTGTTATGAAAAATTCACAGGGAGTGAAATGACAATTCAAATTTATTTAACCCATAGCTGCTGGGATGAGGGGCTTCATACCTTTCCCAAGGGTATTCGAACTAGATTATTACGATATGGCAGCCCAGCCAGTTAGCTACTACACCACAGGGATTCCCTATGATTTTCCATGAGAGAAAATAAAGAAAATCTAGAAGAAAGGGATTGTCTGTGGTCAGGAAATAAAGTAAACATTCCTGACAAAATAGAGCTATGACATGTAAATGAAGAGATATTATTATTATTATTATTATTATTATTATTATTATTAGCAAGAACATGTCCTCTCCGTTTTAATGTAATGAAATAAATTGAATTAGAAAGACTAACGAAATTAATTAAGAACGCATATAAAAAGATTATACTGATTATAATTATATTTTAATTGCTTTCTATATAAAATCATTCATAGCATTGGTTTTAATACGCTGGAGAATAAAACGATATTATTATAGATCAATAACACCAAGTAATTATTAATTAAACCTATTTTTGTTAAAACCAGTATGCAAATAAACCACACCATATATTACGTAAACCTTTATTTCTTAGTGATATATAAGATGCATTGAAGGATTTTCAACGCACTAATAACATGGGCAGTTTTGAGGCAAATCTAAGCCAGATATTCATTAAGACATTGTTAACAAATAAGATTTATTCTATGTATTAACGATTTTGACAATAAATTGAATACTTATTGATAAACTGACGCAATTCCTGAAGGTATTATGACGTAAGCAGGGACGTAGTTTCGCTTTCACACAGACACCGAATCTCCATTATAATAAAATTAAAATTAAATTCCTATTTGAGATGGAGAGGCTTTTTGTCCTGGTCAGTCTTTTGATGAGATCCTTACATACCCCCAACAACAAATATCAAATTTTACCAACCCTCTCCCCAAAAAACAAAAAACAAAAAACAGAAAAGCACAACAAGGATAAAGAAAAAGAAAAATCCTGCTCTAAAACATCTGATACATTATATATATATATATATATATATATATATATATATATATATATATATATATATCATAATAAAGAAGGTCCGCAAAATGAATTTTTTTTTTTTAGATTATTTTATTTTATCTTATTTTCAAAAAACAAAATTCATTTTGTTGCCCTTCCTTTTTATAAAATACTTAATTTTCTCCCGTTGGACCCATGACAACACTTTATATATATATATATATATATATATATATATATATATATATATATATAGACACCCTCAAACACACGCACACATATATTTATATATATTTGCACACACACACACACACACATATATATATATATATATATATATATATATATATATATATATATATATATATATATATATATATATATATGTATATCTATATATAGACACCGACATACACACGCACATATATATATTTATATATATTTGCACACATACACACATACACACACACACATATATATATATATATATATATATATATATGATATAGACACCCACATTCACACGCACATATATTTATATATATTTGCATATATATTTGCACACACACAAACACATACACATACATATATATATATATATATATATATATATGTATATCTATATATAGACACCCACATACACACGCACATATATATTTATATATATGTGCACACATACCCACATACACACACACATATATATATATATATATATATATATATATATATATATATATATATATGCTTCACAAGCTAAAACGACAGCGTTCGTTTTTTAATTTTTACTTCTTTAATTTTTTCTATTATTACCCCCATCAATCAATTAACTTCCCCCTCTCTCTCTCTCTCTCTCTCTCTCTCTCTCTCTCTCTCTCTCTCTCTCTAACAAAAACCAGATCACGTGCATGTCGTATTTTTTTTTCAATCTCTCTCTCTCCTGAACATCGTTCATTGTCTACTAACACGCATGACTAACACTTGGATTGGATTGAATTGGTTAACCAAAAAAAAAAAAAACTTAAATCGTGTGACTAACAGCATGATTTCACATAACATTGTCACTCTCAGTCAGGCCTAACTAACCGCATGGGGCTAGTGAAAAGAGAGCGACGCTCGCTGTCAGCGCCTAGAATTTTATTTTAGATTAGTTACGGCTGTGATTGTGTCACCGGAAGCGGAAGCAGAGACGCACCTGTTGGTTGATGTGTTAATTTCCTTTTTCTTTTTCTTTTTTTTCTTTTTATTTTTTTTTCGTGCATAAATGAATGAATATAATTTATTTATTTAATATATATATATATATATATATATATATATATATATATATTAATTCTTTATTTTCATTTTTTTTTTCGGAGAGGGGGATATTCTGAATGTGACTGTTTATATGTTCCTTTTCTTCTTTTTTTTCTTTTTTTTTCTTTATTTTTCTTCATTTCTCTTTTTTTTCCTTTTTATATTGTTGGCCAGAATGAGACCACTACGAACAAGGGGTTCGCTATTTATAGGATCGCTCGAGTTACCGGTGCTTTACTACCGGTGTCCCTCTAAACGGACATCCTCTATCTCCACATGCTTCTATGACCACAATTCCCCTGTTTTGTGGTCACTTGTCGGGATGACTCCGCGTAATCATGCGTAGGTCCTCGCATTGTTGGGGACAGTGGTCTTGGCGATCGTGTTGCCCTCGTGCTACGCCGTAAAATTGGGCTTGCTGGTGGGTGTTGGTTTTCTTCCACTTCCATATCAATGTGGTCTGTCGCCATCTCGTTATCATCTGTCAAATCTACCTCCATCATTTCAGGCAGGTCGCTTGGAGATTCATTTTCGATGGGCCTTGGCATGTGTGGGGGTGGTTGTGGGTTTAAATTGTTCGGGTGCATAATCCGGTGTGTCTACAACTGGTAATATTTTCTCGCTGCAGTTCAATTAACTGCTGTACGAGTTGCAGGTATTTTTCGTTACTGCTTTGTCCTGAAGCCATTTCAGCTAACTTCAAATCAGTGGTGCGAAAAGATTCAAAATCCTGGTAGGTGTCTTTCCAATCCTGCCCGCAGCGCCATATATTGTTGGCCAGAATGAGACCACTACGAACGAGGGGTTCCCTATTTATAGGATCGCCCGAGTTACCAGTGCTTTACTATCGGTGTCCCTCTAAACGGACGTCCTCTATCTCCACACTTTTTTCCTGCATAAATGAATAAATATAATTTATTAATTATATTATATATATATATATATATATATATATATATATATATATATATACATTTTTGGTACAGGAAAACTTATATAGTAGTAAAATTGTAGGAATCATATGTATGTAGGGAGATCATACAGTTATAAGATGGTAATATTTTATTATAAAATAAAATATAAAATGTGGGGAATACGAAGGCCTTCAAAAAAAAGTGAACCGGTCGAAAAGGCCTTCGTATTCCCCACATTTTATATTTTATTTTATAATAAAATATTACTATCTTATAACTGTATGATCTCCCTACATGCATAGGATTCCTCCAATTTTATTATATATATATATATATATATATATATATATATATATATATATATGTGTGTGTGTGTGTGTGTGTGTGTGTGTGTGTGTGTGTGTGTAAAAATGGAAAAGGAATTGAATCCGACAATATGAGGAAAAATGAGTAAAGAAAAGAAAAGTAAATGGATAAAATGAATTTAATCGATATCACATTAATCGATATCACTTACACATGTGTTTCGGTCAGTTTATGTGTGTGAAAATATTTCGCACACATAGAAGAATCGACCTTCATCAGAGTGAACATTTATTTTGAATGTTCACTTCTGATGAAGGTCGATTCTTCTATGTGTGCGAAATATTTTCACACACATAAACTGACCGAAACACATGTGTAAGTGATATTGATTAATGTGATATCGATTAAATTCATTTTATCCATTTACATTTCTTTTCTTTACTCATTTTTCCTCATATATATATATATATATATATATATATATATATATATATACATTAATTCTTTATTTTATTTTCATTTCATTTTGGTTTTTCTTGGGTTGGAATATTTTTGAGGGGTTCATTTCCCAGATTTAAATGTCACGTGTAATAATACCCAAACACGTTATATGTTTACAAGTAAATGTCTCACGTATAAAGAACCAACCACGTGAATACACATCACATTATACAAACGCTTGACTAACCACTTTTTACTATTCTGTGTTAAACTCATGAAACGTGAGTAACGGAAATATAGTATCCCTAATTTTAGGTTTTATACTTGCTCTGCTATTATAGCATTGAGAATTATTTCTATGCATATATATATATATATATATATATATATATATATTAAATTTTTACTTGAAGGCACTTACAACGCATGTATCACATACAATTCGATACTTTTTCTTATAGAAAATGAACTTGACAAGTGTAATCCCAGCAAAGGATGGCTCGATGTGTAGAATACCGTACAGACTGTTTCGACTTTATTAAGTCTCATCAGCGGTATATACTAACGATTTCCCTCCGACAGAAATCGAAACCGGGACTTCAGCAGACGCAGTGAAACACTAGTGAAACACTTTTATCGCCTCGGCCACAGTACACAGCTGACCATCCTAGCGAAATTAAGCTTGTCAAGCGATACTACGCGCCTCTACCATAATAGGTAAGGGGGCGCTATTGAGAGAATAATAACAACAAACAGACCGAATGCCCTTCGGCGAAGTGAATAAGATTTTTGGATGTTTGTTTATTTAGAAACGTTGCTGATAAAGTATATATTAAATTTTTACTTGAAGGCACTTACAACGCATGTATCGCATACAATTCGATACTTTTTCTTATAGAAAATGAACTTGACAAGTACAACTGAATATTATATATATATATATATATATATATATATATATATATATATATATATATATATAATATTCAGTAGTAATGGTATTATGAATGATTTGGACTTATAACTTTAAGTTTCATGCTTATGCAATATTCAGATGAGTCAAATGTTTGAGATTTTAAAAACCAGTAGTAATTTAGCGTTTATATAAACGTGAATCGTTTTTACGATGATATAATGCTAAAAATTGTTTTTTTAACTGTGGCTTGTTTAACGTTTATTTTGAAATCTTTTAATATATATATATATATATGAAAGGGGTTCGAGCAAAGAATCTCGAGGTAACGCTACTATTCGTAGATTTTTTCAAAGCATTTCATTTCATACACAGAGGGAAAATGAAACCAATACTACTAGTCTCCCCAAAGAAACGGTTGCCGCTATAATGATTGCTAAGGCAATGGTACGCTCACCTGATGCCGATACAGATTTCTTTGACATCGCGGCTTGAGTCCTACAAGGAGATACATTAGCACCATATGTACTCCGAACATCATTAGATACCATAAAAGAAAAAGGTTTCACATTAAGAAAGGCAAGAAGCAGGAGATATCCCGCACAAACAGTCACAGATGCAGACTATGCTGATGACCTCGAACTTCTTGCAGATACACCGGCACAGGCTGAGTCACTACTACATAGCCAGGAGGAGGCAGCAAAGAACATGTGAACTCTGATAAAACTTCATGAACTTCAAAAAGAAAGGAGACATCTCCACACTTGACGGTAAGCCTCTTAATCCAGTAAAACAATTCACATACCTAGGTAGTAATATCTCATCCATAGAGAACGATATTAATACACGAATAGGAAAGACATGGCTGGCCACAAACAAATTATCAGTTATCTGGAAATCCGATCTCACTGACAAGCTAAAGCGACATTTCTTCCGGGGTGTGGTTATAGCAGTACTGCTGTATGGCTGCACCACTTGGACCCTAACAAAGCGCCTGGAAAATAAGCACAAGAATGTTGCGTGCAGTCTTGAACAAGTCGTGGAAACAGCACCCTACAAGGAAGCAGCTGTATGGCCACCTGCCCCCCATCTCGCATGCAGGACAGTGCTGGAGAAGCAAAGATAAGCTCATGAGCGACGTTCTCCTGTGGAAGCCAACACATGGGCATGCTAATGTAGGCCGTCCAGCAAGGACCTACATTGACCAACTATGCGAGGACGCTGGTTGCTGCACAGAAGACCTCCCAAGGGCAATGAATGATATGGAATGTTGGCGAGAGATTGTCATGGATATCCGTGCTGCTTGCACGACATGATATATATATATATATATATATATATATATATATATATATATATATATATATATTATCATAATAATATGTGTTTTTTCGCGATAAACGGTTGATTATACCTATAATCAACCGTTTATCGCGAAAAAAACACACAGTGAAATCGACCGCAATTAATCAATATCTTGATTAATCCAGTGGATTTAACCCTGAAGATCCTTATGGTGAAACTCGAGTAAGTTATTACCGTGTACCTCAATGATAATAAATTTGCTCTACTAACGTATTGAGCACTTTATATTTGTTATATCGCTGCCTTATCATTGTGAAACTTGAATCAACTAAACACTGTGACCATTTTCACCAGTAAGTCACTTTTCCCACACACACACATATATATATATATATATATATATATATATATATATATGGAGGCGCGTGACCTAATGGATAGAGTCGTGGAAAATGTACTCGTCGATTCGAGTTGAATTCCTAGACGAAGCTGTTTGCATTTCACATAGCGCTAATACCCTTGGGAAAGGTATGAATCCATATATTCTCCCTCCAGCTATGGGTTAAATAGTAGGGCAGACTGGGCTCTTCAGCCTTGGGTAGGTAACCAGTCTAGGAGAGGGATAACTCTGAATTCAATATTCCTGAGGTCAGTCGTTGATTGGGTTTGTGGCAACACTTGATGCACCAATTCTTTCCTATCGACTGTGCCAAAAAGTGTGGATGGTCCAACACGACCCTTCACCACTATAAACAAAATCCCTGTGTGTGAGTTCATTGTGTGTATGAACCCTCATACGTCGAAAATCGACGGGAGAGTCCATTATATATATTGAAGAATAACAAATATGAAAAGTGCTCAATGCTAAATTAGCGAACCCGGTGTAAAATCCCATATACAATATTATGTTACTAAGTTACCGTAACTAAAGTTTAATGCATATTAGGCAATTCTCAGACGGTTGAATAGTGAAAAGTGGTTAGTCAAGCGATTGTATAACGTGATGCATGTTCACGTGATTAGAATTTCATAACGCAATATGTATATTTAAAACATAACATAAGTTTTTATGCAAGTGGTGTTCAGATGTAAGATTATTTTTAATTTAATTAATAGAGGGGTATAAAATATAGGATTAATTAGGGTCAGGTGGTAGATGACATGAGAGGAATTTGTTAATATATATATATATATATATATATATATATATATATATATATATTATAAAAAAAGAAGGTCCGCAAAATGTATTTTGTTCTCAGAAAATTTTTTTTAATTCTTTTTGTTTCACTTTTTTTTTATAAAATATTGAATTTTCTCCCGTTGGAACCAGAACAACTTTTTTATATATATATATATATATATATATATATATATATATATATATATACTGCGTTATAAGAAGTGATACTTTTCCCCCCTATCCACAAATTACTGATTGGAATTTAACAGAATTATCAGAGAATAATGACAACCTGTATATACACCTACTCCGTAATAATTGTAAGTAACGAGTCGAACTTATTTGACTCAAAGCGTTCCAAATGCCTGGCCTGCGAAATTGTCCCTGGCAGGCAAAGGAATGTGATTGGGAGAAGAAGGGGTGTGGTACGCCATTATGCCCACTCTGAGTAAGAGGTGTCGAGAGGTTGGAGGGGGCAGAATGGACTTTTGTGGGGAGTTATGGGTGACTTCCGATAGTGCAGTAGGGACATGAACTCTCCTGTGCGTTTTGGGGACAGGAAGCAAGAAGAGTTAGTGTCTCTTGTGAGGTGGTCAGGCAGAAATAAAAATGTCTTCTCGGTTTTGGTATGAACATGCAAGTCTCATAGAAACGAGCTCTTGACTCAGTCCCTTGTGACTGAAGTAACTTTTCCCTCAGTGAGAGAGTAACAACTGAACTGTAAGTACTGTCTCTAAGTACTTGTTGTGTCGACTGTTGTTGTTTCATGTTAATAAATAAGGTTAAAAGTACACGTGATTTCCTTTTCGTCATTATATTCTGTGAATTTAAAAAGAGACAGAGAAAGAGAAGCTGGTAGACAAGTTTCAGTTTTATTTAAAACTTAAAATTTTCAGTACTATAAAAAGGAACAGAAGTTACGGTCATTTACCTAATTTACTGAAATTATTTATGTGTCAAATTATTAGCGAGGTGTAATAAAAACCCGAGTAAAAAAGAAAATAATACTTTTATTGTTTAATTTATAGATTTTATGGATACATACAGTAACTATGATATAATTAAATTGAAATAAAAAAAGTAAAAAGAATTCAAAGATGATAGTGTAGTTAGTTAATATGAGATATGTGGTCCTTTTTTTATTGTTTTATTCTCCAACGTATTAAAAACAATCCAGTGAATGATTTTATATAGAAAACAACTAAAATATAATTAAAATAAGTGTGATCTTTGTATATACGTTCTTATTTAATTTCGTTAGTCTTTCTAATTTAATATATTTCATTGCATTAAAACTTAAATACTTACACCCGATGGAGGGTGGATATTCTTGTTAGTGTGGTTGATAGACTAGAAATGGACATCATGGATAATCACTTTGTATTATTCGGACTATTGTACTCAGCTTCATTGTTATCTAGACAACGTTTCGGCCGATATACTCTCCGGCTTTCTGGTATTTCTTCCTTTTTTTAAAATGACTTGGAAAAGGCGCAGGTCCATCGAACATGTCCATTTTTGGATCTCCTCTGATGTAATTTCACGTGATACGTTGACTATTTCCTGCCACAAGTCATCTTTGCTTCTAAATTGGCGTCCATTCTCATAAACACGTCACTTCAGAATGCTCCACAGTCTGGAAAATTGTCCGGCCAGTTCATCTTCCGAGTTCCACAGAAGCCTAATTCTTGCAGGTACTCTGTAGTTTTATGCGCTGAATGCGAAGGAGCATTATCTTGCATAAATATGATGGTTCTCCTGGAGGTGATTCTCTGCCCTTTTAGCCAAGATTCCAGGTGCTCTTTGAGGAAGGCTATATAAGCATCTGCGGTTATTTTCGTACCGTTAAGCACTTTCCACGGGCCAACCATGATACCTCCAATAATACCAGCCCAAATCATAATAGCTCCTCCTCCTTGTTGGCGTCATGTAAAGCGGTGATGAGGATCTCGTCCATTTACGACCCAACTTTCGCTCCAGCCATCAGGGCCATCAAGTGTTGCACGAGTTTCATCTGTGATCAGTACTTTTGAGAAATCGAATTTCATGTTCTCCTTTGCCCATTTCAAACGTATTTGTATGTGTATTTTTGACAATCGAGGCTTTGTCACTGGTCTCACTGATGCTCCGACCTTTTTCAGAAGACGACAGCGAGTACTTCTGTGCACTGTTGCTTCTCCAATGCTTCTGAAAAGTGCTCCACTCGTCAGGCCTGGGTTTTAAAAATGTGTTTAAAAATGAGTTTAAAAAATATGAATACCCGTGAAGAATGAATTAAAAAAAACGTTTTCGGCATAAAAATAACCCAACAAGGGTTGACATGCCGTAAAATCCAACCGACCAACCAACGCACACACACACACATGGAGGATGTATGGGTTGGAGTAAATACAAGGATACAATATATGGTTGGTTGGTTGGTTGGTTTGTTGATTTTAACGGCATATCAACCCGTCCGGGGTTATATCATGCCTAACGGTCAGGGTGTAATACATATTGTGTATTCATATATATACTTTTAGTAATTGGTTTTAACAATGTGTTAGCATTATTGAGGATTATATTGTATGGCATTGATTTGTTTCATGTCTATATTCTATGGTATAATTTTATTTCCCTCAAAAAGGAGAAAATATCCTCTATGTTAACATTTTCAAACAGATCTTTCATATTGTTTGCATTAAAATAATGTTTTCTGATGTGAGCAAAAAATCTGCATTCCATCAATAAGTGTTTAACTGTCAGGGGTGTTTGACATGTTTCACATTGTGGTTGCTGTTCTTGTTTGAGTATATAAGAGTGTGTTAGTTTTGTATGACCAATGCATAACCGGGACATAATGACTTGTTCCTTTCTAGACTTCCTTAAAGTTGGTCTGCAGCCTCCCAAAGTCGGTTTGATTAGGAAGAGTTTATTGTGGATACAGTTATTCCAGTGTTGTTGCCATTTTGTATGAAGGAATCTATTAATTTTAAGTTTCAAGTCAGTATATGGTATCTGGAACTTATCAGGGATTAAATCTAGAGCCGATTTAGCTGCAGAGTCAGCTCTTTCATTCCCCCTCACTCCTATATGGCTTGGTACCCAGCATATAATAATCTCCTTAGAGTTAGACATTGAGTCTAATCTATTCAGGAGCTTAATGATGAGAGGGTCTTCCAGTTTTTTTATTTCTTAATGATAGTAGGACTGAGAGCGAGTCTGAGAATATGATATATTTTGTGTGTTTATACAATACATACAAAAAAGGGTGAGAGTGGGTGCTCGTTGTGCATTGTAGATACTGACAGTACCTGCTGTTGCTTAAATAGTCACCTATTTAAAAGTATTGAACAGGCTGATTAATTTCGTTGATCTAGAAAGAGAACAGGTGCTTTCAACGTGACATTATCGAAAGATCCTAAGTCTTGAAGCTGTGGGTTTGGCCAGTTTTTTTTTTAGGGGGGGGTTAGTTTTGGTTTGTTTTTTTGTTTTTGTTTTTTTGTTGTTTTTTTTGTTTTTTTATGGAGTTGTTGTTTTGGTTTTTTGTTTGTTTGTTTCTCTTGTTTTTATTTATTTATTTATTCTTGGTTCATTTCTTTTTACAGCGTCTCTGCATTTCGCTCTCCAGTGTTGACATAATTCGCTATTTTTTACATAGAAAGCTTTCAAATTGCCGTATGGCCAGCCAGGATCTCAGTTTTTGCAAATTTTATTCTTCTTTTTTTTTTTTTTTTTCTTTTTCATTCATTCATTCATTTTTTTTTTTTCAATTTAATATCATTCAAAGTTTGCTGAACTTTTTAACTTTTTTTTTTTTTTAGGTTCCTTTGTCCCGTCATTTTGACCACCCCCTCCTCCATTCCCCATGTTTAATTTTCATCAAGTTTTAAAATTTCTTTTCTTTGATTATCTTTTTTTTTTTTCGTTTATTTTCTTATTTTTGTGGTTGTTTTGCTTTTTTTCTTTTCTTTTCTTTTTTTTTTTTTTTTTTTTTTTTTTTTTTCTTCTTCCAGCGAATTTATTCTGGAACATTTATTTCATTTTTGTGATTTATTCAGTGTTTTTTTTTTTTTTTTTTTTTTTTTTTTCGTTTTTAAATTCAATATTTCTGTAAACATACATTTTATTATAACCGAAACTACGTCACCGCTGGCGTCAAGATTTCCTTAGTTATTCAAGTTATATTCTCAACAATTATCAAATAGTCATTATTTAATCTTAATTAGCAACTTATATAGTAATGATGTCTTCTTTAAAGTCTAGCTGCGTTAGATTTGCCACAAAACTGCCCATGTTATTAATGCATCTACAATCCTGAAATATGTGTTATATGTCTCTAATAAATAAAGATTTACATTGTATATGGTGGGAATAATTTGCATAATGATTTTAACAAAACTGGGTTTAATAAATAATTATTTGCTGTTACTGATTTCTGAAACAATTAGGCTATTCTTAAACGTATTAAAAGCAATTCTATATATATAATTTCAAGCGCGTTGTGTAATGGTTAAAGTCATGGGAAATTGACTCGTCGCCCCGAGTTCAAATCCTGGACGTGGTAATTGCATTTCACTTAGCGCTAATACCCTTGGGAAAGGTATGAATCCTACTCTCCCTCCAGCTATGGGTAAATAGCAGGGCAGACTGGGTTCTTTAACCATGGCTAGGTAACCAGTCTAGGAGAAGGAAAACTCTGAATTCAAACCTGTTGAACTCCGCTTAAGAAATTGACCTTGTGTCGCATCCTACTCGTGTGGGGGAGTTGGTAAATATATATATATAGTTTTATATATAATTCGATTAAAACATAATATATATATATATAAGTGTATAAAGGGGCCGGGTTAGCTCAGTCGGTAGAGCGTTCGGCTAGAAACCACAAGGTTCCTAGTTCAATACCGGCCCTCGCCAACTCAGCATATGAGTAGCACAGGGATCTGTGCGGTAATGATAGGTGTGGCGCTCCACCTCAGACGCAAAAAAAACAATATCCTTGGTCTAGCGCTATTGAAATGGGGATAGACTCCCTTGCTGGTTGGCTGATACCGACTTATGGCCACCCCGACGACTTTACTTTTATAAGTGTATATATTTATATTCGTTCTTATTTAATTTTGTTAGTCTTTCTAATTTAATATGATAATATATTGCGTTAAAATTTAAATACTTGCAACAAGAGGGCTAGTTTAAATAATCGTAGCTGTCATAATATTATTTTTGGATACCTCAAGTGTCCTACATATATAACAATAAAGATGAGGACAATAGTCCGAATAATCCAAATAATACTAATTATCAAGCCTCATCTCAAAAATTCAGAGAAATAGTGTAGATAACAATAAAGATGAGGACAATAGTCCGAAAAATCCAAATAATACTAATTATCAAGCCTCATCTAAAAAATTCAGAGAAATAGTGTAGATAACAATAAAGATGAGGACAATAGTCCGAATAATCTTACTAATACTAAGAATCAAGCCTCATCTAAAAAATTCAGAGAAATAATGTAGATAACCATAAAGATGAGGACAATAGTCCGAAAAATCCAAATGATACTAATTATCAGGCCTCATCACAAAAATTCAGAGAAATTGTGTGGATAACAATAAAGATGAGGACAATAGTCCGAATAATCTTACTAATACTAAGAATTAAGCCTCATCTAAAAAATTCAGAGAAATAATGTAGATAACCATAAAGATGAGGACAATAGTCCGAAAAATCCAAATGATACTAATTATCAAGCCTCATCACAAAAATTCAGAGAAATTGTGTGGATAACAATAAAGATGAGGACAATAGTCCGAATAATCTTACTAATACTAATTATCAAGCCTCATCTAAAAAATTCAGAGAAATAATGTAGATAACCATAAAGATGAGGACAATAGTCCGAAAAATCCAAATGATACTAATTATCAAGCCTCATCACAAAAATTCAGAGAAATTGTGTGGATAACAATAAAGATGAGGACAATAGTCCGAATAATCTTACTAATACTAATTATCAAGCCTCATCTAAAAAATTCAGAGAAATAATGTAGATAACCATAAAGATGAGGACAATAGTCCGAAAAATCCAAATGATACTAATTATCAAGCCTCATCACAAAAATTCAGAGAAATTGTGTGGATAACAATAAAGATGAGGACAATAGTCCGAATAATCCTAATAATACTAAAATTGATGTGATGTGACATATTTTCATAGAGGCTGGTTTAGCTCAGTCAATTGAACAAAACCACGGGCTTGTATCTTTGAGGAGCTGATGGTAGGTGTGGTGCTCTTCATCAGATGCAAGACAATCTTCCTGGTCTAGAGCTAGTGAAAATGGGATAGACTCCCTCACTGTCCAGCTGACACCGACAATAGGCCCCTCTGCCTACTTTACTTAACTACCACATGGATTACATATGTATGTCATGAGGGCTACACATGACAACTAAGTCTTTAAATCCTTCTTCTACATTAAAAGAATAAATAGATTATTGCTATCATTAATTTATTTGTTATCAACAAAAATCCAATCAATACATATCTAAAAAAAACAACATTTTTCTTTAAAAGAAAGGAAAAAGACTATTACTGACCGAGTTCAAATAATAAAACATTCAAGTGTCACTGTCACTTTCAAGCCATCTGTTGTTTGAAAGCATGAAAGGCAAGAGGAAAGACTCACTCCCTTTCAGTGACTGAGTTAGCCTATTCCTTCTGCAATTCAAAGGAAGAGGTGAGAGACAATGCGTTGATCATAGACTCTGATTCTTAAAAATACACTGCTCCAATGGAAATAAATAAAAGGGCTGTATGAGAGCGCAGTCTGCGTGCGGGTCGCACATGTGCAAGTTGAGGGCCGCACCTGACCGGCGAACCACGTGTCTGATATACCTGGTCTACAGGATCCTTTCGTTTTACAATAGAAATATACATACTTTTAGTATGTTGGTATCATCATCATCATCATCATGTCGCGCAATTAGCACGGATATCCATGACAATCTCTCACCAACCTTCCCTATCATTCATTGTCCCAGAGAGGTCTTCTACGCAGCATCCAGTATCCGCAGAGAGTTTATCAATGTAGGTCCTTGCTAGGCGGCCCACATTAACATGTCCATCTGTTGGCTTCCACAGGAGAACGTCGCTTATGAGTTCGTCCTTGCTCCTCCAGCAGTGTCCAGCATGCCTTGTCCGTCTCACTCGGGTGGTTTGTGAGATGGGTGGCAGGTGGCCGTTCAGCTGCTTCCTTGTGGGGTGCTGTTTCCACGACTTGTTCAATACCGCACGTAGCATATCGGCCATGTTGGTATACCAACCTTTAAAAAATATGACTGCTCTACAACAACATATAGAAATATCTTAGTTAATAATATCTAAACCACTTAATGCTGACAATAATATCAAAAATTAAAAAATCCTTGAAGCTTTGTACATAAAAAATTAGACAACCCACAATTAATAGAATTACTCCCAGGTCCACTTTGACTTGAGGTGGTAGTACATGTTAGGGTCCTATCTATGGATTAAATAGATAAAAAAAGGAGTTTTTTTTTAATATTGAATACTCAATAGGAATGATTAAAACAAAAGGTATTCAGCATAAAATAACCCAACAAGAGTTGACATGCCGTAAAATCTAACAAACTAAACGTACTAGTATTTCTCTGAATGTTTGAGATGAGGCTTGAAGATTAGTGTTATTAGTGTTATTCGGACTATTGTCCCCATCTTCACTGTTATTTGTACAACGTTTCGGCCGATATGCCCTCCGGCCTTCTTCAGGTATTTCTTGTCGGACTCGGGAACCTTCTTTTCGAACTCGGGAACTTTCTTGTTGTATTCGGGAGCCATCACGGAACTTTGAACCTAACCCGTGGAATAAATAAAGGGTTAGGTTCAAAGTTCCATGATGGCTCCCGAATACAAGAAAGTTCCCGAGTTCGAAAAGAAGGTTCCCGAGTCCAAGAAGGTTCCCGAGTCCGACAAGAAATACCTGAAGAAGGCCGGAGGGTATATCGGCCGAAACGTTGTACAAATAACAATGAAGATGGGGACAATAGTCCGAATAACACTAATAATACTAAACGTACTAGTATCTGGAAAGCGACTGAATGAGCTAAAACCCTTGCAAAGGAAAGGGCAGAGTGGCTTCAAATGAAGAAGGACTTACTGCGGCTATATGATCTTCCAAACTACTACAGTGACAAAATACAGTAAATGATGATGATGAGTTTTAAAACCTAAAATTCTAAAAATCAATTTCCAGTACTTTTTCCCTGTAACTCTAAGTTTCACGCGTCTACACCATCATCTTAAGTAATTTGCCTCTTATATTCAATTTTGAATTCTCCCTCTACCTTTATTGAGGCGCGTGGTCTAATGGTTAGAGTCGTTGGAAATGGACTCGTCAATGCGAGTTCAATTCCTGGACGAAGCTGTTGGAATTTCACATGGCGCTAATACCCTTGGGAAAGGTATGAGTCCAATTCTCCCTCTAGCTATGGGTAAATAGCAGGGCAGACTGGACTCTTTAACCATGGCTAGGTAACCAGTCTAGGAGAAGGAAAACTCTGAAATCAAACCTGTTAAACTCCGCTTAAGAAATTGACCTTGTGTCGCATCCTGCTCGTGCGGAGGGGTTGGTAAATATATATATTCAATTTTGAAATAATTATTTGATTATTTTCTTGGTAAGTTAATCAAATTCCTCCAAATGCCATTCAAACAAACAACCAACGTAGCTCTCATGATATTTTAGGCAATGTCTAGTTTTGTAGGTAGGGAAACCAATCTAGAAGAAGGAAAAAAAACCTGGATTAAAAAAAAATGGTCGTTACGGGCAAAGACCCCCCCCCCCAAAAAAAAAAGTTTTAAAAAACTGACCTAAGCACTATGTATAGAATATATAAAATCCCTCTAAATAAATGACCATGTGCCAGTCTAAGCTTACTAAATACAGTATCGTTTATAAATCAGTGCCCTTGGACTAACGATATGAATCCAACTATTCTCCCTCTACCGTGTGGTGTAATGGTTAAAGTCATGGGAAATGGACTCGTCGCCCCGAGTTCAAATCCTGGACGTGTTAATTGCATTTCACTTAGCGCTAATACCCTTCGGAAAGGTACGAATCCTACTCTCCCTCCAGCTATGGGTAAATAGACTGGAGTCTTTAACCTTGGTTAGGCAACCGGTCTAGAAGAAAAACTCTGAATTCAAACCTGTTAAACTCCGCTTAAGAAATTGACCTTGTGTCACATCCTGCTCGTGCGGATGGGTTGGTAAATATATATTCTCCCTCTAGGTATGGGTAAATAGTAGGGCAGACTGGGCTCTTTATCCCTGGTATGGCAAGCGGTCTAAGAGAAAGAAAAAACTCTGAATTCAGACTTGTTAAACTCCGCTTAAGAAATTGACCTTGTGTCACATCCTGCTCGTGCGGATGGGTTGGTAAATATATATTCTCCCTCTAGCTATGGGTAAATAGTAGGGCAGACTGGATTCTTTATCCTTGGTATGGCAACCGGTCTAAGAGAAAGAAAAAAAACTCTGAATTCAGACTTGTTAAACTCCGCTTTAAATATGCCTTTGTGTCACATCCTGCTCATGGGGGAGTGGTTTAATAAATAAATAGATACAGCGGCAGAATACAGTAAATGATGATGATGAGTTTTAAAATCTAAAATTCTAAAATCACTTTGCTGTACTTTTCCCGCAAACCCGAGTTTCACGCGCAGGCACACCATCACCTTTAGTAATTTGCCTCTTATATTCAATTTTGAAATATCTATTGGATTATTTTCTTGGTAATTTAATCAAATTCCCCAAATGCTTAACACGATAAAAGTTCGATATCAGATTAGGAAACTGTCTTTCCAAATTAATTAGTAGCCAGTCGTTTTTAACACATTCGATTTTTTTGTAAAGAAAGATTACGATTTCTACTGGGCTTTTTTTTATTTCCTTGTTCAATGTTCGATTTTTTGTTTACTTAATTTCGAAATAGTTTTTTTCTTAATTCCTCGGATATATTTATCTCATGTCGTTTTTAAGTCTGTCTAGGGAGTGTGTAGTAACCCTTCATTGCCATTAAAGATCCGGCAATTCTATGTGCGTCCATCCTCAAAGAGTGCATGACCCATGTGGGCCCCCCCATTCTATCAGGCCAGTAGTATTGCTAGTGATTGGTTACAAGAACAACCCACGTGACCTTGGCTAGTCTATAAATAGAGGTGGGGATTTAAAGCACGCTTTATATACAAAATAACTCCAAAAAACTCACCTACTCATTCTCATGGCTGGGTAGTCACATGACCAAACCAACCAATCAGAGAATTGCTAACAGGTCCGTAAGGTGTTAAACTGCTTGTAGTGGTAAAGTTTCAATTCTGAAGCCCTGAGGAGTGTGTAGTACCCCTTCGTTGCCATTACTACCAGGACCACTCTGACCAGGAATGGTAGTACCTGTTAGAGACCCATCTATGGGTTACGATTTTTATGGCCAATTTTAGGTTTCAAGTGAGTTCTTTACATTGAAGATCCCTTGTGTTAAGGAGAGCGCAATATTTAATGAAGAAACCTTTGGTTGTTCATTGGTGTCCCTTAGTGTTGGGTATGATCCTTTGGTTGTTCCTTAGTGTTGGGTAAAATCCTTGCGTTGAACAAAGTCCTTGGTTGCAGGTCCGTTCATCAATGTCGAATAACGTGCGAATGAACGGCTTTCAATATCGGTGATTAAATAGTTAACTAACCACATATTCGAGCTGTTGATTGGCTGGGTTTAATCCACGTGACCACGCCGAGTCTATAAGTTTAATTGGTGGTTTCCAACACACCTTATATGTGTCAAAACATTGGGCACCTTACGTGGTGTAATGGTTAACAAGCGAGATTCACAGACCATTGTTAGTGAGTTCGATTCTCATTGGGAGCCCCATATTTCTGGCCTTGTGCCATATCTAAGCTAAGCTTAGTAAATAATTAAGGCACCTCATGTGGTGTAATGGTTAGCAAGCTAGATTAGCAGACCATTGTTAGTGAGTTCGATTCTCACTGGGTGCCCCACACATCTGGCCTTGTGCCATATCTGAGCTAAGCTTAGTAAATAACTATATGTGTCAAAACATTGGGCCCCTCGGGTGGTGTAATGGTTAGCAAGCTCGCTTCGCAAATCATTGTTAGTGAGTTCGATTCTCATTGGAAGCCCCATACTTCTGGCCTTGTGCCATATCTAAGCTAAGTTTAGTAAATAACTATATGTGTCAAAATATTGGGCACCTCACGTGGTGTAATGGTTAGCAAGCTAGATTCGCAGACCGTTGTTAGTGAGTTCGATTCTCACTGGGCGCCCCATACTTCTGGCCTTATGCCACATCTAAGCTAAATTTAGTAAATTACTAAATGTGTGTATATATATATATATATTCTCAATTTTCTTCATTTATTTTCAATTTTTATTTGTTTAATTTTTTTTTTTTTTTTTTGGCTTTTGTTCACTTTGATCAAAATTAGTTACATCAATAGTGCGTTCCTTTTATTATTATTATTATTATTATTATTATTATTATTATTATTATTCATTTAATTGTCAATTATTCTTTATTATTATTTTTACTATTTTTATAATTATCAAAATATTTCGATTTTACAAGTCTTTTATTTTTCTTCAATTTTTATCCCACGACCCATACCTCCCCTCCTCCCCCCTCCAAAAATGTTTCGTTTTTTTTTTATTTCAATTTTCTTTGAATGCGAATGTTAAATTTCTTTCTTTTTTTTCTAAAAAAAATGAAAAAAAAACAAATATATATATGAGTACACATATATATATACATAATTATTTCTTTCTTTCTTAATATGATCATGTAGCGCCATTTTTGACATCACTGCTGCCCACGCTTTTCTGTTGTGTCTTTAACTAACTTGTTATGCATATTTTGTGTCGAATGATATATGTTTATGAGTTTTTTTTTCTTCTTTACCTATATATTTGTATTTATATATCTATATCTAAAACGTCTTGCTGTTTGTATGGATGTATGCACAACGCTCGGCCGACCGGCGCTAGACATTGGTCATTCACATGCATTGCCACCCCCCAACCCCGCGGACACCATCTCCCACCAACACCACAACCCCCCTCCAATGCCAGCCCCCCCCCATCCACCCATTGCCTACCCCACCCACACTGGAACCCACCCGATTCTCCCTTCATCCCCCCAAATCTTTCTTTTCTTCACAATTTTCTTCATTCATCATATGTTTGTATTTAACTCAATATATATATATATATATATATATATATATATATATATATATTGAGTTTAATAGTTAACCTGACCCATCCTTATCTGACGAAGCCCATACAGAGGTAAACATCACAATATATATATATATATATATATATATATATATATATAACGTCACATATATATATATATTATATATATATATATATATATATATATATATATGAGGTAGGTAAAAGGATAGTGAACAAGAAATGATAACTCAAAACAAATCTAAGAGTTGAAACATTTCGTCCGATTTATACGGACATCCTCAGTCAAAGATTTGTTATTGAAAGCAGAATTACGTGCGAGTACATGTGATGCGGTGAAGGGGGGTGAGTTAGTAGCGGAAGTGAAGGGAGGGAGGATAGGGGCTGCCATGAATGAAGTGTGGGAATAGTTTACATACTTCATTCATGTCAGCCTCTATCCTCCCTCCCTTCACTTCCGCTACTAAATCACCCCTCCCCCTCACCACATCACTTGTACTCGCACGTAATTCTGCTTTCAATAAAAAAAACTTTGACTGATGTCTGTATAAATCGGACGAAACGTTTCAACTCTTAGATTTGTTTTGAGTTATCATTTCTTGTTCACTATCCTTTTACCTACCTCATACTATCGGATTCTACTACATCCATCCTATCTTCATATATATATATATATTGTGACGTTTACCTCTGTATGGGCTTCGACAAATAATGGTGAATTAGGTTAACTATTGAAGCCCATAAAGGGTGAAACGCCACCATAATATATGAACATTTCTTCAAAATGATTTTCACATCTTATTTTTCTTCTGTTTTTGCTTTACATTTTTATCCATATATTAGTTTATATATATATATATATATATATATATATATATATATATATATATCTTAAACCATTTTATTTTGAATTAATACAATGTATATTAAAAGAAGTGTGCCAAATGTTTCTTCTAAATCACAATATATACATGTGTGTGTGTGTGTGTGTGTGTGTGTGTGTGTGTGTGTGTGTGTGTGTGTGTGTGTTTTTAAACTCGATAGATATCTCCTGTCTGAAGAGTTTCTTTTCTATCATTTCCAATTATGTGGTCATTTATCTTATAAAGTACTAGACTAAGAACCTTTGGTGGATTTATTGACCAATTCCACCCTGACATAAGGAAGATGGCCAGACAATTGGAAAGGATAGAAAAGAAACTCGTCAGACAGGAAATGTCCGTTGAGTTCAATAAAACATGCATGATGGAAAAATGTGACATAAATATACTTATATATATATATATATATGCAAAATTTCAACTATAAGATTAATTAAAATAGTGTTTCATCTAACAAATCTTTAGGTGGAGCTTGTATCTTCATCGATTTCATACAAGATCACTTGAAGATCTGGTACGTGAAACCCAGAGTAGTGAGTTTTTTAAATATTCTATTTTATTTCATACTCAAAACATGGTGCTATTTTCTGTATTCTTGCACATAGAGCACTATATCTTACTGATTTATTTATCTGTTTATTTTATGATTTGATTTGTTTTTGCCCAACTCCATATATATATATATATATATATATATATATATATATATATATATATATATCAAAGATTTCTGTTTGTTCTTATAGCAATAGAAGCATTAATCTTAAACGTAATAATAACTTTTTGAAAGCGAAGTAATGCAAAATATATCTTGAGAAAACATATTTATTAAATTCTTTGGTGTTAAATACTTAATATTTTCAGCGGTAACCGCCACCTTCAGAGTATCCAATGTTTTGAAAGTTTATATCCTTGCTTGTTGAAA
>CM042181.1:14435452-14440452 GCA_023376005.1 Doryteuthis pealeii
ATTATCATACTGTGCTATATCCACGGGTACCGCTAGTCTTGTATTATCATACGTAAGAAGCGGAAATTATAGGCGTATTAATTCTAGCAGCAGTTTATCCTTAGCAAAATAACTAGGAATTATCAGTTTCACAATAATCTAATATTTTTCATTAAATAGAAATACTGCCTGGCTTTTATGATTGGCGAAAAGCCATCCACCAAATCAAGAGGTTGGTTGGTTGGTTGGTTGGTTTCTTTAAGTTTGTTTAACGCCAAAATCAGTTGTTTTGGAGGGTTTTTCAATAAATCATATGATTTTAACTATGATGATAATCCTTTCACAATATACTGGTCGCTCTCTTTGCCATCCACCAAATCAAGAGGTTGGTTAGTGTTGTGATGTTAGTCCCAACAGTAAAAAGAAGTCAAGTCGAGATAGGGTAAAATAAGACAAGTGTATTTACAATCAATGGTACATGTACGACTAGCTTGTCGTTAACGGGAACAGTTCTACCTTTCCACTCGGTGTCTCACTATTTATAGTGAGAACCGGTGCATGTTCTCCACTGTAGGAACGGCCGGTACAACAGTTAGTTGGTTGGTTGGTTGGTTTTTTTAGGTTTGTTTAACACCAAAACCCTAGGAGAATATTCCACTATCATTCCTTTTAACAATATACTGGTCGCTCTCTTTACGGAATTGGTGAAAAAATCACTCGGCTCTGGCTGGTTGGTTGGTTGGTGGTTGGTTGGTTGGTTTTAAAGCCGAAATGTCTTGTTGTTTTTTTAGGGTTTTTCAATAAATCATATGATTTTAAGTATGATATTAATGATATACAATAATAGTTAATAGGGGTCGGTTTCATATTTGTTGTACACAGTTTGGTTTCAAGTAACTTTATTTGTATTTCTCAGCACTGTAATTCCTGAAGCCGGTAGAACAATTCACGCACCTAGGTAGTAATATCTCATCCACAGAAATTGATGTTAATACACGCATAGGGAAAATATCGTCTTCAGTAAACTGATTATTACTCATATGGAAATCCGACAAGTTAAAGCGACAATTCTTATTACTGCTAACATGGGCTGTTTTGATTCAAATCTAATTCAGATTTTCAAAGAGACGTCGTTGATAAATAAGATTTATTCTATGTATTAATTATTTTGACTATAAATTAAATTATAATTCATGAAACTACGCAGTTCCTAAGTGACGTAGTCAGTGAGGTAGCTTCGGTTACAGACAAACACCAAATCTTCATTATAATAAGATTTGATAAGATTACTTGATAACATATTATTACTTGATAAACAAATATTTATTATGGATAAAAAAAGTGCTACTGAAATATCACTGAAGTGGAACATCGAATGTTCATAGTTATGATATAATCAAGCATTTATCTATCCATGCTGTCAGTGCGACCTAATGATGATGATGATGATGATGATGATGAAGTATTAGTGCTACTGTATAGCTGCACCACCTGGACTCTAACAAAGAGAGAGAGAGAGAGAGAGAGAGAGAGAAAGAAAGAGAGAGAAAGAGAGAGAAGAAAGAACATGAATTATGTAACATAAAGAAGAAAGAGTTTTAATTTGTTATAAGAAATTGTGTGGAGGCAAGAAGCCCCTCTGTCACATAGACAGGACAACCTAAATGTCAGTGTCACATGTTCGAGCGAATTATTCAAAGAGAAAGATTTTGATTTTCGTATTTACTGCTTGGAACGCCACTTAGCGGCTAAACGCAGAAACACGTGAGATGGTAGCTGCACAAGAATGCTGCGTGCGATCCTAAATAAATCGTAGAAACAACACCCCACAAGAAAACTGCTGTACGGCCACTTGCCACCTATCACACAACCCATCCCAGTGAGACGAACAAGACATAGTGAACACTGCTGAAGAAACAAGGACGAACTCATAAGCGATGTTCTCCGGTGGAATCTCAACGGTGGGAACGCCAGTGCAGGCTGACCAGCAATGAATTCATTTAAAAAGAAATGCCATAACTAGACTGCTTCAGTTCCAGTGATCTTTTGAAAAAGAGATATTATCTCGAAAATTCAAGAATTAAATACAGGTTAACACACAACACCATTGTTACCGTATTATTATTATTTTCTTTACACCTGCATTGTGATAGCCTTCTAAATCAACCTCCTAACCAATATATACACAATGCTTCAAGCAAATTATAAAAACTCTTATTATTATATATATATATATATATATATATATATATATATAATATATAAGCATGTGTTATTAAACAACACCGAACATTTCATCTTCATTATTTGAATTTGTATCTTTTCCAGTTTCTGGCGATCTTTCTAGTGTCAGGATCTAGTTGAAATAGGATTTTTCTCCGAGCGCTTTCGACTGCTTCTTCAGTCGTCATCATTGGGTATATGATTTGGTGTTAGTTCGTTTTTTAGTTCTTTTATCTGTTTTGTTTTTAAATTAGAAGAGTCTATATATATATATATATATATATATATATATATATATACCTATTGCCTGTTACATTACCATCGGTTTCAAAGTATTATATGCTTATCTTCAGACAAATCGCCTTGTAAATGATATCCAAATGAATATACGTTATCAATCTGACATTAAATGTATTGATCATAATAATAATAAATATAGCTCTTAGAACTGCAATCGAACACTAAACTGTGTCCTGAATACACACACACACACACACACACACACACACACATATATATATATATATATATATATATATATATATATATATATATATATTATATTTGAGATTCTTTTGGTATATGTATCCGTTTGTGGAAGGTACATATATCAGGTTTGGACATTTGTATGAAGCATTCAAGAAATAAATATCAGAAACTCGGTTATTTTTTTTTTAGTAGAGTTTATTTAGTAATAGTAAATTTTCCGGATTATTATAGCTCCCTTCTTCAGACTGTGTAAGGACATATATATATATATATATATATATATATATATATATATATATATATATATATATATATATATATATATATATATATATATATACTTTAGTCAATTTTACAAGTAAGTGAGTTTGCTGACCAAAATGGAAGTGTCTCCCTTCCACCTTCCAGGTAAGAATTATATCTCGCAATGTTTGACCTGCCCGCATCGCTGCTGTGGGCTTCAGTGTCTTGCGCCTAATTTCATAAAATCTCGCAAAGTCACGTTTAACCACGCCGATTCCTATCACGTCACGTTTGTCTCTCAGTAAAAGACGAATACCTAGAGCTGCATTAGTTGAAGACGCTCGTTACGAACGATGGTAATTCCATCTTAAGAGTCTGTCAATAAGTTTAGATACTTACATAATGGTTGAGTTTCCGATGTATATTTTAATTGTATGGATGAACATAATCGACATATTTTACAATTTTATCTGGTTGATTTTTTCTTTTATTTATTTTGAGAAAAGACTTAAATGCTAAGGTACTAATGCAGAATAGCGTGCAAGAGATAATAGAGCCGTTAAAAATTGAAAAAATAAATGATTTTTTTTAGAAGGAATAAAAACAAGAGAGAAGAGAAAAGGTGGTCTTAATGCAGAATAGCACGCAAGAGATAATATCATTAGATTACGTATAAAAAGCATTATATTTTATTACCTTTCACGGAAATACCCGAAACCTTTGAGATGCTAGGATTAAGGTTAGGGTTAGTTTTAGGGTTAGGGTTAGTGTTAGTGTTAAGGTGAGGGTTAGTGTTAGGGTTAGTGTTAATATTAGGGTGAATGTTAGGGTTAGTGTTATGGTTAGTGTTAGGGTTTTTGTTAGGCTACTTCGGGAGTTTCCGTAATCTACTGCTATCTATACGTAAAAATGTAATTCTAATTATATCTCTTGCGCTATTTTTCATTTGTACTTTTAAGACGGTGCTAATGCAGAATAGCGCAAGAGATAATATCATTGGATTACGTATAAAAAGCATTACATTTCACGGAAATACACGAAACCTTTGAGATGCTAGGGTTAGGGTTAGTGTTAGGGTAAGGTTAGTGTTACTTCGGGTGTTTCCGTACTCTAATGCTATTTATATGTAAAATTCGATTTTAATGATACTATCTCTTGCGCGCTATTCTGCATTAGTACTTCTAAGACAATACTAATACAGAATAGTGCGCAAGTGATAATATCATTAGCTTACTTATAAAAATCGTTGTATTTCATTACATTTAACGGAAATACCCGAAACCTTTGAGACGCTAGGGTTAGGTTTAGGGTAAGGGTTAGGGTTAGGGTTAGGCTACTTCGGGAATTTCCGTAAATCAAATGCTATTTATACGTAAAATGCTTTTATAATAATATCTATTGTACTTTTAAGGCGGTACTAATACACAATAGCGCGCAAGAGATACTATAATTATATTACGTTAAAAATCATTATATTTCACGGGAAATATCCGAAAACGTTGAGACGCTACAGTTAGGTTTTATGATTAGTGTTAGAGTCAATGTTAATGTTAGGGTTAGGGTTAGGGTTAGGCTACTTCAGGAGTTTCCGTAATCTAATGCTATTTATACGTAAAATTCGATTCTAATGATATATCTATAATACACAAACCTTAATCTGTCTTAGATGGAATAGAAGAAGAAGAAGAAGAAAAGAAGAAGAAAGAAGAAGAAGAAGAAGAAGAAGAAGAAGAAGAAGAGAAGAGAGAAGAAGAAAAGAATAGAAAGAAAGAAAGAAAGAAAGAAGCAGAAAGAAGAAGAAGAAGAAAAAGAAGAAGGAAGAGAAGAAGAAAAGAAGGAGAAAGAAAGAAAAGAAAGAAGAAGAAGAAGAAGAAGAAGAAAGAAGAAGAAGAAAAGAAGAAGAGAATCTTGTTCTACCTAGAATTTCAAGAACTACGACTAGACCTTCCCTATTGAGACTACTCCATTTTTTACCATAAATTTACCATAGGCACTAACGCCTAAAATTTGCGACCAAGAATCGTAACAGAACAAATCTTCTTCTCAGAATTATGACAGGTAATTTT
>CM042181.1:14445452-14450452 GCA_023376005.1 Doryteuthis pealeii
TAGCAAATATATGCACCCTCCGGGTGCAAGTATTTAAGTTTTGATGTAATAAGATATTGTATTAAATTAGAAAGGCTAATGAAACTAAATAAGAATGCAGATAAAAAGATTTGAAACAGAGGGAGTATAATTAAAAAAAATCGAACAATTGAAACTTACTCTTCCATCACTCTCGTCTTTCATTATTATTTTTTCTAATTTTAAGTATTTAGTTAAAAGATGAAGTAAAGAATAAAATGACACTTATTTTTTCTTGTTAATGGATTTCATTTAAGATTCATTGAAGAGATTTTTGCTTATATTCATTAAAATAAAACCAAACAATTAGAAATCAATAACACTGAGCACATATTTATTAAATTCGATTTTTTGATATCAATATGCAAATTAGCCTTCCCGTTCACATTGTAAACCGCTATTTTTTGTATATATAAATACAATTGCATATTGTTAGTATGCAGATATGGTTAACAGTATTAATAATGTAAAACAATTTTATTTATAATTGAGGTTAAAATAAAAATAAAATCATGGAGAATGTTATGTCAATAACTAAGGGAATTGTGACTTGAGTTGTAATATAGTTTCGGTTTACAGACAGAAAAAACACAATCTCCATTATAATAAGTATATATATATATTATATATATATATATATAGAGAGAGAGAGAGAGAGAGAGAGAGAGAGAGAGGGGGGGGGGTTGAACAGATATCTTCAGGTGGAGACAGACGGTTATATATGAATAATAGATAGATAGATAGATAGATAGATAAGAACGGGATTTACTAGATAGATAGATAGATAGATTTGAACATTATTAACTAGATAGATATATAGATAGATTTGAACATTATTAACTAGATAGATATATAGATAGATTTGAACATTATTAACTAGATAGATATATAGATAGATTTGAACATTATTAACTAGATAGATAGATAGATAGATTTGAATATTATTAACTAGATAGATAGATAGATAGATATGGGCAGACTGAATGGGTTGAGATAGATAAGTGGATAGATAGATACAAACTGAGATAGATAGATAGATAGATAGATAACGAAAAGATTGTCTAATAACGATTATTACCATGGAAAATGGACTCAGCGACCTGAGATCAAATTCTGGGCGAGACTGTTTACATTTCACATAGTGCTAATACTCGTGGTAAACATATGCACCCAACTAGTAATAGTTGAAACCATATAACTATATTTGTGTTGGATAGGAATACTTAAAACCAATATAACTGAGTGGGTTTTTCATGTTTGTTTTAACTGGTGCTTTTTTTTGGGTGGGGGGGTGCACTGAATTCTGAGGGATAGCAAGTCTCCCCAGGGTCAAGGATTCTTCAAAATATTCTTCGTGATTTCAGCTGTGCTATTGACTGGATTCTTCCGCTCTTTTCCAGGTCAACTATAATTGTATATTGGAGCTTAGTTCAGCTTATCGCAAAGAAATTACTCATATTGAGTGTCGAGATCTCGTGGAATTATGGCTTACGTGCTGGACGCCATTATGATATAACTCTTATCAATAGGCTGGTCAGGTAAACCATAGATTGTCCTGACCCTATTGCCCTTATGGCAAAATCCCCAACCCTTTTTTATGTATGTGCTAGAAGGCAGTCTCTGAGTGTCTTAGTGTCCCGAATATGACGTTAAACTGCACCTAATGATGATGTTCCAATTCTGGAACTCTGGAAAATGTAGAGTACCCCTTCAAAGCCATTACTAACCCAGGTTCACCTAGACCTGGAGTGGCAGTACCTTGTTAGAGTCCCATGTATGGGTTAAACAGATTAAAAATGAGTTTAAAAAATGTGTTAAAAACAGAGTTTGAAAAAAATTGAATACCAAACAAGAATGAATAAAACAAAACGTCTTCGGCATAAAATGACCCAACAAGGGTTGGCATGCCGTAAAACCAACCAACCAACCAAACAATTAACAGATTGGCATGGTTTGAGATGAATAGAACAAACAAACTAAATGGTGCAGCTGTGCAGTAGTACTGACATGGCTACAGTTTGGAAGAATTATTGCTTTATCTTATCAAAAAGATTAAATTTCCATATGAATGATAACATAATATAGCAGTCCATACCTTTCTAATGCGTGTATGAACATCACTTTCTGTAATTTGAAACCATATAATTACTTGAAACCACATAGGTAATCCTAAGGTCTCCAAGGTTGGTTGTTTTACAGCATATCACCCCGCTTCAGGTCATTTAACGCTGAATCAAATCAATTTGATAAACAATGGATTCAGGTCGCTTACAGTACCTGCTGTTGCTTGAGTGGTCACCCTATTATTTATTGAACAGGCTCATCAATCCTTAACTTTAGAAGAAAGAAAGAAAAAGAGGATTGTTGTTGGTTGTTTTGTTTTATGGCATCATTTAATGCTGAATCAATTCATTTTGATAAACAAATGACTCGGGTTTTAAGTGATCATCCAATTAAGTATTGAACTGGCTCATTGCTGCTTAACTTTGGTAATCTAGCGGGAACCAGTGCTTTTAGGGGAAACTGTCTGTGTGGCTATTGGCAACACTGTCATGTGTGTTATGCATGTGCCTGCACCTGCCCCTGTGCGCACCTTGCTGCCACGCTTGGATTGGCTGTCGTTTCTGATGGAACTCCCGATTGACACACTGCTAAATAAGTTCACGCAGTTACTCATTTTTGACGTCATAATAAGCGAGTTCGAACTTTCTAAGGAAATGCTAATATTTGCAAGTGCTTACTGGACTTGCCATGGATAGTGTTGTGTCAGAGTTATCTAAAACAACTGTTACATAATTATTAGATTCCTAATACTTATGTACAGTAGTGTAGAAACCAAAATGGTTGTTATAAGTTCAGCCGGCGGCCTTGAAGGATTGAATGACAAGGCTTGACCTCAGTCCTAATCCTCCTTCCAGTGTATACCGTGAGAATCGGTGGAGAAGACCCTCTTCCGGTTTAGATTAGAAAGAGATTTTAGTTAGATCGGCCAAAACCACAACGGTGGTAAGTCGTGTTATGCACGCTGCTGACTCAATCTGCGCAGGTAGTCTGGTGGGGATTTCAGAATAAAATATGATCTAAGTTAAATCGAAGTTTTGTGTTATTATCTAAAAACTACCAATGACACAGGGCTTCTGATAAAGAGAAATCCCCATTGGAAGACCAGACACGAAGTCCCCAAGACGAAGTCCAGACGCTAGAAGAAGAACGTAAGATACCAAAGATGAGCAGAAGAATAATAGAAGTAAGAAAGTAAAAAAAGAAGAGTATACAATACAGCATCAAAATCCAAAATGGATAACAATAAAGTTTATTACCAAAGCTGAAGGTCCCAGTCTGCCCTACTATTTAACCCATAGCTGGAGGGAATTTTGAATTCAGAGTTATCCCTCTCCTAGACTGGTTACCTATCCAAGGCTGAAGGTCCCAGTCTGCCCTACTATTTAACCCATAGCTGGAGGGAATTTTGAATTCAGAGTTATCCCTCTCCTAGACTGGTTACCTATCCAAGGCTGAGGGCCCAGTCTGTTCTACTATTTAACCCATAGCTGGAGGGAATTTTGAATTCAGAGTTATCCCTCTCCTAGACTGGTTACCTATCCAAGGCTGAAGGGCCCAGTCTGCCCTACTATTTAACCCATAGCTGGAGGGAATTTTGAATTCAGAGTTATCCCTCTCCTAGACTGGTTACCTATCCAAGGCTGAGGGGCCCAGTCTGCCCTACTATTTAACCCATAGCTGGAGGGAATTTTGAATTCAGAGTATCCCTCTCCTAGACTGGTTACCTATCCAAGGCTGAAGGCCCAGTCTGCCCTACTATTTAACCCATAGCTGGAGGAGAATATATGGAGTCATACCTTTCCCAAGGGGATTAGCGCTATGTGAAATACCAACAGCTTTGTCTAGGTATTGAACTCGAATCGACGAGTCCATTTTTCACGACTCTAACCACTAGTCCACGTGCCTCAATGTATTGAATATAATGAATTTGATGAGTTGGTAAAGAATAACGTGTTGGTCATTGAGTGTGGGATCATTGATACTACGACACCCGTGTGTGTGTAGGAACATTGTTCGCGTCGCAGTCATAGAGTGTGACGAGTTGATATGTGAAATATGATATCCAGGAAAATATAACGAGAATAGGAATAGGAAGGAAAACACCCAGTTATTGCATAGCAGTAATGGCTAATGTGTTGTCAGCAAAGGCTAGCTATTACGTGTAGTCAGTATCTTATTATTAATGTCTTTCTTCGGACGAGTAGGGGAAAATATTCTCCATCACAATAGATAGTTTATTTAATTTTTAATAATTCTTTAGAAGTTTTGATTTATTATATACATAGATAAGAATGACTAGAGACATTATTAAACTGAATATACATTAAACCAAAAAAAATTGTATATCTGATTACTTATTAATATATTTGTATGTTTATATTTGTTTATTATATGTATATAATCCATGAACCTCATGGTATCCCCTGGATAGTTGGAATCTGTATAGACAATAGCAAGTTTATTATAAATGAATATATATAATATATATATATATATATATATATTATATATATATATATATATATATATAAGAATTGTCTGTTCAGTTTCCACAAAACAAGATGTTATTAGTTTTGCTGACAGAATCTGTTTCGACCTTATAAAGCGGTCTTTTTCAAAGCAACTATGTTTATGAGGAAAGACGGAATAAATAAATCGTTAATCACGAGGTACAAACAAACGCTCTCGTCAGGGTCGGAATTTATTTATATATATATATATATATATATATATATATATATATATATATATGATGGACTCTCCCGTCGATCGACATGTGAGTGTTCATACAATGAACTGAACACCCACACAGTGATTTGTTTATAGTGGTGAAGGCTTGTGTTGGACCATCCACACTTTTTGGCACAGTCGATAGGAAAGAAATGGTGCATCAAGGGTTGCTACAAACCCAATCAACG
>CM042181.1:14457952-14465452 GCA_023376005.1 Doryteuthis pealeii
ACCCGGAGTGGTAGTACTTGTTAGGGTCCCATCTATGGGTTAAATAGAAAAACATGAGTTGATAATCAAAATTGTATTATCCATTAAAAATGAAATTATTTCAAAACTTTGTCGGCATTAAACATTTTTGAATACCTAATTACCAATAGAAGTATTCGGCATAAAATAACCCAAGGGGTTGACATGCCGTAAAACCCAACCAACTAAAACGAAACCTTACTCTCTCCACGTACTCCTTGTACTCTTCTTATCTCCTTACTTACTCACCTAGTTCTTACCCTTCTCGCTTTTTTACTCTTAACTACTTACTCTCATTATAATTATCCTCGTTTATTCTTTACCTTCTCGATACTCTCCTTGCCTGGTCCTTACTCTTATCACCTCCTTACTCTTCCCATATACTCCTTGCAATCTTCACACATCCTTACTCACTCTGTCTTTTTACTTTACTCCTTTCTTTCTTTGTCTTTGCCTTACTCTTCTCGCTTCCTTTGTTCTCCTCATCCCCTTACTCTCCTTGTATTCTCCTTACTCTCCCTGCCTATCTCATAACTTTTTCCCAACTCTCCTTATCTTCTCCTTACTCTCCTGTCTTCTCCTTTCTCTCCTTATTTTCCTCGTTTTTTCTTTATTCTACCTCGCCTCGCCTTAAATCCTCCTCGCCATTTACTCTCTCTCTCTCTCTCTTCTCTCTCTCTCTCTCTCTCTCTCTCCTAACTTCTCCTTACTCTTCACCACATTCCCCTTACTCTATTCATCTATGTTCATTTATTTTCCTCGTTTTCTCCTTACTCTCCTCCACTTCTCCTTACTCTCCTCAATTTTATTATTTTTTTCGTCTTCTCCTTACTCTTCCCACCTTCTTACCCTCCCTACATTCACCTTACTCTCCACCCTTCTCCTTACTCTCCTCCCCTTCTCCTTCTTCTCCTCAGTTTTTCTTATTTGTTCGTCTTCTCCTTACACTTCGCACCTTACTATCCCCCACTTTCGCCTTACTCTCCACCCCTTCTCCTTACTCTCCTCCACTTCTCCTTACTTTCCTCAATTTTCTTATTTTATTGTCTTTTCCTTACTCTTCCCATCTTCTTACTCTCCCCACCTTTGCCTTACTCTCTTCCTCTTCTCCTTACTCTCCCCAATTTTCCTTATTTTCTTACTCCTCTTCTCCTTGCTCTCCCCACCTTCACACCTCTCCTCAATTTTCCTTATTTTCTTCCTCTCTTTCCTTACTCTACATATCTTTCCCTTACTCTTTCTGTCTTCTCCTTACTCTTCCCGCTTGCTCCTTACTCTCCTTTTCTTCTTTCCATACCTTTGCCTTACTCTCTTCATCTATCCTTACTCTCCCCAATTTCTTCTTACTCTCCTTTTCTTCTTTCCCTGCCTTTGCCTTACTCTCTTCATCTTATCCTTACTCTCCCCAATTTCTCCTTACTCTCCTTTTCTTCTTTCCATACCTTTGCCTTACTCTTTTCATCTTATCCTTACTCTCCCCAATTTCTCCTTACTCTCCTTTTCTTCTTTCTCTGCCTTTGCCTTACTCTTTTCATCTTATCCTTACTCTCCCCATTTCTCTTACTCTCTTTTCTCTTTCCCTGCCTTTGCCTTACTCTCCTCCACTTCTCCTTACTCTCCAATTTCTCCTTACTCTCCTTTTCTTCTTTCCATACCTTTGCCTTACTCTCTCCATCTTATCTTTACTCCCAGTGTCTTGTCTTCTTTCTACCTTTACCTTACTCTTTTCCAGCACTCCCCTATCCTCCCTTCCTTGACCTTACTCTCTCGTCTTTTTCTTACTCTCTCCACGTTGGCCTTACTCTCCCTTTCTTCCCCTTACTTTCCCCACTTTCTCCTTACCTTTGCCTTACTCTTTTCACCTTCTTACTCTCCCCACCTTCGCCTTACTCTCCTCAGCTTTTTTCTCCCAATCACCTTCTTCGTTTTCTCATTTTCCCCTCCTCTCTACCCCGCTACCAAGTCCAATTCCGACCTTCCCCTGCCACCATGCTACTCTAAGTCCAAAACTAGTCTTACACTCCACGTCTTCTACTTACTCTCCCTTCTTTCTCTTCCTTTGTTTTCCATCCCCCTCTTCAAAATTTCATTTTTTTCATTTTCCCTCCTCACAATCCCGAATAGGTTCAATTTCCTGACCCCTTCCCTGCCACTACGCTACCCTAATCGAAACCTTGTGTTCTACTTACTCTCCCCTCCTTCGTCTTTCCTTTGTTTCTGTCATTCTCCTCCAAGTTTTCCTTTCTCATTTTTTCTTTCTCTACCCTGCCACCTAGTGCGATTTCCCGACCTTTCCCTGCCACCTCGCTACTCTAAATCCAAACCTCGTCTTACTCTCCACGTCTTCCACTTACCCTCCCCTCCTTCGCCTTACTCTCCTCTCTTTCTCCTGACTCTCCCTTTTCCTGTTAATCTCCCACCCGCCAACCTTCGACCAAGTCCGATTTCCCGACCTCTCCATCTACACCGTACTCTATGTTTTTCTGTCATTCTCCCTATCCAAATTTCACTTTTTCTTTTCCCCTCCTCCCGACCCCGCCATCAAGTCCGCTTCCCCAAAACCCTCCCTACCACCACGCTGCCCTAATCCAAACCTCGTCTTCTACTTACTCCCCCCCTTCACCTTACTCTCCCTCCTACACCATACTCTCCCTTTTTTCTACCATTCTCCCTCTCGAGCCCCCGACCCAGTCCGCTTCCCAGAACCCCTCCCTGCTACCCTAATCCAGACTTTGCCTCCTACCACCACCACGCCTACAACTCTCCCTTTTCGTGCCATTCTCCCCCTCTAACCTCCGATTTCCCGACCTTTCACTGCCACCGCGCTACCCAAATCCAAACCCGATCTTACTCTCCCCATCTACGCCTTACTCTATTTTTTTCTGGCATTCTACCTATCCAACTTTTACTTTTATTTTTCCCCTCCTCCGGACCCCGCAACCAAGTCCGCTTCCTCCAAACCCTCCCCCTGACACCACGCTACCCTAATCCAGACCATGCCTTCAACCACCACCACCTTTACCTTACTCTTCCTCCTACTCCACACTCTCCCTTTTTTGTACCATTCTCCCTCTCCAACCCCCGACAAGTCCGCTTCCCCCGACCCCTCCCTGACACCACGCTACCCTAATCCAGACCATACCTTCAACCACCACCCCTTTACCTTACTCTTCCTCCTACTCCATACTCTCCCTTTTTTCTACCATTCTCCCTCTTCAGCTCCCCGACCAAGTCCGCTTCCCAGAACCCCTCCCTGCTACCCTAATCCAGACCTCGCCTCCTGCAACCACCACCACCACCTTTACCTTACTCTTCCTCCTACTCCATACTCTCCCTTTTTTCTACCATTCTACCATTCTCCCTATCCAACCCCGACCAAGTCCGCTTCCCAGAAACCCTCCCTGCTACCCTAATCCAGACCTCGCCTTCTGCAACCACCACCACCTTTACCTTACTCTTCCTCCTACTCCATACTCTCCTTTTTTCTACCATTCTACCATTCTCCCTATCCAACCCCCGACCAAGTCCGCTTCCCAGAAACCCTCCCTGCTACCCTAATCCAGACCTCGCCTCCTGCAACCACCACCACCTTTACCTTACTCTCCCTCCTACTCCATACTCTCCCTTTTTTCTACCATTCTCCCTCTCCAACCCACGACCAAGTCCGCTTCCCAGAACCCTCCCCCTGCTATCCTAATCCAGACCTCGCCTCCTGCTACCACCATCCTGACCCCCCTACAACAACAAAAATGCTGTTGCCATATAGTCGGTCGCTGCTCGCCATTGTTATTTTTTGTGTGGAATGGACACATGTTGTCTTTTAGATTTGACTAACAAACGCTAATTATTTACAGAGCATGACGAAGGGTTCGACGCCACCACCTCTCTTCTTGCCTAACAAAAAAAAAACATTGTATAAAATACTCAGCATTTCTTTTGCGGTATGTTTTTTTTTATGCTCTCCTTGCGTTTTTGGCTGTATCTGTATCGATTTGTATTGATTTATTTGTTTTGAATGTTCGATTATCATTATTCGATTCTTTCTTTCTTTTTTAATCAATCAAGCCTCCCATCAAACAAACTCCTTCTAGGCAAAAAAAACAACGTATTTGCATTCATATATTTTTCTTTATTCATATACTTATATATCTACATATATATATGCAACAAAAGAACAATGATTAAATATTATATATATATATATATATATATATATATTATATATGATATTTTAATTATTTTTCTTTTCTAATCTTTCGTAAATAATTACTTTTGCTGCCAATCTATCGATTGGGCAGCATCTTTTTTATTTTTATTTTGCTTTTTTTAATCGGGGATTCAAGGGAACCTGAGAGTATTCAAGAAAATTCCCACCGATAAAATCAATAACTCCGGGAGTAACTGATATTCTAAGAAATAAAATTTCAAAATTGATATTTCAAACATTAGATAAACTCGAAAAAATAGTTTATTACTGAATTTTGACTTATAAAATTTTATATTAAAAGTTTATTATACATTGAGCTCTTTTTAGTGATTTAAAGATTCACTGTATTTATACATACTCGATCATACAATAATAATACAGTGTATCTTAGAAATCACATATAGAATCATCACTTACTTATATATATATATATATATATATATATATATATATATATATATATGGAAAATTCCATGTCAAATCATCCAGACAAAAGTAAAATTGACACCGACCTCCTTCAATTTTTCTGAACTTTTCCCGCCAATTCTTGGAATTGGAAGCTCAAATTTTGGGGAATTTCTAACTTTAACATAGTCCACACCTGTACAAAATTTCAGAAAAACTGAAGGGGGTGGGTGACATAGCCTGGATGATTTTATATTAAAACATATTATTTAATAAAATAGAATTTTTTAAACTTATTAAAGGCGTCGGGGAGGCCTAATGTCAGTATCAGCCATACAGCGAGGGACTCTATCCCCTTTTCACTAGAGCTAGACCAAGGAGATTATTTAGCATCTGAGGTGGAGCGCCACATCTACCTTTAGGTTCTTACTTTACCGCACAGATCCCTGTGCTACTCATACGCTGAGTTGGCAAGGGTCGGTGTCGAACCAGGAACCTTCTAACTCCTAGCCGAACGCTCTACCAACTGAGCTAAACCGGCCCCTTAACTAAAGGAAAAATGTGGTTATATATAAATTTTAAACCGAAAAGCGATTAGAAAAAAAAATTGATGCATTCTTGACCAGCTATATATATATATATATATATATATATATATATATATATATATATATATATATATAAGTAAAGAAATAACAAAAGACTTAGAGATTTAGCATTATAGTCTATTTCAGGGAGCTTAGACAAAGTGTCTAACTCTCCCGACTCATCAGATGCGAATGATGAATTCTTTATTACTTTAAAGGCATTTGAAAACATTTTTTTTTAAATAAATCTGTTTTTGTTTTTTTAATAAATTTGTTATTTCTTTACTTATATATTTGCTCTGTGACTCTAACATTAAGAGAACACATTAAGCTCTCAAACTGCGAGCTAAAACTCTTGTGTCGTAAGAAAGATTTCTTCTCGACTTTTGGATTATATATATATATATATATATATATATATATATATATATATATATATATTTAATCTTTTTTAAATAATTACTTTTACTGCGAATCTATTGATTGAGCGACATCTTTTAAACCAGAGAAGATTCGAGAAAATTCCCACCGATAAAAATAATAACTCAGAGATAAATCAAATAATAGACTTTCTAGGAAACAAAATGTCTAAATTGATATTTTAAACATTAGATAAGCTCCAAAACCAGATCTTTATTCATAAATTCATAAAAATCATGAATCAAACTTATATTAACTAGAGGTTTTGACTTTTCCAACATCAGACCTGGCAATCACTATATATATATATATATATATATATATATATATATATATATATATATATATATATATATATATATACTCCGTTTCAAATTATTAACGAGGTGACATTTTTTCATTTAGTACAAAAAATACCGATTGGAATTTAATGAGATTTTTACAGTGTGATGAAAATATATGTCTACGCAGGCTGTATAAAAACTGTATTGTTCTGCGCAACAGGAGACAAACAGTGGCCATTTGCATTATCAACACGATATAGAAGTGTCCCAGACATTAAACAAGTGCCATTATACTCGTGCAATTATGGATCGCAAATGTGACTTGACCCCTTCTGAGAAAGATATAACATCTGAACTTTCCAAAGGCAAGTCTACATTAGAAATATCTAAAATAATTGGAAGATATCACCAAACTGTGAAAAGATTTAAATAAATTTAAATATTAAAATATGATTTTTTTAAATATTAACTAAAGGAAAAATTTGGTTATATATACACACACTCATATATATATATATATATATATATATATATATATATATATATATATATATATATATATATAGTCATCCACAGACACTTGTTTTGGCTTATCAAGTCTCCTCAGTGTGGCTCGACATTTGTAAGCGGGATTGAAATCCGATCGGTTTAGTGTCAGTCAGACTATGTAGTCACCCACAGAATGCGAAGGGGATTTTAACTGTTTTAATACTACACACATCTCTATGTATGTAAAGGCCGCAGTAGAGTGCTCTATCCCTTATATAGCAGAGCGTTGCGTTGACGCTTTAGTTAGCGGTCGTCAGCGAAATCCCCTCCTAAGTGCTCAACCCCAGTGTGATGGGGAGCATAGTCATACACAGACACGTGTTTCGACTTATCAAGTCTCTGGTTCGGTTTAGGTCAATGGGCCCAACTGTTGGTCGTGAGTGGTACTTCGTGATACTTAAGAACAGATTCATGACATGCAACACTCCACTTTGGTCCTTAGTCTAAGGGGCGGTCGGAGAGGCTCTTCTGGTCAATCTGCTGGTCAGATCAGGCCCTAGCACCTATATGATTGTCTCGACCCTATTGCTCTTGTGGCAAATCCGCTTTTTATCAAATGTCTGATAGAAAGCAGTGTCTAAGAGTCTTGGTGTCCTGTGCATCACATTAAACTGCATCTAATGGTGAAGTTCCAATTTTCATTTGGGGAATATGGAGTAACTCTTCATCACCATTACTCCCAGGTCAACTCTGACCCGAAGTGGTAGTACCTGTTAGGGTCCCATCTATGGGTTAAATAAAACGAAATCAGTTCTAAAATGTGTTTATACAAAATATTTAAGAACTTGAATACCTAACTAGAATGAATAAAACAAAAACGTCTTCAGCATAAAATAACCTGAAGGTTGACATACCGTAAAATCCAACGTTAGAATCTAAGTGGTGCAACCATACAATAGTACTGATACGGTTACAGGTAAAAATTGGCCTTAAAATGTCGAGTATATTTGGTAATCAAAACATCTTATTATAATGGAGATTGTGTGTTTGTCTGTCTGTAACCGAAACTAAATCACTACTCAAGTCACAA
>CM042181.1:14470452-14486793 GCA_023376005.1 Doryteuthis pealeii
CCCCAAGACAACATCAGACGCTAGACCAGACCTTAGAAGATCCCAGACCAAGATGATAGAAGAACCAAAGCCGACCAGAAGAATAGATGTTCAAGATATAGAAGCAAGTAAGAAGTAAAGAAGGAAGAAAGGGTATACAACATTATATCGATTTGGTACCGTGAAAACATCAGTACGTAACACATACCCATTATTGTTCATAGGTAAGGTATATGAGTATTGGGACATACCCATTATTGTTCTTAGGTAGGGTATATGAGTATTGGGACATACCCATTATTGTTCATATGTAGGGTATATAACAGCCATTAAACAAAGAAATCAATCTAACACGGGGGTGATCGGTTTAATCACAGTGACGCATCGTTAACAAGAATAAAGAATAAACTTCCTGTAAGATTCAAGCCCGCGCCCCGTTCGGCCTTGAGTAAGGCCTGGTTCTATGTACAAGGAGAGAGTGGTTGAGAGTTCGAGCTTCACCCGGAACTTATTGGTTATTCTTCTTTCTAATCTTTGCTGTTCATCGCGGTCATAGAAGGGTCAACCTGGACGAGTTGTGATAAAAAGCAACTAGAATTGGGAAGGTTAAGAATGATACTAGTAAAATCTATTAATAATAATGACTAACAGAATTTAATCTAAAAAAAAGTTCGAGCTTCACCCGGAGCTTTTTTCTTTATTCTTCTATCCAATTTGGGATGTTCGTTGCGGTCGTAAAAGAGTCGATCTGGAAGAGTTGTGATAAAAAGCATATACATAAATATATATATATATATTATATATATTATATATATATATATATATGTGTGTGTGTGTGTATGTATATATGTATATATTTATGTACATATATATATATGTACATATATATATGTATATATGTATATATACATATATATATGTATATATGTGTATATATATATATAATTTCTTTTGTATACAAGGAGCAGGAAGGAATTTGTTGATGAGGAGGGCCTCGAGTACAGCTAGGTGTAAATCGTTGGTTGAGGGTGTAAATATAGTGAACATTGGCATCCTCCACGAAGGAATTACACCTAGTTGTAACCTAGGCTCTCCTCATCAACAAATTCCTTCCTGGTCTTATATATATATATATATATATATATATATATATATAATATATATATATATATATGGGAAAGTTAAGTATGATACTGGTCAAATCTATTAATAATAATTATTAACAGAACTTAATTTAAATTTTTTTTTAAGTTTAAGAAAAAATATATTTTAAAAAAATATTAACAACAAAGGTGGATATTTTAAAACAACAATTTCCCTTGCAACTAATTGTTTCGGTTTCGGTTGACATTCGCAACTTTGTGGAATAATTTTGATCTTCTAATCTTCCATAGATATAAAGACGATAACAAAAGCAGCACAAAGGGTATAAAAACTAAGGAACACATTTTCTTACGGAAGTTTCTTTACAATATGGATTATCAATATCACCACCATCATCTCATTGACAAATGAACTTAGAATAAGCTCACTGGGCGGGGGGGGGGTAATATCCCCTCAAAAAGAGGTGTGTAAATTCAGAATAATTGGAGAGTTGTTTGGCTATGACCATCTCTTCTTCAAGTAACATTCGGATACAATATAATACAAATTATTTGTATTAGATAGGAATACTTGATATCAGATAACTGTGCAAATTATTAGAATTAGATAGGAATAATTATTATTATCAAATCCTTTTCATCATTCTAATCTTCCATAGATATAAAAACGATAATAAAAGTAGCACAAAGAGTATAAAAACTCATGAGTACAATTTCTTACGGAAGATTTTTCACAATATGGATGGTCAACCACCATAATCTCGTCAGCCACTGGGCTTAGAATACGCTGACTGTATTCCCTAAATAAGGGGTAATATCCCTTCAGAAAGGGATGTGTAAATTCAGAGTAATGGGAGCGTTGTTTGGCTATGACCATCTCTTCCCCGAGTAACACAACATTGATCAATCGGCTGGTCACGTCAAGCCCTAGTACCCAACTCTATTGCCCTTATGGCAAGCCCCAACCCTTTTTATCTTATGGTTACTAGAAGGCAGTAACTGAGGGTCTTCATGTCCTGGCAATGACGTTAAACTCTATCTGATGGTAAAGTTCCAGTTCAGGAGGTCTGGGGAATGTGGAGCACCCCTTCATCACCATTGCTCCCTGGTCAACTCTGATCCGGGTGGTAGTACATGTTAGGGTCCCATCTATGGGTTAAATAGAAAAATGTGTTTATAAAGAAAATTGAGTATTCATTTAAGAATGAATACATTTCAAAACTTTTTCGGCATCAAATGACCCACTGAGGTTGATATGCCGTAAAACAAAACAAACCAAACCAAATCTTACCCGAAGTGTTAGTATCTGTTAAGATCCCATCTATGGGTTAAATAAATAAAAAAATCAGTTTTAAAAAATTGAATACCGATCAAGAAACAAACAAAACGTCTTCGGCATAAAATAACCCAACAAGGGTTGACATACCGTAAAATCCAACAAAACAAACCAAACCATATAATTGTTTATAAATTATTAGTTCTAAAATACTCTTAAGACGCAAGTACAAAAAAATGCAGGCATAAATGTATAGTTACATTCTCATGACCAGAAAATTCAGCAAACACCGCGTGCAACATACGGAAACACAGGACAGCTGTTTCGACCTAATAGGTCTCATCATCAGTGTTCACCGTGATGTCCCCTACTGGAGACCGGACTAGCGAGAACAGAATGCAGACCCGAATCTCTACATCTGGGCCACCAGTTTACGCCACACACGGGAGTTGCTAAATCAACTAATGTTAAACCGGCAACCATTTAACCTGAATGTGTCTTGTAGCTACATACGTAACAATACAGAGGATTGGGTTACCTCTAGAGCCACGTCTTCCCAAGTCGATGGCACGAATGCGCGTGATCCTAACCTCATGGGCAAGGAAATAGAGATAGATATGTTGAGGAAATTATATATATATAATTAAATTGCCATGGCCAGAAAATTCAGCAAACACCACGTGTGACATACGGAACCACTGAACATATAAATGTATAATGAACGTGATTCTCTAACCTCTAGTTTAGATGTCTAACCCTTGAAATGCTTCGCACTGTCGGCTGGGGCCTTAGAATGCACCAACTGCACCTCTGCAGAGGGGTAAGACTCCCCCAATGGGGCCACCTGTTGGTCGTGGGTGGCGACCCGTGATGCTTAAGGATGAGAAGTTCATGACTTGCAATAATCTACTTTGGCCCTATCTTGGGCTAGACGGGCGGTCGGAGAGGCCCACTCCGATCAATCGGCTGGTCACGTCAAGCCCTAGCACCTATATGATTTTCCCAAACCTATTGCCCTTATGGCAAGCTCCAACCCCTTTTTATCATACGGGTGCTAGAAGGTGGGGAATGACGTTAAACTCTATCTGATGGTGAGGTTCCAGTTCTGGAGATTTGGGGAATGTGGAGCACCCCTTCATCACCATTGCTCCCAGATCCACTTTGACCCGGAGTGGTAGTACCTGTTACGGTCCCCTCTATGGGTTAAATAGAAAAATGTATATATAAAAAAATGGTATTATCCATTAAGAATTGATTTATTTCAAAACTTTATCGGCATTAAATGACCCACTGAGGTTGATATGCCGTAAAACCAAACCAAACCAAACCAAACCTTGAAATGCTGTTAAAATTGATAAATCAATCAATCGGGAAGAGTATGTTGATAATTTTAAATAATCTTTCAACATTATACTCGTGTGTTCCGACAAATACTCCTAAAATACCCCTAAATATTATCTATAATATAATACAATATAATACAACCCTGTATATGCTATTGGACTGGCTACAAATGTCGCTAGATATATGGGATATCTAGTTTTTAATTTCAAAAGATTTTTGCGACACCTATCATACCAGCATGATTTTAATTTTAAATTTTTTTTTTTTTAAATAAAGAATTTAAAATTAGCCCATTCTTAGCATGTGTTTCTAAGAATAAGAGAACTTTAATAAATATATATATATATATATATATATATATTATATATATTATATATATATATATATATATTCATTGTGGAGAAATGAAAATAAAGGGCTCAAATTACAGGTGTAAGAGGTATATCTATTTATATATAAAGTACTACACAAATAGGTACGCATTTGTTACCATAGGCAGACATTGTCCCTACAACAATTTGCCTTTCTGCCTTGAAACCTATGGTAACAAATGCATACATATATAAATAAATAAATTGCACCAGCTTTTAAAATGTTTTTATATTGGTTGTTACGATGGGTGCAATTCATAACTTAATAGGTTTGTTTCTTTTTAAATATTTATTATAAATTTTGAGAAAGAAAAATGAATTCTTTATGAATTCAATATCATCAATTTATATTATTATCGTTATCTCTTCTAAAAATCCAGTAACAACTGTTTAATACACACGTCTGTATGTATGTAAAGGCTGTCATAGAGTGCTCCATCCCTTTTATAGGAGAGCGTTTACGCTTTACTTGGCGAAATCCCCTCCAAAGTGCTCAACCCCATGGGATGAGTCAGAATATCTACCTAGGTTTCTCCTAACAGTTCATCAGGATAAAATCTGACTGCCAGCATACTGTCGGAGTTTAAAATTGTGTATATATATATATAATATATATATATATATATATATATATATAATGTGTGTGTGTGTGTTATCCACACACGTGTTTCGACTTATCAAGTCTCTTCAGTGTGGCTAGGTATTTTGTGAGCTACCTACAGACAGGATAGAACTCCAATCGATTCAACAGCAGTCGGACAGCTTAACTGCACGGCCATTGTCACTTGCAGAATGCGAAGGGGATTTTAACGGTTTAATACACACATCGGTATGTATGTAAAGGCTGTCATAGAGTGCTCCATCCCTTTTATAGGAGAGCGTTTACGCTTTAGTTGGCGAAATCCCCTCCAAAGTGCTCAACCCCAGAGGGATGACGCCAGAATATCTAACTAGGATTCTCCTAACAAAATGAATATTCCCAACAGAAACAAAAAATTCCACAAAAATGCGAATAAAATAATCCAGAGGAAAAATAAAAATAAAATGCATTCATTTAGAAATTTTCCTGAAAATGATTTTTTTTTTTTTAAGAATTAAAATAGTTTACAGAAAAATCTTTAAAATAATTTGGTGGTATTTTGACTTTTATATAAGTAATGACTTTGCAAAATATATGTATATTTATATCTTATGCATATAACTTTATTTGAGGAAAAAATGAGTAAAGAAAAGAAATGTAGATGGATAAAAATGAATTTTATCGATATCCCTTTTAATCGATATCACTTACACATGTGTTTCGGTCTGTTTATCAAAATGTATACGGATTTACGTTATTATTATTATTAAAATAATCAGATGGAGTTGAAATGATGATGATAATAATAATAGGAAAAATGCATAAAATGTTCCATACACAGAGAGATTTTGCCGACCTTCATCAGATTAGATTTGAAAAAAAAAAAAAAAAAAATACTACTCTGATGAAGGTCGGCAAAATCTCTCTGTGTACGGAACATTTTTCCTATTATTATTATCATCATCATTTCAACTCCATCTGATTATTTTAATAATAATAATAACGTAAATCCGTATACATTTTGATAAACAGACCGAAACACATGTGTAAGTGATATCGATTAAAAGGGATATCGATAAAATTCATTTTTATCCATCTACATTTCTTTTCTTTACTTATTTTTTTCCTCATATTGTCGGATTCATTTCCCATTCTCACATATAACTTTATTTATGTCTGACCCCAATATCAATACTTAGCAAGTACATAATCAGCAGGCCATAGAATTTCACAGCAGTTTTAAAATTGTCCTAGATTTACACATAGATTATATTCAGACAATAGTAGATCTCTCATATAATAACATAACTTATATATAAATGCACCAACACACGTATATGTACACTTTTTCACACAAATTTGTACATCTTACATATATATATATATCTTATTATAATGGAGATTGTGGGTTTGTCTGTCTGTAACCGAAACTACACAAGTCACAATTCCCTTTGTTATTTACACACATTCTCCATGATTTTATTTAAACCTCAATTATTAGTAAAATTGTTTTACATCATTAAGACTATTAACAATATCTACATACTAATAACATGCAATTATATTTATATATTCAACGAAATAGCGGTTTACAGTGTGAATGGGAAGGCTAATTTGCATATTGATCTTAAAAAATTTGATTTTAATAAATATATGCTTAGTATTATTGATTTCTAATTGTTTGGTTTTATCTTAATAAATATGAGCAAAAATCTCGGGAATAAATCTTAACAGAAATTTATTAACATAAAGAAATAACTGTAATTTTATTTTTCTTCCTATTTTAACTAAATAGTTAAATTAGGGAAATTTACCACTGAAAGACGGGAGTAAGGGAAAATGGTGGAACAGTTAGTTTCAAAGTTGTTCTATTTTCCGATTATACCCCCTCTGTTCCAAATATTTTTATCTGAATTCTTATTCAGTTTCATTAGCCTTTCTAATTTAACATGATATTTTATTATATCAAAACTTAAATACTTGCACCCGGAGGGTGCATATATTTGCTAGTATTCCTAAATAACAAAACAGAAATTTTTAGGGCATGCCCACACCGAAAAAATTTTTTATATGGAATTGGACTAACCAAAACCTCAGACCGCCATAATTAAGAATTCACATATAAATAAACACACACAAACTAAAATAAAAATAAAAAAAATAAAAATAAAAAATAAAGAAATAAAAACGGAAAATTTAAAATCATCATATAAACACGAGACCCAATGACGACAAATAGTGATGCCGGTGAATGACGAAAGCAAAATGCAAGAACGAATAACGGATCACGTAAACACGAGTCAAAAGTTTAAAAACTGTCCATTTTTTCAAAAGTCAACGTCTCTGACGACGAATAACACCGAAAAAGTGATATTCAGAAACCAATGGTTAGACAGACTTTTCATTTGTATTAGTTAAATTGAATAAATAAATAAATAAATATATATATATATATATATATATATATATATATATATATATAGCACATTTTTTTATATATTCTTACTATTGAATGAATATCCCAATAGAAACAAAAAATTCCACAAAAATGCGAATTCCAACTGAAAGGAACCAATCAGGGGCAAGGAAAGTTCTTCGAGCACTACATAGTGATTTTTTTATACGCGTTACTAAAAGTTTCACGCCGATTTATGTATTTCTGCACACACTTATTCACAACAAATGCTTTTGTTCCACAAAGTACACCTGATCATAAAAACAGTGTTTACATACATAAATGTATTTATATATAAACATATATAAGAGACTGCCAAAAAATTCGGGGAATTTGACTATGAGCAAATTGCCCAAACTTTTTGGTTTTACTCTGTACATACTCGCATATATACAACAAAATCTCTATGTACTTATAAGAACACTTAAAGAAACATATATCTTCCCCATATATATATATATATATATATATATATATATATATATATATATATATATATATATATGTTCGGGTAGCGAAGACATAGAATCAATGACGCTTGGTAACTGTCAAATTTTCGCCTATGTGATTTGAAAGCTCGTTTGGAAATCACATAGGCGATGAACTGACAGTTACCAAGGATATATATATATATATATATATATATATATATATATATATATATATATATATATCGTAGATGTATGTTTGCATATATATCTGTGTATCTTTTCTAAATTTAAGTAAATTCATACCAATATGTCCGTACACATACATATTAATACATACATCCCCATTTATAGACACATGCACACGCATATATATATATAATATATATATATATATATATATATACTGTATATAGAAGTACATATAGATTAATATGTATATTTATGTTAAGGTATGTGCATCTGTATATATATACATCTAGGTATATATATATATATAATAGCCAAAGAAAGATTTTGAAATTGTTAATGTTTATATATTTGTTTAATGTTTAATATAATATATTCATTCTGTCTCTGTCTCTTATTCTCTCTCTCTATCTCTCTTTTCTTTTTTTTTTTCCATTTTTTTCTTTTTTTTTTTTTTCTATTTGTCATCAAATATGTCCGATTCAGATTTTTGTCATTTTACCATTTTTATGTCATGTTGTGTAATTGTAAATGCAAATTTGTCATTACATTTTGTTTGTATTTTAATCTCTCTCTCTCTCTCTCTCTCTCTCTCTCTCTCTCTCTCTCTCTCTCTCTCTCTCTCTCTCTCTCTCTTCTCTCTCTCTCTCTCTCTCTCTCTCTCTCTCTCTCTCTCTCTCTCTCTCTATCTCTATCTCTCTCTCTCTCTCTCTCTCTCTCTCTCTTCTCTCTCCTCTCTCTCTCTCTCTCTCTCTCTCTCTCTCCGTCTCTCTCTCTCTCTCTCTCTCTCTCTCTATCTCTCTCTCTCTCTCTCTCTCTCTCTCTCTCTCTCTCTCTCTCTCTCTCTCTCTCTCTCTCTCTCTCTCTCTCTTCTCTCTCTCTCTCTCTCTCTCTCTCTCTCTCTCTTTCTGTCATCTCTCTCTCTCTCTCTCTCTCTCTCTCTCTCTCTCTCTCTCTCTCTCTCTCATATGTACATCATAGTTATTTGAATAGAATTGTATTTATTCTCTCTCACACTCTCTCCCCCCCCCTCTCTCTCTCTCTCTCTCTCTCTCTCTCTCTCTCTCTATCTATCTATCTATCTATCTATCCCTCGATATATATATATATATATATATATATATATATATATATATATATTCTTTACTTTTGAGATTTACAAGATCAGTGCGAGAGAAGAAATGAAATTTATTGTAATCAACATAACAAGGCCCTTAACAAAGGCATGAAATCATCTCTCCCTCAACTCCCATCTATGTGTAAATTACCAGGGCAGACTAGGTTCTTTTTACCTTGGTACGGCAACCCACCAAGGAGACGTAAAGTCTTTGAATAGTAGGACAGAATGGCTTCTTTTTGCTTTGATATGGCAACCAACCGAGGAGAAGAAAATCCTCTGAATTCAAAACCAGCTTAAAAATTGGCCTTGTGCCACATCCTCCATGTATGACGAATGGTCTGGGTAAATACAATTATTACAACGTGTTTCGTGGTTTTGGATCTTAAGTTTCGGGAGTTGTTTTTTTTAAATAGAATTGCATTTTTAAAAACAAGTTGTTGTTTTTTATTTCTCTACAATCGATTAAGGAAATAAAATATTTATTTTGAAGATCTGTCGAACTTGTAATTTAATTTGGATTACCGCCTGCTAAGTATCTTATTATAATAGAGATTGTGTGTCTGTCTGTCTGTAACCGAAACTACATCATTACCCAAGTCACAATTCCCTTAGTTATTTACGTCACAATCTCCATGATTTCATTTGTATCTAAATCTCAATTATTAATAAAATTGTTTTACATTATTAATACTGTTGGTCTTATCTACATACTAATAACATGCAATTGTATTTATATCTTAAAAAATAGCGGTTTACAGTGTTAACGGAAAGGATAATTTGCATATTGATCTTAAAACTTTTATTTTAATAATATGTGCTTAGTATTATTGATTTCTAATTGTTTGGTTTTATTTTAATAAATGTGAACAAAAATCTCGGGGATAAATCTTAAAAGAAATCCATTAACAAGAATAACTGTAATTCTATTCTTTACTTCCTAATTTAACTAAATTGTTAAATTAGGAAAATTTAGCAATGAAAGACGGAAGTGATGGAAAATGAAAGGAAGAGTTAGTTTCAAAGTTGTTCAATTTTTAGATTATACCCCCCTTTGTTTCAAATCATTTTATCTGCATTCTTATTAAGTTTCATTGGTCTTTCTAATTCAATATATTTCATGATATTAAAACTTAAATACTTTATCAAAATGACCTGATTCAGCATTATATAACCCGAAAGGGTTGATATGTCATAAAAGAAAACAACCAAAACAATAAACCTCGGTCCTTAATTGGGATATACGGGCGACCGGAGAGGCTCCAATCTGATCAATCGACAGGTCACTTCAAGCCCTATATGATTATCTCGACTATATTATTCAATTTCATAATATTGATATTTTTTAAAAAGTTTTAAAAAATCAACTTACCCTTGACTGTTCAAAAGAAACATTAAAAAAACTCCTGATAATTAAAAAAAAACTTTCTCAGCTTACAGAAATAATGAGAATTATGAGCGAAAGGAATGTTTACATTTTCGCATCATTAAATCAATTGAAATTTAACGTAGCCAAAAACAATTTTTTTTAAAATTCTATGAAAAATCAACTAAGTCACATTTTCATGAAAATTTCAGTAATTACTTACCTTTTGATGAAATTATGTTTGAAATAGTTTTTTTCCTAAAATATATTAGGGAAAATATTTTTATTAGGTCTACCTCCCCCCTCCTGTTTTATTTTATGAAATGAAGTTAATGCAATTATAGAATAATATTCTATAAACAAATCATATATATATATATATATATATATATATATATATATTGTTGAGTTTTTAAAAATAAATGCTTATTATAGACAGCTACCCAGGTTGTCTCGCTAAGTCACAATCATCAGGCTGTCAAATTAGATCTTATGGTGTTTATTTGAAGATCTTTTCTTAATTAAGAAAAGATGCTCAAATAAACACCATAAGATCTAATTTGACAGTCTGATGATTGTGACTTAGCGAGACAACCTGGGTAGCTGTCTATAATAAGCATTTATTTTTAAAAACTCAACAAATTAAATAAATATTAGCTCTCACAATTTGTGATTGAACTCTGTATTTTCTTTGTTCACAAAAAAATATCAATCAACAGGTTCGGTTCGCATTGCTATTTGGTCTGATATCTTGTTATGTTGATTACAATAAGATTTCATTCTTCTTGCGTAAGGCTCCTTTTTTGTAACCCTCAAAACTGTCTGAATTGAAACAAATTGACTAATTGTTCAAATACTTATAGCACATATATGCATTATATATATATATATATATATATATATTAGGGTAGGTCGATTTTTCACTTTTTTTAAGTATCAAATTAAACGAAACGCCGAAAGTTGTGTATTGGTCTATTAAGTACTGATACCAAAAATTTGATCTTGAACTTTTACCAATCTTTGAGGAAATGGCAACAAATATCGTTGGCAAAAATGAACTGAAAAATCTTCGGTTTTGCAATAATGGGGGAGGGAACATATTTAATTTGAACTTTAGTTATAATTTCGTCATTTAATTTCATTTTGATGAAATAAAATGACAACATTCCCTTGTTTAAATACTGGAATTGTTAGATTTTCTGATCAATTTTTTGCCTAAATGTGGCAAAACCGAGTATTTTTCAGCGCATTTTTATCTACGATCTTTTATGTCATTTCCTCAAAAATTTGGTTCGAGTTCAAGATGTAATTAGATATTTGAAAAAAAAAAATAAAATTCGACCTTCCCTAATATATATATATATATATATATATATATATATATATATATATATATATATTATATATATTACTGATTTACTGTTTGCTTCTTTGTCAATTGTTATCTTCCATGTTTGTCAAATTATCTTCGTTTTCCAGTCACGCATTCCAAGCAGGCAGCCAGCAACCAAAAAGACGGAGGACAAGCAACTCAAAAGACAAAAAAAATTATTTCATTCAATATTTTTTTCAATCAAAGCCCAACAGGAAAAAGTGATTTTTCTTCTTTCAATTTTGACAGTATTGTAATCCATAGAAATTAGAAGACGATTCTTTTTAACTATCCAGTCTAAAAGGGGAGGTAACCGTGTCCTTAAGCCATCGCCGACTCTAGTGACTAGTTTTTGTTTTTGTTTTTGTTTTTGTTTTTTTATGTACGAATGTGATGAAAATAATGTGTCGCGATCCCTTTAAATCAATCTAGAAGAGATTACCCAGCATCGCACAGGAAGTGGAGGGAGGCAAAAAAAAATACCTAGTATATTGATTTGTGTAATTTTGAGATTCCCAAATGTTGGACATTTTTAAGTAGAATTTAAAATATTTATATTTTGAATATAAATCAAATCCTGCACAAAAAACATGAACCGGTGATATATAATATATATAATATATATATATATATATATATATATATATATATATAATAAGTAATCCACAGACACGTGTTTCGAGGTTTCACGTTTCATCAGTGTGGCTATACCGTAACAGCTACCGCTGGCCGGGTTCGAGACCCGAATGAACTTTCATTCGCCAAACCTTTAACCCGTACGGTCAGAGACAGCTGTCAAATATAGGTGAATATTTAATCGCTGCATTTCTAAGTGGAAATAAATTCACTAGAGGCCTCAAACATTTGTAAACAACGCGAGGGTTAGCTAGACGCCAGAACGGTGAATCTGCAATTAAATCCATATTCAGAGAACTCAACCATTAATGGGAGTATATATATAATAAATAATATAAGTATATATATAATATATATATATATATATATATATATATATATATATGAATTTAACATTTTTGAAAAAACAAATGATGTTTATAATTGCTGACAGAAATCTGTTTCGACCGCTTTAATAGATCGGTCATCATCAAGAGCAACATATGAGAGAAAGACGGGATGAAACAACCGTTAGAAGAATGGGTACAAACAAAACGCTATTATTCAATGCTGGAATTTTTAAAAATGCGTGTTCTGTGTTAAAAATAAAATAAATTTTATTTTTAAAAAATCAGAAGCATTATAGTTCATGATAAAACTCAAAAGAGTTTGATGTAAAATTATATAAAAGTGTATAATGAGTATCAAAATTGTTCATGATATATTCCAGCTATTAAAAAAGTAATTTACAAGTCCACAGCGTAATTGAAGAAAGATGTCAAGTTTCAAAGTATTTGTGGTGTTTGTAAATCTGTAGTGTTGTAGATAAAAGCCTTCAGAGGTGTAAAAATCCAGATGTTTTGTTTTTTCATTTGACAAATATGAATAAAGTATATATATATATATATATATATATATATATATATATATATATATATATATATAAGTATGAAAAGGTGGAATGAAAAGGAAGTTAATCCGACAGTATCAATTTAACATTTTTGAAAAAACAAATGATGTTTATAATTGCTGACAGAAATCTGTTTCGACCATTTTAATAGATGTTACGTTGTAATACTCACGGTACTAAAACTCCGATAAAAAATCATAACACGAGAAACATGTCGTCACAACTCCCAGCCTTTATTAACGTGCTCGTCTAGTGGCTTCTACCAGGGAGGAGGGGAGGCAGAGAGAACGAGAGAGAGAGAACACTACTAGATTACTGGGCTCCCATCAAGTCTGTACACTAGGCCCCGCACCGGCAAAAAGAGCACGAACCCTTTCTTTCTTCCCCACGTCACCACGTGACTTCCGGTCAACACCCGACTTCCGCTTGCCCCTCAATTCTTCGTTCGGGTCACGCTACGGTCAAAACCATCGCTCTCCTCTTTTGGGTCATCACTATTTTTTAAGCCTTTGTTATTTATTCCTCCTCCTTCCATTAGCAGTTCTAGCTCACAAAAGTCAGGAATATACCCATATTGCAACATTCCTCCTTACCATCATTCTAAAATTTTTACCCGTAAAAATTTTCAAAAGTATCTCTTTTTTTTCAAGAATATGCGTAATTATTCATTAGATTTTTTTTTTTTTTTCCCTTCTATCCGATATAGACCTTCCTCTCTCCGATAGAGCCACGAGCATTCAATTTTACAATAATACAAAAAACACATACATATATAAAGTAAAAAGAACATTTACAAAATCATTAAAGCAGGTGATATTCTCCTCTTTGTTCCACAATTGTGCTCTGACCTTACCTACTTATTTTGTTCATTTTTTTCTTTCTTTCTTTTTTTCTTTTTTTTTTTTTTTTTTTTTTTTGGAAATACTCTCTCCAATTTGAATTTAAAAAAAAAAAAATTACTCATTTATTTTTCATTCTTATCAATTGCAGACCTATACTGATTTATAGCTTTTTTTTTTTTTTTTTCAAGCAATGGCGTTATCGTCGCCTTCTTCAGCTGGTCAATAATTCTTTTCTCTATTATTCCTTTTCTTTTGTATCTATTCATTTCAATCCCTTTCAGTTTTTCATTTATTTATCTTTTTTTTTTTTCGTCATTATTCCATCTCATATTCCGTGTAATTCGTATTTTCATTTACTCATTTTTCTCATCCTTTTTCTTTCTTTTTTTTTTTTTTTCATTCATCTATCTCTAATTTATTTCCGAGCGCCAAAACTAGGTTTTTCTGGAAGGTATCTGCTGTGTGAAACAAACACTTGAACCACAGGCCTTTAAAGCTATCTTCATAGTCGCTCTCTGGTGGAGTATCATGTTTCCTTGTGGGCAGCACTGGTTGACCCGGGTGAGCTCGCTGCTACTACCATAATATTTTGTACTCCCAGCGTTCTCAATGCTTTCTTTCATTGCAACTCTAAGCATAGCTATTTTCCTTTCCATTAGGGGAACATATTCTTTTATTTCTCTGTAGTCACTATCTGACGGGTGGTATTTACCTTAGCCCTTACTGTTTTAGGGGAATCTTTTGTGATGCTATTCACTGTTGGAGTTATTTTGTGGCTTTCCATTTTAGCCATTACTCCAAAATTATTTTTATTATTATTAACGTCACCTGTCTGTTCAATTTCTCTTTCTTTTTCTTTTTCTATTGGGACATAGTTGTTCATTGTTCCTATCACCTTCACACCGTGTGATTTGTACCCTCGGTATCCACATCACTATGTGAAGTATTAGTGTCCTTATCGGAGTTTTCTCTCTTAATAGCTGTATATTTATCTTTATTTTCTGAGATATGTTCCGAGGACGTAGAATGGACTTGTGTGCCCTCCTTAGTTTTGCCATTCATATTAGACAAAGCGTGGTGCTGATTTTTGAGGGCTATCCATGCTTGTCTCTATTTTTAATTTGTTCGGATGTGCTTTTAGGGGTAGGTGCCATCCACTTTTTATTAATTTTTTACGGGACAATTTCTAATGAGGTGATACTTGCTATTACACCCCAACAACGTCCAGTCTGGTCTCTATTACCTATCTGAGGATGCACATTGCAATTCCTCACTGTAGGTACGTTTCTACTCCGCTTGTTAAATTTTTTCCTATTGTTACTTGTTCTTAATCTATCCTCTAAAAAGAGTTCTTTGATAGGCCTATCCAACCCCTTTTCAACGCTTTTAAAGCACTCGTTACAGAATTCAATGCATCAACCAAGCCTGCGGTGAGATTCTGCAAAAACTCTTTAATAGTCTGAGACTCCATTTCGCATAAACAATTTCAGTCACAGAATAATAGAAGACTTATACTAATATTAATGATATCAATAACCAGTGAAGAGAAAAAAAATACACAACTGTAGAACAAGAGAAAAAAAATTATCACCTACCTTGTCACTTCTACGTATATTTTTCCTTTTTTTTTTTTTTTTTTTTAAGTTCTTTTTTTCTTGTAAAGTTCATTAATTCCGTCTTTTCTTTTTTTTTTTTTTTTAAATTCACACGTGGACGTATATTTTTTTCTCCACGTGGGTTTCTCCTTCTTCTTTTATAAGTCCTTTCTTCTTCTTTAATTGTTAGTTGCTGTTGGTTTTTTCTCGTCCCTTTTTTTTTCTTCTTTAAATCTTTTTGTTTTCTTCACCGTGGGTCCTTTTTTTCTTTTTCTTTTTTAAGTTCTCAATTGTTTGTTGACTCGTTGTTGCCGTTCATCTCCTTTAATAAGATTTTAAAAGGTTGCTCCCTTTTCTTTTTCAAGGTGGGTCTTTCTTTTTTTTGTTTGTTTTTCTTTTTAAGCCCTTTTTTCTCTTCAAATGCTCGCTGTTGTTGCTCTTTTCTTTTTCTTTTACTTCTCCTGTTTTTTTCTTTTCTTTCTCTCTCGTTTCTCAACAGGTCACTCCCTTTTTTTTTTCGTCACACGTGGGTCCTTTTTCTTTGTTGTTTGACTCGCTCTTTCTTTCGTTTACGTTTAGTTCTGTTACAATTACGGCCGATGTCTTTTTTTTTCGTTATCCCTTCTTTGTCTTGTAAACTTTTCCTTATTATTCTTCATAACTCTATTCAACTTTTACCAAAAACTATATTATTTTACTTTTTAATATACTTTACTAAAACTCCTATAAAAAATCCATAACCTATAAACATTTCTTCACAACTCCAATCCTTTATTAAGTCTTTCTCTTCTATCTCTCT
>CM042181.1:14491893-14499393 GCA_023376005.1 Doryteuthis pealeii
TATATCTATCTGAATATATATTACAGACCGTTCACATATATATATATATTATATATATATATATATATATATATATACATATATATATATATATATTGTTACGATTCTTTGCCATCTTAGGGCTTTATTTTTACAGTGGAAATCCTTTGTGGTATAAAGTTTGATCCTTTCTAAAAGTAGAAGGATGTAGTATCAGCTATATATATATATATATATATATTATATATATATATATATGTGTGTGTGTGTTGTGACGTGAATAGATAGATAGATATAAAGTTAAATGAGTCAAGATATACCTACTAAAAGTTTCGCTTAGTGCACATCAGGGCAAAGATCTGACTAAAGAGACTTAGAGCAAATGCACTATTATGTAATAATATATAATATATAATATACAATAGCGGTATATATATATATATATATATATATATATATATATATAATATATATTTCTTTTGCCAAGTATAAAGTATCAACCGATTATTTTCGCCAGGTGATGTTTGGTAGTGTATTTGGTAATTTATGAGGAAGTGCGTCCCGGTCTCCTGCCTCAGAAATTGCTACCTGGTGACTATTAAAATAACGTCCCCAGCTATGTCGTCTCGGCAGTGTTTGTTGAAATAAAACAACCAACTTAGGGCGTTAAATGTATTTTAGAGGGGGGAGCTTCTCTTTTTTTGTCGTAATTCTTATTTATTTATCGTAATTTGTCGTAATTCTTGTTTAGATATGAAGATGGATATATAGTTTGGAATAGACTGAGATAGATAGATAGATAGATAGATAGATAGATAAATAGATAAACAAACAAAATAATATAGATAGATATGAACAAATGGAGACGACATAGCTGGGGACGTTATTTTGATAGTCACCGGGTAGCAATTTCTGAGGCAGGTGACCGGGACGCACTTCCTCATAAATTACCGTATATTTTTACAATCAATCTATTTGCCGGGTTTTTTCTTACCGCATGGGTTTACCAACAAATTTGGTATATTATATATATATAATATATATAATATATATATATGAATAGATTTTTGGTACAAGCGAATTTATAAAATACTACGCGTAGGGGAATCATATGTGTTGCCGAGAGATTATACAAAAATGACGAAAGGGCCCTCGTATTTCATATCCCACCCATATTATTTTTTCGTAATAAAACAATGTTTTATTTCTCCAACCTTCATATTCGTATAATCTCTCGGCAATACATATGATTCCAGTACTCGTAGTATTTAATATATATATATACTAAATGGCAAGAGATTGTCTCGTACTCATATCTTAGAGAAACAAGCGGGGGACCATTAAACATAACAACAGCAGCAGAAGAAGAAGGGGGAGGATGGGGTAGAGGAGGATGAGGAAGAGGAGGTTTATTTGAACGATTTGTATTACGTTTAAGTTGCCCTCCTCCTACACTATTTCTGACTTTTATGTACGTCAGTCTATCTATGTCGGTTCATATCTATTAATCTATCTATGTCTATCTGTGTATATCTATCTGAATATATCTATATATTACAGACTGTTCATATATATATATATATATATATATAGAGAGAGAGAGAGAGAGAGAGAGAGAGAGAGAGGGGGAGATGAGGAGAGAGAGGAGAGAGAGAGAAAAGAGAGAGAGAATTGTAACAATATATCGTAACAATGTATATCGTAACAATATATATATATATATATATATATTGTTACGATTCGTTTGGCCATTTTAGGGCTGTAGGTGAAAGCAGTTTTCCAGTGGAGATCCCTAGTGGGATAAACTTTGATCCTTTCTTGAAGTGGAAAGATGTAGTATCAGTTTTAATCCTAGTCAACTGATCCGTGTTAAGGAGTTGTATAATCCTCGTCAGTTGGTCCGTGTTCAAAGAGTTGTATAACCCTTGTCCCTTCATCTGTACACTATATATATATATATATATATATATATATATATATATATATATATATATATATTGTTACGAATTTTTCAAGATTTAAAAGTCCGCAAGAATGGCTGTGAGAAGAAGGAAAGAAATAAAAAAACAACGACAATACAAGTTCCGACTAAAAATTTATCTAGATATTAAAACTCATATTCCTTAATTGTACGACCGTTACCAACTTGCAACAACCTCTGATTAAAAATCAGACAGTCTAAATCGTCTATCCAGATTATCCGCCGAAATCTTTTTTCTTGTGAGTGTCGTTACCTCAGCTTATTAATGGACCATTCCGTTTTTATTATTAAGAATGAAAGGGAAGAAAAAGGACATGCTACACAGAAAAATATGATAAGAAAGAAAGAAAAGGGGTAGGAGAAAGATAGTTTGATGGAATGGCGCGCGGAAGCGATAACGCTAATCTTTTTTAATCGAACGTTATGAAAAGAAAGAAAGAAAGAAAGAAAAAATTGTAAGAGAGAGTTAAATCAAAATTATTATACTTTTTACGTATTGAACTACTTTGCAACAGTTTTTAAGTAAACATATCAAACATTGTAATAATTAAATCATCATATTTTGGTATATCCACAGGTCCTGCTAGTAATATATAATTCATAAGAATAATAACACAACTCTCTCTCTCTCTCTCTCTCTCTCTCTCTCTCTCTCTCTCTCTCTCTCCTTTCTCTCCCCTCTCTCTCTCTCTCTCTCTCTCTCCACTTACACTCTCTCTCTCTCTCACTTACACACACTCTCTCTCTCACTTACACAAACACACACACACTCTCTCTCTCCTTTCTTCTCTCTCTCTCCTCTCTCTCTCTCTCTCTTCCCCTTCTCCTTTTACATAAAACAATCCAACTTCACTCACTAACAACGGCTTTAGAATTGCAACTCAGTGTTCTCCATTGGTAACGATTGACATCCACCCGTCCGAGCCCACCCTCAGTGGCCACCCTTGACTAAATAACCCCCTTCACATGATCCACCTCCTCTTCTTATCAAGGCAATCAACACTGATCCCCTGGGGTGCCCATTTTCTAACGGCGTTAGAATTATTTTAGTCACGACAAAATCCCGAGAGAAACATTTCGGTCATTTGTTGGTTGGTTGGTTGGTTGGTAGGTTGGTTTTACGTATTGAACTATTTTGCAACAGTTTTTTAAGTAAACATATGAAACATTGTAATAATTAAATCATCATATTTTGGTATATCCACAGGTCCTGCTAGTAGATATATAATTCATAAGAATAATAACACAAGAGATGGGGAAAGAGAGAGCTCGTAATACCAAGGCGAGTGAGGAAATTTCTCTTCTCTGTATGGAAGAAAAGCTGGCTTATTGCAACTTATCCTAATTCAAAACATTTATCAAATCAAAAGATCTAAGCTATCGAACGGATGTAGGCACAAAAATAAATGGCTTCAATATCATTAACTGTCTATCTACGTGTTTTGATTTCCGCTTCATTTATACAAATTTTTCCAATGTTTTTGTATATCCGTATCCGTTTGTCTCAATCAGTTCCTGACGGAGTTTTCCTGAAAATCCTTCTCGGTGAAACCTGTGTAGTTAACTGATTCATTTCTCTAAATCGAAAACTTACTTGCAAATCATATACATGTATATCTATCTATCTATCTATCTATCTATATATATATATATATATATATATATATATATATATATCACTTTCTATTTTCTTTTTTCTTTTTCTTTTACTTCTTCTCTCTTATTTATCCTTTTATATTTCTCTTTCTTTTTTCTCTCATTCTTTCTCTCTTTCTCTCTCTCTCTCTATATATATATATATATATATATATATATATATATATATATATCATGAGATATAATGGAATTAAAGAGCGATTGTTACCATTGGCTTCAAAGGTTTCGTCAAACATTATTTATAAGAAAAATAGGCGATTCCATTCTCATTATTTAGGTAGTATATGACCTATATGAGAAATTGACCTAGTCCCGTCGGCATCTCTTCCTGTTAACGCACGGAGATATGCCGCCCGGTCTATAAAAAATTGTCCGCTTATCTGCCTCGGGAGGTTTGCTTTCTTGGGTATCGTTGCGTTAAATTGGCCTTGTGTCAGATTTCACTATCGCGTGTGTTTGGCGGTAGGGGTAAATCCCGGCTGCTCTATCCATTTTCAGTGCTAACAGACAGACAAAGAAATAATTTCTTAGACTAGTTCTGAATTAACAAACATTTTAGTATTCAAACATTGTTGTTTTTTTATACAATGACAAAATAAACTAAATTATTCTAACTAGAAAAAAATATGCCCCCTCCGAATTCAAGTATTTAAGTTTTAGCGTAAAAAAATATGTTAAATTAGAAAGACTAATTAACCTAAATAAGAATGCAGATAAAAATAATTTCAAACAGTATAATCGAAAAATAGAACAACTTTGAAACTAACTCATCCATCATTTTCCATCACTCCCGTCTTTCATTGTTTGTTTTATTCATTCTTGCTTAGTATTCAAATTTTCAAAAATCTTTGTAAACAATTTTTAAACTCGTTTCTTATCTGTCTAACCCATAAATGGAATTCTAATAGATACTACTACTCACCTTTAAAGTGGTGCTGGGAGTAATGACAATAAAAGAGTAGGCCCCACTCTCCAAACCTTAAAAATTGGAACCTCACCACTAGATGCGGTTTAACGTTATACCCATAACAATAAGATCCTCAGTCATGGAAGGGTCCACTCCGACCGCCGGTCTAAGCCAAATAAGGCCCAAAACGGAGAGCTACATGTCCTAGACTGCTCAGTTACCAGGACTCCGTCCCCAAATATCACCGATCGCCACCCACGACCAATATTATCGTCAGATATTATCTACAGGAGAAGCAGATGGTTCCATTCTCATAATTTAGGTTGTATATTATTATTATTATTATTATTATTATTATTATTATTATTGTTGTTGTTGTGATGTTAATCCAACAGTAAAAAAGAAGTCGAGGTAGGGTAAAATAAGACAAGTGTATTTACAATAATGGTACAGGAACGGCTAGCTTGCCGTTAAACGGTAACAGTACAACCTTTTCACTCGGTGTCTCACTATTTATAGTGAGAACCGGTGTATATTCTCCACTGTAGGAACGGCCGGTACAACAATTATTATATTATTATTATTATTATTATTATTATTATTATTGTTGTTGTTTTGGTCAAGAGAAATTGTCCCAGTGGCATCTCTCCCTGTTAACGCACAGAGAGATGCCGGCGAGTCTATAAAAAAATCTCCACCTGCCTGCTTTGGAATGTGGGCTTTCTTGTGTATCGTTGCGTTAAAACGACCGGCTGCTTTATCCATTGTCAGTGTTAACAGACAGGCAAAGAAATAATTTCTTAGACTAGTTCTGAATTAACAAGTCCCGTGAGATATCGTTGTTTCTCTCTTCCGAGGTTTCTTTGTTTGGTTTGTTTTGTTTTACGGTATATCAACCTCAGTGGGTCATTTAATGCCGATAAAGTTTTGAAATAAATCAATTCTTAATGGATAATACAATTTTTTTTATAAATACATTTTTCTATTTAACCCATAGATGGGACCCTAACAGGTACTATTCCGAGGATTCGTCAGATATTATCTATAGGAGGAGCATATGGCTCCATTCTCATAATTTAGGTCGCATATGACAATTATTATTATTATTATTATATTATATTATTATTATTATTATTATTATTTAGGTCAATAGAAATTGTCCGGCTGCTTTATCCATTGTCAGTGCTAACAGACAGGCAAAGAAATAATTTCTCAGACTAGTTCCATGAGATATTTTTTGTTGTTTTGGTCAAGAAAATTTGCCCCGTCGGCATCTCTCCCTGTTAACGCACAGAGAGATGCCGGCGAGTATATGAAAAATTCTCCACCTGCCTGCTTTGGAATGTAGGCTTTCTTGTGTATCGTTGAGTTAAAACGACCTTGTGTCAGATTTCACTATCGTGCTGTGTTGGTCGGTGGGAGTAAATCCCGGCTGCTTTATCCATTGTCAGTGTTAACAGACAGACAAAGAAATAATTTCTTAGACTAGTTCTGAATTAACAAGTCCCGTAAGATATCGTTGTTTCTCTCTTCCGAGGTTTCGTCAGATATTATCTACAGGAGGAGCAGATGGCTCCATTCTCATAATTTAGGTTGTATATGACAATTATTATAATTATTTTATTATTATTATTATTATTATTTTAGGTCAATAGAAATTGTTCCGTCGGCATCTTCCCTGTTAACGCACAGAGAGATGCCGGTGGATCTATGAAAAATTCTCCGTCTGCCTGCTTTGGAATGCAGGCTTTCTTGCGTATCGTTGCGTTAAAACGACCGACTGCTTTATCCATTGTCAGTGTTAACAGACAGGCAAAGAAATAATTTCTCAGACTAGTTCCATGAGATATTTTTTGTTGTTGTTGTTTTGGTCAAGAAAAATTTTCCCGTCGGCATCTCCCTGTTAACGCACAGAGAGATGCCGGCGGGTCTATGAAAAATTCTCCACCTGCCTGCTTTTGAATGTAGGCTTTCTTGGGTATCGTTGCCTTAAATCGATCTTGTATCAGATTTCACTATCGCGTGTGTTAGGCGGTGGGAGTAATTCCCGGCTGCTTTATCCATTGTCAGTGTTAACAAACAGGCAAAGAAATAATTTCTTAGACTAGTTCTGAATTAACAAGTCCGTGAGATATCGTTGTTTCTCTCTTCCGACGTTTCGTCAGATATCTATCGGAGGAGCAGATGGTTCCATTCTCATAATTTAGGTTGTATATGACAATTATTATTATATATTATTATTATTATTATTATTATTTAAGTCAATAGAAGTTGTCCCGTCGGCATCTCTCCCTGTTAACGCACAAAGAGATACCGGCGGGTCTATGAAAAATTCTTCACCTGCCTGCTTTGGAATGTGGGCTTTCTTGGATATCGTTGAGTTAAATCGATCTTGTATCAGATTTCACTATCGCGTGTGTTGGGCGGTTGGAGTAAATCCCGGCTGCTCTATCCATTACCAGTGTTAACAGACAGACAAAGAAATAATTTCTTAGACTAGTTCCGTGAGATATTTGTTGTTGTTGTTGTTTTGGTCAAGAAAAATTGTCCCATCGGCATCTCTCCCTGTTAACGCACAGAGAGATGCCGCCCGTTCTATAAAAAAAATCTCCGCTTATCTACCTCGGGAGGTTTGCTTTCTTGGGTATCGTTCCGTTAAATTGGTCTTGTGTCAGATTTCACTATCGCGTGTGTTGGGCGGTGGGAGTAAATCCTGGCTGCTTTATCCATTGTCAGTGTTAACAGACAGACACAGAAATCATTTCTTAGACTAGTTCCGATCAAAGTATTTCTATTACCCGTGAATTTTTGTTTGGTTCCTTGCGTGCCGCGCGGAGCCGAGCCTTGAACGACGAGACCGGCGAATCGTTAAATTTAATCATGAACTACGTGTGTACACCGAACGTAAATCTAGTGAGTACACGCACACGCACACGCACAAACGCTCTTACACACACACACACATACAGACGCACAG
>CM042181.1:14501893-14511893 GCA_023376005.1 Doryteuthis pealeii
CAAGATATACATAAAAAGGGGGGAAAGTAACAGGCAGAATGTGGAGTAAGAGACGGGTCACCTTTTGACTTGAAAATTACGACTAATTAGAACCAATTAAAATGGATTTTTCAAGCATAACACAATCCTAGAACTAAGGAATATTTTGATATGAATTTTGTGTCATTAAACTAAACATGAAAAAAAAGCCTTTAGAAAACAATCCTTGATTCACTCAGCTTTTGTATAATAATGTATATGCTGTTGTTACTTAGTAATATATATTTACGGTTTTCTTTTGGGCAATATTACAATAGATACAGTATTGCCCAATATTGATTTTATAAAATGTTAATTTTCTTCTAAACTAAAGATACCAGAACTTTATTTCTTGTAAAACATTATTCAATCAAAATGGATATGTTAGGTAATATCAAACTCTGCAACATTGGAACTCTATAAGATTGTTGTTGTTGGCATCCTTCCGTCTACGAGAGACGATGGAGTAGTGTCAAGGTTTTGTTAACTTGAACTGCATAGCCTGGGCGGGTTCATATGGAGGATGAGCTGTTGCCCGTGCAGCAAATCCGCCCTCTCCACCCTTCCGCTGTGATCCAAAGGAAAGGTAAGGTACCAATGCGGTTTGGCAACGGTAGTGTCGCGGGAGTTGATGGGTAGCACTGGATTTCAGCATCACACCACCTATAAGATTACAGAGTTCTAATATTGTATAGTTTGGTAATAAATAATACCTAATAATATCCGTTTTGATTTGTATGGTGTTCTATTCTGGTATTTTTTGGTTTTGAAGAAAATTAACTTTCTTTTTAAAAAAATTGTAGGGATGCACTTATTTTCGGGACGATACTGTATTTGTATATTTACTTTATTGTCTGTAACCTCTATACGTATTTGTGGTTGGGGGGTGGATACTGCATTTATATATTTACATTTTTGTCTGTAACACTTAATACTTATTTGTGGAGAAGTAGTGTATTTATATATTTGCTTTACTGTCTGTAACACCTAATATTTCTTAATGGGAGGATGCTGTATTTGTATATTTACTTTTTGTCTGTAACACTCGATACTACTTTACGTGACGATACTATATTTACGTGTATTTACTTTTTTTGTCCGCAACACTAAATGCTTATTTATGGAGCGATACTCTATTTGCATATTTACTTTAGTGTCTGTAACACTCAATACTCCTTTATGGGAGGATGCTGTATTTGCAAATTTACTTTTTTGTCTGTAACACTCAATACGTCTTTAAGGGGTGATACTATTTACTATTTTGTCTGTACCAACCAATACTTATTTGTAGGGCGAAACTGTATTTGCATAATTACGTTTTTGTCTGTAACACTCAACAGTTTTTTTTATGGAGCGAAACTGCATTTGTATATTTACTTTAGTGTCTGTAACACTCAATACTTCTTTATGAGACGATGTTGTATTTGTATATTTAAATTTTTGTCTGTAACACTCAATACTACCTTACGTGACGATACAATATTTACAAATATTTACTTTAGTGTCTGTAACACTCAATACTTCTTTATATAGAGATACTTTATATATTTACATTTTTGTCTGTACCAGCCAATACTTATTTGTGGGGCGATACTCTATTCGCTAATTTACTTTTTGTCCGTAACACTCAATACTTCTTTCTGTGGCGATACTGTTTTTGTATATTTACTTTTTTGTCTGTAACACTCAATAGTTTTGTTTTTTATGGAGCGAAACGGTATTTGTATATTTACTTTAGTATCTGTAACACTCAACAGTTCTTTAAGGGACGATGTTGTATTTGTATATTTACTTTTTGTCTGTAACACTGAATACTTTGCATATCTACATTTTTTGTCTGTGCCAGCCAATACTTATTCGTGGGGCGATACTGTATTTGCAAATTTTTTACTTTTTTTTTTTACTTTGTCTGTAACGCTCAATAATTGTGAACGGCACTATAACTTTTTCCCATTTCTACGAAGACATTTAAAATGCAATCCGAAACGAATTAGTATTCAATTACAAATGGCACAATAGATCCAATTTCCATGTCGTACCTCCCCCTTTCAATCATTGGACAGGAAATGGAGGTTACTAGCCGTATAATACTACTAGTTATACGTGTTATTGAGGTTGTGCAATCCAGACCGCATCCCCTTGGGCATCATGTCTGTGATATGCCAGCAGTAATGCAATCTATTCAGAATTTAAATAACACGGGTCTTACCAATGCATCATTTTTCTTTTCATTTGCCTCGTACGCTAACGGAAAACGCACAGAAAATATATTTCCAATTTTATTTTGATGAGATCTGTAAATATGAATATATTTCAAATGCAATACAATGTCCGGTAGAATAATCTTTCGGGGTGGAATGTAAATAATAATGAAACAATTTTAAAAAGTAACATAGATCTTATTCTAAATTTAATTTTACTATAAGACTAAATAATAATAATAATAATAATAATAATAATAATAATAATAATAATAATAATGTAGCAAACTAGCACAACGGGAGTACAAAACTAGACATGACTGGGTCAGGAAGGTGATCCACTAGGAATTGTGCAAATTTTGACCATACAACAAAATGTTATATGCATAAACCAGAATCTGTTCTTGAGAACGAAACGCATAAAATTCTCTGGGACTTTGAAATGAAAACGGATCACCTTATCCCAGCAAGAAGACCAGACCTAATGTTGATTAACAAAAAAGAAAGAACTTGTCAACTGGTGGATTTTGCAGTTCCAGCAGATCACAGGGTGAAGCTAAAAGAAATTTAAAAAATGGAAAAATACTTGGATCTTGCTAGAGAACTGAAAAATTATGGAATATGAAAGTCAAAGTTATACCCATTGTAGTTGGTGCAATTGGAACAGCCCCAAAAGGATTAGAAAAGGGGGTTGGAAAAGAGTCTGGATGAATTGGAAATCAGAAGAAGGATCGAGACCACCCAGACTACAGCATTATTGAGATAGGCTGGAATACTCAGAAGACTCTTGGAGACCTGAGGAGACTCGCTGTCACTCAGCCCCAGTGAACCACCGGCTTCGCAGGTGTGAAAACTCGAATGGAGTGAATAATAATAAAATATAATAATAATAATAATAATAATAATATACGCTTCAAGGATGTCTGCAAGAAGGATTTCAGATGCTTTGGCATTGCCCTTCCAGCTGGGAAAATTTGGCTCTGGATTGCCCTCGTGGCGGACTCTCGTAGAGGACTGCTTCATGTCAAGAAGTCACCCTGACGCAACACCATGAAGCTAAGAGGTCCAGAAGAAAGCAGCGGCAACAAAGCACCGGCACATCAACATCTTCAGGGACAGCCTTCAAATGCGACATCTGTGGTCGAGAATGTTTTTCAAACATCAGACTTCAGTCACAGGAGGCGTTGTAACTTCAGGGGCACACAAACTTTATTATAGTCTTCCGAGACTGAAATACCAATAAATAAAATAAATAATAATAATAATAATAATAATAATAAATAATAATAAACAAAACTTGTGGAATGTGAGGGTGAATGTGATACCAACTGTAGAACAGTCTCCAAGAGTTTGGAGAATAGACTGGAGGAATTGAAATCAGGGGAAGAATTAAGACCATCCAAGCAACAGCATTGTTAAGATCGGCTAGAATACTCAGAAGAATCCTGAAGACTTGCAGTCACGCAAAAAGAGTACGAAGCAAGGCCCGACTGGTTTCAGAAAGGGGATCCACTGGGAAATTAGACAATGACTATAATATTTAAAAAAAAGTGAATACCCATGAAGAATTAATAAAACAAAACGTCTCCGGCATAAAATAACCCAACAAAGGTTGACATGCCGTAAAATCCAACAACTAACAATAATGAATAAAACAAAACGTCTTCGGCATAAAATAACCCAACAAGGGTTGATATTCCGTAAAATACAAATAAGAATGAATAAAACAAACATCTCGCATAAAATAACCCAACAAAGGTTGCCGTAATCACCAACAAAGAATGAATAAAACAAACATCTTCGGCATAAAATACCCAACAAGGGTTGACATGCCGTAAAATCCACAACAACAAGAATGAATAAACAAAACGTCTTCGGCATAAATAAACCCAACAAGCCGTAAATCCAACCAACCACTCTATAAAACCAACAACCATGCCGTTAAAATTGAATAAAACAAAACGTCTTCATAAAATAACCCAATTGACATGGCCGTAAAATCCAACCAAAAAAACAAAATGAATAAAACAAAACGTCTTCGCATAAAATAAACCCAACAAGGGTTGAATGCTTAAAAATCCAACCAACCCCAAGGAATAAAACAAAAACGTCTCGGCATAAAATAACCCAACAAGGGTTGACATGCCGTAAAATCCAACCAACCAACTAGAAATTGCTATTTATGTAGTAGATTCATTTAATTTAGTTTTTTTTTTGCGTTAAAAAATAATTTTTAAGAATGCAACCTTAAACTCGTGAGTAGTTTGAAACATATATTTTTTATTTTTCTTAAGGGTAGTTCTTAATTGTCTATTGAGTTACATTGATAAAAAAGAGTATTTGTTTAGTTTATTTTCTTATTTACCCAATGAAAATCTAACAATGAAAAGAGACCAAGAATCAAAAATATACATATTTTCTCCTATTACAATTTATTTTTTATTTATTACATTTAAAATAGTATTTACTAAAGAAAGAGTACACCTTAGTTTAAAACACTTTCGTGACTGCTTTCAGTCTAAAAAAAAATTCAGATATTTTTTACAATTAGTTCTAAATTACTGTATGATTTTTAACTGTATGGTGGGATATTGCAAAGTTCACTAAACATTCTCAGGGATGGTTTCACAGACAATGAAAAAAATGGCAGTTGTGTTCACGTTGTGATTTTTTATTGTAAACAAGTGACATGTCGATAGACACTGTCAGCGGTTTATGGTAGGATCACAGTGGTGAGAGAGTCGCTGTGAGTAGCTTCAAGTAGGCAAAGATATATATATATATATGGGTCAATGATATAGAGCACTATCTGCTTAGAAATATACCACCCATATATATATATATATATATTTACCAACCCTTCCGCACGAGCAGGATGTGACACAAGGTCAATTTCTTAAGTGCAGTTCAACAGGTTTGAATTCAGAGGTTTGAATTCCTTCTCCTCGACCGGTTGCCTAACCAAGGTTAAAGAGCCCAATCTGCCCTACTATTTATCCATAGCTGGAAGGAGAGTAGGATTCATACCTTTCCCAAGGGGTATTAGCGCTAAGTGAAATGCAATTACCACGTCCAGGATTGAACTCGGGCCGAGTCCATTTCCCCTGACTTATACATATGTATATATATATATTATATATATATATATTATATATATATATATGTATATGTGTGTGTGTGTGTGTGTGTGTGTGTGTGTGTGTGTGTGTGTATGAAGAGGTGATTAACGAATAAGATAAACTATCAACTTAGTCGCAACTTCGACTGTCGATAAAATGCATAACCGAAAAAATTAACGAATATAAAGTGCCCCTACGTTTATTTGTGTGTGTGTGTGTGTGTGTTTGTGTGTGTGTGTGTGTGTGTGTGTGTGTGTGTGTGTGTGTGAATTGTAATTCTGAGAATTTATTTTTTTTTTTCCTCCCAAAAACGAATAAGAATTTCCATATTTTCCTGAAGACACACAAAAAAAAAATACTTTACCTTTTTTAATCGAAAAATGTTTAACATTTTCGTTGCATCATAAAAACGAAAGTTTCATCTCCAGACGATTCTGAGTCTCGAGGAAATAGCAGAAACTTAAATCAATATATATATATATATATATATATATAATATATATATATATATATATATATATTATATATATTACGTTTTAGCTACAAATTTGAAAAGTCAGTATCAAATTGCTATCTATAAAATTGCTTTCAATAATCGGGGTAGGGCGTCTCTGTTGTGTAGTGGCTAACGTGCCGGACAGTAACCTCGTAGTAAGAGAGTTCGAATTCCAATCACGCTATTACGTACATTTTAGTATCATCCAGTTTAGTATCATACCAAGGAAAACTTTTTTTTATTTTCTTTCCTTCGTATTTCTTGATAGCTTGATTTCTAAGAACAATGTAAATAAGATTCATACACAATGTGTCTTAAAATTTTTTCCCTGGTTGCAAAAAAAAATAAAATAAATAAATAAAATTGAACGTCCTGTTTTAAAATAGATTTTTTTTAAATTACTTTAACTATTAATTTAAAAATATATATAGGGTCAAAGAAGGAAACAATTAAAATAATTGTTAGTAAAAATTCAAGAAGAGGTTATTTAGCCGGTTTCGGTAAAATAGAAAAAACTATTTTTATGCTTACCGACCCTATAAATACTTTTATTTTGAATGCAAGTAATGGTAAAAATAAGCACACAGATTTAACACAAGTTTATTTATATTCATTTATATTTTTTGAAGGATAAATTTAAAAATTCTAAATGAAAAACAGATACCATTAATGACTGTGAGCAAACATGTGAATTTTTACAATTTTTTAATTTAAGGAAAAGATGAAGGAAAATTTGACTATCATGATTTTTATAGTGTAGTTTAGTGGCTAACGTGCAGGACAGTAACCTCGTAGTAAGCGAGTTCGAATTCCAATCATGCTATTACGTTTTAGTATCATCCAGTTTAGTATCCTACCAAGAAAAAACTTTTTTTTTATTTTCTTTCCTTAGTTTGGTTTGGTTTTTGCCTGTTATTTGGTTTGTTTTGTTTTACGGCATATCAACCTCAGTGGGTCATTTAATGCCAATAAAGTTTTGAAATAAATCAATTCTTAATGGATAATACAATTTTTTTATAAACACATTTTTCTATTTAACCCATACATGGGACCCTAACAGGTACTACCACTTCGGGTCAGAGTGGACCAGGGAGCAATGGTGATGAAGGGGTGCTCCACATTCCCCAAACCTCCAAAACTGGAAGCTCACCATCAGATAGAGTTTAACGTCATTCCCAGGACATGTAGACCCGCAGCCACCACCTTCTAGCACCCATATGATAAAGAGGGGTTGGGGCTTGCCATAAGGGCATCTTTCCTTAGTGTTACCTAAGGTCTTTCCTCACATTACTTATGGGGGAGGGGGTCTGCTATGTAGTCACTAACGTGCCAGACACTAACATCGTAGTAATATCTGGTTTATTTTTCTTAGTCAATAATCTCAATAATCTGTAATTTGACAAAACTATGCCTGATACCTACCTCCACATGCATACGTATACATACATGTATATTATTACTGTACGCTATTCGTGTTCCTAACATTAGTACTTTGGTCTTTGTACTATACAGGAGACTGATGAGTTGTGGTGCACCTGAGCACTGTACGTAATAAATTTCATTATTATATATTCTCATAATCCTTTTGTTACTGTACGACATGACATTTTTAAAAGAGATCTGACAAATGTGTTTTGACTCCAGGAGTTTAAAATTCACCGAATTAAGGAACAGCTTTTATTTATTCTATTAATATTAATTTTGATTTATTCTATGTATTGAAAAATTGGGGTTTTGTTATGTAAGCAGAGACATAGTTTTGGTTACAGACAAATAGAGAGCGAATCTCCATTATTAATAGATTTGTAATGATCTATGTAGAATTCAAAAACCACTTTTTATTTACTTAAAAATATCTGATATTGATAATTCTTATCACATTCCTTTTGGGGGTTCTGCTATGTAGCTACAATATTAACTATTAATCATAATAAGTACTGGTGGGTTACCCTCAACCACAGCCTTCTAGCAGCCATATGTGGGGGGGTCTGCTATGTAGTCACAAACGTGCTAGACAGTAACATCGTAGTAAGCAAGTTCGAACGCCAGTCGTGCTATTTATTACGTACAGTTTTGGCCTAATACCCCTGGGAAAGTTATGAACCCTCTCAATCCCCTAGCAGTGGGTTATATAGTTCCACTACTGTTCTTCTACAAGGGTGGCTTTGGTATTAACTACTCCATGAAGGTTGATATACCATTAAAAAGTTATACCTTAAAACAAAAAAAACTTAACTCTCATTGCTTTGAGAGTTAAGTCCTTTTAAGACTTAAATGAGAGTTAAGTCCCATTGTTCTTTTTCTGAGAAGAAGCTTGTAAAAAATGGCAGCCATCTTTGATTCGTCGTAATTTTCCCGAAGAAAACACGACGCTTTTCAAATTCATTTTAATGCCTATTTTTAACTCCAAAACATCATAAAATTTATTTTTAATAACAAATAAGTTCATTTCAAATATAATGTGCACGTACAATTTTATGGTAGGAATTTAGTCACTTAAAGTTCAAGATTACCGAAATTTTTGGATAAAGACTGGAAGATCTAAATCATTTGCACCCTCGATTCTAACAATTACACCCAACACTGAATAAGATCTTCTTTAGACAAAGACAGTGGAATTCTAATTGCAAGATACATTTAGACTGGGATCTTTAAGCCTTAGTACAAACAAGTCTGGTAGACTGGGATCTTTAAGCTTTAGTAACAACAAGTCTGGTAGACTGGGATCTTTAAGCCTTTAGTAAGGCAACAAGTCTGGAGACTGGGATCTTTAAGCTTTAGTAAGGCAACAAGTCTGGTAGACTGGATCTTTAAGCCTTAGTAAGGCAAACAAGTCTGGTAGACTGGGATCTTTAAGCTTTAGTAAGGCAACAAGTTGGTAGACTGGGATCTTTAAGCTTTAGTAAGGCAACAGTCTGGTAGTCTAAGGTAAGGCAACAGTCTGGAGACTGGGATCTTTAAGCCTTAGTAAGGCAACAAGTCTGGTAGACTGGGATCTTTAAGCTTTAGTAAGGCAACAAGTCTGGTAGACTGGGTCTTTAAGACCTCTTTAAGCCTCAGTAAGGCAACTCGTCTGGTAGACTGGGATCTATACGCCTTAGTAAGGCAACAAGTCTTGTAGACTGGGATCTATACGCCTTGGTAAGGCAGTTTCCAGTCTAAATGTATTCAGCGAATAGAATTCCACTTCTTTTCTATAACTGTTGTCTGACGTCATCTAGCACCTCACTAGACGACGCACCATATTTGTTGAATTGTGGCTGTTGCAGCCATTGTAGGTGTGGAGGTCTTAATCATAAAATCTAATAACCCAACCGTCAATCAGATATTCTTAAGACAAAGACAGGGAGCTCTAAATATGTTTAACAATTAGAATTGTGATCTTTTTCATAATTGCCGCGTGATGTCATCTGGCGCCTCACTAGCCAACACCACATTCTCTTTCTCGTAACTGTCATGTCATCAGCCAGTATTATGCTCATTCGAATTGTGACCGTTCTAATTCTGAGGATGTTAAACAGTTATAATAATAATAATAATAATAAATTAATAATAATAATAATAATAATAATAATAATAATAATAATGTAGCAAACTAGCACAACGGAAGTACAAAACTAGACACAACTGGGAATGATCCACTGGGAATTATGCAAAAAATTAAATTTTGACCATACAATAAAATGGTATATTCATAAACCAGAATCTGTTCTTGAGAACGAAACGCATAAAATTCTCTGGGACTTTGAAATAAAAACGGATCACCTTATCCCAGCAAGAAGACAAGACCTAGTATTGATAAACAAAAAAGAAAGAACTTGTCAACTGGTGGATTTTGCAGTTCCAGCAGATCACAGGGTGAAGCTGAAGGAAAAGGAAAAAATGGACAAATATCTGGACCTTGCCAGAGAACTGAAAAAGTTATGGAATATGAAAGTAAAAGTGATACCAATTGTAGTTGGTGCACTTGGAACGGTCCCAAAGGGATTGGAAAAAGGATTGGAAAATCTGGACATCAGAGGAAAGATTGAGACCATCCAGAAAACTGCACTGCTGCAATCTGCTAGAATACTTAGAATAGTCCTGGAGACCTGAGGAGACTTGTTGTCACTCAGACTCCAGTGAAAGACCATCAGCTAACACTGATGTGAAAACTCAAAAGGAGT
>CM042181.1:14516893-14541893 GCA_023376005.1 Doryteuthis pealeii
TATATGTTTTTTAAGTTGTGCGTTATTACGAAGCATCTAAAAATAAATGAATGAACTCGATGTTATGGAGTATTGGGTTCACTTATTTTTATTATTTTTTATCATAAATTTTCAGGTTCGTTAAATACCCTTTATCAAATGACTGTTGTTCCTGTTCAACGGATCTTTTGTCTCTGTTGTTATTGACAGCGGCAGCGTCTGTAAAAAAATTATAATAACGGAGTATTCCGATGTCAGCGTTCAGTCCCCTCACGTGAGTTTGTAATTTTAGAATCCATTTAGTTTCTGCTTGTTTTCGAGATTGCGTTGTTGGAAATGCGTGTTCTATTAGAATGCATTTGATGTGTGTAAGGTTGTGTGGTAGGGTGTTAAAATGAAGTGCTATTGGGGATTTGAGTTTTATTGTGGATTTGTGGTTATTTAATCTTAGTCTAAAAGATATATATATATATATATATATATATATAATCAATAGTAATGCTATTATGGATGAATTGGACTCATAACTTAAAGTTTCATGGTTATGCAATCCTCAGATGAGTCAAATGGTTGAGATCTTAAAAGCCAGCTTGCTTGGATGAATTTGGCCAGATGATTGCATAACCATGAAACTTAAAGTTATGAGTCCAAATCATCCATAATATAATTACTATTGATTATAAATCTGTTCTGCTTTATTAGCATTGAGCACCTTTTTATGTCAATACTTTTCTCATTCATTCTCTATTCATTCTATATATATATATATATATATATATATATAGAGAGAGAGAGAGAGAGAGGGGTGAGAGAGAGAGGGGGGCGAAAATAAGGGATTAATTAGGGTCGGATGGTAAATGATATAATAAAAATTTGTTTAAATGTCTACATTTGGAAACCAGTTCGTTTCTCTTGTTTAATAAATTTACATTTGTATTTTGTAGAATACACAATTTTTCTTACAAAGGTAACCAGCGCAACTGTGGGTTTTGCAGCGAAGAAAAACAATACAATCTATTTTTATTTATATAAAAATATTATATGGTTTGGTTTGTTGTATTTTATGGCATTTAACCCTTGTTGGGTTATTTTATGCCGAAGACATTTTTTTCTATGATTGATGGTGTTGTGGGGTTTTAAGGGGTAACACATGTAGGAATATGTATTAACAAAAGAGTAGACAATTACAGTACAGAGAAGTGGGAAATACGCCTGACAAATAGAGTTATGAGCTGACTCGCATTGGCTTACTCTTCAAGCCATAATTGTCCCTGTTACTTATAGTAACCGTCGGCACATTCCATTAGTCTATAGGGTATATCACTTATAACATATGGGATGTTAGTAAATACTTACTTACATTGAGAATCCAGATAAGACTACTTTTCAATCATTGTATATTTATTAATGAACTTTGGCGCCCGAAAAAAACAGTCTTAAACAGCGGCCATATTGTTCCCCCCAACAACCTTCTACCTAACCATGATGAAATCCCAGTAGGAAAGTGATGTATTTGTGTAATATATTTGGCAATTCACCATCAACCCCAACCCCAACCCCAGCCCTAGCCCTAACACTAATCAATTAGCTATTTAAACATTAAAAACTAAATATCACTTTTCGGCTGAGTAATGGGGGGGGGATTGTTTTGTCTCTTGAAATTTTCTTATTGAGTAAGAAAAAGTTATTTAGCTTTTTTTTAACACCATGACAATGGAAAATATCTATCTATCTATCAATCTATCTATCCATGGTCTTTTGTGTAGTGTAATGCCTAGCAGAACATTACTAGTGATCTTGGTTCTTACTGAGCGCCCCATATTTCTGATCTTGTGTCAAACTAATAAATATCAAACTGTATATGTATCTATCTCATTCTGTTCATATCTATCTATTTATCTATCTATCTCATTCTGTTCATATCTATCAATCAATCTATCTATCTATCTATCTATCTCATTCTGTTCATATCTATCTATCTATCTATCTATTATATATATATATATATATATATATATATATTATATATATAATATATATATATATATATATATATATATATATATATATATATATATACCTATCTCAGTCTGTTCCCTATCTATCTATCTATCTATCTAATTCTGTTCATATCTATCTATCTATCTATCTCATTCTGTTCATATCTATCTATCTATCTATCTATCTATCTATATATATATATATATATATATATATATTTACCTATCTCAGTCTGTTCCCTATCTATCTATCTATCTATCTATCTATCTCATTCTGTTCTATCTATCTATCTATCTATCTATCTCACTCTGTTCATATCTATCTATCTATCTGTCTATCTATCAATCTATCACAGTCTGTTCCCTATCTATCTATCTATCTCATTCTGTTCATATATATCTATCTATCTATCTATCTATCAGTCTGTTCCCATCTATCTATCTATCTATCTATCTATCTCATTCTGTTCTATCTCTATCTATCTATTCTGTTCATATCTATCTATCTATCTATCTATCTATCTCATTCTGTTCGTATCTATCTATCTATCGATCTATCTATCTATCACATTTTGTTCATATCTATCAATCTATCTATCTATCTATCTATCTCATTCTGTTCATATCTATCTATCTATCTATCTATCTCAGTCTGTTCCTATCTATCTATCTAACCATCTATCTATCTATCTATCTATCTCATTCTGTTCATATCTATCTATCTATCTATCTCTATTTGTATCTCTGTTTCTATCTATCTATCTATCTATCTATCTCTGTTCGTATCTATATCTATCTATCTATCTATCTATCTATAACAGTCTGTTCACAACTATCTATCTATCTCATTCTGTTCATATCTATCTATCTATCTATCTATCTCATTCTGTTCATATCTATCTATCTATTTATGTATCTATCTATCTCTGTTTCTATCTATATATCTATATATCTTCTATATATCTAATGTCTTGTGGCTAAATGTCAGAAATACATTAATAATGTTGGCACGATTTTTCCGCGGGGAAAATAACGTCACTTCCGGTAAGTCTTAGACAGTTATTGGCCATAAAATAAGACGTAGATACAATCCCTCATTTGATGCACACACACACACACACACACACACACACACACACACACACACATTGAGACGCAGACTCAGACAGACACACACACACACACTCACACACACACACACACACATACACACACACATATCTGTGGGAATTTAATAAACGTCACAGCGATGCACCACGTGATAATTAGTATTATTTCAAATTGTTTATCATGGAAAAGTTTAATTAATTTTGTGCTGATAAACAAACCTTTCAAATGAATAGGAATGAAGATAGGCAGATATATAGATTTATGGACCGAGAGAATATAAACATACTATGAGCCGGGTTAGCTCAGTCGGTAGAGCGTACGGCTAGAAACCACAAGGCTCCTAGTTCGATACCGGCCTTCGCCAACTCAGCGTATGAGTAGCACAGGGATCTGTAAGATAAAGTGAGGAGCTGATGGTAGGTGTGGCGCTCCACGTCAGATGCTAAAATAATCTACTTGGTCTAGCGCTACTGAAAAGGGGATAGACTCTCTCGCTGTCTGGCTGATACCGACATTACGCCGCCCGACGACTTTACTTACTTTGTGAGTGACATATAGTTATTTTGGTCTAGAGATAGAAAATGCATGGATAGATAGATATATCTGAAAATGCTGAGTCAGATAAATATATATATATATATATATATATATATATATATATATACATGAGAGAGAGAGAGAGAGAGAGAGAGAGAGAGAGAGAGAGAGAGAGAGATGTATTGATTTGTCTACTTTTGTGATTTACAAACACTGGACATTTTGAAGTAGAATTCCAATGCTATTTCAATGTATATTTTGATTTTTAAATATCTTCGATTATAAATCAAATATTCATAATATTTGGACGAAAAGCAAGAACTTGTGATATTTATGTATATATATATATATATATATATATATATATATATATATATATATATATTATATATATAATTGATAATTTTGAATCATATTACCACGACCAGACAACTCGGCAAACACCATTTGCGACATCCGGAGCACTGGACAGCTGTTTCGACCTCCTTTGGTCTCATCAGCAGTGCATACCACAATCTAAGTGTGCTAAGTCCCCGCTCTTCACGCTGTGGTCCACGAGTTCAATCTCTAGTGGCGGAGATTGTGGTATGCACTGCTGATGAGACCAAAGGAGGTCGAAACAGCTGTCCAGTGCTCCAGATGTCGCAAATGGTGTTTGCCGAGTTGTCTGGTCGTGTAATATGATTCAAAATTATCAATTATATATATAATTCCTCTATCAAATATTTCAATATCAAAAATTCAATATATATATATATATATATATATATATATATATATATATATATATATATATATATATATATATATGTTAATTGTTTTATTTTCATAATTTCACATGGACATTTTTCTGTCAACCCGATTGCGAATGAAATTCCTTTCCTGGTGATAACATTTTTTTTTAAATTTAGGAAAATTGAAAGAAAAATATTAAAAATAAAAAAAAATCCAAAACAATAGGATTCCATTACTTTTAACAAAGTCTCTCAATCCAGCAGACAGACAGACACACACAACACACACACACACACACACACACACACATATATATATATATATATTATATATATATATATATTAAATATCACCGGTTCTTTCTTCTTTGCAAATTTAATGAAGCTTTGATTTATATTTACGAAGATATCAAAAAATTTAAATATGCATAATAACAATGGATGTGCGAAACTAACTTGTTAACCATTACACCAGGGATTCCCAACCTTCTTCCCTAGTCGTGTTCTAATATAATATATATATATATATATATATAGTATATATATATTAATATCATAAAAAGATCCAGGAGAAAGCTCTACCGCTCAGCGTGGATATGGCAATCCTATATTGTGACATCAAACCGACAAAGTCTGGTGGTATCGTGAGATACTGCTCTGGGTACTCTGGGTTAGGTGTAATGATGCTTCGGCCCCGAAACCATGGCTGAACCAGAGTCATCATCTGATGAAGGCTTTGTTGGTTGTAATGCTACTAATGTAAATAGCAGTCATTGTATGAAGATTTATATATATATATATATATATATATATATATATATATATATAGCCAAACCTTCAGCACGAGTAGGATATGACATAATGTCAATTTCTTTAAGCGGTGTTTAACAGGATTGATTCAGAGTTTTCCTTCTCAATAGTGTGGTTGCATATATATAATATATATATATATAGTGTGTGTGTGTGTGTGTGTGTGTGTGTGTGTGATTTTATATGAAAAGGTGACTTACCGGTGAAATTGATTACAATGGTTAGTTGATACAAGTTTCACAATGATAAGACAGCGATATAACAAATAAAGTTCTCATATAGTTAGAAGCAAATTTATTATTTATAATGGTATACACAGGAATAACCTACTCAAGTTTCACCATAAGGATCACCAGGGTTAAATCCACTGAATTAATCAAGAAATCTTGATTATTCAGTGGATTTAACCCTGAAGATCCTTATGGTGAAACTTGAGTAGGTTATTCCTGTCTATACATTATTATTATAATATATTATATATATATATATATAATATATATATATTATTATATAAGTAAATTTGAAGAAACTCATTTACCCTGAAATTTAATCTATTTTTGCTCTAGATATTTGATGACGTGTTCTTTATCTCCACAGGATGTGAGCATAACAATTTTCTCACTAACTTAAAAATGAATCACGATTCTATTAAATTTGACCACGAAAAACCCACACACTCCATCATAGACATNGAAGAAAGAAAGGAAGATAGAAAGGAAGAATGAAGAAGTTAATATTTAAAAAATATGGAGAAGAGAAATATAGAAAAGTGAGAGTGAAATAAGAGAACATAAAGAAGTAAGTATATAGAAAGGAAGAGGTAATAAGAAAGAATAAGGAAAAGGAAGAAAGAAAGAAAGGAAGGAAGTAAAGGGATGAAAAGATAAGGTAAGATGAGAGATAAGAGAGTAAGGTAATCAAACCTGGAAATGGAGTAATGAAGAAAGAAGAAAGAGGAGAAAGAAAGAAAGAAAAAGTAAAGTTAAAGATCGAGAAGAAAGAAATTAAGAAAGGAAGAGAAAGAAAGGAAGGAGAAAGGAAAGAAGAGAGAAAGAGCAGAGAGAAAGAAAAAAGAAAGAAAGGAAATAGAGAAGAAAGATAGTAAGGAAGAAAAGAAAATGAAAAGAAAGAAGAAGAAAGAAAGGGAAGAGAGAAAAAGAAAAAGAAGAAAGTGGGAAAGAAAAGAAGAACATGAAAGAAAGAAAGAAAGAGAGAGAAAAAGTAATGAAAGAAAGAAATAAAGAAGGAAGAAAGAAAGAAAGAAAGAAAGAAAGAAGATAAGTTTAAAATATGGAGAAAGAAAGTAGAAAGAAAGAAAGAAAAAAGGAAGGAGAAGAAAGAAAGAAATAAGCTTAAAAATATGGAGAGAAAGTGGAAAGAAAGTAGAAAGAAAGAAGAAAGGAAAAAAAAGGAAGAGAGAAAAGAAAAGAAGTTAAGTTAAAAAAATAATGGAGAAAGAAAGAAAGTGGGAATGAAAGGAAGAAAGAAAGAAAGAAAGAAAAAAGGGGAAGACGCAAAGTATATAGAAGATGAAGAAAGAAGGAAGAGAGAACGGAAGAAAGAAAGAAAGAAGTAAACGTTATAGATGATAGAAAAAGGAAGAAAGAAAGAAGAAAGAAAAAAAGAAAGAAAGAAAAAGAAAGATGTAAAGATATAGAAGATGGAGAGAAAAAGAAGAAAGTTAAAAAATATGGAGAAAGAAAAGAAAAGTGGAATGAAAGGAAGGAAGAAAGAAAGAAAGATAGAATAAATAAAGAAAGATAGTTATAGAATATGAAGAAAGAAAGGAAGAAAGAACGGAACAAAAAAGAAAGAAAGAAGTAAAGTTGTAGATGATAGAAAAAGGAAGAATGAAAGAAAATAAACGAAAGAAAAGAAAAAGAAAGAAAGAAAGAAAAGAAAAAGAAAATGTAAAGTTATAGAATGATGAAGTGTTGTGTTTGGTTGGCGGGAACGTTTCATTATATTCAATGAAGGATGAGATAGAGAAACGCAGTTAAAGATAACACGTTTTGTTTTAACACAGGTTATTGAAGAAAAGGGGGGTAGCAGAAGTACATTTGGCGGGAATAAATTGCGCCTAAAATCAAGTCACGTGGTTTTACATACCGCACAGTAATACAATATACGTAGTTTCTGGTAAAGTGGCTCTTAGGGCCTTTTACAATGGACTATTTTTCAAGAATGCAATTCTAACATGAAGAAAGAAAAGAAGAAAAGTTATGGATGATAGAGAAAAGAAAGAAGAAGAAGTTATGGATGATAGAGAAGAAAGAAAGAAAGAAAGAAAGAAAAGAAGGAACAAAAAGCAAACAGTGGTATACTAGTCGCCATTTTTATTCAGCTACTATTATTCAATGTATAAAATTGTCACCAAAATCATTTTCGATTTAAAGTTCTCCTTTCCTCCTTAAAAAAACAATGTCGTCTGCAAAAAGATAAGTCTGGAGCCATTAAGCAATTAGATAAATAAGCATTGATTGAGAAAAAGTGGAGAATACAATGAGATTTGGATAAGAACATTTCAAATCACGAAGATAAGACGAGACTTTAAGTAGAGGCAAATATTAATAAAATAAAGGTTTCCTTTCTGCAAAAGAATAAGACTTAGATTATGATAGAATTAGAGGAGTCAGGAATTTACACGAGAATTACGTGAGACTGGAATGAGATTTGGAACGAGAATTTTCTTTACAGGTGAAAACAGAACGTGACATAGAGAATAGAATACAAATAAAAGAAATCAAAACTTGAATAAATGTATAAATGTTTCATGAGAAACAGACGAGAATGGAACGGGATTTAAACGAGATTGCTTGACACGAAAGAAAAAAAGACGAGTCTACAAACAGTGGAAAGAAATAAAGAAGGAATATTTTTTGCTAAGAATAACAAGTTTTATTATGAGTAATTAGGTACGAGTTTTCGATAAGAAAAGACGAATGGAAACGGGAAATTTAAACGAGATTGCTCGACACGAGAAAACAGGTACGAGACTCCAAACAGAGGAAAGAATAAAGAAGGACTATTTCTGTAAGAATACAAGCTGATTATGACGTAATTAGGTACGAGTTTTCGATGAAAAAAGACGAGAATGGAACGGGATCTGTGCAAGATTACGTGACGTAATCAGGACGAAATATGTGATGTTAATCATGACGAAAACGTCAAACAGAGTAGAGAGTAAGGAGGACATTTTCTGCATACAAGCTTTAAATATAAAGCAATCAGTAAGTGTTTTCGAAAAGAAAATACGAGAATGCAACGAGATTTGAACGATACTTCTTTGCATGAGGAAAACAGGACGATGAATAGACAACTACATATGATATAATTAGATGAGTATTTTCCCATGGAACAGACGAGAATGGGACGAGATATGGACGAGATTTTTTACATGAGGAATTTTTAACGGGATTTAAACGAGATTGCTTTACACGAGGAAAACAGAACGAGACTTCAAACTGAGAAAAGAATTAAGAAGGACTATTTTCTGCTTAAGAATTAAGCATTAATATTGACGTAATTAGAATACGAGATTTTGATGAGAACAGACGAGAATAGAATGAGATCTGGGCGAGATTACTTTTCGAGGCAGAAACAGGACGAGACTCCGAACAATTTTTAGTGTAATGAAATAGACTCGATATATGAATAATTAGATAAGTTTTTCACGAGAACAAGATGAGAATGGAAACGAGATCTGGACGAGATTACTTTACGTGACGAAATCAGGACGGACTTCAAACAGAGAAATAGAAATAAAGAAGGAATATATTCTGCAAATAATCAAGCTTAAATATGATGTAATAATAAATATTTTTCATGAGAAAATACGAGAATGGAACGAGATCTGGCGAAATTATTTACGAGGCAGAAACAGGAGAGACCCCGAGAATTTTTTATGTAATGAAACAAAACTCAATATATATATAATTAGATAAGATTTTCACGAGAACAGACGAGAACGAAACGAGATCTAAGCGAAGCTTTCTTTACTTGTGAAAACAGGACGAGACTTCAGAATATGATATAATTACATAAGCGTTTTCGATAGGACAGACGAGAATGGAACGAGATCTGGATGATACTTTTCACGTGAGGATAACAGTAAGAGACTTCAATGAGAACATGTAAATATGGAACGAGATTTGGGAGGAGACAATTCTCGGACACCAAAACCAAAATGTGGACATTGAATATATAACTTAATATCGGTAATCCTTAACTTATTCCTCGTAAATTCCTACCATAAAATAAAACTGAACCTTCATTTTATGTCCGTGTTTTGCATAATATTTTATTTCTTGCACCCGTATTTTACAATATTGAATATTTTTCTTTATTTTAAAAACATTTATTGCAAACATATTTAAAACATTTATTGCAAAAAACACGGCATAAAATGAGGTTCAGTTATTTCATTGTAGGAATTTTACGAGGAACAAGTTGAAGATTACCTATATAAATCTTATAAACATATAAATCTATATTTATAAATTGACAATTCAACAGAACAGTCGTGTTTCAACTCTATAAACCAACTTACGCCTTTCACATGCTGTCTCGTACCAAAGGACACAAGATTCTCAAACAAACACTATGGCATTTTTAGGCTGCATTGAGAGCTCTTTACAATGGAGATCCCTTAATGTTCCTTAGTGAAGAATCCTTGGTTGTTCCTTAGTGTTAGGTAGAGTCCCTGGTTGTTCCTCAATGTTCCTTAGTGTTTGGTAGAATCTTTGTGTTCCTTGGTACGAAGACAGCCCATGTGAAAGGCGTAAAGTTGGTTTATAGAGTTGAAATCACGACTGTTCTGTTGATGTCAATTTATATATATAGATATATAGATATAGATATATAGGTAATCTTCAACTTGTTCCTCGTAAATTCCTACAATGAAATAAACTGAACCCTCATTTTATGTCCGTGTTTTTGCAATAAATGTTTTAAATATGTTTGCAATAAATGTTTTTAAATAAAGAAAAATATTCAATATTGTAAAATAACGGGTGCAAGAAAAATAAAATATTTATTGCAAAAACACGGACATAAAATGAAGGTTCAGTTTTATTTATGGTAGGAATTTACGAGGAATAAGTTAAGGATTACCGATATATATTTATATATTCAAATGTCACATTTGGTTTTTGTCCCGAAGAATTGTCTCCTCCAAATCTCGTTCCATATTTACATGTTCTCATTGAAGTCTCTTACTGTTATCCTCACGTGAAAAAGTATCATCCAGATCTCGTTCCATTCTCGTCTGTCCTCATCGAAAACGCTTATGTAATTATATCATATTCTGAAGTCTCGTCCTGTTTTCCACAAGTAAAGAAATCTCGCTTAGATCTCGTTTCGTTCTCGTCTGTTCTCGTGAAAAATCTTATCTAATTATATCATATATTGAGTTTTGTTCATTACATAAAAAATTCTTCGGGGTCTCTTCCTGTTTCTGCCTCGTAAAATAATTTCGCCCAGATCTCGTTCCATTCTCGTATTTTCTCATGAAAAATATTTATTTATTACATCATATTTAAGCTTGATTATTTGCAGAATATATTCCTTCTTTATTCTATTCTCTGTTTGAAGTCCCGTCCTGATTTCGTCACGTAAAGTAATCTCGTCCAGATCTCGTTCCATTCTCATCTGTTCTCGTGAAAAATCTTATCTAATTATATCATATATCGAGTCTATTTCATTACACTAAAAATTGTTCGGAGTCTCGTCCTGTTTCTGCCTCGAAAAGTAATCTCGCCCAGATCTCATTCTATTCTCGTCTGTTCTCATCAAAATCTCGTATCTAATTACGTCAATATTAATGCTTAATTCTTAGCAGAAAATAGTCCTTCTTAATTCTTTTCTCAGTTTGAAGTCTCGTTCTGTTTTCCTCGTGTAAAGCAATCTCGTTTAAATCCCGTTAAATTCCTCATGTAAAAAAATCTCGTCCATATCTCGTCCCATTCTCGTCTGTTCTCATGGGGAAAATACTCATCTAATTATATCATATGTAGTGTCTTATTCATTCGTCCTGTTTTCCTCATGCAAAGAAGTATCGTTCAAATCTCGTTGCATTCTCGTATTTTCTCTTCGAAAACACCTTACTGATTGCTTTATATTTAAGCTTGTATGCAGAAAATAGTCCCTCCTTACTCTCTACTCTGTTTGACGTTTCGTCATGATTACATCACATAATCTCGTCCTGATTACGTCACGTAATCTTGCACAGATCCCGTTCCATTCTCGTCTTTTTTCATCGAAAACTCGTACCTAATTACGTCATAATCAAGCTTGTATTCTTAACAGAAAATAGTCCTTCTTTATTCTTTCCTCTGTTTGGAGTCTCGTCCTGTTTTCCTCGTGTCGAGCAATCTCGTTTAAATCCGTTCCATTCTCGTCTTTTCTTATCGAAAACTCGTACCTAATTACGTCATAATAAAACTTGTATTCTTAGCAAAAAATATTCCTTCTTTATTCTTTCCACTGTTTGTAGACTCGTCTTTTTTTTCTTCGTGTCAAGCAATCTCGTTTAAATCCCGTTCCATTCTCGTCTGTTCTCATTGAAAACATTTATTACATTATATTCAAGTTTGATTTCTTTTTTGTATTCTATTCTCTCTATGTCACGTTCTGTTTTCACCGTGTAAAGAAATCTCGTCCAAATCTCATTCCAGTCTCACGTATTCTCGTGTAAATTCCTGACTCCTCTAATTCTATCATAATCTAAGTCTTATTCTTTAGCAGAAAGGAAACCTTTATTTTATTAATATTTGCCTCTACTTAAAGTCTCGTCTTATCTTCGTGATTTGAAATGTTCTTATCCAAATCTCATTGTATTCTCCACTTTTTCTCAATCAATGCTTATTTATCTAATTGCTTAATGGCTCCAGACTTATCTTTTTGCAGACGACATTGTTTTTTTAAGGAGGAAGGAGAACTTAAAATCGAAAATGATTTTGGTGACAATTTTATACTTGAATAAATAGTACTGAATAAAAATGGCGACTAGTATACCACTGTTTGCTTTTTGTTTCTTCTTCTTTCTTTTTCTTTCTTTCTTTCTTTCTCTATCATCCATAACTTTTCTTCTTTCTTTCTTTCTCTATCATCCATAACTTTTCTTCTTTCTTTCTTCATGTTAGAATTGCATCTTGAAAAATAGTCCATTGTAATAAGGCCCTAAGAGCCACTTTACCAGAACTACTTATATTGTATTACTGTGCGGTATGTAAAACCACGTGACTTGATTTTAGGCGCAATTTATTCCCGCCAAATGTACTCTGCTACCCCCTTTTCTTCAATAAACCTGTGTAAACAAACGTGTTATCTTTAACTGCGTTTCTCTATCTCATCCTTCATTGAATATAATGAACGCTTCCCGCCAACCAAACACAACACTTCATCTTCTATAACTTTATCTTTCTTTTTCTTTCTTTCTTTCTTTCTTTTTTTCTTTCTTTTTATTTCTTTCATTCTTCCTTTTTCTATCATCTACAACTTTACTTCTTTCTTTCTTTCTTTGTTCCGTTCTTTCTTCCTTTCTTTCTTCATATTCTATAACTTCTTTCTTCTTATTCATCTTTCTTTTTTCTTCCTTCCTTCATTCCCACTTCTTTCCTTTCTCCATATTTTTAACTTTTCTTCTTTCTTTCTCCATCTTCTATATCTTTACATCTTTCTTTTTCTTTCTTTCTTTCTTTCTTTCTTTCTTTCTTTCTTCCTTTTTCTATCATCTATAACTTTACTTCTTTCTTTCTTTCTTCCGTTCTTTCTTCCTTTCTTTCTTCATCTTCTATAACTTTGCGTCTTCCCCTTTTTCTTTCTTTCTTTCTTTCTTCCTTTCATTCCCACTTTCTTTCTTTCTCCATATTTTTTTAACTTAACTTCTTTCTTTCTCTCTTCCTTTTTTTCCTTTCTTTCTTTCTTTCTTACTTTCTTTCCCACTTTCTTTCTCCATATTTTTAACTTATCTTCTTTCTTTCTCTCTTCCTTTTTTTCCTTTCTTTCTTTCTTTCTTTCTTACTTTCTTTCCCACTTTCTTTCTCCATATTTTTAACTTATCTTCTTTTTCTTTCTTTCTTTCTTTCTTTTCTTTCTTTTCTTTTCTTACTTTCTCTCCTTCTCTCTCTTTTTCTTTCTTTCATTCTTCTTTTCTTTTCCACTTCTTCTTTTTCCTTTTCTCTCTTCCTTTCTTTCTCTCTTCCTTTCTTTCATTTCTTTCTTTCTTCCTTACTATCTTTCTTTCTCTATTCCTTTCTTTCTTTTTTCTTTCTCTCTGCCTTTCTCTCTTCTTTCCTTTCTTCCTTCCTTTCTTTCTCTCTTCCTTTCTTAATTTCTTTCTTTCTCGATCTTTAACTTTACTTTTTTCTTTCTTTCTTTCTCCATCTTAACTTTTTTCTTACTTTCTCTCTTTTTTCTTTCTTTCTTCATCTTCTATATCTTCTTTTTTCATAACATCTTCTTTCTCTCTTCCTTCTTTTCTCCTTCTTCCTCCTTTCTTTCTTTCTTTCTTCCTTTCTTCCTTTCTTTCTTTCTCTCTTCTTTCTTACTGTCTTTATTCTTCCCACTTTCTTTCTCTCTCCATATTTTTAACTTAACTTCTTTCATTCTTCCTTTCTATCTTCCTTTCTTTCTTCCTTTCTTTTTCTCTTCTTTTCTTACTGTCTTTCTTTCTTCCTTTCTTTCTTTCTTTCTTTCTTTCCTTTCTTTCTTCTTTCTTACTTACTGTCTTTATTTCTTTCCCACTTCTTCTTTCTCCATATTTTTAACTTAACTTCTTTTTATTCTTCCTTTCTTTCTTTCTTTCTTTCTTTCTTTCTTTTCTCCTTCCTTTCTTACTGTCTTTTTCTTTCTTTCTCCGCTTTCTTTCTTTTTCACCGTCTACACTTATTTCACTTCGTTCTTTCTTTGGGAACTTCCTTTTCTTTGAGTAGGGTCATTGTTTTAAATAAATTAATGCTTACATTCGCGGGTAGAATGATATACTAATCGCCATTTTGATTGACGACTGTTAATTCACGTGTAAAATTGTCGTCTGTTTCTTTCTTTTTTTTTCGATTCTATTTTCTCACCCACAAATTCGAGCTACATTTTCAAATATCGTTTCGTAGAGAAAAAAAAGAAAATCATTTAGTTTCAGTGGTTTAACGGCCGGATTAGCTCAGTCGGTAGAGCGTTCGTCTAGAAACCGCAAGGTTCTAGTTTGATACCGGCCCTCGCCAACTCAGCGTATGAGTAGCACAGGGATCTGTGCGGTAAAGTAAGGAGCTGATGGTAGGTGTGTCGCTCCATATCAGACGCTAAAATAATCTCCTTGGTCTAGTGCTAGTGAAAAGAGGATAGACTCATTCGCTGATTGGCTATACCGACTTTAGGCCACTTATTCGTTTTCTAATTTTTTTTGTTTTTTTGTTTGTTTGTTTTTCGTTTTTTGTTTTTGTTTTGTTTTTGTTTTTTGTGGGGTTTATTTTGTGGGTGGGATCTTCTTTTCTTTTTTATTTAACTCTTTGCCTACTTTAAACCGCTTACGGCGGCTACCTGACCACTGAACAAAAACTGATGGTTAGTTAATTATAATTGAGCAGAAGGACTCAGATTACAATAATAAGAACTTTATTTGAATACAATGAATTCTGTGATGAATAGATAGTGAATTTTGAAATATCCTATCATACAGGTAAAAAAAAAAAATACCAAGCCGTGGGGGAAATTTGGTAGGCAAAGAGTTAAGGGGTCAACTCGTTCTGGTCACGTGGCCAAGGTACCTGTCTTAATTTCCGTCCTAGCCAAGGCGATCGTGAATCAAACGAATTTAATAATGTAATCAATCTATTTTGTCTTTTTATCTGAATTTTTGAGATGAGGCTTGATAATTTGTATTATTTGTTTTTTTGTTTTTGGGTTTTTTTCGGACTGTTGTCATCTTTATTGTTATATACACAAAGTTACGGCCGATGTGCCCTCCGACCTTCTTCGAGTGTTTTTTGTCTGAATTTTTTAGATGAGGCATGATAATTTGTATTATTTGAGTTTTTCGGACTATTGTACTCATCATTATTGTTATATACACAACGTTTCGGCCGATTTACCCTCTGGTCTTTTTCAGGTGTTTCTTATCGAATTCGGGAACCTTCCCGAACTCTGGGACCTTCTCTTCGAACTCAGGAGCCTTCATGTCGTAATTGGGAGCTTCACGGAACTTCGAACCGAACCCTTTATTCAATCCACGCGAGTTCGACAAGAACGTTCTAGAGTTCAAAGAGTTGTCGAACTCTGGAATAAGAACAGTCTACCCCCGTGGATTGAATAAAGAGTGGTAATTTTCACCTTTAGTTGGCTAAATTCCTATCAAATAAGGCAATTAGAGTAACCTTCCTTGACCTTCACTTTGAAACAAAGCCGGTAGCTATTTTGAAAGTCTCCGTGCGAAATAAACAAATCTTAGAAACTTTTTCAAAAACAATACAGCTGCATGCTTTAACACAAAAGATATCATAAAATGTGTTCTTAATGACAATTAAGTTCATTTCAGATAATTTTATGCTAGGAATTTAGCCAACTGACTTTCACTTTGAAACAAGCCGGTAACCATTTTGAAAGTGTCCGTGCGAAATACACAAATCTTAGAAACTTTTCGAAAACTGATATAATGGAATGACCCATCTCCCCCGTACCTCAACAGTGGTGATGGTTCTAACCACTATTTAAGAACACACATATTACTCTGTGCAGAACTCACTTGAAGTACTTAGACGACGGACTCTCCTCCTAATACTCACGTCACCTTACTATATAACAATAAACAATACAACTGCATGCTTTAACACAAAAATATCATAAAATGTGTTCTTAATAACAATTAAGTTCATTTCAGATAATGCGCATGCACAATTTTGAAAATTGCCTAAAGGGTTTGGTTCAAAGTTCTGTGAAGGTTTCCGATTATGACATGAAGGCTCTTGGGTTCGATAAGGTTTCTCAGTTCGAGAAGGTTCCCAATTCCGACAAGAAATACCTGAAGAAAGCCGGAAAGCACATCGACTGAAACGTTGCGTATACAATGATAATGATGCGGACAATAGTCCGAAAAACAGAAAGAATTGTATTTTGTATTTGTTTTTATTATTGATTTAATGTGAGCTGATTATCTAATTTCTTCTTTCTTTCTTTTTTTTTTTTTTGTTAACCCATTTCCGGTCAATTTGGAAAAAAACCCACAGAACTAGAAGATACTGACGACGAAGGCACCCTGATTGAGTACGAAGACTGCGAATGGGAAGAACGGCGACTGAGCGAAAGCACCACCAGTTGGCACGACACCGTGAGCGGGGGAGGCGGCTTGGACGACATCGACGACGACGGAGGCGGAGGCGACGGGGGTGGGGGTGACCAGGTCTTCCAGGAGCTGATGTCAGAGGACGACGACGACGACGACGGCGAGGGGGACAACCGCTCGATCTCGTCCGGCAGCGCGGAGAACCTGATACCACCCTCGACGCCGCCCGAACACCGCACTCACCCTCGACGCCGCCGTCGACGCCGCAACCACCGCCACTACCACAATCACCACCGACACCTTAACCGCCGCCACGAGCACCTGCAATTCGCCGACGCCGAAGAAAACAATGACCAATACAATCACCACGACGATGACGACGACAACGAGCCGTACTTCGAAAACGAGGCCGAGGAGCCGATCGTGCCCGGTTCTACCACTGCGACTACTCAAGCCAGAGACCTGGGGAGCCCCTGTTGCAGCAGCTGCAGCAACAGCAGCAGCAGTAGTAGTAGTAGTAGCATTAGTAGTAGTAGCAGTTATGACAGTAGCCCGTGTTACATACAGACGGTCACGTCGTTCGACGAGGATTCTACCACATTGGAAACGGCTGGAAGTCCGGTCACCGTAGTCTCAGTGAGTCCAACTTCCTGTTGCTACGATACCCTCAGCAGCAGCAGTAACAACAACAACAATAACAATAACAACAATAACAATAACAACAACAGTCGTAATGTAGGGGGTAGCGGTAGCAGCAGCAGCAGCAGCAGCAGCAGCGGTTCGTTGGGAAGGGCCAAGTCTTCGTGTGCTAAATCAAATTCTCCCAATATGCAAAAAGCAGCAGCAGTGCTGTCGTCATCTCTGACGTCAGAGGTGACGTCAGAAACGTTAACGAAACCGCCATTGAAAAATAACAACGACCACGGTATCGACTCGGTATCTTCGGGCGGTAAACAGTTATCCAGGTACGGCGACAGTTGTTCCCTGACGAAGGTCGAAGCCAATTCGACCAGCGGCGTGGTACGGCAGCAGGCGAACCAGGCGGCGCCGGACCGCAGCGGTGCCGGCACCGGGGAACCTGCGCGCTCGATACCCGGTTCCGATTCTGTTTCCGGTTCCGGGTCCGGTTCTGGAACTCGTAATGCTGAAGACCTGTCAGACGACGAACAGCTGGAGATCTTTGTGGATGCCCTGCTCGATCCGACAAATCCCGTACCGATAGCCAACACGACTAGGGTTGTCCGTCCCATGCTCACTTGCGACATCATCGAAAGGGTCTGAGTTATACAGGTGTAGTATAGGTGGAGCGAAAATGGCTTTACGGATCAATAAGTCCGTAGCCTCTGGATTATTTTATTTTTTTCCTCAAATATATATTTTTTTCATTATTTTCCCCTTTTTTTTCTTTTTTTTTTAATCTCCTAACCGCAATTGCCGATCAAAGACTTTGTAGACTGGATTTAAAGATTCCATCCGGAGTAAAGATACTCTCTCTCTCTTCTCTCTCTCTCTCTCTCTCTCTCTCTCTCTATCTATCTATCTATCTATCTTCTCTGTCTCTCTCTCTATCTCTCTCTGTCTCTCTCTCTGTCCCTCTCTCGCTCTCTCACACTCCTCTTCTCTCTCTCTCTCTCTCTCTCTCTCTCTAACCGTGGGTATTCATATTTGTCTGTCTGTCTCTCTCTCTCTCTAATCCTCAATCTATGCATATTCTCTCTCTCTATCTATCTATCTATAATTCTCAATCTATGCATATTCTCTGTCTGTCTGTCTCCCCTCTCTCTCTCTCTCTCTCTCTCTCTCTATCTATCTATCTATCTATCTATCTATCAATCTGACACAACCATTTCGACAACTACTGCATTCTGTTTACACTTACCTAATAACTAATTTCATCGCATAACATTTACATCCACCTCTAATTTATATGGATGTGTGTCCTTTATAAAAAAAACTTGTAAAATCTTTCAACTCTTTAAGCGATTGTCTGACAGACTAAAATTTAGCAAACATGTCATATGTACAAAATGCCAGCTGACTTGGAAGACTGGCGCAAGACAATCTTCCTTTTCCTTCGAGTAGTCATCTGCCAGATTAGATTAATCTTAATAATCGTGATGATCTTAGCGGTTGGCATATCCACCCGGAGATAGCGGCCAGTGTTCGATTCTACATACAGGCTATTGATTTTTGACAGCTGGTTTCTTAATGCAGGTTTGTCTTTTTTTTGGGGGGGGGCGAAAATAATGCGACCCAATCTTCCTATACTCCATGGTATCTGCCAAAATTTCTGTGATTAGGAACATTTACATTATCTACATGATTCGACCTAGTTCTCTGTTATACGCAACGTTTCGGCCGCTGCACTCTCCGGCTATCTTGCAAGTGTTTGTAGTCTTTCTGTGTCTTTCAATTTTCGTGGAGAGTGTTAATTCTTTCTGAATTAGTGAAGTTACCGAAGAAACATTAGCAAGTTTGTATAATTTGTGAACCATGAGAAATACCCGAAGAGTGCAGCGGTCGAAACGTTGATTGTATACCAACCAGTAATTAACTGAATCAATTAACAACATTGAAAATCCGGCAAAAGCTGGAGGTGTAGAGGAATATAAATAATAGTCAACGCGCAGTTCTCCAACAGTAGGACTAGCAACTTGATTAGTACATTATCAACATGATTTGAACTAGTTTGTATTGTTTGTAGATTATGAGAAATACACTAGCTGAGGGAAAGGGGGCAACCAAAATGGACCACAATTTTATCTTTTGTTATATATTTCAGTTTCTTGGGGATTTCTGTTTCTTGATTCATCCCAACCCCTCCATCGCCCTTAAATCACTCGAAGCACAAAACCCAGTGCTTAATCATAATCATCCATTCGATAATGGGAAATTAAGTAGAATAAAGTCACAGAGCGAAAGAGGTATTTTGGTGTAAGTAGGCTGAGCAAGGAGAGAATGCAAGAGTTTATTTTTTGTTATGGATCGGTCAGCGAGTGAACCTAGCTAACTAGATTCATGTAGTGGTATGACCAGTTTTGTCACCCTCCAACAAACCTGTGGCTATATGAAGCAGAAATTAAACCTGCGAATTACTCGTTTATAATATGGTAATTGTTTTTTGATAGGGCAATATTTGGAACGGACGTCTAAATGATTTATCACAAGACCCGTTTTCTCGTATATCCGTTTCCTTTCGTCTTTTCTCTTTTTTTAATTCGGGTTATCAAACTGTACGGGCAAAACCATCAACAGCTTCCGGTTCCAACGCCATCGACAATTTTGCATTTCACGCAACTTCCGGTTACGCCCCTGCGTATTAAATTCATTAATCATCTTGGGATCTGTTTCAGTCTCCTTATCTAGTATACTTTCGAAAATGGAAACTACTACTTGAAACCAGACAATAATGGTCTCCTTCCAGAACGCCTTCCCCATAGCGTAATATTAAGCAAGCTAGGTCAGCGGACCATTACTGTTATGTATTGAGTACTAGTGTTACATAATTATTAGATACCTAATATTCATGTGCAATAGTGTAGAAATAAAAATGGCGGTTATAAGTTACAGCCCACGGCCTTGAAGGATGAGTGACAAGGCTTGACCTCAGTCCTAACCTTCCGGTGGATACCGTGAGAATCAGTGGAGGAGACCCTCTTCCGGTTTAGATTAGAAATAGATTTTAGCAGTCGGCGAGAAACCACGACGGTGGTGAGTCGTGTTATACACGCTACGGCTCACTCTGCGCAGATTTCTGGTTGGGGATTTAAAATAAAGTAAGATCAAAGCAAATCGGAGTCTTGTGTTATTACCTCTAAAAACTAACAATGACACAGGGCTTCTGATAAAGAGAAATCCCCAATAGAAGACCAGACCCGAAGTCCCCAAGAAAGTCCAGACCTTAGAAGATTCCAGACGATAGAAGAGACATAGAAGAACTTAAGATGTCAGAAGAACAGAAGAAGAATAGAAGTAAGAAGAAGTAATGAGAAGGGTATACAACACTAGAAGCGGCTACCCAGCATCGCCTGGGTAGAAGGAGAATTTTTTTAAAGTTAGTCTCGCAGGTCCATGGGGCATCCTGCGGGGATATAATGAATAAAAATTTTGGAGTGAGTGCATGAGTGTGCTCACTTTAAATATTATGAGAAATACCTGAAGAGTATTGAAACAGTCGAAATGTTGATAGTATAGCGGCCAGTAATTAAGAACATTGAAAATCCGGAAAAGTTTTTTTTGTGGTGGAATATAAATAATAGTCAACGCGCAGTTCTCAAACAGTATGACTAGAAAATTGATTAGTATTGATTCGGCTACGAATAACCTCGCGTATTTGTATCTTTGAATAAATGCTTCGTTGTGTTACATAATTATTGGATCCCTAATGCTTTTATAAGGTATTGTAGAAATCATAATGGCGATTAGTGCAGCTGATGGCCTTGAGGGTGAGTGACGGCGCTTGACCTCAATCTCACCTTGCCTTGCGGGGATGGATCGTGAGAACCGGAGGGAATGGAAGACCCTGTCTTCCGGTTTAAGGATATAGTAAGTTTAAGTCAGTTAGTCAGTTAGAAGTTAGAAGCCGAGCTCGTAATATGTAAGCCTCATCTGCGCAGATTGTCTGGGTTGGGGATTTGGAAATAGAGTAACATCAACGTAAATCGAAGTCTTGTGTTATTTACCTAAAAACTAACAATGACACAGGGCTTCTGATAAGGAGTGATCCCTAACAGAAACCAGACCCGGAATCCCCATAGAAGAAAGTTCAGACCTTAGAAGAGACCAGACCAAGATGTTAGAAGATAGAACCAAAGCCGTCCAGAAGAATAGATGACCAGGATATAGAAGAAGTAAAGAAGTAAGAAAGGTATATAACATTATATCGATTTGGTACTGTGAAAACCCCAGTACGTAACAGTTGGACGAGTCCAACTATCTTGTAGGGGAAATCTCTGCCCTTAAAACACTAAGTTTAGTAAACAGCTTCCTAAATCTATAAAAAAAGGAAGACAAAAAAGAGAAAGAAAAATTTGAGAGCAGAGAGACAAAGAGAAAGAAAAAGAGAAAAAGAAAAATGGATGAAAAAAAAAAAAGAAAAGGAAAAAAAAGAGAGAAAGAAAAGCGTGATGATTAAATTGATCAATTAACAATATCAAATTCAGAAATGGTTTATTTCTTTCGTTGCAAGAATACAAATAATAGTCAACACGCAGTTCTCCAACAGTATAATGAGCTACTCGACTAGTAGTGGTTCGCCTACGAGTACTACTACATGACTCGACTACGAATAACCTCGCGTATTTATATCAGACAACCCCAATTTTTTACCAATACCCAACTAAGGACACCCACTCCCTTACTAGAGGAAGTGACCGGCTTGCTTTCGATCACAAGAAATCGGAAGACAGTCGGCGATCCTATACACTAGCTGAGGGAAAGGGGGCAACCAAATGGCCCACAAATTTGTTTTTTGTTTTATATTTTCAGTTTCTTGGGGATTTCTGTTTCTTGATTCATCCCAACCCCTCCATCGCCCTCAAATCACTCGAAGCACAAAACCTAGTGCTTGATCATAATCATTCATTCGATAATGGGGAAATTAAGTAGAATCAAATCACAGAGCGAGAGAGGTATTTTGGTGCAAGTAGGCTGAGCAAGGAGAGGAATGCAAGAGTTTATTTTTGAATGGATCGGTCAGTGAATGAACCTAGCTAAATAGACTCGTGTAGTAGTAAGACTCATGAAGTAGTATGACCAGTTTTTGTCACCCTTCCCCCAAAACCTGCGGCTATTAGCCGAGTTGTGACACACTTGCTGTATCTCTCTTTTAAAAATGAATAAAGTTTTTGGAGTGAGTGCACGAGTGTGCTCACTTCAAATATTACCTCGCGTATTTATATCTTTATATATGCTCCGTTGGACGAGTCCAACTATCTTGTAGGGGAAATATCTTCCCTTAAAACACTTTTATCATCCGGAGAATATCTATGGCTATATTTGCTCCCCGAAGGAGGATTAATCCAGTCTTAAGATTATCATCCCTTGTTCATCGATCATTCATATTTTCCTTCCAACTAAACACAATTTATTATACAACTAGCAGGACTGTAGATATACCACATTATGATGATTTAATTAATACAACGTTTGATATGTTTACTTCAGAGCTATGTTAAATAGTTCAATACGTAAAAAGTATAATAATATTGATTTAACTCTCTCTCTCTCTCTCTCTCTCTCTCTCTCTCTCTCTCTCTCTCTCTCTCTTTGTATTTTCATTATGTTCGATTGAAACAGATTAGCGTTATCGCTTCCGCACGTTCACTCCTTCTCTCTATCTTTCCCCTATTTTTTTCCTTTTATTCTTCCTTTTTTTATTATAATTTTTCTGTGTAACATGTCCTTTCTATTACCTTACTTTCTTTATGATAAAAACGGAATAGTCCATTATTTAGCTGAGGTGACAACACCCATGAGAAATAAGAATTCGTTGGTAAGCGACACCAGATGATCAGGATTTACATTTTTTGCATTTCAAATTTTTTCTTTGTTTTCAGTTAACTTTTTATTTCTTTTTCTTTCTTTACTTTATTTCTTTTTTCTTTTCTTTCTTTCTTTCTTTTTTCTTTTTTCTTTCTCGACTTTTCGTTCTTACTTCTTTCTTCATTTTACTCTTTCTTTCTTATTTTTATTCTTTATTTTTATTTTTATTTTTTACTTTTTCTTTCTTTACTTTTTTCATTCATTTTTTCTTTCTTTCTTTTTCTTTTTCTTTTTTACTTTTTCTTCTCTTGACTTTTCTTCTTTTTCTTACAGGTTCTTGTCCTATCACTATTCTTTCTTTCCTTTTTCATTCTTTCTTTCTTTTTTCATTCTTTCTTTCTCTTTTCATTCTTTCTTCTTCTTCTTTCGCGATGTTTTTCCCGTCTTCCTGTATTTTTTTCTTTAATTTCTTTAATTGTTTTTCTCTTTCGTTCTTCCTTTACTTTTTCTTCCACGCGTTCTTTCTTTCTTTACATTTGTTTTTCTTTCTTTACTTTTTCTTTCTTTATTTCTTTTTTTCTTTTCTTCTTTTTCTTCGTTCTTTCTTTCTTAACTTTTCTTCCATTTTTCAATCTTTCCTTCTTTTACTTTTTCATTCCTTTTTATCTTCCTTCACATTTTCTTCTTTTTTTTTTCTTTCTTTTTTTTTTCTTTCTTTCTTTCTTTCTTTAACTTTTCTTACTTTTTTCCATCTTTCCTTCTTTTACTTTTTTTTTCTTTACTTTTTCTTCCTTTCTCTCTTTCTTTCTTTCTTTCTCTCTTTCTTTCTTTGGAGTTTACTGGGATACCCGGATGTTGTATTACATTTTAATTATTAATATTATCATTATTATAATTCTTTCCTTCTCTTTTTCTTTCATATATCGATCTATTGATTTGTGATTGTGTTTATCTGCGAATATGTTGATCAATTGGTTAATTATTATTATTATCATTATTATTATTATTATTATTATTATCTCCTTTTGAGCTTTCACACCAGTGTTAGCTGATGGTATTTCACTGGAGTCTGAGTGACAGCAAGTCTCCTCAGGTCTCCAGGACTCTTCTGAGTATTCTGGCAGATTGCAGCAGTGCAGTGTTCTGAATGGTTTCAATCCTTCCTTTGATATCCAAACTTTCCAAACCCTTTTCTAATCCTTTTGGGACTGTTCCAAGTGCACCAACCACAATTGGTATCACTTTCACTTTCATATTCCATAACTTTTTCAGTTCTCTGGCAAGGTCCAGATATTTGTCTATTTTTTCATTTTCCTTTAGCTTCACCCTGTGATCTGCTGGCACTGCAAAATCCACCAGTTGACAAGTTCGTTGTTTTTTTTTATCAACACTAGGTCTGGTCTTTTATTATTATTATTATTATTATTATTATTATTATTATTATTATTATTATTATTACTACTACTACTACTACTACTTGTGTTCGTTTTACTAACACTAACCTTTGCTTCTCGACCATTCTCAGAATCGAAACCGTTTCCCTCTCTTTCGAAACTCTGATAATGCTGACCATTCTACACTGACCCACACCAACCCTTCCCCCATCCCAAGCGTCTCTTACAAACTAACCCATCACCCAATGGTGCTCACCGTAAGACCATTGTCAAATGAAAAACCAAAGATCATGTTCTAAGTATATTTTTCCTTCTCAGTAACGTTGGTTAACTTAGGACTTCAGGGCATGGGGAAGTGGTTTATCCGGCTTCAGGGGAAAATGACTCGTTTGTGAGCTTCCAGGGTGTTTGTATGTGTGTATGAGTATGTATGTAAGTATATAGAATAGGAAGAACAAGATCTTCAGAGAGATTTGTTATGGTTAAAAGTTTTAATTTTAACCATTGTTAAAATGTTTCAGTTTGTATATTAAATCATTATCAAGGCATTGGTAATATGTGATGTTGTATCTTTTGAAGGATATTCAATCTAAATGTGGAAAGAAAAAATATAAAACTTAGCATTTTATAGCCGTTAGTAGCGTTCTATTTCAAAACTAATGTGACGTAATTCATGTT
>CM042181.1:14554393-14559393 GCA_023376005.1 Doryteuthis pealeii
TATCTTTTGCGCGCTATTCTGCATTAGTATAGTCTTAAAGTACAAATAAAGAATAGCGCAAGTAAGAGATAATATCATTAGAATTACATTTTTACGTATAGATAGCATTAGATTACGGAAACTCCCGAAGTAGCTTAAGGCTAACCCTAACATTAACCCTAACACTCACCCTAATATTACCACTAACCCTAACACTAACTCTCACCTTAACACTAACACTAACACTAACACTAACCCTATCGTCTCAAAGGTTTCGGGTATCTCCGTGAAAGGTAATGAAATATAATGCTTTTTATACGTAATCTAATGATATTATCTCTTGCGAGCTATTCTGCAGTAGGACCACCTTTTCTCTCTTTCTTGTTTTTGTTTCTTTAAAAACATAATTCATTTATTTTTTCAATTTTTAACGGCTCTAATCTGAATCCGAAACCCAGCAAGGCATATGACGCAATAGAAAATGTCGTGACAGGACGTCAATAAACTGTGACGTCATCAGAAATTGAGTTTTTTATTCTCACTGAATAATAGTGGATACGCTAAATGGTAAAGTTCCAATTTTGGAGCTCTTAGGAGTGAGGAGTACTTCTTCATCACATTACTCCCATGTCCACTCTAACCCGGAGTGGTAGTACCTGTTAAGGTTCCATCTATGGGTTAAATAGAAAAAAATTAGTATTATTTGGATTATTCGGACTATTGTCCTCATTTTTATTGTTATCTACACTATTTCTCTGAATTTTTTATATGAGGCTTGATAATTAGTATTATTTGGATTATTCGGACTATTGTCCTCATCTTTATTGTTACCTGTACAACGATTACCTCCGACCTTCTTCAAATATTCCGTTTTGGACTCGGGAACCATTTCGAACTTAGGAACCTTCTTTTCCCGAGTTCGAGAAGGTTCCCGAGTCCGACAAGAAATACATGAAGAAGGTCGACACCTTGTACAGATAACAATAAAGATGAGGACAATAGTCCGAATAATCCAAATAATCCAAATTATAAAACTTCATCTCAAAAATTCAGTGTAGATAACAATAAAGATGAGGACAATAGTCCGAATAATCAAAATAATCCAAATTATCAAGCCTCATCTTAAAAATTCAGAGAAATAGTGTAGATAACAATAAAGATGAGGACAATAGTCCGAATAATCCAAATTATCAAGCCTCATCTTAAAAATTCAGAGAAATAGTGTAGATAACAATAAAGATGAGTACAATAGTCCGAATAATCCAAATAATACTAATTATCAAGCCTCATCCCAAAAATTCAGAGAAATAGAAAAATGAGTTTAAAATATTTGAGTTTAAGAAAAGATTTGAATATCCATCAAGAACGAATAAAACAAAAACGTTTTCGGCATAAAATAACCCAACAAGTGTTGACTTGCCGTAAAATTCAACCAACCAAAGTCGATACCGTGGAAAGACAAATATTTACTTGTCTTTCGAATTCTGTTCAAACAATAAATGAAGACAGTCACTAATTCCGGGATTCCCACAATGCAACGGTTCCCAAAATGGCGGCTTTTAACATAAAATAGTTAATTCCTGAAGACAAAAAAATATCAACTTTTTTTCCAGAAATACTTAGATATGCCCTGAGTACAATAAATTATTGCAATTATAAATAACACACACACACACACACACACTAAGACACATACACACACACACACACACACACACACATATATATATATATATATATATATATATATATATATATATATATATATATAAGACTTATTGGTAAACCCTTGCGGCAAGAAAAAAATCAAGCAAATAGTTTGATAGCAAAAATATACTACCAAACTCCACCTGGGGAAAAAAAAAGAAAAACCAACAAAACCGAAAATAATCGATTGATACTATAACACTTGTCCAAAAGAATATATATATATATATATATATATATATATATATATATATATATATATATATATATATATATATAACTGCTAGGATTATCTAAACCTAAAATTTAAAAGTGTTTAATACCAAAGTAGAGCAAATTAGGTTTAACTTATATATATATATATATATATATAGGGGTGAAAATAGACGAAAATGCGGATAAAACGACCAATGATAAAAATAAATTTTAAAAATCACAAAATATCTAAAATACTCCAAAACAAAAAAAAATATTGCAATCCCCCAGCTTCACAAACCTTTACAGACAGTAGTCGCCACACACCAGAATATCAAATTTCTCGAATGGCAATAAATGCCCCCATAAAAATACCGAGCTCCCCTCTTTTTCTGTCCGCCTCAAAATTACCTTTTCAACATAAAAGTAGATTCTAGTGACCATTTTATCTTCAGAATAAATTTGACAAAGCTTCGTAAAACACCGAGGCGAAATATCATTTGAATTTAGTTGTGTCGTTTTATACACATTTTCGTCTATTTTCAACCACATTCGTCGGATTAACTAAATCCTTTACTTCTCATATATATATATATATATATATATATATATATATATATATATATATATATATATATATGATATATACGTGTGTGTGTGTGTGTGTGTGTATTGCGTGTGTGTGTGTGCGTGTGTGTGTGTGTAACTTTTATATAAATGAAAAAACACAAGCTGCATTGCCGGGTTATGTTTAATAAGCCGACACTGCAGTGTTTCGGTTTGTTTCACAAACCTTTGTCAGGGCCTTTGTTTGTTTAACGAAAGAGAATTTATTAGTAAAAACAAATATGATTTCTCAATTTTACAACTTATGTAGGCAAAATGAAAAAAATTCTTAATGATATTGTTGTCTCACTATAAAGCATTGTTCAGACTTACCTGCATATAATATAAGAGCTCGTCTTTTCGGGACACCGCCTGAACCAGTTAGGCTACCAACATTGATATGGTTAACTTCGGCTTTCTTCCGGTCTAGAACTGCTGCTGCTGCTACTGCTGTGTTTTTTTTTAAAATGATATCTGAACATTAAGTATAAAATGGATCGGCTAAAAAAAAGTGTTGTCTTTAGAAGAATAGGTTGAAAGCGTTTATCGTATTTGGTGGAGAAAAATATTCACCTCAGATTCTGAAAACATTAAAGTAATGGCTGTGCCCATCATCACTGGAGTGCTGTGAATAGTCCCAACGAATCTTGGCGTAAAGAGGTTCGAAGGATTGGAAAATGCTAAGAAAGAAATCTATCAAATTTTGTTTTAGGAAATCGCTTTGAAAAAAAAAAATAGAGTCAGGGTGAATCCATTTTTGTATGAGAGTGGCGTGCGTGTGTGAGTGTGTGTGTGTGTGTGTGTGTGTGTGTGTGGTGTGTGTGTGTGTGTGTGTTAGTGTGTATGTGTGCGTGTGCGTGCTTTCGTGTATGTATGTGTATGTGTGTGCGTGCTTGTGTACAAGCACAAGCGTGTATGTATATGTGTTTATATGTGTGTGTGTATATATATGATTGTGTGCGTGTGTATGTGTGTATTATGTATGTGCTCGCCCGCGTGTGCGTGCGTGTGCCCATTCGTGTGTGTGTGCGTTTGTATCTGCGTGTGTGTGTGTGCGCGCGTGCCCGCGTGTGTGTCCGTGTTCCAGCACACCTGCGTGTGTGCGTGTTTGTGGGAGTTTTTTGTGTGAGTGCGTGCATGTGTGTGTGTGTGTGTGTGTGCGTGCGTGCGCGCGCGCGTGTGTGTTGTTTCGGATAGCTTTGGCATTAAATAACTCACGAAGGTTGACATGCCGTTAAACAAAGTAACCAAATCAAACAGAGTAAAGTCGACGGAGTGGTCTATTGTTGGTTATCAACCAGACAGCGAGGGAGTCTATACCCTTTTCACTAGCGCTAGACCAGGGAGACCGTTTTCGCGTTTGAGGTGTAGCACCATACCTACCATCAACTCCCGGCTTTACCGTGCGCAGATCCCCGTGCTACTCATACGCTGAGTTGGCTAGGGCCGGTATTGAACCCGGAACTTTGTCGTTCCGAGCCGGACGCTCTACCGACTGAGCTAAACCCGCCAGTTTAAAATCAAACAAAAACACATAGATATTTTTTTTGCTTATCTTTTAATTTTACATTTTTATTTTTTATTTATTTATTTTATTTATTTATTTACAATGCTGCTTTTTTGTTGCTGTTGTTGTTGTTGTTGCTGTTGTTGTTGATATTATTGTTGCTGTTGTTTTGTTGTTGTTATTTTTTAAATTTGGTTTTTGGTTTTTGCTATTTTATTTTTTATTCTTTTTTATTTTTTATTTTATTTTATTTTTTAATTAGGAATAAAAAATATAGTAAACGATATAAGATGCCATGGTGGTTCCCTCTATCAGCTGAGGTAGGTACTAACTTTCATATTCACTGAATTGAATGCCAGGAGCAAAACAAAAACTAAAGATCAAGCCAAATTGCAACGAGAACATTATTGAAATAAAGATTTAATTTTTTAAAAAAATACACTTTCCCTGACGTGAGACACGTTCCAGCCTACAGAAGCCCACAAGTGCAATAATATCTTGATATCTAAAGCAGAATCCTGACAAACAAATATTCAGGGTGTCCCAGAAGTCATGTATTATCCAGGTTTTGAAAAACAACACCTTTAGTTATTTCAAAAACATATTCATAGATATTAATTGACACAATTAATTTTCTATTTCTCAATTTGAGCATTTATTATAATTATTCTCAATAACAGTGATTTGAAATCAACAAAGGTGTATATTTGAAAACCAGGACACCCAGTATATATATATATATATATATAATATATATATATATATATATATATATATATATATATATATATATATATATATATATATATATATGACATAATATAATATAATATAATGGAGAATGAATGTGAAAAGTATTAGCATATGAAGGTGCTCAATGCTAAAATAGCAGACCAGATTCAAAATCAAATATTAAATATTATGGATTTAATATGCCGTAACTACGGTTTCATGCATACTTGCAATCATCAGACGGTCAAATTGTTAAGATTTTTAAAAAACGGTG
>CM042181.1:14574393-14581893 GCA_023376005.1 Doryteuthis pealeii
TAGATGTAACGTGATTATTGTAGTCTACGGGGAATTTGGCGATTGAAAATAAAACGGTATTCGGATTTCTGGAGAAAGAGACGAAAAAAAAGGTTAAAATTTGGATATATATATTTACCAACCCCTCCGCACGAGCAGGATGCGACACAAGGTCAATTTCTTAAGCGGAGTTTAACAGGTTTGAATTCAGAGTTTTCCTTCTCCTAGACCAGTTGCCTAACCAAGGTTAAAGAGCCCAGTCTGCCCTACTATTTGCCCATAGCTGGAGGGAGAGTAGGATTCATACCTTTCCCAAGGGTATTAGCGCTAAGTGAAATGCAATTACCACCGTCCAGATTTGAACTCGGAGCGACGAGTCCATTTCCCATGACTTTAACCATTACATTTAACCATATATATAATATAATATAATATATATATGTATGTGTGTGTGTGTGTGTGTGTGTGTGTGTGTAGCTCAGTTGGTAGAGCGTTCGGCATGAAACTATATTGCATCTGATGGTGAGGTTCCAGTTCTGGTGTTCTGGCGAGTGAAGATTATCCCTTCATTGCCATTACTCTTAGGAAGCGCTCAATGTGCACTGGTTATCGTCGTACGAAATGGACACGGTGATCCGAGTTCAAATCCTGGACGAGGCTGGTAGCATTTCACATAGCGCTAAAGAAAGATATGAATCCAACTACTCTCCCTCTAGCTATGGGTAAATCATTGGGTGTCATAGCTTGGACTTTACTCGGGGGGGGGGGACAAATAAGGAAATCAATGATATTATTGATATGGGTCCTGATCATGGTTTTATGGTCAAAAACTAGTCACTCTAATCCATCACTATCAGCGAGGGAGTCTATCCCCTTTTCGCTAGCGCTAGATCAAGGAGAATTTTTTGCGCTTGAGGTGGAGTGCCACGTCTACCATCAGCTCCTTACTTTACCGCAGAGATCCTTTGTGTTACTCATATGCTGAGTTGACGAGGGCCGGTATCGAACCAGGAACCTTGTGGTTCCTAGGCGAATGCTCTACAGACTGAGCTAAACCGGCTCTACAAACACTAATAAGATTATATTATCTAGACTAGCACGAATATGCGCCCTCCGGTGTTTTCTCAATATGTTTTTCTTGCTTATCAAATGACACAATTATATATCGGTTGACCTTTGCTCAAAATCAATTATTAATTTATTACGTTACTATAATATATATATATATATATAATGTGTGTGTGTGTGTGTGTGTGTGTGTGTGTGTGTGTGTGAAGAAAATATCAGATTAAGAAATATACGACAAAACGTGAGGAAATATGTGGAAAGGTGAATAACGAACACAAACAATCAGTTTAATTAATATTTCATCAAAATTAATTCAGAATACCAAGGGGATTCAGACATTTTTTGACAAGCCATTGCATGAGTTTCGGTTTGTGCGTGGCTTAAAAAAAAAGACCTTGTGTCGCATCTTGGCGTGGTAGGGGTTAAACTAAATACCGAACATCACGGAGACCTCTGATTTCTGATTTAGAGGCTTCGGCTTCCAAAAAAAAATTAATCGCATGATTCCTGGAGACAGCCTTCCAAGGCAGCACCTGCATTCTTAATTAAAAGGGTTTACTGCCCAGTGCTTGAAACACCCAAAAAGGAGAATGCCGATGGGATCCACGAATTTATTTGATTAGCCACTGCATGAGCTTTGGTGTGTGCGTGGTTTCCCATGTTAAAAAAGACCTTGGGTTTTATCCCAGCCTGGTGTGTGTGGGGGGGGGGGTAAATTAAATACCAAACCTTACGGACACCACCCCGAGAACCGTCTACTTACGACCTCAATTCTTAGCACTCTGCTGCGAAATACTTTATGGCTAGCATGAACCCTTATTTGGATGTATTCGTATACTAAACATTCTATGTCAAGCCCTAGCACCTATATGATTTTCCCAACCCTATTGCCCTTATGGCAAACCCCAACCCCTTTTTATCATATGGGTGCTAGAAGGCGGTGACTGAAAGTCTACATGTCCTGGGAATGACGTTAAACTCTATCTGATGGTGAGGTTCCAGTTTTGGAGGTTTGGGGAATGTGGAGCACTCCTTCATCACCATTACTCCCTGATTCACTCTGACCCGGAGTGGTAGTACCTGTTAGGGTCCCATCTATGGGTTAGATAGAAAAATGTATTTATAAAAAAATTGTATTATCCATTAAGAATTGATTTATTTCAAAACTTTATCAGCATTAAATGACCCACTGAGGTTGATATGCCGTAAAACAAACCAAACCAAACCAAACTAAACATTCTATGTTCCACTATACAAAACTGGGTCAGCTAGGGCTTAGAATACACCGACTGCACCTCTGCATCAAAACCTTCAGTAGTCAACAGATCATTATTAGAGCCGTCTACTTACGACCTCAATTTTTAGCACTCTGTTGCAAAGTACTTTATTGTTAGCACGAACCCTTATTGAGATTTACTAGTATACCGAAACATCATATGTTCCAGTATACAACAATTAGCACTATGTGAAATGCAAACATCCTCATCCAGGATTTGAACTCGGCTCTCCAATCTCATTTAGTACGATGATGACCCTTCTGACAATACGCTCTTCCATATTTTTATTATTTGATAGGAATAATTGAAACCATAAAACAAATTATTAGTATTTGATAGGGATACTTTAAATGATTTACGACTACTATTTGCTGTCCATCGTATCCGATGATGACACCACGCGAATCATTTTCATTCATTTTAATCGGTCTCTGGTTGCGTCATGCCAACTGCCTATGGGGATGTTCAAGTCCTTCAGGTTTCTTTTGATGATCCCTCAGAGCGGCAATGTCAATTTTCAAATGAAGAAATTTTTTAAAAGTTTAATTCTTTGTAAATGTTAATTACCATATTTGACGGCATATAAGACGCACGGGCATATAAGATGCACCCCCATTTCAGCAGGTCAGATTCAGAAAAACAAGTTATTAGTGTATTTAAGCATATATTGTTGAAAACAGTCTAGCTGAGCATTACTACTACTACTACTACTACTTGCTGTCCATCGTATCCGATGATAACACCACGCGAATCATTTTCCTCCAATTCAATCAGTCTCTGGTTGCGTCTTGCCAACTGCCTATGGGGATATTCAAGTCCTTCAGGTTTTTTTAATGTTATTTTTGTACGTGAGCTTTGGTCTACCAATTCTACGTGATCCCTCTCTCAGTTGAGAGTACAGAATCTGCTTTGGTAGTCTGTCATCCCCAAGTCTGTTTAAGTGGCCAGCCCATCTCAGGTTGCGTTGGACAAGTATTTGATGCATGCCAGGGAGTCCAGTTCTCCTCAGGATGGTCCTGTTTGAAACATGTTGGACATTTAATATGCTGCGCAAGTGACGCATGTAGTAGACATGTAGTCTATGGGCATCTGCTTTGTATATCGACTATAAAGATTTAACAATGTGCAAACAAATGATGATCATTATTTTATAATGAGTATTCATAGCCTTTCATTTTTAGTAGGTAGTGTAAAGTAATTTGAAAATAACGATAAAACAGTGGGAAATCAATGAGTGTCACCTCCGCGTCATCTATTGTATACATTTACCAACGCCTCCGTGCGAGCAGCAGCACAAGGTCAATTTTTAAAAGGGTTAAAGTTCAATTCAGATGTTTCCTTCTTTTAGCCCGGTTAACATATTAAGGTTAAAGAGCCAAGTCTGCCCTACTATTTACCTATAGCTGGATGAATAATATTTGGATGTATACCTTTCCCAAGGTTATTAGCGCAATGCGAAATGTTAACAATGTCGTCCAGGATTAGAACTCTGTCTGCCATATACACTTCAAACAGATATGAGCAAATCTAAAATTCCATATACAGATCTGAAACCAACCTTAAACAAATTTATATTAGACAAATGACAGAAATCATGGGACAATCAGACCCAAAACAAACTCCACGAAATACAAGAAGTTATTGGAGAGTTTTAATGCAATGAAATATATTAAATTAGAAAGACTAACGAAATTAAATAAGAACACATATAAAAAGATTACACTTATTTTAATTATATTCTAATTGGTTTCTGTATAAAATCATTCATAGAATTGATTTTAATATGTTATGGACTAAAACAATAACATTAGAAATCAATAACAACAAGTAATTATTTATTAAACACTGTTTTGTTAAAACCCGTATGTAAATTCACCACACCACATATTATGTAAATCTTTGTTTCTTAGTGATATATAAGACACATTGCAGGATTTTTAACGCACTAATAACATGGGCTGTTTTGAGGCAAATCTAAATCAAGTTTTCATAGACATCTTTAATGAATAAGCTTTATTCTATGTATTAATGATTTTGACTATTGTAAAAGATTAAATACTCATGGATAAATTTAGGCAATTCCGAAGGGTATTGTAACCTAAGCAGTGACGTAGTTTCGGTTACAGGCAGACACACCGAATATCCATTATAATAAGATTGATAATGAGAACTGACTTAGACTGAGGAGAGTGGTGTAAGATACTGTGATAAATAATGAACGAACTTAAATATGTTACGTTGTGTAATGGTTATCGGCGTACCAAAGAGACACGGCGACACGAGTTCGAATCCTGGCCGAGGCTGGTTGCATTTCACCGTAGCGCTAATACCACCGGGAAGGAATACATCCAATATTTTCCCTCCAGTTATGAGTAAATAGTAGCGCAGCCAGGTTATTTGTGGGGATTTTTTTGCCCGGAAAAGCACCGTTAAACCCTACGTTTTGTAATAGAATAAACCGTACTTCGAACGCAGTGAGAAGATGGGTGCTGCCTTTGAAGAAAGGAGACAAACGATTTTTTATAGAGCAAAATGTTTACTTTACATGTAAAACATTAAACAAACTAGCAAATATATGCACCCTCCGGGTGCAAGTATTTAAGTTTTAAATAAAATATTGTATTAAATTAGAAAGGCTAATGAAACTAAATAAGAATACAGATAAAAAGATTTGAAACAGAGGGAGTATAATAAAAGATTTGAAACAGAGGGAGTATAATAGAAAATGGAACTGAAACTTACTCTTCCATCACTCTCGTCTTTCATTGTTATTTTTTCTAATTTAAGTATTTAGTTATAAGAGGAAGTAAAGAATAAAATGAGTTATTTCATCTTGTTAATGGATTTCATTTAAGATTCATTGAAGAGATTTTTGCTTATATTCATTAAAATAAAACCAAACAGATAGAAATCAATAATACTAAGCACATATTTATTAAATTCGATTTTTTAATACTAATATGCAAAGTAGCCTTCCCGTTTACACTGTAAACCGCTATTTTGTTGTATATATAAATATAATTGCATGTTGGCAATATGTAACATAGTTAACAGTATTAATAATGTATGACAATTTTATTAATAATTGAGGTTAAATAAAAATAAAATCATGAAGAATGTGATGTCTATAACTAAGAGAATTGTGACTTGAGTAGGAATATAGTTTCGGTTACAGACAGAAAAACACACAATCTCCATTATAATAAGATATCAACATGGGTATCAATTACATAAAATGAAACAACCAAACGAGTTTTAAAGAATGTTCAGAGAGTACAGTTCAAGTTAAATAGCACCAAAGTGTGGTATAGCCGTAATTAGTTAGATATTTAGGTTTAGTTTAGTTAAGAGTTCAATGCGTTTGGTTGGTAAAGAATATTAAGGAGAATTGAATGTAGTTAAAAGGTAGGGTTTGCAGATAAATAAGCCTGCGGAACTTAGCTGAAATCTTCTAGTTCTATTCCTCGTAATCTGTTAAGCCCTGCAGAATGGGTTTTAGGTGTTCGTTTGTCGCTCCAGCTTCTAACGAGGTGAGGGTTCCGATTCGTCGCCGTCTGGGGCTTTTAACGATACGGAACAAGCAACTCTTTCGAAGTATAGGTTGAGAGTGAAAATGATCAGACCGTTAACTCTGAACGCTAGCGTCCAGACGCTCAGAACTATTTATTTGTTTATTTTTAATTCAATTTTATTTTATTTTATTTAAATCCCCACATGCCGCCGCTGGCGTCCGGGGAAAGAGAATCCCAATTCCTTTAATACATTTTCACATATTTAATCTTGGTTAGGCAACCAGTCTAGAAGAAGGAAAACTCTTAAATCAAAACCTATTAAACGCCACCAAAAATAACCTTTATATATATATATATATATATATATATATATATATATATATATATATATATATAGAGAGAGAGAGAGAGAGAGAGAGAGAGATAGATAACAGCAAAGACCGGACTGACGAGACAAGATATTGAAATAAATAAACAATTTATATATCCATTTACTCCATTCTCTCTCCCTCCTTCCAACCTCTCTCTCTCTCTCTCTCTCTCTATATATATATATATATATATATATATATATATAGAGAGAGAGAGAGAGAGAGAGATAGAGGAACTGAGATAGATAATAAAAGAAGTAAGAGCGAGACAAAAAGGCAGAGAGAGAATGGACGAAATGACGTAGCCATTAGATAGATAGATAATTAACGAACTCGAAGCAAGAAACATAAAGTGAGATTATATATATATATAATATATATATATATATATATATATATATATATATATATATATATATATATATATATATATGTGAGGTGTGTGTGTGTGTGTGTGTGTGTGTGTGTGTGTGTGTGTGTGTGTGTGTGTAAGTTGAAAATGGAAGCGAATCCGACGGTATGTTGAAAGGAAAAATAAAGAAAGGAAAGAAAATGCTGAATGGATAAAATAGTTTTACTGACACGTGTTTCGGCCAGAGGATTGTTCGCGTACACATGCATTCTATTTATTATTATTATTGTATATATAAAATTAAATAATAATAATAATAATAATAATAATAATAATAATAATAATAGAAAACTACAAAATCTTTAAGTATACAAAGAATAACGACCTTCATCGGAGTGAAATGTTTGATATTTGAAATCAAAGCGGTCAAATACAGAGAATTTTGAAGTGTTCGAAAAAACATTTTTTTCAATTATTTGAGAAACAAACTGAGATAGATAGATAGATAGATAGATAGATAGATAGATAGATAATGATCCAATTGAGAGAGAGAGAGAGAGAGAGAGAGAGGGGGGAGAGAGAGAGAGAGTGGAACAGAGACAGAGACAGCAGTACAGACAGATAGAGATATATATGGACAAAATGAAATAGATAGATAGATAGATAATGATCCAATTGAGAGAGAGAGAGAGAGAGGGAGAGAGAGAGAGAGAGAGAAACAGAGACAGAGACATCAGTACAGACAGATAGACAGATATATATGGACAAATTGAAATAGATAGATAGATAGATAATTATCCAATTAGGAGAGAGACAGACAGACAGGCAGACAGATAGACAGAGTATTATGTTCTCAACATCGTTGTTTGGTTTGTTTTGCTTACTTTGCTTAATGGCATATCAACCTTCATGGGTTATTTGATGCCAAAGTCATCCTTGTA
>CM042181.1:14586893-14591893 GCA_023376005.1 Doryteuthis pealeii
AAAAAGAAAACAACGTTCTCAAGGACAAAGTTTATATGTAATCAACTTATATATATATATATATATATATATATATATATATATATATATATATATATATTCATGTTAAATTAAACAATATATATATATATATATTATATATATATATATTCATGTTGAATTAAACAAAAGACACATCTCCTGTTTAACAATTTTATCTGTGATTTTTTCAAGTTTTCTGGCCAACTTTTTAATATTTGGGTGGAATTCGTGGATTAGTCCACCAAAGTTCAAAGTGCCGAAAGTACTCGGGACATGAACTTTGGTGGAATAATCCACGAATTCCACCCAAATATTAAATATTAAAATGTTGGACAGAAAACTTGAAAAAATAACAAATAAAATTGTTAAACAGGAGATGTGTCTTTTGTTTAATTCAACATACATAAATGAAAGAATGCTGCCCAAATACACACATATCATCCAATTCTTATCTATCTACCTCTGGCTAGACATAGTAACTACTTTTATCCGGGAGCGAAGCCCGACTGATTTTTCATCAGTCCGATTCCTTAAACACTCGAAGTCAGCACCTACGAGTAAGAAGCAGAGTTTTAACAGATAAATACAGGTATACATAGGTATTTTCATGAACATCAAGTCGTGTCGACAGCACAGATCTCTATGAATCTTCCTCGCCACCCGTCACTATCGGCCATTGTTCCTGGTAAGTCCTCTGCACAGCATCCAGTGTCAAGATCGATGTAGGTTTTTGCTGGTCGACCTACGCTGGTGTGTCCAGGTGTAGGTGTCCATTGGAGAACGACATTTATGATCTCGTCCTTGCTTCTCTAGCAGTTTCTATCATGTCTCCGTCGAGTAACCCGAATCTTTTGTGAGATAGGAGGTAGGTGGTCGCATAGTAATAAGTAGAAGACTTTTTCGACAACAGCTGACTTTTGGGTGTTTTTTTTAATTTTTTTTTTTTAATCTTCAAAATCTTTAAGAGACCAATAAAATCAAATAAAAAGAACTAAATGAAGACTAGATTCACCCTCACCCCTTCCCGGTTTAGACTTGAAATTCTTTTTGTTTTATGTATTTACCAACCCTTCCACACGAGTAGGAAGTGACACAAGGTTAATTTCTTAAGCAAAGTTTAACAGGTTTGAATTCAGAGTTTTCCTTCTCCAGGACTAGTTGCCATACCATGGTTAAAGAGCTCAGTCTGCCCTACTATTTATGAATATTCCCACAGGTATAACACTTTGAAATACAAACAGCCTTGTCCATGATTTCATCTATTTGGTACATACATTAATTTTTTTTTTCTAAATACTCATCTTGTAGTTATTTAGCAGGTAACACTGCATACTAGGGGCAACAGCTTATCCTCCATATGAACCCGCATAAGCTATGTAGTTCAAAGAGAGAAAAATACAAAAAATACAACACAAAAAAAACTTTGACACTACTCCAGCGTCTCTCGTAGACGGAATGCTGCTAACCAACTTCATACTAGGGGGGGGGGGTTGTTGCATGGGCAACAGCTTATCCTCCATATGAACCCGCTCAGGCTTTTAAAGTTTTAAGAGTCAACGTATTAATAAGGTTCACAATCATTTTAAAGAGTAAAACATTTCATACTTAGTTGCAATATCAATGTTTTAAGAGTCAATGTATTAATAAAATTAACAATCATTTTAAACGGGTAAACACTTCATACTTAGTTGCAATATCAATGTTTTAAGAGTCAATGTATTAATAAAATTAACAATCATTTTAAACGGGTAAACACTTCATACTTAGTTGCAATATCAATGTTTTAAGAGTCAATGTATTAATAAAATTAACAATCATTTTAAACGGGTAAACACTTCATACTTAGTTGCAATATCAATGTTTTAAGAGTCAATGTATTAATAAAGTTCATAGTCATTTTAAACACGAAAACACTTTATACTTAGTTGCAATATCAATGTTTTAAGAGTCAATGTATTTGTTAAGTATCTGGTCGGCATCCTTAGTTCCAGATGTAGTAAGTAAGTAAGCAAGCCAATAAGAATCCGGTGTTAAAGTATTCTTTGTAAGTCCGACGTCCAAGATGGTCCGAATAGCAATGAGCCAAGGTTAAGAATCAGACCTCTATAAATACACCAACATCAGCAGCAGCACTGCCAGTGATTGGACAATAAAAATCTTTCTCGGGTCACGTTGTAGTTGAAGAGTCTATATTTAGGAGTAGGCATCTATCACACGCCTTATATCTTAAAAACTGCAACAGTATTAATAAAATTAACAATCATTTTAAACACGAAAACACTTCATACTTAGTTGCTATATCAATGTTTTAAGAGTCAACGTATTAATAAAGTTCACAATCATTTTAAACAGGTAAACACTTCATACTTAGTTGCAGTATTAATGTTTTAAGAGCCAATGTATTGATAAAATCCATAATCATTTTAAATAGGAAAATACTTCATATGTAGTTGCAGTATCAATATTTTCTAAGGGCTAATGTATTAATAAAGTTCACAATCATTTTAAACAGTTGAACTCTTCGTACGTAGTTGCAATATCAATGTTTTAAAAAACAATATATTAATAAAGTTTACAATCATTTTAAACGGGTAAACACTTCATATGTAGTTGCAATATCAATTTATTGAGAACCAATGTATTAATAAAGTTCATAGTCATTTTAAACACGAAAACACTTTATACTTAGTTTAAATACCAATGTTTTAAGAGCCAATGTATTAATAAAGTTTACAATTATTCTAAAAAGGTAAAAACTTCATACTCAGTTGAAATACCAATGTTTTAAGAGCCAATGTATTAATAAAATTCACAATCATTTTAAACCGACAAGCACTTCATAGTTTATTGTAATACCCAATGTTTGAAGAGCCATTCTATTAATAAGGGATATAAGGAATAGAATAACATTGCAAATGGCTATTAAACTTTAGAAAATCTCACGGCGAATTTTGCAAGTTTAAGGAAATGACGTCAGAAACTGATGATTTGAAACTGAAAATCATTTTTTTTTAGGGGAGGGTGATTCAAAGCTTGTTTTTGTTGTTTTTGTTTTGTTTGTTTTTTTTGTGTGTGTGTGTGTGTGTGTGTGTGTGTGTGTGTGTGTGTGTGTGTGTGTGTGTGTCTTTCTTTTTCAGTGAGAATATACTTTGTTGACCACATTTCGAAAAAGAGTGTGAGTTAACGAAGACTTGGAGAAATCATTTCCCCAAGGTTGGGTCATCGCTATGTTTGGATACACAGGAAACACCTGAGGAAGGCCGGAGGATACAACGACCGAAACGTTCTGATTTTACATACCACCATAAAGATGAAGACGTCAGTCCGAAAAAACAAAATCATACACATCTAGCCGCATCTCAAAACTTCAGACAAATAATATTTGAGATTGGTTTAGTATTTAAATGACCCACTGAGGTAGGTATGCCGTAAAACAAAACAAATCAAACCACTGTATCCCCCAGCCTTCCTGGGGTGTCCCCTGTCTATCCAAATATAGCAATGACCCAACCCGGGAAATCGTTTTTAAACAGTTTGACTATTGATCAAACAAGGTGTTGAAGAACCTTTTACGCAGAAAACACCTGAGGAAGGTCGGAGTATACAGCAGACAAAATTTGTGTTTTTACATAGCACAATAAAGACGAGAACAACAGTCCGAAAAATCAAAATTATACACATCGAGCCTCATCTAAAAAAAATTCACATGAATAATAACGCATTAATATTAGATATGAATACTTAATGACATACACCGCCCTATCGGTCGGGAGTTAGAATGCACTGACTGCACCTCTGCAGAGGGGTAAGACTCCCCCAATGGGGCCACCTGTTGGCCGTGGGTGGCGACCCGTGATGCTTAAGGATAGAACCCATGTGGATGAGCAGTTCATGACTTGCAATACTCCTCTTTGGCCCTATCTTGGGCTAGACGGGCGGTCGGAGAGGCCCCCTGCAATCAATCGGCTGATTACGTCAAGCCCTAGCACCTATATGATTTTCCCAACCCTATTGCCCTTATGGCAAGCCCCAACCCCTTTTTGTCATATGGGTGCTAGAAGGCGGTAACTGAGGGTCTACATGTCCTGAGAATGACGTTAAACTCTATCTGATGGTGAGGTTCCAGTTTTGGAGGTTTGGGGAATGTGGAGCACCCCTTCATCACCATTGCTCCCTGGTCCACTCTGACCCGGAGTGGTAGTACCTGTTAGGGTCCCATCTATGGGTTGAATAGAATAACATGAGTTGATAAACAAAATTGTATTATGCATTAAGAATGAATTTATTTCACAACTTTGTCGGTATTAAATAACCCACCGAGGTTGATATGCCGTAAAACAAAAGAAAACAAACATTAATGACATACATATTTTTTTAGTGTGGTAGGGCGGGAGTTTTACCCCTCTGCAGGGTATGCAGTAGACGTATTGTAGGTCTCGCTGACAGGGTAGACATTCTGTAAAAAGTTTTCCAACTGGAGTTTATTCAAATGACACCAATAATCAATTTCGTTTCTGCAAACTTCTCTACTAACTGAGCTCGTGTAACTTAGCGATATATTCACAGTACCCAAAGCGATATAAGTAACGTGGCGGTAGTGATATATACACGGTACCAAAACGGATATATGTAACGCTTTAATAGCGATATATGGTCACAGTACCAAAAGCGATATATGTTGTCTAGCGGGTCTTGTCAACGTACCTCCAAATTCACGACACTAAAAAGGTGTTCGGCACGTGGCGGTCATCTTGTCGATAAAAAAGTACAACGCGAGAAATATATCGTCACAAGCTGCTCATCTTTTATTTCCAGGACTCGTCTCGTGGGTTATTTTGGAGAGGAGGAAAAGCAGAGAGAAAGAGAGAGAGGACACTGTTAAATTACGGTGATCCCACACTAGGGACCAGAGGCCCGTCCGTTCCCTTAGGCCTCGGAAAGCAAAAAGAGACCGGTATTTTTCTTCGTCGTTCCACGTC
>CM042181.1:14596893-14602970 GCA_023376005.1 Doryteuthis pealeii
AGATACATTTTAGCCACCATGGCGATACGACTAAAAATCATTCCTAGCGCCAACCTATTATTCAATTTTAGACCCCCCCTTCCTATAATATCCCTCTCGCAAACACCTGAAATCCGTAGAAATCTAACTATTCTTGTATTTCATCTGATGGAGTAAATAACATTACCCCTGGACTTGTGAATACTACCTGTTAATTGGGGATTACTGTTTTCACTTGTATCTTGCTTAGTAAACCTTTTTCCCTTTATTCAAAATACTCTTTGTGTTTTCTTCCTACTTTCTGTTAACTCGGATACACGAGTTACTGTTGAGAAATTTCTAATATAATGTGTGTGCTAGATGCCTGCTCCTATTTATAGACTCTGTGATAACCATGTGATCATACCCTTGGCCAATCGCTGGCAGTACTCTGCTGCTGATACAATACTTATACCGGAAGTACTGGCGATACCTACTCATAGCTACTGCGACCTTTAACAATACACAGGATAGGACTTATTCCATAACAAAGGATTCCATAACTCAGGACTTACTTACTTTAAGCCCTTTTCAACTGGCCAAGGATAGCACTTAAAAACTTAACAGGTTATGGGCCCAGCACGATAACACTGCCGAGATATACTCAAGCAGCAGGACAATTGATTTTGTTATTTTTATAATGGCATATCAACGTTCAGGGATAAATAAATAAATAATTATCTGATTTTTTTTAGATTAGTCTTGATAATTTGTATTATGTGTATTATTCGGACTATTGCCCTCATCTATATTACTCTCGCAAACACCTGAAATCCGTAGAAATCTAACTATTCTTGTATCTCATCTGATGAACTAAATAACATGACCTGAGGTCAGACTCGATTTAGTCCAAGCAAAATTTACACTTCTTTGCGTCACGTTGTTTGTGGGAGTTTTTGTTTGACAGTTGAGCGGAAAGAATATCTGGTTCTTCGAGAAGAAGAAAAAATATTGAGGAAATAGTTGGTAAGATGGTGAATAATTCTGACGTATGCCGCAAGTAAATATACTTATATGTTGAAAGAAAGAAAAGACAAAAAGAAAGAAAGAAGGAAAGAAGGTGATATTACGTGACAATGACTGAATGAATGAAAGAAAGAAAGAACACATAATAAGCAAAGAAAGAAAGAAAGAAAGAAAGAAGGAAAAGAAAGAAAGAAAGAAGGAAGAGAAAGAAGGAAGATAAAGACAGGCGAGTAAGATAAAGAGAGAAAGAGTTATGACATCACAAAGAAAGAAAGAAAGAAAGATGGGTAAGATAAAGAAAGAAAGAGATATGACGTTGCAAAGAAAGAAAGTGATATGACGTGTATGAGAAAGAAAGAAAGAAAGAAAGAAAGAAAGACAGAATGAATGAATGAAAGCCGAGTAAGATAAAGAAAGAAAGAGATATGACGTGAGAAAGAAAGAAAGAAAGAAAGAAAGAAAGAAAGAAAGAATTAAAAGAGTAAGATAAAGAAAGAAAGAGATATGACGTGGCAATGAATGAATGAATGAAAGAAAGAAAGAAAGAAAGAAAGAAAGAACACATGAAAAGGCCAAGAAAAAATAAAAAGAAAATAAGGAAGAAAGAACAAAAAAGTTTTTTTTTAAAGAAAGAAAGAAAGAAAGATATATGATGTAAGAAAGAAGAAAGAAAGAAAGAAAGAAAGAAGAAAGAAAGAAAGAAAAGAAAGGCGAGTAAAATAAAGAAAGAAAGAGATATGATTTAAGAAAGAAAGAAAGAAAGAAAGAAAGAAAGAAAGAAAGAAAAAAGAAAAGAAAAGACAGGCGAGTAAGATAAAGAAAGAGACATGATGTAAGAAAGAAAGAAAGAAAGAAAGAAAGAAAAAAAAAGAAAGGAAGAAAGGCGAGTAAGATAAATAATTAAATTGATATTACATGAGAAAGAAAAAGAAAGAAAGAAAGAAAGAAGAAGAAAGAAAAGAAAAGACAGGCGAGTAAGATAAAGAAAGAGACATGATGTAAGAAGAAAAAAAGAAAAAAAGAAAGGAAGAAAGGCGAGTAAGATAAATAATTAAATTGATATTACATGAGAAAGAAAGAAAGAAAGAAAGAAAGAAAGAAATTACGTCATGTATAAGAAAGAAAGAAAGAAAGAAAGAAAGGGGAATATAAATAATATTTGACTCTTCGATAAAAAAAATCGAGAAAGTGAATGGTAAGACGGTTACCGATTGTGACGTATGCCGTAAGTAAATATACTTATATCGGAATTACAGCCGAAGCCAAGCGGTTGGTGAGCCGAGAAAGGGAGAGGCTGTCAAGGGAGATCACTCGTGAATGTTACGTCTGGATTGTCAGAAAGACAAAGAATGACAGGACGTTGTTATTGAGATGACAGTTTGGGGTGATATTACTTTCTTGGAATTGTGTGGCAAAGAAAGAACCGGGAAACGTGGATAAAGAAGAAAAAGGGAAGATGAAAAAGAAACGGAAAAGAGATGCGGCTTTGAATAAATAAATAAATAAATAAAGACGAGTAAGGCAAAGAAAGAAAGAAAGAAAGAAAGAAAGAAAGAAAAAGGAAGAAGAAAGAATGAAAGAAAAAGGAAGAAGAAAGAAAGAAAGAAAGAAAGAAAGACAAGTAAGGCAAAGAAAGAAAGAAAGAAAGAAAGAAAGAAAAAGGAAGAAGAAAGAAAGATGACTGAGAAGAAAGAAAGAAAGAAAGAAAGAAAGAAAGAAAGGCGAGTAAGATAAATAATTAAATTGATATTACATGAGAAAAAAAAAGAAAGAAAGAAAGAAAGAAAAAATGGCGAGTAAGATAAAGAAAGAAAGAGATATGATGTAAGAAAGAAAGAAAGATAGAAAAAAAGAAAGAAAGAAAGAAAGATGACTAAGAAAGAAAGAAAGAAAGAAAGAAAGAAGTATATGATATGACGTGTAAACAAAAAAGAAAAAGTACGAACTGTAAAAGAAAGAAAGAAAAACAGAAAAAGAAAGAAGAAAGAAAGAAAGATGACTGAGAAGTAAGAGAGATCACCAATAGGTATGGGTTGCGAGAGAGTGCCATGGGAATATGTGCTGTTATTATGACCTGATGATGATGATGATGATATAATTAATCTACAAACCAACCACAAAAGCTACAGATTAATTGTTATCATCATCATCATCATCATCATTAGGTCATATAATACAGCACAGATCCCTATGACAATCACTCGCCACGCGTCCCTATCAGCCATCGCTACTGTAAGGTCCTTCGTGCGGTATCCAGTATCCATTGGGAGCTGATTGATGTAGGTTTAAGGTATGTCCATGTGTATGTGTCCACAGGAGAACTGTTGGAATATTTTTATACATAAGGTGCGCTGGACGTCACAACTTAAATTTATAGACTCTTCCTGGCTGCGTGAATTCAATCGGACAATCAACACGCTCGAAAGTCAGAAAAAAAGTTTAAATCTATTTTAAAAAGATTAGTATATTTCTAACTTCTTAAGATGAACTAACTCGTGGTTAGTACTAATTGCTTTAACTTCGTCTTGCTCCTCGTTCTCGCATGATAGTGCAAGATCTTAAGCGACCATTGAAAGAGGCTTATTGAAGGCGAACGTAATAAGTGGGTTGCGTGCTGACCATCAATTGAAACGGTTATGCTTTTATGTATTTGGCTGACATAACATTAGGTAATCGAGGGTACATGCGTATTTTACTTAATTAGCTTTCCTGTCCTAAGCAGGGTTATAATAGAATATATAATATATAAACTTATATACATATAATTTTTTTGTTTCGCTTTGTGCCAAATACTGTAGTCCTGACAGGAAAAGTGAGATTACGTTTTTTTGTTGGTAATGTAATTATCTTGGCTCGCTTTCCTTTTTTTCGCAAATAAATTTTAATTCTCGACCTGGTGTGTTGATGTTTTGGTAGTATAACTTTTATATTTCACAAATCATAACTAGTTGTGCTGGGTTTTTTCTCTGCCGATGCCAATAGGATTACCAACTGGTTAATCAGCCTTGGATTGGGGTGGCTATGTTTTATTTATACGTGACTATTAGTCTAACACCTGCATGGGGTACATATTTAAAATGGGCTAAATGAAAGTTTGGAATAATATTCTTTAATTACGTCTAATGTGTAATAGCAGATTTTTTATAGACATACATTATTCATAATCATTATACAGCGGAGATCCACCTTAGCGATGCGGTGAAACGCTTTGACGGACCTAACGAGGTATCTCTGCGGTGCTATCCTCTCTGATATCTCCAGAGTTTACAGTAGGTAGTCTGCGCGTATCGAGGATCTTAATATGGTGGAGAGGAGCTGGGTTTGCAGCGTAGGCAACCGTGCTTAAGAAGTGAGAGACGCAATGAAGGTGGAGCATAAGTGGTGACTGAAGAGGGTGGGGCATAACGTTGATTCTCAATTCTCCAGAGCTACTAAATCCTGCCGATGAACATACGAACTCAGACCGAGTGAAATCAGGGCCACGTTACAGATACCAGTAGCATCAGTAACGTCGGGAAGTGACGCAGGCAGCATTGTATGCGGTGCCGCGGCAGGCGGCACTAGGTGCCTGTCTAAAGGCTCACTCGTTCGATATGATAAAAAGCGGTTGGTAAATTGCCAATATAGAGGCAAGTAGGGTCAGGAATTGGACGATTCACCGCTGCTTGATACAATCAACTAATGTTGCTATAGTTAACAGGTTGATAAATGTTAACTGATACGATGAATGCGTAAAATTCATTGGAGTTAGAATGATTGTAAGACCACGTGAAGAAAATGGCGAGTCACCGTTAAACAATGAATGATAGTATATATGAAAAAGGAATAGATTTCTGTAGTATAGTTAAACCAAGTGACTAAAGCTGAATTATCAGAGGTCGATACTTATAAGGATAGATAGTCAACTAAAATAGTCATAAGCTTGGAGTAAAAGATAGTATTTAGTCATAAGTTAAGATTAGATACCGTTAAAGCAGAAGAGATAGAAGTAGACATGAAGAGATATGATAGATAGATCGTGGGATACATGACAAAGTCCTTGAGATTGTAAGATAAGAATTATTTGAATTTGATAGAATCAGGATATCGAATGATGAGAAACAAATGTCTTAAGAGTATAAGGAAAGGTGTAATCGAGATCATGTTTGTGATATGTCAAAATGCGGGGATATGATTAGACAAAGTATAGATAGCGGCTATAGCAAATAATGTATAGCGGATAAAAAATAACTGAATACCACAGATTGAAATTTTCATACTCGTTAAAGTAATTGTATACGATATTAGCATAAGATGTGGACTTAAGATAGTTGATGTTTGACTTAATGCAAGGAAATATTCGGTAAAGCGTATAGATGAAAATCTAATCTATGGTAGTAATCGTATATGACTTCATATGCTATACTTATCGTATGCCTACTAGGCATACTCTGACTCTATACGAAAATCAAGACCCAATCCATTATCTATAATCTTATCAGTAACTCGTACTTTCGATGTCATTATTGCTGAGATGCTAGTCATTCTCAGCTTTGTGTATAAATCTATCTATCGATAATGTCTTACTCTGCATAATACGGATTCCATAATCTGTCAGACTCTATGCGTTGAAAATTATCTAAATCCTTGTTAGTGTCATGCTACGTACTATCATTATCAAGAGTAGAAGAGTGTGACTGGAAGAGAGAGGGGAGGTAGAGAAGGAGTAGATGATGAGAGAGATAGTAGGAGAGTTGAGAATGAGATAAAGATGCTGACCGAGTTCCGCCTGAAGCAGATGGCTGCTAAAATGGCTGACTCATTCTCGTCATAGAGCTCACATCAACATTAGACAACGCGATAAGGTTTACTGCGAAGAGGATAGATATAAGTAAGACTATAAACAGAAATCTGTAGGGATAGCATCAGATCAGAATATCATGCATAGGATGAGGAGTAGTATGATGGAACATAACTGATGAATAAGCTATAAGATATAGAATTGAGATAGATACGAGTAGACTTAGATAATGAATCAATCGTGAGGAATAGGTATGATCTAAGATACGGTAGATAGAATTATGCTGACAATAATAACTGAGATCAGAATAGAA
>CM042181.1:14603070-14630570 GCA_023376005.1 Doryteuthis pealeii
TTTAGATAAGATATAATAGATTATAAACTAAACTGAGATAGATAGATAGATAAGATATGATAAGATATGGACAAACTGAATAGATAGATAGATATAGACAAACTGAGATAGATAGATAGATAGATAGATAGATAGATATGAACAAACTGAGATAGATAGATAGATAGATAGATAGATTGAAATGTATATGAATAGATAGATAGATTGATTGATAGACAGATAGTTCGATAGATAGATAGAATCATATATATATGTATATCATTCTATCGAGCTATCTGTTTATCAATCAATCTATCTATCTATTCATATACATTTCAATCTATCTATCTATCAATCTGTTTGTTTATATCTATCTATCTATCTATTCATATACATTTCAGTCTATCTATCTATCTCAGTTGTTTATATCTATCTATCTACAGGAGAAAGAGTGTGTGTGAGAAGAGAGAGAATAATAATAGAGAATATCTATCTATCTATCTATCTATCTGTTTGTTATATATATTATATATATATATATATATATATATTATATATATATATATATATACATTTCAGTCTATCTATCTCAGTTTGTTCTTATCTATCTACAGAGGGAAAGAATGTGTGAGAGACACAGAGAGAGAGAGGGGGGGAGAGATAGAGAGAGAGAGAGAGAGATGAATAGACTGGCAGTTCGCGAAGCATCCTATCTGACCTCTCTGACACAACTAAGCCACCATTTTTGCAGACCACCTGCCTCCCATCGCCCGAAGACGAAAACAACGGCCAGCAATGATCCACCTGCTTGAGTCGCCCGAGGACAAAACAATGGCCGAGCCTCCAGCAATGAGAAATGCCAACCGCCAAACGTGTTGAACTGTGTTAGCAAATGTAATTTGTTATGGAAGCCCAGTGTGGTAAATATTATCTATTATGAAAGCCGGCATAGAAAAAAAAAGTAGGAATGCTATCAGGATTTTCGTCTGAGTCTTTCCACAATAAAAATCCGTTTATTCAGCTGAAAAATAAACAGAATTATATCTACTCGTTGTTTGTTTTGCGAGGATTGGTTGGTTGGTTGGTTGGTTGGTTGGTATAAAAGATAGAATATAAAAATACTGTTTTTAAGCATGAATAAATGTATTTTTGTCTTATATATATATATATATATATCGTCGCCCCGAATTCAAATCCTGGACGTGGTAATTGCATTTCACTTAGCGCTAATACCCTTGGGAAAGATATGAATCATACTCTCCCTTCAGCTATGGATAAATAGTAGGGCAGACTGGGCTCTTTAACCTTGGTTAGGCAACCGGTCTAGGAGAAGGAAAAACTCTGAATTCAAACCTGTTAAACTCCGCTTATGAAATTGACCTTGTGTCACATCCTGCTCGTGCGGAGGAGTTGGTAAAATATATATTATATAATATATATATATATATATATATATATATATTATTGTTATTACCTCCCACTTCTAATTCCTTGCTACTACTCGTTCTCGTTAAAAAGGAGACACGAAACCATACCATAGTTTCCTACCTGATGATGGCAAACTGTATTGCCGAAAGCGCTCGTTTTGAAACCTTGGTGGACTGTTACACCAGTTACACCCCGACACCAAAAAGATGGCTCGAAATTAGAAAGGATCAACCAAAACTTGTCCGACAAGAATTGTCTGTACAGTGCAGCAAAACTTGTATAAAAGAAAAAATGCTGCCAAAATAATATATATATATATATATAATATTATATATATATATATATATATATATATATATATATATATATATATATATATATATATATATATATATATATATATATATATATATATATATATATATATATATATATATATATATATATATATATATATATATATATATATATATATATATATATATATATATATATATATAATATATAGTCATGTGGAGGCGCGTGGTCTAATGGTTAGAGTCATAGGAAATGGACTCGTCGACCTGAGTTCAATTCCTGGACGAAGTTGTTTGAATTTTACGTAGCGCTAATACCTTTGAGGAATGTATGAATCTACTCCCCCTCCAGCTATGGGTAAATAGCAGGGCAGACTGGGCTATTTAACCTTGGCTACGTAACCAGTCTAGGATAAGGAAAACTCTGAATTCAAACTCCGCTTAAGAAATTGACCTTGTGTCACATCCTGCTCGTGCGGAGGGCTTGGTGTATATATATATATATATATATATATATATATATATATATATATATATATATATATATATAGTCATCCCAGACACCGTGTTTCGACGTATCACGTCTCTTCAGTGTGTCTAGACATTAGCAGGCTACTTACAGCCGGGATGGAAGCCAAATCGATTTATATTCAGTCAGACTTCTTAACCACTTGGGATGGGGAACACACACACACACATATATATATATATATATATGTGTGTGTGTGTGTGTGTGTGTGTGTGTGTGTGTGTGAAGATAGCAGGGTTGGAGTAAAATCCGACAGTATGAGTTGAGGTAAAAGGAAAAATGAACAACAATAATGACTCAAATATGTAGAAGTAGGAGAGAAATATTTCGTCCTTCTGACGCGAAGAACATCTTCAGTCTGAGTTTATTCAAAGCAAAATACGTACATTTGTGTTTATAGAAGAGAAAGTGAGTTAGTGGTGGAACTGAGGGGTAGGAAGGTTAGGGAGCATTTTATTGAAATGAGAATAACATCATATAAAGTGGAGGGGGAGTTCAAAGGATGCTGGTAAGATGTGAAGAGGAGGTTGCAAATCCTCCCTAACCCCCCTACCTCTCAATTCCACCACTAACCCACTTTCTCTTCTAAAAACACAAATTCTAGCAAAGAAGCATACGTAGACTTCACAACGACAACATATGGAGATCTGATCTCACTGACAAGCTAAAGCGACAATTCTTCCAGGCTGTGGTCATATCAGTACTGCTGTATGGCTGCACCACCTGGACCCTGACAAAGCGCCTTGAGAATAAGCTAGATGGGAACTGCACAAGAATGCTGCGTGCAGTCCTGAACAAGTCATGGAAGCAGCACCCCACAAAGAAGCAACTATATGGTCACCTGCCCCCCATCTCACAAACCATACGGGTGAGACGGACTAGGCATGCAGGACACTGCTGGAGAAGCGGGGACGAGCTCATAAGCGACGTTCTCCTGTGGAAGCCAACACATGGACATACTAACGTAGGACGCCTACCGAGGACCTACATTGACCAACTGTGCGAGGATTCGAGATGCTGCATGGAGGAACTGCCAGGGGCAATGAATAATAGGGAAGGTTGGCGAAAGATAGTCATGTATACCCGTGCTGCTTGCGCGACATGAATGATTATATATATATATATATATATATATATATATATATATATATATATATATATATATATATATACTTGCAAATATATGCACCCTTCAGGTGCAAGTATTTAGGTTTTGATGTAATAAAATATTGTATCAAATTAGAAACTATTTAGAAGATGACAAACTGAAGGGGTATAATCGAAAAATAGAACAGCTTTAAATCTAACTCTTCCTTCATTTTCTAACACTCCCGTCTTTCATTTTTCCTAATTTATCTATTTAGTAAGATTATGAAGTATCTAATAAAATTACAGTTCTTTCGTCTTGTTTATGGATTTCTTTTAAGATTTATCCCAGAGATTTTTGCTCAGATGTGTTAAGAGAAAACCAAACAATTAGAAATCAATAATACTAAGCATATATTTATTAAAAGCAAATTCTTAATATCAATATGCAAATTAGCCTTCTTGTTCACACTGTAAACCACTATTTTGTTGAATATATAAATATACTTGCATGTTATTAGTATGTAGATTAATCCAACAGTATTAATAAGGTATAACAATTTTATCAATAACTGAGGTTTAGATAAAAAAATAAATTCATGGTGAATGTGACGTCAATAACTAAGGGAATTGTGACTTGAGTAATGATTTAGTTTCGGTTACAGACAGACAAACACACAATCTCCATTATAATAAGATATATATATATATATATAATATATATATATATATATATATATGCGCATGTGTGTGTTTCATATAGGTAGCTGATCCAGGAGGAGACTACTATGATTGACTTCGTCACAAATCTTCAAAGTTTTTACTTATTTTTCAAAAATCTTTCAACAAAATAGTTTTTGTTATTTTAGTTTTTGTTTTTTTTTGTTATTCTTTGTTATTGAGTTGTTTGTTTATTTGTTTGTTTATTTTTCTTTATTTTTTTCTTATATTCTTATTATTCATTTTTCTTTTTTTTCTTTTGGGGGTCATTGACATTTCAAAAACAGAAATCGCGGTCTTATTTACGTCCCTTCGTCTCCGAGTTTGTTCTAGTTTCGAAATCGGTGTCGAAAAACGAGGCGATAAGTGCCAATGAATAGCAGTTATAAAAAAAAAATGTAAAAATCATAAAGAACGCTGAACGTGTTTGCGCATGTCACAACAACGAATAAAAATGGCGAGGGAACAAAATAGGTTGCGAAACGTTCACATCTCAGTGATTTTTATACGGCAGACATTTCTCTGTGGTTTTTGTTGTTTGTTTTTGGGTTGATTTTTTGATTTTTGAATTCATATTCAAGAAAATCTTTTCTTTTCGTTCTGTAAAGATGATTCTTAGTCGATGTGCGATGCTAGAAAATGCTTTTTAATCAACCCAATGAGTGTCAATGAATAAAATGTAAAGAAAATATTTCGTTCTTTATTTCTTTTAATAGTGGACGACATTTTGGTATTCATCGCGATTTAATATTTTTTATTTCTTTTAGTGACAATATTTCAGATTGAAAAAAAAAAAAGAAAGACGTGACGAAAAAGAAAGAAGAAAGAAGAAAGAAAGAAAGAAAGATAGATAGATAGATAGATAGATAGAGAAACAAAACTAGAAAGAGAAAGAAAGAAGAAATATATGACAAAAAGGAAGGAAATAAAGATAGAAAGAGAAAAAAGAAAGACGTTACGAAAAAGAAAGAAAGAAAGAAAGAAAAAAGAAAGATAGATAGATAGAGATAGATAAACAAAACTAGATAGATAGATAGATAGATAGATAGATAGATAGATAGATAGATAAACAAAACTAGAAATAGAGAAAGAAAGAAAGATAGATAGATAGATAGATAGATAGAGAAACAAAACTAGAAAGAGAGAGAGAGAGAGAGAGAGAGAGAGATAGATAGATAGATAGATAGATAGATAGATAGAGAAACAGAACTAGAAAGAAAGAAAGAAAGAAAGATAGATAGATAGATAGATAGATAGATAGATAGAGAAACAAAATTAGAAAGAGAGAAATATATGACAAAAAGGAAGGAATAAAGATAGAAAGAGAAAAAAGAAAGACGTGACGAAAAAGAAAGAAATAAATGTAGAAAGAAAGAAAGAAAGAAAGAAAGAAAGAAAGAAAGAAAGAAAAGATAGATAGATAGATAGATAGATAGATAAAGAGAAAGAAAGACGACGAAAATTTAAAAAAGAAACAACCAGAAAAGAGAAAGAAAGAAAGAAAGATGCAGAAAGATCGAATGAGAAAGAAAGAAAGACGAATCGAAGAGAATAGAAAAAAATAGAGAAAAAGAAAGAAAGAAAAAAGGATAAAAAGAGTAAGAAAGAAAGACGTATAGGAAGAAAAGAAAGAAAGAAAGAAAGAAAGAAAGAAAGAAAGAAAGAAAGATGTGATCAAAGGAAAAAAAGAAAGATGTGACAAAAAGGAAAGAAAGAAAGATAGAAAGAGAAAAGAAGGCATGACGAAAAGGAAAGAAAGATAAAGATAGATAGATAGATAGATAGATAGGGAAACAAAGCTAGAAAGAGAAAAGAAGGCGTGACGAAAAGGAAAGAATAAAGAACGAGAAAAGAAAGAAAGAAAGAAAGAAAGATAGATAGATAGATAGATAGATAGATAGATAGAAAGTGAAAAAAAAGATAGAAAGAGAAAAGAAGGCGTGACGCAAAGGAAGAAGAAAGAAGAAAGAAAGATAGATAGATAGATAGATAGATAGATAGATAGATAAAATAAGGAAGAAGATGTGACGAAAAGGAAAGAAAGAAACAAAGAAACCAAGAAACAAAGCCAGAAAACGAAAGAAAGAAAGACGTGATTAAAAGAAGAAGAAAAAAGTGTCAATGAATAAAATGTAAAGAAAATATTTCTTTCATGTTTTGTTTTTTTTATTTTTAATCCTGGACGACATTTTCGTATTCATTTCCATTTAATATTTTTCTTTCTTTCAGTGACAATATTTCCCATTGATATTTTTCAGTTACAGTTCGACTATCGATCATCGCTTTTATTATTCAATCCGAATTGTAGTTTTGTGTTAACTTTACAAAAATATAGTTGTTTTTTTTTGTTGGTTTTTTTGTTGGTTTTTGTTTTTTATTATTATTATTTTGTTTTTTTGTTTGTTTGTTTTTTGTTGTTGTTTTTTGTCTTTCGTTCGGTGCAAGAATTCCTTTTGCGAAACGTCTTCTTTTGAAAAAAAATTCAAAGACGATTTTTGGCAATTATTTCCAAATTGAGCTGCAGTCTCAAGTGTCGTGTCGAATAAAAAAAGAGAGATTCATTGTGGAGAAGGAAAATAGAAATTGTGAAAGAAAAAATGACGATATATGAATATCTTGACAGAAAGGAGGAAAGAAAATAAATGAAGATAAAACAAAAGAAAGAAAGAAAGAAAGGAAGAAAGAAAGAAAGGTATGCTACGTGCGAATTAAATAAGAAAAGAAAAGTACAACGTGTGAAAACAAGAAAGAAAGAAAGAAAGAAAGAAAGAGAGAAAGAAGAATATGACATGACTTGTAAAGTAAACAAAAAAGAAAAAGTATGACCTGTGAAGAAAGAAAGAAAGAAAGAAAGAAAGAAAGAAAGAAAGAAAGAAAGAAAGAAGGGAACACTATGTGTGAAAGAAACAAGAAAGAAGGAAAGAAAGAAAGAAAAAGAAAGAAAGCGTTATGAGTGTAAAGTGAACAAAAAGAAAAAGAAAGACTTTGAAAGAAAGAAAGAAAGAAAGAAAGAAAGAAAGAAAGAAAGAAGGAAACACTATGTGTGAAAAGAAACAAAAGAAAGAAGGAAAGAAAGAAAGAAAAAGAAAGAAAGTGTTATGACGTGTAAAGTGAACAAAAAAGAAAAAGAAACCTTTGAAGAAAGAAAGAAAGAAAGAAAGAAAGAAAGAAAGAAAAGAAAGAAAGTGTCATGACGTGTAGAGGGAACAACAAAGAAAAAGTAAGATCTTTGAAAGAGAGAAAGAAGAAAAGAAGAAAGAAGAAAGAAAGAAAGAAAGAAAGAAAGAAGAAATGTATATACGTGCGAATTAAACAAGAAAAGAAAGGTAACAGAAAGAAAGAAAGAAAGAAAGAAAAGAAAGAAAGAAAAAGATAGAAAAAGAAAGAAAGATAGAAAAAGAAAAAGAAAGAAAGAAGAAAGATGACTGAGAAGAAAGAAGAAAGAAGAAAGAATGAAAGAAAGAAAGAAAGAAAGAAAGAAAGATAGAAAAAAGAAAGAAAGAAGAAAAAGGGAGAAAGGAAGAAAGATAGAAAGAAAAGAAAAGAAAGAAGATAGAAGAAAGATAGAAAAAGAAAGAAAGAAAGAAAGAAAGAAAGAAAGATAGAAAAAAGAAAGAAAGAAAGAAAAAAAGAAAGTAAGAAAAAAGAAAGAAAAGAAAAGAAAGAAAGAAAGAAAAAGAAGAAAGAAAGAAAGAAAGAAAAGAAAAAGAAAGAAAGAGAGAGAAAAAAGAAAAAGAAAGAAAGATAGAAAGAAAGATAGAAAGAAAAAAAAGAAAGAAAGATAGATAGAAAGAAAAAAGAAAGAAAGAAAGAAAGAAAGAAAGTAAGAAAGAAAGAAAGAAAAAAGAAAGAAAGAAAGAAAGAAAGAAAAAAGAAAGAAAGAAAGAAAGAAGAAAGAAAGAAAGTGTTATGGCGTGAGAAATACAGAAAGAAACATCACCCAAAAGTCAATGAACAATCCCTAATATCAAAACAGAAAAAAAAGACAGAAATGACAATAGTATAAAATAAAGCAGCGAAAAAAAAAGAGGAAAAACGAAAATAGCAAGAAAGATAAAGAGAGGGGGGGGTAAATGAAGAAAGTGAAGGAGAGGAGAGATATAAATAAACAAAACAAAACAAACAAAACAAAGAATAAAAAACAAAACAACAAAGAAAACTGAAGAATATAAAGACGTCAAATGGCAAATCACAAGATGTCGTCTTTTATCCGCAACCTGTGTGACATGCCAGCCATTTTAGTTTTGTTGGTGGGGCTTATTGCACTTGAAACAATAAAAAACCAAACGATAAAAAAAAAAGATGACTGAATGAACGACTGGGAAGACATTGAGATTAACAATTGGTTGGTATCGCCCAATGAATACGCCTTTTTTCCAATTGACATTTGAGACGAAGAGGGGGGTTCATGCTAATATTGTTTAAGCACTTTCACTCGGCTTCAACCACGGTTTCTCTGTTTGCATTGGTTGTATTTCCTTGGCTTTAATTTCTACCGGTAGGTGGAGCTGCTGCGATTTGTCACTAGCTGACATAGTCATGAAATTGAAGCGTGTGGTTCTCAATTTCTGTTTTGTTTTATTTTTTGCATTTTTTTGTTTTTCTTGGGGGGGGGCTTTTTTCTTTTATGTTCTATTTTTCTTATTCAATATGATTATATTCATCTTAGTTCTTTCTTTCGTTTTTAACATGCGTGAATATATATATATATATATATATATATATATATATATATATATATATATATAAGTTAAGAGTAAGGAAATGAATCCGACGGTATAAGTATAGATAAAAGGATATGAAAACACACAATGCTGATAAAGTGAAAATATTTTATATCATATTTCTCTGAATGTTTGAGATGAGGCTTGAAGATTAGTATTATCTGTGTTATTCTGACTATTGTCACCATCTTCATTGTTATTTGTGCAACGTTTCGGCCGATATGCCCTCCGGTCTTCTTCATTACGAAAGAAAGTTCCCGAGTTCGAAAAGAAGGTTCCCGAGTCTGAGAAGGTTCCCGAATCCGACAAGAAATACCTGAAGAAGGCCGGAGGCATATCGGCCGAAACGTTGTACAAATAATAATGAAGATGGGGACAATAGTCCGAATAACACAGATAATACTATTCTATATCATATTCATAGCTAATATTGAACAATATTTCTCTTTATAAAAATCATCTTCAGAGCTTGTTTTACTCCAGACTTAACAAGAGCGGAGACGAAAATAATATGAATTTGAAACTAATATGAATTTTAAAATAATATGAATTTGAAACTACCGCATAACTTTTTTTGCAACATCAATGTTTTCGTTTTGAATTCATATTATTTTCGTCTCCGCTCTTGTTAAGTCCGGAGTAAAACAAGCTCTGAAGATGATTTTTATAAAGAGAAATATTGTTCAATATTAGCTATGAATATGATATAAAATATTTTTACTTTAACAGCATATTGTGTTGTTTTCATATCCTTTCATCTATACTCATATATTATATATATATATATATATATATATATGAGGAAAAGGGGGGTTGGAATGAATCCGACAGAATGAGGTAAAATAAGAAATGAAAGAAACATATATATATATATATATATAATATACCAAGCGTGTTGTAGATCCTTGCGGAAAGAAAAAACCCGGCAGAGAGTTTGATTGTAAAAATATACTACCAAACATCAACCAGGAAGAAAAAAAATTTTTGAAAAAAAGAAAAGACCAAGATATTCGTACCAACAAAAAATAATCTATTGGTATAGTATTTGGCCAAAAGAAAAAACAATTTATATGTATATATATGTATATAAGATATATATATATATTCATATAACCGCTAGGAGAAGCTAATTTGTAAAAAGTGCTCGATACCTAAGTAGAGCCAAGTAATAAAGATAATCTACTGAGTCAGACGAACCTACTATTAGTTTCGCATAAAGCTCTTCAGGGCTAAAATCTGTTTTGATATTAGTCAGATTTTATTAGTCAGATTTTAGCCCTGAAGAGCTTTATGCGAAACTAATAGTAGGTTCGTCTGACTCAGTAGATATCCTTATTATATATATATATATATATATATATATATATATATATAATATATATATATATATATATGGACAGAATATGGTTAATTAATATATATAGGGACAGTATATGGTTAATTAACGCCTGAAGAAGATATCAGAAGATCTGAATTCAGAAGTCTAAGTGTGCCATCTTAAATATCAAGACCAATCATTATTATCATTATTATTATTCCCCGAAACCAAATGACCCACCGAACTGTACAGCTTTCTTTCCGCTGCTTCAGAAATCGGTAGAAATGGTCGCTCGAAACATTGTGGACAACAAGCCGCCCCCTCCCCCACCGCGACAGCCATTAAAAAAGAGGAAAACAACCCCCCACCCTAAAAGCAGAATTAAATTGTTCACCAATTGGTGTAAAGAGAAACGGATGTTCGATTATAACAGAAGATGTTTCGCCGACTTTCCATCGACCATGAAAATGTTTTTATCAAGAGAATCTCTCTCTCTCTCTCTCTCTCTCTCTCTCTCTCTCTCTCTCTCTCTCTCTCTCAGTAGCCGTGTGCCTCTGTATGCTTTCTGTATAAATTATATTAACTATATCACATTTCCCCCCTCCTCTCTCTCTCTCTCTCTCTCTCTCTCTCTCTCTCTCTCTCTCTCTCTCTCTCTCTATTCTTCTTTCTGTCCTTCTTTCTCCCTCTTCCCCCCTCTCTCTCTCTGTCTCACTCACACACACTCCCTTATTCATTCTCTCTCTCTCTCTCTCTCTCTCTCTCTCTCTCTCTCTCTATCTATCTATCTATCTATCTCTCTATCTCTCTCTCTCTCTCTCTCTCTCTCTCTCCGCGGCCAAGTTATTATCCACAATTGCTTCATCCGCTTAATTGTATAAACCGACATTTCCAAAAAAGAACGATCCTGGTGATGGGTCGGGGTTCTCCGGGAGGTGGCAGTGAGTTAACCGGTCCATCGACGGCCCCCAAATTAGTTTTCGCCCGACTGTCATGATAAACGTTAACAGATGTTATGACTGCGTTGATAGACAGACGCGAACAGCAATCAGCTCAATGTAGACCAGACGCCAAATTGTGTAATTTGAGGGTCGGGGAATTCTGGGGGGGCGGGGTAGCTCATGTTCTAGGGGTCTGGTGAGGAAACAAGGAATCGAGGATATCGACTCCCTAGAATTTCAGTTTCAACACCAATCGATCACGACTTGTGATGCTTAAGGATGGAATCTTGATGGCTGGGCAGTCCATGGCATGCAACATTCCACTTTGGCCCTTACTTAGGGTGACCTGACGTTAAACTGCATCTTTTTTCGTCAGAGTAGAAGGAATGACATTACATTATGATATAGGGAGACATTTTAATTCAATGATTAACTATATTTTTTAAATAAAATATAAATGACACGATTTGCTAAATTTCAAATTAATATTTCAAAGCAAAAAAAAACATTATTAATTCAAAGCGTAGCCGATCGAATATCAAATTAAACTATAATAATTAGACAAAAATAATATACTATACTAAGTATAGCCTAATTCTAACCCACTTACTCAAATATCTCAAAGTTTTCAGGTATTTCCGTAAAATGTAATGGATTTTATACGTAATCTAATGGTATTGTCTCTTGTGCGCTATTCTGCATTAGTACCATTTTCGTTTTAATTCTGGAAATCTGGCGAGTGTGGAGTACCCCTTTCATTGGCATTACTCCCAGGTCCACTTTGTCCCGAATGGTAGTATCTGTTAGGGTCCAATCTATGTGTTAAATAGAAAAATGTGTATAAAAAATTAAAAATTAAAGTTCTTTTCAATACCAATAAAAATGAATAAAACAAAATATTTATAACCCAACAAGGGTTGACATGCCGTAAAATCCAACCAACTAACCCTTCAACCATAAAGAAGGTATAAAAGATAAACATCCTCGGCATAAGATAAACCAACAAGGGTTGACATACCGTAAAATCCAACCATCCCAATACAAAATAAGGTCTAAAAATTTTTTGGCTTCAGGTTACTCTTAACGCACTTTTTAACTGGGGCTAAATATTTTCAATACCCATCAAGCATGAATAGAACTAAATGTCGTTGGCATAAAATAACCCAACAAGGGTTGACATGCCATAAAATTCAACCAACCAATCTATCCCATACTTAGGCTAGACAGACGGTCGGAGAGGCCCTTTTCGATCAAGTCAAGTCAATCCCTTGTACCTATATGATTGTCCCAACCCTATTGCCCTTATGGCAAACCCCCGATCCTTTTTATATTTGCTGGAAGGCGGTGCCTGAGGGTCATAGTGTCCTAGATATGACGTTAAATTCTATATGATGGCGAAGTTACAATTCTGGAACTCTGTGGAATATGGAGTACCCCTTCATTACCATTACCCCGAGGTCCACCCTAACCCAGAGTGGCATTACCTGTTAGGGACCCATCTATGGATTAAATAAAAAAAATTATGTTTAAAAAATGTGTTTAAAAGATTGAGTTTGAAAAAAATGAGTACCCTTCAAAAATGAATAAAACAAAATGTCCTCGGCATAAAATAACCCAACAAGTTTTTAATACATCTCTTCAGATTTCTTCCTTCTGGCACTCGTCTGAGTGTATTTGTCTCATACCCCGCTTGTATGGACTGGGCACAAGGCCTCGTTTTAACGTGGGCCCACCCACAAGGCGAAACTCATGGGTGGGAAAGAACAAAAATTGCGTCGATCGTTTCGCATTCCCCATAAGGGGGCGCCTCAGGCGCTGGGCAATAAACCCAGCCCTGCCCCTTTAAGTCAAGGGGGTAGGTGTTGCCTGAGGGGATAGCCCCCTGGGATCGACGCTATTATTTGACACTCGTCTGAGTATCTTCATCAAAAATGTATTTAGGTAAACGAAAAGTTTTTCAAACCATAACAATTACACCAAGCATGAACCGCCCTGTTGGCTGGGGCGTTAGAATGGACCGACTGCACCTCTGCAAAGGGGTAAAACTGGAGCCACTTGTTGGTCGTGGGTGGCGACCCGTGGTGCTTATGGTCGGAGTCTTGGTGGATGAGCAGTCCATGACCTTCAACCCTCCACTTAGATCCTTACTTAGGCTAGACGGGCGGTCGGAGAGGCCCCCTCCAATCAATCGGCTGGTCACGTCAAGCCCTAGCACCTATATGATTGTCCCAACCCTATTGCCCTTATGCCAAGCTCCAACCCTTTTTATCATATGGGTGCTAGAAGGCGGTGACTGGGGGCCTACATGTCCTGGGAATGCCGTTAAACTCTATCTGATGATGAGGTTCCAGTTTTGGAGGTTTGGGGAATGTGGAGCACCCCTTCATCACCATTGCTCCCAGGTCCACTCTGACCCGGAGTAGTAGTACCTGTTAGGGTCCCATCTATGGGTTAAATAGAAAAGTGTTGTTTTTTTTTAAATATTGATTATCCATTAAGAATTGATTTATTTCAGAACTTTATCGGCATTAAATGACCCACTGAGGTTGATATGCCGTAAAACAAAACAAAACCAATCATGAAACAAATGGACTCTCTCGTGGATTTTCGACGCATGAGGGTTCATCCAAATTACAACCCATACAGTGGTTTTGTTTATAGTGATGAAGGCTTGTGTTGGACCATCCGCACATTTTGACACAGTCGATAGGAAAGAATTGGTGAATAAGGAATGCTACAAACCCAATCAAAGACTGACCTCAGGCTTTTTAAATTCAGAGTTTTCCTTCTCCTAGACTGGTTTATCTATCCAAGGTTAAAGTCCAGTCTGTCCTACTATTTGCCCATAGCTGGAGGGAGAATATGTCGCAGTTTGCAGAGCTCAATGTGCGTTCTTATCGTTAGAGTCACAGGGCGAATTTTTAAGTAAAAATATAACAAAAGACAGAGTTTTTGCATTATAGTCTATTTCAAGGAAGCTTAAACAAAGTGTCTAACTCTCCCAAATCATCAGATCCTGATGATTTGGGAGAGTTAGACACTTTGTCTAAGCTGCCTTGAAATAGACTATAATGCAAAAACTCTGTCTTTTGTTATATATATATATATATATATATATATACCTACCTACCTACCTACCTTATATATATATATATATTTTACTTCTAAACTCTACCGGTGTGGAAAAAACCCAGATGATTCAGTTTTTCAAAATAATTCACACCTTTCCAAAGGGTGCTAGCGCTATGGGAAATGTAAACAGCCTTATCTGGGATTTGAACTCGGGTCGACGAGTCCATTTCCTACGACTCTAACCTTTATGCCACGCACCTCCATACAACAAGCATAACATTGTTGAAAAGAAATATTCTTTATAGTATGAATTTTTTTTTTTGGGGGGGGAATCGCTCGAGTTGTAATGGTTATCATCGTAGTAGATGGACTCGCAACACGAGTTCAAATCCTGGACGAAGCTGTTAGCATTTCACATAACTCTAATCAGCTTTAGATAAATAGCAGACTGTTTGGGAGATAGCGTAAACTCTTTTGTTTTTTTAACATAGATCCTTTTATGGGGAGAGGGCTGGGAGTCATGTTTCTAGGGGAGACCTGTTCCTGTCTATACTTGGGGGTTCGACTTTTTGTGGGTGGGGATATTTAGGAGGTAGTATAAATTATTTTGTTTTTAACATAAATCCTTTTATTTTGTGGGGTTTTGGTCGGTTCTATTTCCAGGAGGGAGCAGGTTCCTGTGGGGTCAAATTTAGGGGGGGGTAACATAAATTCTTTTTGTCTTTTTTTGTTTGTTTTTAACATATATCTTTTATTTTTATTATTTTCTATTTTTAAGGCAGTGCTATTTCTGTCTGTCTGTCTGTTTGTAGGTTCGAGTTTAGGAGAGGGTTGGTGGGGTCTCATAAATTCTATTGTTTTTTTACTTTTTTTATTTCTGTGAGATTTTTTTTTTCTACTTCCAGGGGCGCTGTTCCTGTCTACACTTGTAGGTCCGATTTAGGGGATTTTTTTTTTTTGTTTGTTCCTTTTTTTCTTTTTTTCTTTTTTCTTTTTTTTTTTTTTCTTTTTTCTTTTTTTTTTTTTTTCTTTACTGCCGGGTGCAGATAGGCTAAGCATAAGTTATAAGTCCTTTTTATTTTCGTTTCTCAATTTACCACATAAGTTTCCCGGGAGCCTTTGCTGACTTTCCGGCAATTTTTTTTCTTTTACGACACGAAGGAAAACTTATGTATTTTGGCAGTAAGAAGAAAAGAAAAGAAAAAAGTAAAGAAAAAAAGAAGAAAAAAGTATGGGTAGGGGGAGAGAAAGACGCTAATTTTGCGGAACAGATAACGCAATTCTTACGATAGAAACGTGTCAAAAATAACTGAATGTAAGTACTGGACGCAACTCCTTATGGCCATGGCCTTGAAAGGTGTTAGTTTTTTTTATGAGTAGCTAAACCTTTGTTTTCGGTTGAGATCAAAAGAGAGACAGGGTCAAAGAGTGAGAGTGAGAGAGAGAGTGTGTGAGAGAGAGAGTGTGTGAGAGAGAGGGGGTGAGAGAGAGAGGTGATGTGTGAGAGAGACAAACAGACGGAAAGTGGGAGTATTAAGAGAACAAATCAAAGAGAGTGTGTTGAGAGAGAGAGAGAGAGAGGTGAGAGAGAGAGAGGGGTGAGAGAGAGGGGGAGAGAGAGGGGTGAGAGAGAGGTGTGTGAGAGAGACAAACAGACGGAAAGTGGGAGTATTAAGAGAACAAATCAAAGAGAGTGTGTGTGTGTGAGAGAGAGAGAGAGAGGGGGTGAGAGAGAGGGGTGAGAGAGTGAGAGAGAGAGAGAGAGAGAGAGAGGGGGTGAGAGAGAGAGAGGATGTGTGAGAGAGACAAACAGACGGAAAGTGGGGTATTAAGAGAACAAATCAAAGAGAGTGTGTGTGTGAGAGAGAGAGAGAGAGAGGGGGAGAGAGAGGGGTGAGAGAGTGAGAGTGAGAGAGAGAGAGGGGGTGAGAGAGAGGGGAGAGAGAGGTGAGAGAGAGAGAGGGTGTGTGAGAGAGACAAACAGACGGAAAGTGGGAGTATTAAGAGAACAAATCAAAGAGAGTGTGTGTGTGAGAGAGAGAGAGAGAGAGGGGGTGAGAGAGAGGGGTGAGAGAGTGAGAGTGAGAGAGAGAGAGGGGTGAGAGAGAGGGGTGAGAGAGAGAGAGGATGTGTGAGAGAGACAAACAGACGGAAAGTGGGAGTATTAAGAGAACAAATCAAAGAGTGTGTGTGTGAGAGAGAGAGAGAGAGGGGGTGAGAGAGAGGGGGAGAGTGAGAGTGAGAGAGAGAGAGGGGAGAGAGAGGGGGAGAGAGAGGGGGTGAGAGAGAGAGAGGTGTGTGAGAGAGACAAACAGACGGAAAGTGGGAGTATTAAGAGAACAAATCAAGAGAGTGTGTGTGTGAGAGAGAGAGAGAGAGAGAGAGGGGGTGAGAGAGAGGGGGTGAGAGAGTGAGAGTGAGAGAGAGAGAGGGGGTGAGAGAGAGGGGGTGAGAGAGAGAGAGAGAGAGTGTGTGAGAGAGACAAACAGACGGAAAGTGGGAGTATTAAGAGAACAAATCAAAGAGAGTGTGTGTGTGAGAGAGAGAGAGAGAGAGGGGTGAGAGAGAAGGGGGTGAGAGAGTGAGAGTGAGAGAGAGAGAGGGAGAGAGAGAGGGGTGAGAGAGAGAGGGGATGTGTGAGAGAGACAAACAGACGGAAAGTGGGAGTATTAAGAGAACAAATCAAAGAGAGTGTGTGTGTGTGTGAGAGAGAGAGAGAGAGAGAGAGAGAGAGAGAGAGAGAGAAGGATGAGTGAATTTCTGGGATGATAATGTCCTTCCCTTACTTTATTTCATTGTCTTATAGGCTGAGATAAGATAGGGAGAGAGACAGATAGAGACAGAGAGACAGAAGTTGGGAGAATTAAAAGGATAAATAAAGAGAGAGAAAGTGAGAGAGAGAGAAGAGTGAGAAAAAGAGAGAGGAGTAAATGAAATAAAAGAGAAAGAAAGAGAGAGAGAGTGATAGAGAGAGAGAGGAAGAGTGGGAAAAAGTAGAAAAAAAGAGTAGATGAAAGAAAAGAGAAAGAAAGAGACTGAGACAGAGAGAGAGAGACAGACAGACAGACAGACAGACAGAGACATAGATAGACAGATAGACAAGGGGAGAATTAAAAGGATAAATAAAGAGAGAGAGGAGAGTGATAGAGAGAGAGAAGAGTGAGAAAAAAAGAGAGGGATGGATGAAATAAAAGAAAAAGAAAAGGACAGACAGATAGACAGACAAGGGGAGAATTAAAAGGATAAATAAAGAGAGAGAGGGGAAGAGAGAGAGAGAGTGATAGAGAGAGAGAAGAGTGAGAAAAAGAGAGAGGAGTAGATGAAATAAAAGAGAAAGAAAGAGACAGACAGACAGAGATATAGATAGACAGACAGACAAGGTGAGAATTAAAATGATAAATAAAGAGAGAGAGAGAGTGATAGAGAGAGAGAGTAATAGAGAGAGAGAGAAGAGTGAGAAAAGAGAGAGGAGTAGATGAAATAAAAGAGAAAGAAAGAGACAGACAGACAGAGACATAGATAGACAGATAGACAAGGTGAGAATTAAAATGATAAAAAAGAGAGAGAGAGAGTGATAGAGAGAGAGAGTGATAGAGAGAGAGAGAAGAGTGAGAAAAAGAGAGAGAGTAGATGAAATAAAGAGAAAGAAAGAACAGACAGACAGACATACAGACAGAGACATAGATAGACAGATAGACAAGGTGAGAATTAAAAGGATAAATAAAGAGAGAGAGTGTGTGTGATAGAGAGAGAGTGATAGAGAGAGAGTAATAGAGAGAGAGAGGGTGATAGAGAGAGAGAGAGAGAGAAGAGTGAGAAAAAGAGAGAGGAGTAGATGAAATAAAAGAGAAAGAAAGAGACAGACAGACAGACAGACAGACAGACAGAGACATTGACAGACAGATAGACAGGGTGAGAATTAAAAGGATAAATAAAGAGAGAGAGAGAGAGAGAGAAGAGTGAGAAAAAGAGAGAGGGGTAGATGAAATAAAAGAGAAAGAAAAGACAGAGAGCGACAGACAGATAGACAGACAAGGGGAGAATTAAAAGGATAAATAAAGAGAGAGAGAGTGGGGGAAGAGAGAGAGGTAGAAAATTAGGAAGTCTTTGGGATAATATGGTCTTTTCCTTACTTTATTTCATTATCTTATAGGCTGAGATAAAGAGGTAGACACACAGACAGATAAACAGAGACAGAGACAGGCAATAAGAAAAGAAAGAAAGAAGTGCCGGGAGACCCGACCCATTCCAGCCGGTAAAATGCTGTACGTTTTTTGTTTTGTTTTGTTTTGGGGGGGGGGGGTCTTGTTTTGTTTTTTGTTTTTTGGATTTTTTTGTTTGTTTTTTTTTGTTTTTGTGGGGGGGTTGTTGTTTTGTTTTTTTTATTTTTGTTTTTTTGTTTTTTGCGTTTTTGGGTTTTTTTTTAGTGTGTTCTTTTTATCACCTTCATTATTGATTCTTCAATAGTCTTTTTTTTTTACTTTCTCTTTTTCCGAGGAAACTATTTCCGTATTCTTTGCGCATGCGCGACTAAGTTAATTTGTCCCGGGCAAGAAAGAAGGCGGGAAAAAAGCGGTATAGATAAGCATGGAGGCTTAATTAAATTTAATTACTTTACGCAAAACACACAAACACATATACACACGCGCGTGAGCGAGGAAAGGGTGCCTGCTCTAGAGCAAGCTAGGCTCAAAGTCGAAATGTAGGGGTGGCTTAACACCCCACCTCCATCACCACTAACCCCCGCCGGACGAAAGTTCAGTAAACATCTCCAAGCATTTATGTGCTTGCACCTTTCTCTCCCCGCCTCTCTCTCTCTCTCTCTCTCTCTCTATATAATATATTATATATATATATATATATATATATATATATATCGACCTATCGACTGGGGCGTTAGAATGCACCGACTGCACCTCTGCAGAGAGGCAAGACTCTCCAAAATAGGGCCACCTGTTGGCCATGGGTGGCGACCCATGATGCTTAAGGACGGAGTCTTGGTGGATGAGCAGTCCATTACCTGAAACACTCCACTTAGACCCTTACTTAGGCTAGGCGAGCGGTCGGAGAGGCCCCCTCCGATAAATCAGCTGGTTACGTCAAGCCCTAGCACCTATATGATTGTCCCAACCATATTGCCCTTATGGCAAGCCCCAACCCATTTTTATCATATGGGTGCTAGAAGGCAGTGCTGAGGGTCTACATGTCTTGGGAATGACGTTAAACTCTGTCCGATGGTGAGGTTCCAGTTTTGGAGGTTTGGGAATTGTGGAGCACCCTTCATCCCCATTGGTCCACTCTGACCCGGATTGGTAGTACCTGTTAGGGTCCCATCTATAGGTTAAATTGACAAATGTATTTATAATTTTAAAAAATTGTGTATCCATTAAGAATGAATTTATTTCAAAATTTTATCGGCATTAAATGACCCACTGAGGTTGATATGCCGTAAAACAAACCAAACCAAACAAACCAATATATATATATATATATATATATATATATATATATATATAGCTGGTTTAGCTCAGTCGGTAGAACGTCCGCCTAGGAATCACAAGGTTCCTGGTTTCATACCTGGATATATGCAGTAAAGTGAGGAGCTGGAGGTAGGTGTGGCGCTTTTCCTCAGACGCTAAAATAATCTATTTTTTCTAGCGCTAGTGAAAAGGGGATAGACTCCCTTGCTGTACAACTGATACCAACATTAGGCCGCCCCGCCAACTTTTCTTATATATATATATATATATAATATATATATATATATATAAGTAAAGAAATAACAAAAGACTTAGAGATTTTGCATTATAGACTATTTCGGGGAGCTTAGACAAAATGTCTAATTCTCCCGACTCATCAGATGCGAATGATGAATTCTTTATTACTTTAAAGGCATTTGAAATCAGATTTTTTTTTTCCTCCCTTCCTTTTAAATTGTCCTGTCCTGCTCAGCTGTAGAGTAATAAAAGATGTGAATAAAAATAGGAATAAAAATAAAAATAATAATAAACAACAATAATAAAACCAAAGATATCTGACCGCTTGTCAGTAATTTGTTAGGAGTTACTGTTAATTCAATTAATTCAGAATTCAGGGCCACCTCTGTTCACTTATTTAGTAGCTTTTGTTTACCTTAATTTATTTTATTTTCTTTCCATGTCGCTCCAATATACACACACATACATACATATACAAACTTATATATATACATACATATACATACACACATTAGATAAGAAAATCTGTTTTCAAATGCCTTAAAAGTAATAAAGAATTCATCATTCGCACCTGATGAGTCGGGAGAATTAGACATTTTGTCTAAGCTCCCCGAAATAGTCTATAATGCAAGATCTCTAAGTCTTTTGTTATTTCTTTAATTATAAATTTGCTCTGTGACTCTAACAATAAGAGCACACATTGAGTTCTCAAACTGCGACAAGTTTTTAAAAAAAAACCTATGTCGTAAGGAAGATTTCTTCTCTGGACTTTTTGATTATATATACTAGCAAATTTATGCACCCTCCGGGTGCAAGTTTTTAAGTTTTAATATAATAAAATATCATGTTAAATTAGAAAGGCTAATAAAACTAAAAAAGAAAGCAGATAAAAAGATTTGGAACAGAGGGGGTATTATCGAAAAATAGAACAGCTTTGAAACTAACTCTTCCATCATTTTCCATTACTCCCGTCTTTCATTGGTAAATTTTCCTAATTTAACTATTTAGTTAAAATAGGAAGTAAAGGATATTACAATTATTTCTTCTTCTTAATGAATTTCTTAAAAGATTTATCCCAGAGATTTTTGCTCATATTCAATAAGATAAAACCAAACAATTAGAAATCAATAATACTTAGCATATATTTATTAAAATCACATTTTTAATATCAATATGCAAATTAGCCTTCCCATTCACACTGTAAACCACTATTTTGTTTTATATATAAATACAATTGCGTATTATTAGTATGTAGATATGGTCAACAGTCTTAATAATGTAAAACAATTTTATTATTCATTGAGGTTTAAATAAAAATAAAATCATGGAGAATGTGATGTAAATAACTAAGGGAACTGTGAATTGAGTAGTAATATAGTTTCAGTTACAGACAAACAAACACACAATCTCCGTTATAATAAGATATTATATATATATATATATATATATATATATATATATATGGGTAAATTACCAGGTTAATTAGTGTTAGGATGATTCTAAAGTGGGCCTTTTTCTAACAACGGAATGTTAAAGTTGGTCTGGTCCAGGTTTAGAGCTCAATGTTCAATAATTCTGTACAGAACAATATATTTGGTAAAGAAAAAGGCTTAACAATCGGTCATACCTGCAGTTATAGATCTATTTCTACCCATATGTATATGTATATATATTTAAGCTTCATCAGACTGCCAATTTTATTGAAATGGTAACAGATATTTCATGGGAAATTTTATATATTTTGGGGGATTTCTGAATAAACACTGGTTTTAGTTATTATCATAACATTAGGGGGCGGCGTTTATGTCCATGAGCCAGTAAGGCGGGTGTGTTATATGATGGGTCTTTCATCTTCTTAAGTGTGGGTTCGTTTCCTTCTGCATGAATCGACCCTTCAACTCCTTCCGTGGTAACCTCTGTTTCGATTAACAACAAGCCAGCACTTTCTTTCAACAAATGTTTACTTTCTTTTTTTTTTTTTTTTTTTTTTTTTTTTTTTTTTTTTGATTGTGATAAATTCTAGCAGTTGTCAACGCAGAGAGAGATAGAAAGAAGGTTACAATAACAGAGTTGCTTAAATTAGATACGCTAAGCTTGTGGGTTCGTTTCCTTCTGCATGAATCGTCCCTTCAACTCCTTCCGTGGTAACCTCTGTTTCGATTAACAACAAGCCAGCACTTTCTTTCAACAAATGTTTATTTTCTTTATTTTTTATTTTTTTATTTTTTTTTTTTTTTTTTTGGCTGTGATAATTTCTAGCAGTTGTCAACGCAGAGAGAGATAGAAAGAAGGTTACAATAACAGAGTTGCTTAAATTAGATACGCTAAGCTTGTCATTCTTTCTCTTAAAATATTTTTTCTTCTGCATGAATCGACCCTTCAACTCCTTCCGTGGTAACCTCTGTTTCGATTAACAACAAGCCAGCACTTTCTTTCAACAAATGTTTATTTTTTCTTTTTTTTTTTTTTTTTTTTTGTTTTGGCTGTGATAAATTGTAGCAGTTGTCAACGCAGAGAGAGATAGAAAGAAGGTCACAATAACAGAGTTGCTTAAATTAGATACGCTAAGCTTGTCATTCTTTCTCTTAAAATATTTTTTCTTCTGCATGAATCGACCCTTCAACTCCTTCCGTGGTAACCTCTGTTTCGATTAACAACAAGCCAGCACTTTCTTTCAACAAATGTTTACTTTCTTTTTTTTTTCTTTTTTTTCTTTTTTTTTTTTTTTTGGTTGTAATAAATTCTAGCAGTTGTCAACGCAGAGAGAGATAGAAAGAAGGTTACAATAACAGAGTTGCTTAAATTAGATACGCTAAGCTTGTGGTTCGTTTCCTTCTGCATGAATCGACCCTTCAACTCCTTCCGTGGTAACCTCTGTTTCGATTAACAACAAGCCAGCACTTTCTTTCAACAAATGTTTACTTTCTTTTTTTTTTCTTTTTTTTTTTTGGTTGTAATAAATTCTAGCAGTTGTCAACGCAGAGAGAGATAGAAAGAAGGTTACAATAACAGAGTTGCTTAAATTAGATACGCTAAGCTTGTCATTCTTTCTCTTAAAATATTTTTTCAATACATTTCTTTCCTTCTTCTTCCATCACAACTTATTTTTACTAAAATTGATCCTTTTTTTTTTCGAACCTTAATTATCTAACAATAATGATGTAACAGGGTGGTCAAGTATGAGGTCGTTTCCTCAATGGGTGGGTTTGCTTGATGTTCTTTATTTCATTTGAAGGAATGTGTTACCCTGTCCTAATCGTTTGATTTTTTTTATATCAGCAACCAGTTTAAGCCAATCATTAATTTTGATGACTTGAGTCTATTTTACAAAAAAAACCCCACAAATCCCAATATATTCTTAACATTACATTTCTCAAATCTCACACAAGTACAATACTATGAAATACAGGTTTAAATCATATATATATATATATATATATATATATGAGGAAAAATGAGTAAAGAAAAGAAAAGTAAATGGATAAAATGAATTTAATCGATCACTTACACATGTGTTTCGGTCAGTTTATGTGTGTGAAAATATTTCGCACACATACAAGAATCGACCTTCATCAGAGTGAACATTTATTTTTATGAAAAAATACGTTTCCAAAAATCTCTGTTGTTTTTTTTTCCCAACGAATTTTTTCATAAAAATGAATATTCACTCTGATGAAGGTCGATTCTTGTATGTGTGCGAAATATTTTCACACACATAAACTGACTGAAACACATGTGTAAGTGATCGATTAAATTCATTTTATCCATTTACTTTTCTTTTCTTTACTCATTTTTCCTCATATTGTCGGATTCAATTCCTTTTCCATTTTACATATATATATATATATATATATATATATATATATATATATATATATATATATATATATATATATATATATATTCTCTATATATATATTCTCTATATATATATTTATATATATATATATATATTCTATTAATATATATTTTCTATATATATATATATAGTGTGTGGTGTGTGTGGTGTGTGTGTGTGTGTGTGTGTGTGTGTGTGTGTAGGTGTGTGAGAGAGAGAGAGAGAGAGAGTTTAAAAGTGGAATTGAATTTGACAATATGCTGAAAGGATACATAAATAAACTAAAGAAAATGTTGAATGGATAAAATTGGTTTAAGGAAGTACCAACACATTTTAAAATATTTAGAATAATAATAAATAGAATACAATGTGTACATGAACAAACTCCTGGCCGAAACACGTGTTAGTACTTCATTAAAACAATTTTACCCATTCAACATTTTCTTTCCTTATTTATTTATCCTTTCAACATATATATATATGTATATATATATATGTATATATATATAAGATTTATAAAGGTCCCAATTTTGGTTGAAATAAATTTATTATGGAATAACGGTGTTGAGGTTTTCCTTCCTTTTAAAGATAAATATTTCTCTCTTTATCTATCTATCTATCTATCTATCTACCACATTCTGCCCATCTGCTCTGTGTATAATCTAAAAAGATTATAATACATTGAGCTCCCTGTAGTGATTTAAAGATTCACTGTATTTATACATACTGGATCATACAATAATAATACAGTGTGTTTTAGAAATCACATATAGAATTATCTCTTACTACCAAGTTTTGGATACCTCACATCTATATATATATATATTATATATATATATATATATATATATATATATATATAATATATATATATATATATAGAGAGAGAGAGAGAGAGAGAGAGAGAGAGAGAGAGAGATAGATAGATAGATATGTAAAGAGACAGAGACAGAGACAGATAGAGAGGGAGAGAGAGGGAAGAGAGAGAGAGAGAGAGAGAGAGAGAGAGAGAGATGAACAAGAGTGGTTAGAAAAGGAAAATTTCTTTTTTATGTTATTTATTTTTCTGGTCTACTTTTCTTTCCTTTTTTTTTTTTTTTTTTTTTTTGACGTGTCTTAAACAAAAAAAATCGTTCTGCATGAATCGTCCCTCACCCTCCGTGGTAACCTTGGTTTCGATTAACAACAACCGAGCACTTTCTTTTCAAGCAATGTTATTTTCTTATTTTATTTTTTATTTTTTTTTTTTTTTTTTGGCTGTGATATTTCTTGTATCCAATTAAGAATGAAGTTTATTTCAAAATTTCAATCGGGGCAATTAAATGAGCCGCACTGAAGGTTGTATGCGGCGGTAAAACAAACCAAACCAACAAAGGGCGAATATATTATAGTATTATATGTATATATATATATATATATATAGCTGGTTTAAGCTCAGTCCGGTAGAACGTCCGCCTAGGAATCACAAGCGTTCGCTGGTTTCATACCTGGATATATGCAGTAAAGTGAGGAGCTGGAGGTAGGTGTGGCGCTTTTCTCAGACGCTAAAAATAATCTATTTTTTCTAGCGCTAGTGAAAAGGGGATAGACTCCCTTGCTGTACAACTGATACCAACATTAGGCCGCGCCCGCCAACTTTTTGCTTATATATATATATATATATATATATATATATATATATATATAAGTAAAGAAATAACAAAAGACTTAGAGATTTTGCATTATAGACTATTTCGGGGAGCTTAGACAAAATGTCTAATTCTCCCGACTCATCAGATGCGAATGATGAATTCTTTATTACTTTAAAGGCATTTGAAAATCAGATTTTTTTTTTCCTCCTTCCTTTTAAATTGTCCTGTCCTGCTCAGCTGTAGAGTAATAAAGATGTGAATAAAAATAGGAATAAAAATAAAAAATATAATAAACAACAATAATAAAAACCAAAGATATCTGACCGCTTGTCAGTAATTTGTTAGGAGTTACTGTTTAATTCAATTAATTCAGAATTCAGGGCCACCTCTGTTCACTTATTTAGTAGCTTTTGTTACCTTAATTTATTTTATATTTCTTTCCATGTCGCTCCAATATACACACACATACATACATATACAAACTTATATATATACACATATACATACACACATTAGATGAAGAAAATCTGTTTTCAAATGCCTTAAAGTAAATAAAGAATTCATCATTCGCACCTGATGGAGTCGGGAGAATTAGACATTTTGTCTAAGCTCCCCGAAATAGTCTATAATGCAAGATCTCTAAGTCTTTTGTTATTTCTTTAATTATAAATTTGCTCTGTGACTCTAACAATAAGAGCACACATTGAGTTCTCAAACTGCGAAAGTTTTTTAAAAAAAAACCTATGTCGTAAGGAAAGATTTCTTCTCTGGACTTTTTGATTATATATACTAGCAAATTTATGCACCCTCCGGGTGCAAGTTTTTAAGTTTTAATATAATAAAATATTCATGTTAAATTAGAAAGGCTAATAAAACTAAAAAAGAAAGCAGATAAAAAAGATTTGGAACAGAGGGGGTATTATTCGAAAAATAGAACAGCTTTGAAACTAACTCTTCCATCATTTTCCATTACTCCGTCTTTCATTGGTAAATTTTCCTAATTTAACTATTTAGTTAAAATAGGAATAACAGGATATTACCAATTATTTCTTCTTCTTAATGGAATTTCTTAAAAGATTTATCCCAGAGATTTTTGCTCATATTCAATTAAGATAAAAACCAAACAATTAGAAATCAATAATACTTAGCATATATTTATTAAAATCACATTTTTAATATCAATATGCAAATTAGCCTTCCCATTCACACTGTAAACCACTATTTTGTTTTATATATAAATACAAATTGCGTATTATTAGTATGTAGATATGGTCAAACAGTCTTAATAATGTAAAACAATTTATTATTCATTGAGGTTTAAAATAAAAACTAAAATCATGGAGAATGTGATGTAATAACTAAGGGAACTGTGAATTGAGTTAGTAATATAGTTTCAGTTACAGACAAACAAACACACAATTCTCCGTTATAATAAAGATATATAGTATATATATATTATATAGTATATATATAATATATGGGTAAATTTACCAGGGTTAATTAGTGTTAGGATGATTCTAAAGTGGGCCTTTTTTCTAACAACGGGAATGTTAAAGGTTGGTCTGGTCCGGTTTAGAGCTCAATGTTCAATAATTCTGTACAGAACAATATATTTGGTAAAGGAAAAAGGCTTACAATCGGTTCATACCTGCAGTTATAGATTCCTATTTCTACCCATATGTATATTGTATATATATTTAAGCTTCATTCAGACTGCCAATTTTATTGAAATGGTAACAGATATTTCATGGGAAATTTTTATATATTTTGGGGGATTTCTGAATAAACACTGGTTTTAGTTATTATCATAACATTAGGGCGGCGTTTATGTCCATGAGCCAGTTAAGGCGGGTGTGTTATATGATGGGTCTTTCATCTTCTTAAGTGTGGGTTCGTTTCCTTCTGCATGAATCGTCCCTTCAACTCCTTCCGTGGTAACCTCTGTTTCGATTAACAACAAGCCAGCACTTTTCTTTCAACAAATGTTTTATTTTTCTTTTTTTACATTTTTTTTTTTTTTTTTTTTGGCTGTGATAAATTCTAGCAGTTGTCAACGCAGAGAGAGATAGAAAGAAGGTTACAATAACAGAGTTTGCTTAAATTAGATACGCTAAGCTTGTGGGTTCGTTTCCTTCTGCATGAATCGTCCCTTCAACTCCTTCCGTGGTAACCTCTGTTTCGATTAACAACAAGCCAGCACTTTCTTTCAACAAATATTATT
>CM042181.1:14645584-14648084 GCA_023376005.1 Doryteuthis pealeii
GTCTATTTCTATCTATTTCAGTCTGTATCTATCTATCTATCTATCTATCTATCTATCTCAGTCTGTCAGTCCTATCTCTATCTATCTATCTATCTATCTATCTATCTCAGTCTGTTCCTTATCTATCTATCTATCTATCTATCTATCTATCTATCTCAGTCTGTTCCTTATCTATCTATCTATCTATCTATCTATCTCAGTCTGTTCCTTATCTATCTATCTATCTATCAACCTATCTATCAATCTATCTATCTTACAACTTCTATCAGTGTTTCTTATCGATCTATTTATCTATCTATTTGCCTGTCTGTCTGTCTATTTCTATCTATTTCAGCCTATTTATTATGTCTATCTATCTATCTATCTATCTGTCTGTCTGTCTGTCTGTCTGTTTATCAATATATCTTATATAGACACACAGGGATATTTTTTTTATGGAATTTATTTTTTAATTGTTCTCAACTAGTTTCGAAATCGTCAGGAGAAAATCTCTTATGATATCAACGCTTCATTATTTAACAATTCCTTATCTATCTATCTATCTTCTATCTATCTATCTATCTATCTATTCCAGTCTGTTTCTTATCTATATATCAACCTATCTATCAATCTATCTATCTTACAACTTCTATCATTGTCCCTTATCTGTCTATCTATCTAGCTGTCTATCTATTTGCCTCTCTGTCTATTTCTATCTATCTATTTCAGCCTATTTCTTGTCTGTCTATCTATCTATCTATTAATCTGCCTGTCTATCTATCTATCAATCCGCCTGTCTATCTATCTATCTATCTTATATAGAGAAATAGGAGGGCACCTTCCGTGGTGTAATGGTTAGCGAGCTAGATTCGCAGACTATTATTAGTGAGTTCGATTCTCACTGGGTGCCCCATAATCTGGCCTTGTGCCACATCTAAGCTATGCTTAGTAAATAATTATATAGAGAAACAGGGATATTTCTTTTATGGAATTTATTTTTTAATTGTTCTCAATTAGTTTCGACATCGTCAAGAGAAAATTTCTTATGATATCAACGCTTCATTATTTAACTATATTGTTTACATTTCATTCGCTTTAGCTGTCATATTTAGAGCACACAAGCCTTTCCTTTTGTCGCAATGTCGGTTAAGATCCTGCTTAATCATTCTTTTTTTTCCTTTTTTTTTTGTTGCTTTTTTTTCTTTTTCTTTTTTTTTTGTTTGTTTTTGTTTTTGCGTTACTTCTTTTGGACCATATTACCTTTAGGCACCCCTTTTTGATCTCGATTAAGAAAGGACATGTTTTTCATTTGCACCGTCAATATCTGGTTGCTTTAACAGACGATTTTTAGATTTTTTTTTTAATTATAAAACTAAACCCTAACACTAACCCCTAACCCTAGCCCCTAACCCTAACCCCTAACAAACAACCGGATATTGACGGTGTAAATGAAAAACGTCCTTTCTTAATCAAGATCAAAAAGGGGTGCCTAAAGGTAATATGGTCCCTTCTTTTTCTTCTGGTTACATTCTTTTTCTGACTCACCTTCGAAAACAAGAGCCTGTGCTATTGTATTAGAATCGTCCCGGATTTCTACCCACAATAACTAATATACATATATATATATATATAAAGTCGGGGTGGCCTAATGTCGGTATCAGCCTAACAGAGGGAGTCTGTCCCCTTTTCACTAGTGCTAGACCAAGGAGATTATTTTTAGCGTCTGAGGTGGAGCGACACACCTACCATCAGCTCCTCACTTTACCGCACATATCCCTGTGCTCAACAGCAACAATATATATATATATATATATATATATATATATATATATATATTTCTATCAATTTCTGACCAAAACCCACAACATAAGTAGCACCTCTACGACAAAACCACGTTACGGGACCGATCAGTCAGACAGATAATGTATCTATTTTTAATCTATTCTTGCTGCTGCTGCTGCTGCTGCTGCTGTTGTTGTTGTTGTTGTTAAGTAGGAGGGAGGAAGAGAAGGGGGAGGAGATGCCAAGTCAACAAATAAACAAAGTTGTTAAAGATATTCAACATCTGTACGAAAAGACTACAAAACCTACTTTGACGAATTAACCAAAAAAAAAAAATGGCGAATCATAGCCAAATGGCAAAGAGACGCTGTGTATTTATTCCAATCTAAATCACACACACAACCTCACCAACCCACCACTGCCCCCCCCCACACACACACCTGCCCCAGAATAAGTTAGTTTATCCATTTGTTTACTTGGGGTTTTTTTAAGCGGGGGGAAGGGGCGTGTTTTTTAGATCGTCATCCCGGCAGTCGTTTAATGGGATCTTTTCCCCGCCTTTTTTTTTCTAAAAGAAAAAGGCTCGGGGCCATCAAGCTTCCATTGAAATTATTTGGCGCCATTTGTTAGTGACGTCACCCCGACGGATTTTCTTTTGGCGCGAAAAGCTGTGTTTTTGGCGGGAAAGCGTTCCAGCTTCTTCTTCTTTTTCCTTAATGTTCATTGCAGACGATAATCA
>CM042181.1:14653084-14683084 GCA_023376005.1 Doryteuthis pealeii
ATACGCTGGGTTGGCGGGGGCCGGTATCGAACTAGGTAAGTGTGGCACTCCACCTCCTTGGTCTAGCGCTAGTGAAAAAGGGATATACTCCCTCGCTGTCTGGCTGATACCGACATTAGGCCGCCCCGACGACTTTTACTTTATAAATGAGTATATGATTTTTTGTCAAAATCGTTAATACATAGAATAAAGAACAATCCTGTGTTATATACATTCAAAATTTGAGTAAGCAATTTTTAAAATTGTTTTTTACTCTCGTCCTTTTTTCAGTAAAAAGAAGTTGACTAAAAAAAATACAAATAAATAAATACTTATGATTTTGTGTAAATTATGTGTAAAATATTCAAAATAATTATTTAATCCATAATTAATAGATGCATACTATTGAAGTCAGTCAGTCAGTCTAGTTGGTTTGAATAGCAGCAACTAGCTAAGCACAACTGGAGCAGTGTCCAAGACAGTTGGTATTTATAGAAATCAAGAATGGTCCATTCATGCATTTGGGTGATTCCATTCCTTGAGTTCTGATTGGCTGCTTGGTTTCAATGATATTGTGAAGTTTTATAAATACCCTGTCATTCTGCAGTAGAATTGCAATAGACGGGTTTGTATTAAGTTACAACCGCTTGTTGCCGTGTCTTACCAATTCGACGGTAATTGGAACTTAGTTTGATTATTCTTCACATACAACATTTTATTTGAGGGGGACAGAACTAAGTTTTTATTTCAATTTTTTTTTTTACTCCTTTAATAAATTTTATGATTTTGTTCTATTTCTCTGGACACATAGCGTAGTGGATAAAGGAGTTAGGTTAAGACAGTTCTAAGTGACAGTTATCTCTAGACTGCGGGTTCAATCCTGGTCAGGGGCAGCAGTAACATAGAATAATAGTTAACAAAGCTTAATACCTGTAGTCCAGCTATGGTTAGCGGAATGAGAACAGGATATCCCCGTGGACTGAATAAAGGGTTAGGTTCAAAGTTACGTGATGGCTCCCGATTACGACAAGAAAGTTCCAGAGTTCGAAAAGAAGGTTCCCGAGTCCGAGAAGGTTCCCGAGTTCGACAAGAAATACCCGTAGAAGGTCGGAGGGCACAGCGGCCGAAACGTTGTACAGATAACAATGAAGATGAGGCCAATAGTCCGAATAATGCAGATAATACTTATTGAGGATTTTGCTTACCTATGATACAAACCCTCTAATATTGAATTTTTAACTCCCACCCCTATTCAGGCAATATCTTTCAAAAATGCAACTTTACACCGGCCGGAGGGGGTGTCTTTTTTGTTTTGTGTCTTTTTTTTTTTTTTTTTTTGCTAGTAATAGATAATATGATATCAAATAGACCATAAAGAAGGAGCGGTTAAATCGAACTTAACGGACCTAAATTCCACCATTATATGTCACCCCGCCGAAAGAAAAAATACCAAAAATCAGGGAATTAACAGAATTTAATGATATTTTCAGTGTTAATATATTAATGAATAAAAGATATAATGCACTAGTTATTTTATTTAAAAACTTTTTTTTCGGGTCAGTTGACTTTGAACCACGCATCTTTGAGAATCTTTGTTACACCTCAAAGATACGTGGTTCCAATGAGGATTAATCCGAAAGTGAACGTTTACGACGATGTCAAGTCCAGCAAGTTAGTCACTACGGGAACTTCTTCATTTTTTTTTTTTTTTACATCCCCAAGATATGCCACGGAAGAAATGCTTTGTGGTAATGAATTTATATATATATATATATATAATATATATATGGGAGAAATATGAGGAGGTTAATCGGACAATATGTGGAGAAAATATCATATTCGAGTCCTAAAAAAGGTCTAAATGACCGAAACGTTGAATCGTCGACAATAAACATCCAGTTTTCGTAACATCCCGTGTTTGTCTACTTTTCTCCATATATATATATATATATATATATATATATATATTATATATATATAATATACCCAAGCGTGTTGGTAGATCCTTGCGGAGAAAAAAACCAGCAAATAGTTTGATTGTAAAAATATAGTACCAAACATCAACCGGGGAGAAAAAAAAATTGAAAAAAAGAAAGGACTAAGATATTCGTACCAACAAAAAATAATCTATTGGTACAGTATTTGGCCAAAAGAAAAAACAATTTATATGTATATATATGTATATAAGATATATATATATATTCATATAACCGCTAGGAGAAGCTAATCTGTAAAAAGTGCTCGATACCTAAGTAGAGCCAAGTAATATATATATATATATATATATATATATATATATATATATATATATATATATATATATATATATATATATATATATATATATATATATATATATATATATATATATATATATATATATGGAAATCTATTACATTTGTTCACGTGGTGTTATGGTTAGCAAGCTAAATTTGCAGACCATTGTAAGTGAGTTCGATTCTCACTGGGTGCTCTTTATTGCTGGCCTTGTGCCACATCTAAGCTAAGATATTACATTAGCTATGGGCACTATGGGCACGGAAGGGAAGATAAAAATGATATTATTTGAAATAATTACCAAAAATCACGGAATTGCCCAATTTTAATGACACTTTCACAACTTTATTCATTAATGACTTAATATTATAATGAATAGTTTATGTTGTAGAGTAGCTAGCACCCCTCCAGCACACCCAAGATGGACTGGTTCATAGCCTTAAAGTGTCTACGAATTAAGGACTTCGACAGTGGATTAATAAGCTGATTAATATTCTGACTGATCTTACTGGGTTTGAGTAAACCACATTTGACCCTCCTCTATTTCTTGTAAGTTGTCTTTGTTAATTGTTTTGTAACTTATTGTTCTGTGTTTTGTATGTATCCGTTAGCATCAGATACTGGTACTGAATAAATGTATTAAGCACTCAATTTGACCCTCCTCTATTTCTTCTAAGTTGTTATCTTAATTGTTTTGTAACTTATTGTTCTGAGTTTTTGTATGTATCCGTTAGCATCAGATACTGGTACTGAATAAATGTATTAAGCACTCAATTTGACCCTCCTCTATTTCTTCTAAGTTATCTTCTTAATTGTTTTGTAACTTATTGTTCTGTGCTTTGTATGTATCCGTTAGCATCAGATACTGGTACTGAATAAATGTATTAAGCACTCAATTTGACCCTCCTCTATTTCTTCTAAGTTATCTTCTTAATTGTTTTGTAACTTATTGTTTTGTGCTTTTGTATGTATCCGTTAGCATCAGATACTGGTACTGAATAAATGTATTAAGCACTCAATTTGACCCTCCTCTATTTCTTCTAAGTTATCTTCTTAATTGTTTTGTAACTTATTGTTCTGTTTTTGTATGTATCCGTTAGCATCAGATACTGGTACTGAATAAATGTATTAAGCACTCAATTTGACCCTCCTCTATTTCTTCTAAGTTATCTTCTTAATTGTTTTGTAACTTATTGTTCTGTGCTTTTGTATGTATCCGTTAGCATCAGATACTGGTACTGAATAAATGTATTAAGCACTCAATTTGACCCTCCTCTATTTCTTCTAAGTTATCTTCTTAATTGTTTTGTAACTTATTGTTCTGTGCTTTTGTATGTATCCGTTAGCATCAGATACTGGTACTGAATAAATGTATTAAGCACTCAATTTGACCCTCCTCTATTTCTTCTAAGTTATCTTCTTAATTGTTTTGTAACTTATTGTTCTGTGCTTTTGTATGTATCCGTTAGCATCAGATACTGGTACTGAATAAATGTATTAAGCACTCAATTTGACCCTCCTCTATTTCTTCTAAGTTGTTATCTTAATTGTTTTGTAACTTATTGTTCTGTGCTTTTGTATGTATCCGTTAGCATCAGATACTGGTACTGAATAAATGTATTAAGCACTCAATTTGACCCTCCTCTATTTCTTCTAAGTTATCTTCTTAATTGTTTTGTAACTTATTGTTCTGTGCTTTTGTATGTATCCGTTAGTACCAGATACTGGTACTGAATAAATGTATTAAGCACTCAATTTGACCCTCCTCTATTTCTTCTAAGTTATCTTCTTAATTGTTTTATAACTTATTGTTCTGTGCTTTTGTATGTATCCGTTAGTACCAGATACTGGTACTGAATAAATGTATTAAGCACTCAATTTGACCCTCCTCTATTTCTTCTAAGTTGTTATCTTAATTGTTTTGTAACTTATTGTTCTGTGCTTTTGTATGTATCCGTTAGCATCAGATACTGGTACTGAATAAATGTATTAAGCACTCAATTTGACCCTCCTCTATTTCTTCTAAGTTATCTTCTTAATTGTTTTGTAACTTATTGTTTCTGTTTTTGTATGTATCCGTTAGTACCAGATACTGGTACTGAATAAATGTATTAAGCACTCAATTTGACCCTCCTCTATTTCTTCTAAGTTATCTTCTTAATTGTTTTGTAACTTATTGTTCTGTGCTTTTGTATGTATCCGTTAGTACCAGATACTGGTACTGAATAAATGTATTAAGCACTCAATTTGACCCTCCTCTATTTCTTCTAAGTTATCTTCTTAATTGTTTTATAACTTATTGTTCTGTGCTTTTGTATGTATCCGTTAGCAGATACTGGTACTGAATAAATGTATTAAGCACTCAATTTGACCCTCCTCTATTTCTTCTAAGTTGTTATCTTAATTGTTTTGTAACTTATTGTTCTGTGCTTTTGTATGTATCCGTTAGCACCGGATACTGGTGTTGAATAAATATATCAAGCACTCAATTTGACCCTCCTCTATTTCTTGTAAGTTGTCTTATTAATTGTTTTGTAACTTATTGTTCTGTGTTTTTGTATGTATCTGTTAGTATCGGATACTGGTACTGAATAAATATATTAAGCACTCAATTTGACCCTCCTCTATTTCTTGTAAGTTATCTTCTTAATTGCATTGTAACTTAAATTTTGTGTTTTTGTATGTATCCGTTAGCACCGGATACTGGTACTGAATAAATATATTAAGTACTCAATTTCTTCTTTTAATAAAAAAAAATTTAATTAAAAAAAAATCTTTTCAGAATGTAGGGGGTGGGTTGACTTTTGGTCCTTTGTGAAACTATAAGGTTCACATACCCCATGTGATCACTATTATGTCCTGGTACGGCACCCACTGTGAACGTATGAGGAATGTGACCCTATATGCTTCGCATACGTACCCCACTGATACTATATTGTCCATAGTACCAAATGGTACGTGTCACATACGCACTAGTGAGAGTGAGTATTCTTTGGTAAGAACTTTCTTTGGGGAGAGAGAGAGACTTATCGTGAAAGATATTAGAGAGAGATTAGACTTACTTGCAGAGCTTCTACCATGTCCGCCGGCTTTTTCTAATTGTGCTTCTACGAGCTAAGGTTGATTTGGTCAAAATAAAAGGAATTACAAAAGACAAGACATCTATTTTGCGACTTGATCAAGTAATTATTTATTTTAATTTCATCCATGATCACTGTACGGGGAAGATCAGTGCCTTAGCCCATCTTCACCCGTCGACGACAGACTCAAGCTTCCGTCTTCACCCGCCGCGACCAGACTCCAACTCTTTACTTGGATAAATTGAAATTTTTAATATAATCATTATTATTATTATTATTATATTATTATTATTATTATTATTATTATTATTATTGTTGTTGTTGTTGTTTTTCTTATTTTTACATTTTCTTTTCTTAAAGTCTTTTTTAACTTTTAACAAACTATCCTAATTAATAATTAGGTTAGTTTTAATTAATTAGTAATTAATTAAAAGAACGCCAATCAACCCATAACACTTATAGTGTTATACCTTGGAAGAAAAAAAATCCAATCCCTAATTTTTACATTTCTACGCAGATCAAATCCTGAGGAACGCATAGATAAATAAATAACTAAAAAGAATTCAATAGCCGAAAAGTTTATTTTAAAATTTATTCAAGTTATTTTCTTAAAATTCAAAAAATAATGTGTAAAAAAATCTTCAGCAATTTTTTACGGTGGAGCCGAAACAGGTATGGTGTGGAAAGAGGTTCGGGTGTTTTAAAGTTTTAAAGGTCGCTGGATATTCTCGGTGCGTGTTCCTAGGGTTTTCGCTTTTAACCCCATTTTATTTGGTGGTCGCGCTGAAAAGGAAGGATTTTTTTTAAATATCAAATTGTCCATCTGATGGTCGATTTTTCACTTTTTTTAAATATCAAATTGTCCATCTATGCAAAAGTTGTGTGTTAGTATACTGAATACTGATACCAAAAATTAGATCTTTTACTTGTACCATTGTTTGAGGAAATAGCATCAAAGATCGTTTGTTAAAATTTACATAAAAATCCTTGTTTTTACAACATTTGGCCTAGAAAGTGGTGTTGGTGGTGATGGGGTGGGGGACATATTTTCAATTTGAATTCTATTTATAATATTTAATTCGTTTTATTTTAATAAAATAAAATAACATTTTCTGATTTAAATATTGAAAACGGTAAATTTTCTAACCAATTTCTTGGCCAAATGGTGTAAAAACAAGAATTTTTAGTGCATTTTAGTAGACGATCTTTGATGCTATTTCCTCAAATAATGGTGCAAGTAAAAGATCTAATTTTTGGTATCAGTATTCAGTATACTAACACTGAACTTTCGCATAGATGGACAATTTGATATTTTTAAAAAGTGAAAAATCGACCTACCCTATTGCCCAACCCGTTCACCACAGATAAGATGTGACACAAGGTCGCAAGTGTGGGGGATTCAGCGGTGATCGAACTCGCTATTCATTAGTAACGGATCTGCGGGCCTATTACGCCACGGTGAGCTGCACAAGAATGCTACCTGTAAGTAAAGTCTTCGGGGTGGCCTAAAGTCAAACAGCAAGGGAGTCTATCCCTTTTTCAGTAGCGCTAGACCAAGAAGATTGTTTTCTTAGCGTCTGGGGTGGAGTGCCACACCTACCATCAGCTTCTCACTTTACCGCACAGATCCCTGTGCTACTTGTACGTTATACGTATCGAACCCGGAACCTTGTGGTTTCTAGTCGGACAATCTACCGACTGAGCTAAACCACACAAGAAAGCAAGTGTACGGCCACCTGCCCCTATCACATAATATATCCGAGTGAGATGAACAATACATGCTGGACACTGCTGGAATAGCAAGAACGAACTCATAAGCGATGTTCTCCTGTAGAAACCAGTACATGGGCACGCCAGTGCGGGTCGTCTAGCAAAGACCAGCTCTGTGCGGATTCTGGATGCTGCACAGAGAACCTCCGAGGACAATCGATGATAGGGACGGTTGGTGAGAGATTGTCATGGATATCCGTGCTATTAACGTGACATGATGATAATGATTACACCACGATGAGACGCCCGTTGCCTTATAGGCAAGAATATGAAATAAAAATTATTCACCAAGAAAGATAACTCGGAAAACAAAATAGAGAGTTATTTCCCTTGCATTATAAAATTGGACTTTTTTAATTTGGTAGTTATTTGCTTCAGCCTGAGCGATTCCTGTTGTTTAATGGTTAGGAAGGTAAATTAGCGAGACTATTAGTGAGTTCGATGCTCATTAGGAGGCTCCATACTTCTGGCCTTGTGCCACAACTTGTTAAGCTTAGTAAATAAATTATTTGTTTAAGCTTTGTCAAGTCCAGCATGTAACTTTTAGATTGCTTACAAAAACATGTGTCGCGAAGCGGTCACCCATCTCAGTGCTAAACAGGCTCATCGAAGCTTAACTTCGGTTAATAAATAACATAAAGAATAATATAACTAGCAGGACCTGTGATATGCCACAGTATGATGATTTGATTATTACAACGTTTCATATGTTTACTTAAAAGCTATTGCTAAATAGTTCAATATGTAAAAAAGTATAATAATCTTGATTCAACTCTCTCTCTCTCTCTCTCTCTCTCTCTCTCTCTCTCTCTCTCTCTCTCTCTCTCTCTCTCTCTCTAATCTACGCTACTCTCTCTCTCTCTCTCTCTCTCTCTCTCTCTCTCTCTCTCTCTCTCTCTCTCTCTCTCTCTCTCTTTCTTATTTTATTTTTTTCTGTGCAGCATATCCCTTTTCTTCCCTTTCTTTCTCTATGATAAGAACGGAATGTCCATTTTATACTTGAGGTGATAACACTCATAAGAAATAAGAATTCGGCGGATAAGCAACACCAGATAATCATGATTTACATTTTTTTTTTGCATTTAATCTTGGACGATTTGGTCGGTCTCATTTTTTGACCAGAGAGTGTTGCAAGATGATGTACTTTTTTTTATAGATCTTCCCAAATTAACGACGCACCCCCACCCCCAACACACATCATCAAATTGCAAAAAGCAAATAAAGACAATCGCATATCATCATCCTCATCTGTGAGGATTAAAATAGAATTAAAATTAAATTAAAATAGAAAAAAAAACTTCCATGCGCCTTCACCGGAAGAACCCTCCGCGCATGTGCGAGAAAATGGACCGACTTCCGGCCCCCAAGATAATCTCTTGGCCATTCTAGTTTTGGCCTCAACTCTGTGTAGTCGCTACAATTGGGGAGATATTCCTTTGCCACTTGGTGGCTATGACCGGTGAATAAAGCCTAAGTCATACAACCAACTTCCGTCTTTGTTTCTTTCTCTTTCGTTCCTTGAATTCCTTCCATTTCAGCGCGACCACCAAATGAGAAAGGGTTAAAAGCAAACACCCTAAGAAGACGCAACTAGAATATCTAACTACCTATTATAACCTAAAACTCTAAACCACTTGCCACCCTATACATCAAATCATGCTGAAAGCAGGGATTCTCATGACACTCTCGTGCTACGTATCCCTATCTGCCATCGCTCCATGCAATTCCTCCGCTTAGCATCCAGTATCCGCACCGAGCTGATCAATGTAATTTTTTTGCTAGTCGGTTGGTAAAATTGCTGGTATAATTATATCTAAAATTCATTAATTCAAATGGATTAGAAAAGACATGGCTGAACTTGCACAAAGGTGTCAAAATTAGATTTACCCAGAAAAAAACAGAACACAAATTATTTATTAATTTTCCCATTAAACTAACCTTAAACCCCAACCCCGACCCTAACCCCTAACCCCTAACCCCTAACCCTAAACCTAAACCCCCTAGTTAAAATTAACAGTTTTATTAGAAAATTTGTGGGTTCTGTTTTTTCTGGGTCACCGGTATACAGGGTGACCCAGAAAAAACAAAACCCAAATTATTTATTCATTTTCCCATTAAACTAACCCTAAACCCTAAACCTAAACCTAACCCTAACTCTAACCCTAAACCCTAGACCCCCATAGTTCAAATTAACAGTTTTAATACCAAATTTGTGGGTTCTGTTTTTTCTGGGTCACCCTAATTTTGACACCTTTGTGCAAGTTCAGCCAAAGCCATATATGTAAGTTCGTAGCTCAGTGGTATCGGAAAACCGATAGTCAAATTATCTTCCCCTACTGCTAGGGGGCGAATCGCAAACACGAGGTTGGCGGGAGAATCAAACCCCTACACTTATCTGAAGGCAGTCGACCTGAGAAGTCACCTTAACAGGGGCTCCATCCACCGCCCACTTCAAAGGACAGTTAACCAGTCGCTCAAAAAAGCACTCTCCAACACTTTTATTTGATCAGGACGGACGCGTCTCAAAGCACTCCCCAATACTTTATTTATCCTAAGAACTTTCACCAGAAGAGACGTCTCAACAGCACTCCAAACGACAGCGAATAGAACCCTCCCTTTCAAGTGCCACTTCACCAATGAACTGTTAATTTCACCTCTCAAGATAAGTCTCGTAGCAAATGCCATTAAAATTTGCAACAATTTTGTACCTTTGTTAATATATGTGTGTAATTTTCATTTGTGTTGTTTTTCTTCTTTCGTCCCAAACAACTGCCGGCCACCGGGTGATTAAGAGCTCCCTACGACCTCGTAATTCCTCTTAGTGGTTAGAGCACTGGTCTTGTAAACTAGAGGTCATGTGTTCGATCCTCATTGGTGGCAAATTGGTGCATATCGTTTAGAATTGGTTATCGTGAATTGCTTAGTTTAAATGGATTAGAAAGGGAAACAGACATGCCGCCATGGCACAGTGGTTAACAATTCCCATGCTGGATTTGAAATCAGGCAGGTGATGCTCTAACACCCTCTTTTAAATATTACAGCACCCAATATATATATATATATATATATATATATATATATATATATATATATATAACAAGGTTTGTTTGGAATGGCTTTTTGCCGATAATTTTTGGGAGAATAAGTGCTTAATTGGAGTCGTACCTAATTTTGAAAATTAATTAATTAATAATGAATTAGGCGGGAATACCTATTAAACAAATCGAGAAAAATCAATCTCTGTATGTACATTTCGGCCTATTAGGCCTCATCAGCAGAGCTATAGATCGGAAGACCGCCCTGTGCGTGATTTGAAACCGGACTGCCAAGCTGACAGGCCGATCCCATAACCCCTACACTAAACGGACTTCTTAGATTTTATGATTTGTTTAGAGTAGGTTAATATTCCTCTTCTAGTGACTTTTATTACACGACGATATGATAAGTTGTAAACAAGGCCGAAATGTACATACAGAGATTGATTTTTCTCGATTTGTTTAGCCATACATTTAATAGGTATTCCGCCTAATTCATTATTAATTAATTAATTTTCAAAATTAGGTACGACTCCAATTAAGCACATATATATATATATATATATATATATATATATATATATATATATATATATATTCAGTGGATTTAACCCTGAAGATCCTCATGGTAAAACTCGAGTAGGTTATATCTTGTACCCATTTTATTAAAAAAATTTCTCTACTTAGTATTGAACGCTTTGTGTTTGTTATATCGCTGACTTACCCTCCCCCCTGAATTCCACACTTACTAACCATCGTGACCAAATTCACCGGTAAGTCAACTTTTCCTTTATATATATATTATATATATATATATATATATATATATACTAGCAAATATATGCACCCTCCGGGTGCAAGTAATTAAGTTTTAATGTAATAAAATATTAATATTAAATTAGAAAGGCTAATGAAACTAAATAAGAATGCAGATAAAAAGATTTGAAACAGAGGTGTGTAAAATCGAAAAAGAGAAAACACCTGAAAGTTACTCTTCCATCACTCCCGTCTTTCATTGGTAAATTTTCCTAATTTAACTCTTTTGTTAAATTAGGAAGTAAATAATAAAATTACAGTTATTTCTTCTTGTTAATGGATTTCTTTTAAGATTTATCCCCGGGAATTTTGCTCATATTCATTAAGATAAAACCAAATAATTAGAAATCAATAATAAGTACATATTTATTAAAATCAATTTCTTAATATCAATATGCAAATTAGCCTTCCCATTCAAACTGTGAACCGCTATTTTGTTGTATATATAAATACAATTACATGTTAGTAGATATGGTCAACAGTATTATTAATATAAAACAATTTTATTAATAATAATATTGAGGTTTAATTGAAAATAAAATCATGGAAAATGGGACGTAAATAATTAAGGGAAATTGTGACTTTAGTAGTGATATAGTTTCGGTTACAGACAGAAAAAACACACAATCTCCATTATAATAAGTTATATATATATATATTAAGATATATAGTTAATCCTAGATGAGACTGCTTTCCTTTTTCATAGCGCTAATACTCTTGGGAAGGGTATGTATCCAACTATTCTCCCTCCTGCTATGGTTTAGTACTCGGGCAGATTTAGCTCTTTAACCCTGGCTAAGTACCCAATCTAGGAGAAGGAAATATCTGAATTTCCACCTGTTAAACTCCGTTTAAGCAATTGACCTTGTGTCACACCCAGCTCGTCTGGAGAGGTTGGCTAAAGACGCGTGTGTGTGTGTGTATGTGTGTGTGTGTCTGTCTGTCACGTCGTATAAGTTAAATCGGATCTATTAATAATGGAGATTCGCTTCCGGTTTTTGTCTGTAACAAAAACTACGTCACTGCCTACGTCACACTGCCTAAAATCTTCATAAATAGAATACACTCAAAATTTGAGCATGCAATGTTAGACAGTCCTCATTGTTTTTTTAAACAAGTTTTAATATATACATGCCTGGTATTATCTATCTATATATAATTTGTTTTATTTTAATATATATTTAAAGTTATCAGAACTAAGTTTCCATTTCAATTTTTTTATATTTTTTACTCCTTTAATAAATTTATTTTATTTTTTATTCCTTTAATGAATTTGATGATTTTACTTTACTTATGATACAAACTTTCTGATATTAAATATTCAACTCCCACCCCCCACCCCCCGCAGGCAATATTTATTTTACGTCGCCCAGAGGGCGTTTTTTATTTTGCTAGTAATAATAATAATATAACTAATATATAACTAGAAGTGCACGTTAAGATGTTGTAGTTCACAATTTGATCTCGCATGCACGACTACTGAATAATGCGGTTGATTCTCACCGGGCGTCCTATACTAGTGTCATTGTGTCAAATTTTAAAAAAGAGTCTAGAAAAGGTCTGTAAAGCTTTGTAATTTTGCCACAGCACCGCAGAGACGACCTCAAAAATAGGCAGGTGACGAGCACCTGACGCAAGCAGTCGCACACACACGTTTCTATTGTCTTTTTGTCCTTTTCTTTTCTCTTTTTTAATTCCTTTCATTAAAGCCCACCTGACGATGCGATAGGTAAGGGGGGTCGAGGTAGGAAGTTTACCTGTTGTTTTGTCTGTGTGTGTGTGTGTGTGTGTGTGTGTGTGTGTGTGTGTGGAACCGGCACCACCCTCTCTATCTGCATATCACTTCCCCCACCCACCGCTTCTGACCTACTCTTTTCTTCTTTCTTCTTTCTTTTTTCTTTCTTTCTTTTTTTAGGGCAAAAACAAAGAAGGGCTCATCTACCTGTTAACCCCTCAACCCCCAAAAATACACCACCACCCTAATTAACCCGACAGTAGGCCCCCCTCCGACCCTTACCGACAATTTATTTACTTTAGAAATTTAAATCTTTTTAATCTAAAAAGTGTAGAAATTTTAACCTTTAGTTTCAAAATTCCTAGCATAAAATTGTGCGTGCGCATTATCTGAAATGAACTTAATTGTTATTAAGCATAAAGCATGCAGTTGTATTGTTTTAGAAAAGTTTCTAAGATTTGTGTATTTCGCACGGAATTATTGTTTCAAAGTGAAAGTCAGTTGGCTAAATTCCTAGTATGATTGTTATTAAGAACACATTTTATGATATATTTGTGTTAAAGCATGCAGTTGTATTGTTTTAGAAAAAGTTTCTAAGATTTGTTTATTTTGCACGGAGACTTTCAAAATGGCTACCGGCTTTGTTTCAAAGTGAAAGTCAAGGGAGGTTACTCTAATTGCCTTATTTGCTAGGAATTTTGACAATTAAAGGTGAAAATTACCAAAAGTGTTTACACCTTCAACCGTTTTTAATTAATTAATAATAATAATAATAATAATAATAATAATAATAATAATAATACTTGGACCTTGCCAGAGAACTGAGAAAACTGTGGAACATGAAGGTGAAGGTTGTGCTAATTGTAATTGGTGCCCTTGGAACGGTCCCCCAGGGATCTGGAAAATAATTCGGATGGATTGAACATCAGTGGAAGAATCGAGGCTATCCAAATTACAACATTGTTAAGATCGGCTAGAATACTCAGAAGAGTCCTGGAGACCTGAAGAGACTTGCTGGCACTTAGTTTCCTGTGAACCACCGGCTACGGCAGGAGTGAAAAACCCGAGAATAATAATGGGTTATACTTGAAATTAATTATTGAATCCAACGGTAGACACATTAGTCTCAGTTGTTTGTGTTAGTATTGCAATGTATAATTTAAATTAAATTTGGTTTTAAAAAAATTATTTTTCAACATTAAATATATAGTAATTTGGGGATTTTTTAAAGCAATACGTAATTAAAACAACCTTAATCCCCAAACCCCTAAACCGTAACCCAATTCGCAAAAAAGTTAATTCATACATTGGGTTAAACTATCATGTATCACCAATAAGTTTCCGTTTTAATTTTGAGGACGATTTGCAAGTTTAACCTAATAATGATAATAATGATATTGCTGCAATCAGCTAAAATACTCAGAAGAGTCCTGGAGACCTGGGGAGACTTGTTGTCACTCAGATTCCAGTTGTTATAGACATAAATATAGATATCTCCCGATTCACAAAATTCAGCCTGTACAGGGTGACCCAGAAAAAACAGAACCCTAATTATTCATTTATTTTCCCATTAAACTAACCCTAAACCCCAACCCTAACCCTAACTCCCCCCCCAGCTAAAATTAATAGTTTTAATACAAAATTTGTGGTTTTTCTGGGTCACTCTGTATACAGGTGACCCAGAAAAACAGAACCAAATTAATTATTTTCCCATTAAACTAACCCTAAACCCCAACCATAACCCTAACCCTAATCCTAACCCTAAACCTTAATTTATTTGTTTAATTTAACAGTTTTATTACAAAATTATGGGTTCTGTTTTTTCTGGGACAGTAGTTCATAATTACCTAAATTATTAATGAATATAATTATTATAATATCGATAATAATTAATAATAAATAATAATAATTAATCATAAATAAATAAAAACTTAATAATAAATTTAGTAAATAGTACATAATAATTAACTTAGTAATAATATTATTTGACCGAAACTAGTTAAAATTTTATTAGTAATACTAAACTAAACTGTTAACAACATTAGCACTTTCATTTTTCAATTTGACATAATCCAAAATAAAAGTCAGGTGTGTTTAAATTGGAGGTGGGGTCGAAGTTATTTTTATGTGTGTGTGTGGTATCTCCTCCCGACCCCCAACCCTGAAGCACTTTCAACGCCTTCTTAACAGTGTCGTATGGTAGAGATATATACACCAATACAAAGGGACGTTATTAAGAAGTTTGGATGTCTTTCCTTAGTGGTAAGATAGATTTATCGGACTTTTGTTGTTAATTTAAATTAATTAATGAAAAAGAACAAAAAACAGCAAGTGGTTGTTTTTAATTAAAAGAAAAGAAAAAAAGTAATTAAGAATGGCTGACGATACGACTAGTCTTCTTGCTGACAATAAAACTGCGGCCGCCTCACCAACACCAGAAAGAAGTGGGTTTTATGGAGATGCACCCGTCGAAAGATTTGTAAGTAATATTATTTAATATTTCCTTGATAATAATTATTAATGATTAATCAAACATGAATAACAAAAACAAAAAAAGAATCTTATTTTAATCTTATAAAATACTTTTATTTTTAAGTTTAAACAAGGCCAGTTCGAACGAAAATGAACTTAAGATGTTTTGTGTGTGTGTGTGTTGTCACGTGTTTTTTTTTATATTTTTATTATTATTATTTCTTTATTTTTTTAGACTAAAATAAAAGTTTATTTCACATATTTTGTAAAACAAACACACTTTTTAATTATGATAGAATAATAAATAAAAGTTTTTGCCTAAAAAGAGGGTTTGGTGTTATTATGGCAGACCAAGTAGAAAAAGAAAACCTATATTTCAAGAAAAAATATTGAATTATATACAAAACACGATAGGTTCGTTACTTTAAATTTTATTATTAATTTTTATTTAACAAGAAAAAAAAATAGTGTCTAACAATTTGTTTAAACGATAACTCATTTTGCTGAGTGAATTCAGTTCGAAATAACTTGGTTATTTTTCCAAGACGTAAATAAAAGAAAATGCAAGTTTATTGAGGGAGGAGAAAGAACCTGTTTGTTTACAGTTCGTATTTTTTTTTTTAAGTCACTTGACTGAAAAGACAAACACCCCGTCTAATGTCCAATGTTTAATTTAGACGACCTTATAAAAAGAAAATAGAATTATTACCGTAACATTTATCTATTAATGTTTGTTGTTAAAAAATAAATGAAATAAAATAGTATTATTTTTCAATGTTTTAAAATTGTTAATAAAAATTTAATACCCCCTTCGCAACGGGACGTACATGAAAGTTAAAAGCTAAAATTATTAATAATTTTAGATATAAAATTTAAGTAATAATTAATTATAAACTAATGGTACAATTAATATATATCTAATTTAGTATATTTATTTAATTTAGTAGTATGATGTATATATTTAATTTCTATGGTATATATTTAATTTAAAAACCACTGGACTTCGTAATAAACTTTTTTTTTTTTTTTTTCTTCGTCTGAAAAAAAAGAAAGAATAAATAAATAAATAAATAAACAGAGAGCCCGTCTAATGTTTAACTTAGACGACCTCATAAAAAAAACTAAAATAATTACCGTAAAATTATTAATGAAAATAATGTTTGTTGTTATAAAAATAATGAATGAATAAAATGAAATAAAAATGCATTCTTTTTTTCTTTTTTTTTTTCCTTTTTTTTCATGGTTTTGAATTATAATTTAAAATTTAATATACGCTCAACGCAACGGCGCAGTACATAAAGATTAAAAGGTAAAATTATTAATTGAATTAAAAACTTCTGATAACCAATTATTACCAAGCGGCGTTGACTTAGTCTTCGGTCTGGGTATACCTAAAATTGGCCTAAAATCCGTTTTTGACAAAATGAATTTACCCCCCCCCCTACAGAAAATAATTTACCAAAAATCAGGAAATTATCGGATTTTAATGAAATTTTCAGTGTTTATTTATCAATGAATGAACTTTATAATGCATTATTTATTTTATTTCAAAACTTTCTCATTTTTTTCAGGTCAATTAATTTTGACCCCCCCCCCTTACTTTTGGGGTGTAAAATCTCAGCGAGTTGGTCCTTGTTTGATACTAATTACAGTATAAATAAAAAGATAAAAGACCGAAGTTGTAAATAGAAAACAAATTTTATTAGAAAATAAGTACCGAAAATCGGAAAATAAAATGTAAAAAAGAAATAATTAATTTTTTGGAGATTTCTTTTTTACTCATTTCAATAATTATTTAATTGGCTATTATCTTATAAAAGAAATTATACATCAATATTTTTTCTGCTTAAAAAAGGGGGGTCTACATTTTCAATAGTTTTTCTTCAAAACGTATACTTTGTTTGACTAAAATAAGGTTTGCATTAAATAGATATTTATTTCTAGAATCTAAAAATATAACATTTTAAACTTAACATCAGAATATTTTTTATTTTAAATGAATTTTATAGATTAATTTTTCATAACAAAAATATTTAATTAAAGTTTTGAAATAGAATAACTGATGCATTATAAAATTCATTAATTGATAAATCAACTGAAAATTTCATTAAAATCGGATAATTCCCTGATTTTTGGTATTGTTTTTAGTTAACAACACAAGACATTTCTTTGGTGAATTCACATTTTATTTCTCTTTCATGCGTCCGGACCACTCAACCGCGCAGTGAGAATCTAGCTCACCACTATTGCGTCTTCATTCTTCAGCATTAGACGATCAGTTGTAGATGCCCCTTTCGATCAATCGGCTCGTCACGTCAAGCCTTAGTACCTATGTGATTGTTTCAATCCTTTTGGACTTATGGCAAAGTCCCAAACCTTTTAATCAGAGGGTAATGGCTGAGGGTCTGAATGTCCTAGGTGTGATGTTAAACTCTGATGGCGAAGTTCCAATTCTGGAGCTCTTAGGAGTGCGAAGTACCCCCTTCACCATTACTTCCAGGTCCACTCTGACCCGGAGTGGTAGTACCTATTCAGGTCCCATCTATGGCTCAAATAGATCTATTTACAAGTTAATGTAAATTATTTCTACCAGTTTATCAATATACATGAAGTTGATGAAAACCAATTTTTAAATTGTTGCTACTATGCAATTTCTTCTTAAATTGGGGTCACTATAAAAATAATAATGAAATTTATTGCGTACAGTGCTCAGGTGCACCACAACTTATCAAAGTCTCATGTCTAGTACACAGAATAATGTATTAGTGTCAGGAACATGAATAGCATACAGTAATAATATACAGTGCTCAGGTGCACCACAACTTATCAAAGTCTCATGTCAAGTATATAGAATAATGTATTAGTGTCAGGAACATGAACAGTGTACAGTAATAATATACATGTATGTGTACAGTGCTCAGGTGCACCACAACTCATCAAAGTCTCATGTCTAGTACACAGAATAATGTATTAGTGTCAGGAACATGAACAGTGTACAGTAATAATATACATGTATGTGTACAGTGCTCAGGTGCACCACAACTCATCAAAGTCTCATGTCTAGTACACAGAATAATGTATTAGTGTCAGGAACATGAACAGTTTACAGTAATAATATACATGTATGTGTACAGTGCTCAGGTGCACCACAACTCATCAAAGTCTCATGTCTAGTACACAGAATAATGTATTAGTGTCAGGAACGTAAATAGCGTACAGTAATGATATACATGTATGTGTACAGTGCTCAGGTGCACCACAACTCATCAAAGTCTCATGTCTAGTACACAGAATAATGTATTAGTGTCAGGAACGTAAATAGCGTACAGTAATGATATACATGTATGTGTACAGTGCTCAGATGCACCACAACTCATCAAAGTCTCATGTCTAGTACACAGAATAATGTATTAGTGTCAGGAACGTAAATAGCGTACAGTAATGATATACATGTATGTGTACAGTGCTCAGATGCACCACAACTCATCAAAGTCTCATGTCTAGTACACAGAATAATGTATTAGTGTCAGGAACGTAAATAGCGTACAGTAATGATATACATGTATGTGTACAGTGCTCCACAACTCATCAAAGTCTCATGTCTAGTACATAGAATAATGTATTAGTGTCAGGAACATGAATAGCGTACATTAATAATATATATGTGTACAGTGATGCTGATAGCTTTTTGATATAGTGCATCCTGGGATGCACGTATTTGCTTTGAATGAGTCCCCAGAAAAATTTATGGGTCCCGACTAAAGCCTAATTAATTTCTAAGAAACTATTGAAATGTATTTACAGTTAGCTTGAAATGGCAAGGGAAGAAAAAAGAAAAACACTGGGATGCAAGGATATGATTTTACTGTGTCCTTTCGATTTTTGTGCATCAGGAATGCAGGACGTGTACCTATCAGCCTCTCTGTATGTGTGTGTGTAGAGGGTGGGGGTATTAGGTATAGTTTTGTCAAATTACAGGAAGCATGGAGACTTTGAAAGATGCAGTGTTTCGGCAGATTACAACAGATGCAGGCAGTTTATTCCATGCCTCAGTAACTCTGAGCGTGTAAAAATGTTTCCAAAAGTCATGTGAGCTATGCTTTTTTTTTTTCTGACTTTGTAAGCATGCCCATATGTATTAGAAACATGAAGATCAAAAAGGTGCTCATGTTTGCTGTTGGTAAGATGGCTGTGTAACTACATGCCAAATATTTGATCACTTATCAAATCTAGAAACTAGAATCCTTGACGATATCAAAATATCTCTTTTTTTATATGAAGCAGGTTGTGTTACACAAAAATATTGTCCCAGAGAGGAAATATTGGTAATTTATGACGAAGTGCGTCCCGGTCTCCTGCCTCAGAAACTGCTACCCGGTGACTATTAAAATAACGTCCCCAGCTATGTCGTCTCAGATTTTCTTTTATTCATGTTTGTTTAATGTCTTGTTTTTAGTTTAAATAAACAAGAATTACGACAAAAAAGAAGTGACACCCCACAAATACATTTACTTGTAGAAAATATCTATCTCCATTTGTTCATATCTATCTATATTATTTTGTTTATCTATCTATCAGTCTATTCCAAACTATATATCCATCTTCATATCTAGAATTACGACAAATTTCTATAAATGAACAAGAATTACACCAAAAAGAGAAGCCCCCCCCCTTTAAAATACATTTAATGCCCTAAGTTGGTTGTTTTCTTTCAAGTAACACCGACATAGCTGGGGACGTTATTTTAATAGTCACTGGGTAGCAATTTCTGAGGCAGGAGACCGGGACGCACTTCCTCATAAATTACCTCTTCAAATTTAGATAGATAGATAGATATGAAGGTGGATAGTTTTGAATAGACTGAGCTGGGTCATTATTTTAATAGTCACCGGGTAGCAATTTCTGAGGCAGAAGACCGGGACGCACTTCCTCATAAATTACCAAAATATTTAATGATACAGGGTTTTATTGTCGAGAGTATTGTGACTTTTTAAAAAATCGTACTGGATACCACAAATCTATCATATGAGCTCCCCACTCTACTACATGTCAATTTTTATAAAGATGTACCGTATTTGACGGCATATAGGACGCATTTTTTTTCCAAAATTTTACTCAAAAATTTGCCCTGCGTCTTATACATCATAGGTGAAGTTTGAGACCTCCCGTAGGCCTAGGCTAATCTTCTCTATAATGTTTACTAACCCAGCTTACGCTCAGTACTTTTACCTACCCTAAACTCCATGCATCCTTATTTTATTGCTGGTATTATTGTAATATTACCGGTGCTTTAAAAATGAATTCGAACCAATCTGAGATGCTGTGACTTGCGTTTAGAAACATCAGCTGATCGGCACTCTGACTTACCGGTAATGCCATCTGTTGGCAAGGAATAAAACTATGGTATACCAAATTGCTTTTATACAGCTATGTTTCTGCTTGTGTAATGCACAGCTAGACCGTTTTCGACAATATATGCTTAAATACACTAAAAACTTTTTTTCCTGAATCATAACTGCTGAAATTGGGGTGCGTCTTATATGCCGTCAAATACTACTATCATCATTGTTATTATTATCATTAATTTTATTATTATTATTATCATTAATTTTATTATCATTATTATCATTATTATTATTATTAATTTTATTATCATTATTATTATTATTAATTTTATTATCATTATTATTATTATTAATTTCATTATTATTATTTCCTGCTATTGAGATGTCTTGTGTAAGCTTATTGCTTGCCTGTACTACCAAATTGCTTTTATACAGCTATGTTTCAGCTTGTGTAATGCACAGCTAGACTGTTTTCAACAATATATGCTTAAATACACTAAAAACTTGAATCCGATCTGCTGAAATGCTTATTGTTTGCCTGTATTGCCAAATTGCTTTCATACAGCTATGTTTCTGCTTGTGTAATGCACAGCTAGACTGTTTTCAACAATATATGCTTAAATACACTAAAAAAATTTTTTCCTGAATCTGACCTGCTGAAATGGGGGTGCGTCTTATATGCCGTCAAATACAGTATATATGAACTATATTCTCCCTGGAATGAGAAAATATATGTCAATTTTCATAAAGTAGTATTGATAAAAAATGTTAAACCTACCCTTCTGGGGCTTCCGCCTTGGGGATTCAGAACTTTTATCATATTTAATCTTATCAAATTGAAGACTTGCGGAAATTCTTTTAACCGCTATCTTTGCTAGGCAACTATAGAATTTAACTAGGAGTGGGTAGTACGTGCTAGGATACCATCTGTAGAATCAAATAGATCTGATTGAGATAAGGAAGTGTTTACCTGTTTAAAATGATTAAGATACATTTTTGGGTACTAATGTACAATAGCGCGCAAGAGATAATATCATTAAATTACGTATAAAAAGCATTACCTTTCACAGAAATACCCGATGGCAAGCCCCAACCACTTTTTATCATATGGGTGCTAGAAGGCGGTGACTGAGGGTCTACATGTCCTGGGAATGACGTTAAACTCTATCTGGTGGTAAGGTTCCAGTTTTGGAGGTTTGGGGAATGTGGAGCACCCCTTCATCACCATTGCTCCCTAGTCCACTCTGACCTGGAGTGGTAGTATCTGTTAGGGTCCTATCTATGGGTTAAATAGAAAAATGTATTTATAAAAAAATTGTATTATCCATTAAGAATTGATTTATTTCAAAACTTTATTGGCATTAAATGACCCACTGAGGTTGATATGCCGTAAAACAAAACAAACCAAACCATGAGCTCAAGAAATACCCGAAACCTTTCAGACATTAGAATTGGTGTTAGGGTTAGGCTACTTAGGGAGTTTCCAATAAAATGCGATTCTGATATTATCTCTTCAGCATTTCAACCCATTTTGTACTATAATTGTTAACTTGAATTTGGCATTAAATAACCCAACAAGGGTTGACATGCCAGAAAACCAACCAACCAACCAACCAGTTTTCATACTTTTCAATTCATTTGAGATCATGACCTGTGTACATGTTTAAAATAATTGAACTTTATTAATACATTTGCTCTTAAGACATTGATATTGCAACTAAGTATGAAGTGTTTACCTGTTTAAAATGATTGTGAACTTTATTAATACATTGGCTCTTAAAACATTGATATAGCAACTTATTTAAGTCTTTGCCTACTTTACGCCACTCGCAGTGGCTCTACCACTACCATATACAAACTGATGATTAGTTCATTATAATTGAGCAAAAGACTCAGATTACAATAATAATAGGACTTTATTTTAATAGAATGAGTTCTGAAGTGAATAGATAGTGAACTTTGAAATATCCCACTACTGTAATCCTACCGTAAGCTGCTGGCAGTAGGTCTTTCAAAAGGACTCTGATTACAATAATAATAGGACTTTATTTGAATAGAATGAGTTCTGAGGTGAATAGATAGTGAACTTTGAAATATCCCATCATACAGGACGCTATATTGGCTGGGGCAGAAGAATCCACCGACTGCACCTCTGCAGAGAGGTAAAATCCCACCAATGGGGACACCTGTTGGCCTTGGGTGGTGACTTGTGATGCTTAAGGATGGAATTTTGGTAGCTGAGCAGTTCATGACATGCACCATTCCACTTTGGTCCTTAGACAGGCGGTTGAAGAGGCCCCCTTCAATCAATTGGCTGGTCACGTCAATCCCTAGCACCTATATGACTGTCCTGACCCTATTGCCCTTATGGCAACCCCCCCCACCCTGTGATAGAAGGGGGTGGTTGAGGTATTATGTTAGACTCAATCTGATGGGGAAGTTTCAATAATAGAGCTCTGGGTAGTGTGGAGTACCTCCTCCACACAGATGCTTTTTGTCCTGCCTGCCCATTAGGTACTTTTACCGGAAGTTGCTGCTGTTACTTTTGCCACTGCTGGTAAGGTGTATATATATATATGTGTGTGTGTGTGTGTGTATATATATATATATATATATATATATATATATATATATATATATTAAAAAAAATAAACAACAAAAAACCCAAATTACTATACATTTAATTAACCATTGAAATTAATTATTGTGTTAGTATTGCAATGTATAATTTCAATTAAATTTAGTTTTAAAAAAATATTTTTCAACATTAAATGTATAGTAATTTGGGTTTTTTTTATTTTTTTTTTAAGCAATACATAATTAAAAACAACCTTAATCTCCTAAAACCGTAACCCAATTCGCAAAATGTTAATTCATAGACTGCAGTTAAACTGTCATTGGGTACCACCAAAAAACTTTCCGTTTTAATTTTCCGACCTAAATCAGAAGTCAGCCATAATATTATTATTATTATTATTATTATTATTATTATATCAATAACAATATTGGTTTATTGTTGTTTGAAAATTATTTTTTAACATATACTAAGAACAACATAAAATAACTCATTTTTTTTTTAATAACTATCCGTAGAGGCACATGGAAGGTGAATAAATGTGTCTTTCATTTTGAGTTTTATTTTTTTTTAAATAACAATATTAGTTTATCTTTAGTGCAAAGTTAATTTTTTCACATATTCTAACAACAACAACAACATGAAATAACTAATTTTTATTAAAATCAAAAACTATTTTAGTATAGGAACGTGTCTAGTTTTTAACGGCTGTAGATTTTTGTTTAATAAAAACTGGTGAAAAGCAAAATTCAGTTCCTTTCTCTGCTGGGGTGCCTATTGGTGACTTGGTCCAAACTTTTTACCACCCTGTCGGCTGGGGCTTTAGAATGCACCGACTGCACCTCTGCAGAGGGGTAAGACTCCCCCCAATGGGGCCACCTGTTGGCCGTGGGTGGCGACCCATGATGCTTCAGGATAGAACCCAGGTGGTTGAGCAGTTCATGACTTGCAATACTCCACTTTGGCCCTATCTTGGGCTTGACGGGCGGTCGGAGAGGCCCCCTCCGATCAATCGGCTGGTCACGTCAAGCCCTAGCACCTATATGATTTTCCCAAAGCTATTGCCCTTATGGCAAGCCCCAACCCCTTTTTATCATATGGGTGCTAGAAGGCGGTGACTGAGGGTCTACATGTCCTGGGAATGACGTTAAACTCTAGCTGATGGTGAGGTTCCAATTTTGGAGGTTTGGGGAATGTGGAGCACCTCTTCATCACCATTGCTCCCTGGTCCACTCTGACCCAGAGTGGTAGTACCTGTTAGGGTCCCATCTATAGGTTAAATAGAAAAACATGAGTTGATAAACAAAATTGTATTATGCATTAAGAATTGATTTATTTCACAACTTTATCGGCATTAAATGACCCACTGAGGTTGATATGCTGTAAACCAAACCAAACTTTTTATAATTAAGCTAACATAAGAACTACTCAAAATCAAACATATCCTCATAGAATGCAAAAAAAAAAAAACTGAAACTGCCAAAGAAAAAAAAATTGCTTAATTCAATTAATCTGAAAGAACTCTTCCAAACAACAAAAGTGGTAATCCCCGTGGCGTAGTGATTAATTTGTTCGACTGTGACATTATCGTGAGTTCAAACTTCACTTGTGCTATTCCATTCACTAATTTCAGACTAATACCCTTGGGAAAGGGATAAGTATTCTGTTAGTATCCCTCTTGGTCAGGATTGAACCTGCTAGCAATTGATGATTCTCTTATAACTCAACTCCTATATCCGTTGCGCAATGTGTCCAATTGGGTATTTGTCTAAAGAAAGTTTGGTGGAAAACAAGGGAAGTTACTACTTCAGTAAAACTAATGAGTTGCTTCCCTTACATTTGTTTTAAAGGTTATTTTATTTTTGTTATAAACTACTGTGTGTGTGTGTGTGTGTGTGTGTGTGTGTACTAGGGTTACCCAATTTTGTCGGCTGCTAGGTTTTTAAAAACAAATTAAAATTAATTAAATCTATTATTTAAGGTCAAACTTTTGTCTAAATCGATAAGTAGTAACATAATGACCATCATTAAAAAAAGAAAAATATCATTACATATGCAATTCATTTTTAATAGATTTAAAAGGATTTGTTTTGATCGATTTCGACGCGATCCGCCATTCTGTCTCTTTTTCAAGGGTTTTAGGCACTTGTTTATAATTTTAATGTAACATTTGCGATTGCAAAAAATTTACCAAAATTCAGGAAATTATCAGATTTTAATGAAATTTTCAGTATTGATTTATCAATTAATGAATTTTATAATGCATCAGTTATTTTATTTCAAAACTTTAATTTAGTATTTTTGCTATGAAAAATTAATATATAAAATTCAATTAAAATATGAAAATCCTGATGTTAAGTTTAAAATGTTATATTTTTAGATTCTAAAAATAAATATCTATTTAATGCAAACCTTATTTTATTACATCAAAGTATACTTTTTGAAGAAAAACTCGATTGAAAATATCCCCCCCCCCTTTAAGGAGAAAAAAATATTGATGTGTATTTTTTTTCTTTTATAAGATAATAGCCAATTAAATAATTATCGAAATGAGTAAAAAATAAATCTCCAAAAAATTAATTATTTATTATTTTTTTACATTTTAGTTTTCGGTACTTATTTTCTCATAGAAAAGCCACCGTAACAAATTTTTTGGGGGAGGTTTCTATTCATAACTTCAGTCTTTTATCTCTTTATTTATACTGTAATTAGAAAAGTATAAGATCAACTCAAACAAAATGTTACGCCCCCCAACATATGGGAGGGGGGGGTCAAAATTAAGTGACCTGAAAAAAATGAGAAAGTTTTGAAATAAAATAAATAATGCATTATAAAGATCATTCATTGATAAATAAACACTGAAAATTTCATTAAAATCCGATAATTCCCTGATTTTTGGTAAATTATTTTCTGTAGGGGGGAGGGGCTAAATTCATTTTGTCAAAAACGCATTTTTGGCTACCATTTTGGGCCACCCTAGTCTAAAGAGAGTTTGGGGAAAACAAGGGAAGTTACTACTTAAGTAAAACTAATGAGTTGCTTCCCTTACATTTGTATTAAAGATTTTATTTTTATGTTATAAAATACTTGGTGTGAGTGTGTATACATATATAAACGTGTGTGTGTGTGTGTGTGTGTGTGTATATATATATATATATATAATAATGGTACACGGTAATAACCTACTCGAGTTTCACCATAAGGATCTTCAGGGTTAAATCCACTGGATTAATCAAGATATTGATTAATTGCAGTTGATTGCATGTGTGTATTTTATCGAAAAAAAAAAATACACAAGTGCAATTAATCAATATCTTGATTAATCCAGTGGATTTAACCCTGAAGATCCTTATGGTGAAACTCGAGTAGGTTATTACCCTGTACCATTATCATAATAAATTTGGTCTACCAACCTATTGAGCACTTAATATTTGTTATATCGCTGCCTTATCATTGTGAATCTTGCATCAACTAACCATTGTGACCTGTTTCACCGATAAGTCACCTTTTCCACAAATACCATATATATAATATATATATATATATAATATATATACCAACCCTTCCGCACGAGCAGGATGCGACACAAGGTCAATTTCTTAAGCGGAGTTTAACAGGTTTGAATTCAGTTTTCCTTCTCCTACACTGGTTACCTAGCCATGGTTAAAGAGTCAAGTCTGCCCTGCTATTTATCCATAGCTGTAGGGAGAATAGTTGGATGCATATCTTTCCCAAGGGTACTAGCACTGTGAAATGCCAACAGCTTCGTGCAGGAATTGAACTCACGTTGACGAGTCCATTTCCTATGACTGTAACCATTACACCACGCGCCCCAATGTGCATGTGTATATATGTAAACATGTGCGTACGTGTGTGCACACACACACACACACACACACACACACACATATATATATATATATATATATATATATATATATATATATATATATATAATGTGTGTGTGTGTATGCCATGAATTTACTGATGGTGAAAAAAATGCTCAACTCGGAGTTTTAGGTGACTTTTGAGGCCTGATAATCGCCGGTCATAAATTAAATTCTTGCCCAATTTGTATTTCGCTTTTGCTCATATATTATACACTGTTAAATGTGGCCCATAAAGCACAGCTTACCAATTGTTTTGAATAAAAAGTTTATTTTCTAAGCAGTATTTTATTTTTAGTGTTACAGACAGTAAAGCAAATATACAAATACATTACTTCTCCACAAATAAGTATTAAGTGTTACAGACAAAAATGTAAATATATAAATGAAGTATCCACCCCCCAAACCACAAATAAAGTAGTATTGAGAATTACAGACAAAAAAGTAAATATACAAATACAGCATCCTCCCATTAAGAAATATTAGGTGTTACAGACAGTAAAGCAAATATACAAATACACTACTTTTCCACAAATAAGTATTAAGTGTTACAGACAAAAATGTAAATATATAAATGCAGTATCCTCCCTCAAACCACAAATACGTATAGAGTGTTACAGACAATAAAGTAAATATACAAATACAGTATTGTCCATTAAGAAATATTAGGTGTTACAGACAGTAAAGCAAATATACAAATACACTACTTTTCCACAAATAAGTATTAAGTGTTACAGACAAAAATGTAAATATATAAATGCAGTATCCTCCCTCAAACCACAAATACGTATAGAGAGTTACAGACAATAAAGTAAATATACAAATACAGTATCGTCCCGAAAATAAGTGCATCCCTACAATTTTTTTTAAAAAGAAAAGTTAATTTTCTTCAAAACCAAAAAATACCAGAATAGAACGCCATACAATCAAAACGGATATTATTAGTTGTTATTTATTGCCAAACTCTACGGCACTGAAACTCTTTAATCGGAAAAAAAAAATTTTTTGCCACACTCTTTCGTAAAAAAAAATGTAAACAGATTTTTGAAATCTTGGACATGCACAAACCTTAACTGGATACAGTTAGATATACAAACATCTTGAAATTTATATTAAAAAAAGTTATGCGACTATTTTTTGTTTGTAAATACTTTTCTCATAAAACTTTATACATTAGATAAATTTAAATATATTATATATAAAGTAATAAAAAAAGTCGTTGGGGTGGCCTAATGTCAATATCAGCCAATCAGCGAGGGAGTCTATCCCCCTTTTCACTAGTGCTAGACCAAGGAGATAGTTTTTGCGTCTGAGGCAGAGCACCACACCTACCATCAGCTCCTTACTTTACCGCACAGATCCCTGTGCTACTCATATATATTATATATATAATAATGAAATTTATTGTGTACAGTGCTCAGGTGCACCACAACTCATCAAAGTCTCATGTTAAGTACACAGAATAATGTATTAGTGTCAGGAACATGAACAGTTTACAGTAGTAATATGCATGTATGTGTGTGCGTATGTATGTGGAGAGTGGCATCAGGTATAGTGTCGGCGGACTACAGGAAACATGGAGGCTTTGAAAGACTCAGTGCTTCAGCAGCCTACAACTGACGCGGGCAGTTTATTCCATTCAACTCTGAGCGTGAAAAAATGTTTCCGAAATTCACGTGCGCAGTGCTGTTTTCTGACTTTGTAGGTATGCCCATATATTATATTAAAATAAAACAAACTATATATAAACCAATTATCTATCAATCGATTGATTTAACAGTGATTCCTATATATGACCGAAAGCGAAATACAAATTGGGCAAGAATTTAATTTATGACCGGCGATTATCAGGCCTCAAAAGTCACCTAAATCTCCGAGTTGAGCACTTTTTTCACCATCAGTAAATTCATGGCATTAGAATCCATGAGAAAAAACAATAAAATCGATAACGTATATTTTCATCAAAACACAGACTTATAATGGCTGAAAAATGGCATTTTGTGGGCACCTTTCAAGTCCCATATCTTCCCCAATTCTCAAGCGAACTCAACCATCTTTGACTATGTGATTCTCCTCATCGAACCCTATCAGAAAATCATATTAGTTTGGCACTTTATTTGTACACGAAATTGGCCATTTTTGCCCACTCTCAGGGGGGTTATCAGGCCTCAAAAGTCACATAAAACTCAGAATTGAGCACTTTTTTCACCATCAGTATATTCAGGGCATTAGAATCGATGAGAAAAAACAATAAAATCGATAACGTACATTTTCATCAAAATACGTAAACTTCTAGAGATGTATACAGAGGAACACAGGACTATAAAAAAAAAATCTGTTTTCAAATGCCTTAAAAGTAATAAAGAATTCATCATTTGCATCTGATGATTGGGGGTTTTAGACACTTTGTTTAACTCTTAACATCCTGTAGAGAATTTTCTAAGTCCAGAGCCCATCTATAAAAAATGCTAAAAATGGCCTTGGCATTTAAAGTTACCAGTTATTTCCCTAAAAAATAAAGACTTCTAAATATGTTTAATATTACATTTAAACAAAGTCTATCATTTGGGGCAGATTAGGAAAATGAATGTGACTTTTGGTTGGGCAGAATGAGGTGGTATAGGACATTAAGAGTTAATGAAATAGGCTATAATTTTTAAAAAAATCTAAATCTTCTGTTATATTTCTATTTATTTTTTATATAATTTTGCTCTGTGACTCTGACAATAAGAGCACACATTGAGCTCTGCAGACTACTTCTTTTTTTTTCTTTTTTTTTTAAACTTCTATGTTGTAAGGAAGATTTCTTCTGGATTTTTGAATTATATATACTAGCAAATATATGCACCCTCCGGGTGCAAGTATTTAAGTTTAAATGTAATAAAATATTAGATTAAATCAGAAAGGCTAATGAAACTAATTAAGAATTCAGATAAAAAGATTTGAAACGGAGGGGGTATAATCGGAAAATAAAACTGAAACTTAATCTTTCATCACTTCCGTTTTTCAATGCTAAATTTTCCTAATTT
>CM042181.1:14688084-14733084 GCA_023376005.1 Doryteuthis pealeii
TTTATATAATGAATTTCTGTCTGATGATTGTGCACACCACATGAAAGTTTTTTTTTTTTTTTTTGTTTTTTCAATTCTTGATATAAGCAAACTTTATCTCTGAAAGAATTTTTTAATTTTCAGTAAGAATAGCCAAACAATTTCCTGATTTCAATTCTAATTAGAAATTCCAATCTTTGTGGATCTAATTATGTTGCCATGACAACCTCATCAATAGTCTAATTGTTCCATTATTCTTTTCTAATTTCTCATTGTTAAAATGTTTATGCTATCAACTTGTATGATTTATCTCCCCTTTTTGACCATGTTTCTCCGAAAATAAGAGGGGGGCTTATATTAATTTTCACTCCAGAGTTTTCAGGGGATTGCTTATTCTTATTCCTTTATCTATCTATCTATCTCAGTCTGTTCCTTATGGATCTCTCTGTATATCTATCTCATTCTGTTTCTGTCTATCTATCTATCTATTTCAGTCTGTTCCTTATCTGTGGATCTCTCTGTCTATCTATCTCATTCTGTTTCTATCTATCTATCTATCTAATTTCAGTCTGTTCCTTATGGATCTCTCTGTATATCTATCTCATTCTGTTTCTATCTATCTATTTCAGTCTGTTCCTTATCCGTGTATCTCATTCGGTTTCTATCTACCGTGTTTCCCCATAAATAAGACCGGGCTTATATTAATTTTCACTCTGAAATATAACACTAGGGCTTATTTTCAGGGGATGTCGTCTTTGCGTTGCATGATGTGATTGTGAAGAATGTTTATTTCTTTCGTCTGTTTACCGCTCTCAACTAGGGCTTATTTTAATGGGAGGGCTTAGATTAAAATTATCCTGAAAAATCATACTAGGTCTTATTTTGGGGGAAACATAGTATTAAATGTACATCTATTATGGGAAAGATGTAACTGTGAACTACTACATCTGTCCCATAATAATTGATCCATTTGCATATAAATCTTATACACTAAATGTACATCTATTATGGGACAGAGGTAACAATGAACTACTACATCTGTCCCATAATAGTTGATACATTTGCATATAAATCTTCTATTATGGGACAGAGGTAACTATGAACTACTACATCTGTCCCATAATAGTTGATACATTTGCATATAAATCTTATACACTAAATGTACATCTATTATGGGACAGAGGTAACTATGAACTACTACATCTGTCCATAATAGTTGATACATTTGCATATAAATCTTCTATTATGGGACAGAGGTAACTATGAACTACTACATCTGTCCCATAATAGTTGATACATTTGCATATAAATCTTATACACTAAATGTACATCTATTATGGGACAGAGGTAACTATGAACTACTACATCTGTCCCATAATAGTTGATCCATTTGCATATAAATCTTATACACTAAATGTACATCTATTATGGGACAGAGGTAACTATGAACTACTAGATCTCTATCCATTAATTGTTGATACATTTACATATAAATTTTATACACTAAATGTACATCTATTATGGGACAGAGGTAACTATGAACTACTACATCTGTCCCATAATAGTTGATACATTTGCATATAAATCTTATACACTAAATGTACATCTATTATGGGACAGAGGTAACTATGAACTACTACATCTGTCCCATAATAGTTGATACATTTGCATATAAATCTTATACACTAAATGTACATCCATTATGGGACAGAGGTAACTATGAACTACTACATCTGTCCCATAATAGTTGATACATTTGCATATAAATCTTATACACTAAATGTACATCTATTATGGGACAGAGGTAACTATGAACTACTACATCTGTCCCATAATAGTTGATACATTTGCATATAAATCTTATACACTAAATGTACATCTATTATGGGACAGAGGTAACTATGAACTACTACATCTGTCCCATAATAGTTGATACATTTGCATATAAATCTTATACACTAAATGTACATCTATTATGGGACAGAGGTAACTATGAACTACTACATCTGTCCCATAATAGTTGATACATTTGCATATAAATCTTCTATTATGGGACAGAGGTAACTATGAACTACTACATCTGTCCCATAATAGTTGATACATTTGCATATAAATCTTATACACTAAATGTACATCTATTATGGGACAGAGGTAACTATGAACTACTACATCTGTCCCATAATAGTTGATACATTTGCATATAAATCTTATACACTAAATGTACATCTATTATGGGACAGAGGTAACTATGAACTACTACATCTGTCCCATAATAGTTGATACATTTGCATATAAATTTATACACTAAATGTACATCTATTATGGACAGAGGTAACTATGAACTACTACATCTGTCCCATAATAGTTGATCCATTTGCATATAAATCTTATACACTAAATGTACATCTATTATGGGACAGAGGTAACTATGAACTACTAGATCTCTATCCATAATTGTTGATACATTTACATATAAATTTTATACACTAAATGTACATCTATTATGGGACAGAGGTAACTATGAACTACTACATCTGTCCCATAATAGTTGATACATTTGCATATAAATCTTATACACTAAATGTACATCTATTATGGGACAGAGGTAACTATGAACTACTAGATCTCTCCATAATTGTTGATACATTTACATATAAATTTTATACACTAAATGTACATCTATTATGGGACAGAGGTAACTATGAACTACTACATCTGTCCCATAATAGTTGATACATTTGCATATAAATCTTATACACTAAATGTACATCTATTATGGGACAGAGGTAACTATGAACTACTTGATACATTTGCATATAAATTTTATACACTAAATGTACATCTATTATGGGACAGAGGTAACTATGAACTACTACATCTGTCCCATAATAGTTGATACATTTGCATATAAATCTTATACACTAAATGTACATCCATTATGGGACAGAGGTAACTATGAACTACTAGTCCCATATAATTGATCCATTTGCATATAAATCTTATACACTAAATGTACATCTATTATGGGACAGAGGTAACTATGAACTACTACATCTGTCCCATAATAGTTGATCCATTTGCATATAAATCTTATACACTAAATGTACATCTATTATGGGACAGAGGTAACTATGAACTACTACATCTGTCCCATAATAGTTGATACATTTGCATATAAATCTTATACACTAAATGTACATCTATTATGGGACAGAGGTAACTATGAACTACTACATCTGTCCCATAATAGTTGATACATTTGCATATAAATCTTATACACTAAATGTACATCTATTATGGGACAGAGGTAACTATGAACTACTACATCTGTCCCATAATAATTGATCCATTTGCATATAAATCTTATACACTAAATGTACATCTATTATGGGACAGAGGTAACTATGAACTACTACATCTGTCCCATAATAGTTGATCCATTTGCATATAAATCTTATACACTAAATGTACATCTATTATGGGACAGAGGTAACTATGAACTACTACATCTGTCCCATAATAGTTGATACATTTACATATAAATCTTATACACTAAATGTACATCTATTATGGGACAGAGGTAACTATGAACTACTACATCTGTCCCATAATAGTTGATACATTTACATATAAATTTATACACTAAATGTACATCTATTATGGGACAGGGGTAACTATGAACTACTACATCTGTCCCATAATAGTTGATCCATTTGCATATAAATCTTGTACACTAAATGTACATCTATTATGGGACAGAGGTAACTATGAACTACTACATCTGTCCCATAATAGTTGACATTTGCATATAAATCTTGTACACTAAATGTACATCTATTATGGGACAGGGTAACTATGAACTACTACATCTGTCCATAATAGTTGATACATTTACATATAAATCTTGTACACTAAATGTACATCTATTATAGGACAGAGGTAACTATGAACTACTAAATCTGTCCCATAATAGTTGATTCAATTTCCTCATATCAAAACAATTTTCCTCATTAAAACTCTTAACATCCTATACCACCTCATTCCACCCAGCCGGATGTCTCATTCGTTTTCCTAATCCACCCCAAATGATAGCCTTTGTTTAAATATAATATTACACATTTAGCAGTCTTTGATTTAAGGAAAATAACAGGTAACTTTAGATGCAAAGATCATTTTTAGTTATTTTTTTATACATCCTTATAGGAATGGGGCTGTGGACTTAGAAAATTATCAACAGGATATTAAGAGTTGAAATGCCATTAATCCATTCCATCCTCCCCCAAACCCCTTAATTTTTTATGTTATTGTGAATAAGATAAGAAAAATATCTCTGTATTGTATAAAAACATAATGAAATAGAAGGTAATGAATTATTAGTGAACTTATCAACATAAGCATATCTGAAGCTCGCTCTTTTCCTGTATATTATTTGAACCTCATCCCAGAAAAGATGCTATAAGTATTTCTAAACACAAAAATAACACTAAGAAAAAGTCAAGTTGTGCAAATGACTCTTGTCATCTATTAATAATGGAGATTTGCTTCCGGTTTTCGTCTGTAACAAAAATTATGTCACTGCTTACGTCACATTACCCAAATCTTCATAACATAACATGCTTGAATAGCACACTGCATAGTTCAGGTTAAAAACGCTGTGAGGGTAACACAAAGGCAAACACACACACACACACACATAAATAATGAAATTTATTCTGTACAGTGCTCAGGTGCACCACAACTCATCAAAGTCTCATGTCAAGTACACAGAATAATGTATTAGTGTCAGGAACATGAACAGTGTACAGTAATAATATACATGTATGTGTACAGTGCTTAGGTGCACCACAACTCATCAAAGTCTCATGTCTAGTACACAGAATAATGTATTAGTGTCAGGAACATGAATAGCATACAGTAATAATATACATGTATGTGTACAGTGCTTAGGTGCACCACAACTCATCAAAGTCTCATGTCTAGTACACAGAATAATGTATTAGTGTCAGACCATGTGGATTGTTTTGGAATCTGAGGTGGAGCGCCACACCTACCATCAGCTAGTAGTATTTTAGAGTCCATGTGCTCTATCACACTGTCGCTTATATTCAAAATTAGTCCCACAAGACAGAAAATATCAAATTTATAAACTAAGTAACACTGGTTCAAGTTTGGCGCAAGGCCCTCTCCTAATAGTTCCACCTAGCTCAATAGTGAAGGTGACTTTGTTTACTCGTGTTACTAATTACCCAAAATCCTCATAACATAGAATAAATACACTCAAAATTCGAATATGTAACATTAGACAGTCTTCATTATTTTTTAAAACAAGTTTTAATAAATACATGACTGGTATTATATATCTATATATAGTTTGTTTTATTTTAATACATATTTAAAGTTTACATTTCAAATTGTTTTATTTTTTAATCCTTTAATGAATTTGATGATTTTACTTACTTAGGGTACAAACTCGCTGACATTGCCTGAGGGGTGGGAGTAAAAAAATTCAATGTTTCAAAAATCTATTTTTACATTGCCCAGAGGGTGTTTTTTTATTTTGTACTAGTTAAATTAATATTCTTTTTCTCTCTTATTTCTTTCAGAAAAAAGCCCAACTTATCTTTGTTGGATCGATCATTGTCATGGTTTTTGTAAGTAACTTTTTTTTTTTTCTTAAATTTATGTAGTAATTATTGAAACTAGCAAACATATGTGCCCTCTGCAAGGCACAAGTATTGTGACATTTGAATTGCACTAAAATGCATCGCACCAGAATGCATCTAAGGGGTCATGTGTGTAGTATATATATATATATATATATATATCCGTACTAGATAGGAGGTAGTGAATCATGTGTGCAAACACCAGTGATAAAATAACCAAGAAATGAAAAAGAATGAATGAATAAATAAGACAGATGGGAATATATTTGATATCCAACCGAGACAAATGTTTTTAATGGGTTTAATTAGGCATTGTGTTAATTGATGATGAGGACATTTGTTTATCTGTTTGTGCCTGTATGATTATGGTCCGTTTTAATATTTCAAACAAAAGAACATCTGTAAAAGTGATTGAATGTCCAGCATGGATTAGTCAGAAAGGAGATGGTGAGGGTTGAATTTTATTTATATATATATATATATATATATATATATATATACACACACACACATATGGTCCCAGCTAAAAAAAAGACAGTTAGATTTTCGGCCGGCAGGGGATGATATCGACAGTAGCAGCAGACATAGAAATTAGCCAGGGAAGCCAGTAATTCGACTTAGTCTCATAACAACTTCTTGCCAGCTGACAGAGCCACCACAAACTGCCTAAATGTTACAACTCCCTCTTCGATCAGTGTCCTATTAACAGACTTGTGTTTGTTTTGTTTTCTTTTAATCCCTGTGAACCCATCTGACTCGTGCCTTCGAATCGGCCAGCACCGAACATCACAACGTTGTGTTCTAGACATCTTGCAGCAAAGGTGCAGGGTGCAGAACGGGTGTTCTCACAGTATTTAAGTTTTAATGTATAGGGGCCCTTGTTTACTCGGTGATTGTGTGGTTGAAGAATATCCGAGTTTTGTATCCCACAATTTAAATGTATAAGACTACGGAAACTACAATTCCGTAGAAAACAAAAGAAGACAAAATTGATACAATAAACAACTTTATATTGCATCAACGCTACTTAAACAGTTCTTGAGTCTTTCAAAATTACCGAATCAATTACTTGGTGCAGTGTTTCATTCAAAGTCTACTTTTAAAACCAACTCAAGACGGATTTCTACTCCTCTCAACGACAGTACACCTCGCATCGAGACCCCCTAAAAGACAATCTTTAATAGAGCCCAGTATTTAAAGACGAGTTAACTCCCTTGCTCTCTCAAATGACAATGGTGGACTTAATTGAATTTGTATTGTTTGAAGACGTCTGCCTCGAATTCGACTAATTGAGTAGTTGTCACGTGATCAAGTCTTTTTCTGAGAGATAGAGATAGAGGGGAGAGAGAGAGAGATAGAGGGGAAAGAGAGAGAGAGATAACTGTGTCTTCGAGGCGTAAGAGTATCGGAGACAGTTATTTGATAAAACTTTTCTCTTCAATCGCACTTGACAAATTGTCGCTGGATTTTCAGATTGAGTAGAAAGTTATTTAGTGTCTCTTTCCTCTGTGTCTTCACCGCTCTGTCGGTGGGGCTGTCGAATACGGTGACTGCACCTCTGCAGAGGGGTAAACACCCCCCTCCCAAATGAGGCCACCTGACAAAATTGATTCAATAAACAACTTTATATACATTAATTTACAATTGGTATATTCAATTGTTCTTTTAGCAATGTTGCCGACTGTATGTGTCTGTACGTAGTTGTGTGTGACAAGTGCATATGTATTGTTTATATTGGGTGCATTTGGATGTGTCAACATTGTAGCAGTTTTGTTAAAACAATGTCTGTGATTGAAATTTGTGTCGTATTGAGTAGGAGAGAGAGAAAATTATGAAACAAAATAAGAGACAGATCTGATGTATCATTTTGTGTCTTCGGACAGCGACCTCTCTCCATTGTGTCGAGTTGGGAAGAGCGTAAGCTCAGTTACTGAAACTAGCAAATATTGAAGTCAGTTAGTCTACTGCTGGTTTGAATAACAGCAACTAGCTAAGCACAACTGAAGCAGTGTCCAAGACAGTTGGTATATAGAGAAATCAAGAATGATCCATTCATGCATTTGGGTGATTCCATTCCTTGAGTTCTGATTGGCTGCTTGATTTCAATGATATTGTGGAGTTTTATAAATACCCTGTCATTCTGCAGTAGAATTGCAACAAGACGGGTTTGTATTAAGTTACAACTGCTTGTTGCCCGTGTCTTACCAATTCGATGGTAATTGGAACTTAGTTTGATTATTCTTCAGCAAACATATGTGCCCTCTGCAAAGCACAAATATTTAAGTTTTAATGTAATAAAATATTAGAGCGCCTTGTCGGCTGGGGCGTTAGAATGCACCTCTGTAGAGGGGTAAGACCCCCCCCTCCAATGGGACCACCTGTTGGCCGTGGGTGGCGACCCGTGATGCTTAAGGATAGAACCCAGGTGGATGAGCAGTTCATTACTTGCAATACTCCACTTTTGTAGACGGGCGGTCGGAGAGGCCCCCTCCAATCAATCTGCTGGCCACGTCAAGCCCTAGCACCTATATGATTGCCCCAACCCTATTGCCCTTATGATCATATGGGTGCTAGAAGGCGATGGCTGAGGGTCTACATGTCCTGGGAATGACGTTAAACTCTATCTGATGGTGAGGTTCCAGTTTTGGAGGTTTGGAGAATGTGGAGCACCTCTTCATCACCATTGCTCCCTGGTCCACTCTGACCCGGAGTGGTAGTACCTGTTAGGGTCCCATCTATGGGTTGAATAGAAAAACATGAGTTTATAAACAAAATTGTATTATGCATTAAGAATTAATTTATTTCACAACTTTGTTGGCATTAAATGACCCACCGACGTTGATATGCCATAAAACAAAACAAACCAAACAACTTATTCTAATGGAAAACCGTAGCAAGTAGGGGAAAATAACTCCAACACTCGCAGACAAAAAAAAAATTACTTATTTCAATTTTATTCAAATTGATTCCTAGTTATTTTAGATTTTGTAGTTTTCCTGTTGGTCCTTTTTGTTGATATTTCTGTTACTTGTTAGCTGTAATTAGTATTTCTTTGCCTTTCTTGAGTATTGGATTATTATTTACAATTAGCAAAAATATTCTCCATCCGGTTGTAACTATTTAAGTTTTAATGCAATAAGATCTATTAAATTAAAAAGATTAATGAAACTAAATAGCACATAAAGATATTACTTATTTTTATTTTAATTGATAGATAATTGATATAGCAATCCCAGCACTTTGTTGATTTTGGTGGACATTGACAAATTTGCACCTTAATTGGTTTAAAATGCAATTTCTTCCATATTTCTTGTCCAATCTTAAAAATATTTATATGGTTGGAAAGAAAAGAAAATAATCTTTCTAAATATGTAATTTGTTTTTTTTTTTTTTTTTTTTTTTTTATCCATTGAATTATTTTTACAGCAAGTTAAAATGGTATTTTGCTTCAACCAGCCAAAAATGCATAAATAGATTTTATTTTTTTCTGAGACTAAATTTTACGATACTATATATATATATATATATATAATATAGAGTAAAGAAAAGAACTGTAAATGGATAAAATGAATTTAATCGATATCACTTTAAAGTGATATCGATTAAATTCATTTTATCCATCTACAGTTCTTTTGTTTACTCATTTTTCCTCATTGTCGGATTCAATTCCCTTTCCATTCTTTTATATATATATATATATATATGTATATATATATGTTGAAAGGATGAATAAATAAAGGAAAGAAAATGTTGAATGGATAAAATTTATTTAATTCGAGTTACCAACACGTGTTTCGGCCAGGAGTTTATTCATGTACACATGTATTCTATTTATTATTATTTTAAATATAAAATAAAATCATCATAATAATAATAAAAAATTATAAAAACTATTTAAGCATACATAGAAAAACTGCCTTCATCAGGGTAAAATATTCAATATTTGAAGTTAAAACGGTCAAAATACAGAGAATTTTGAAGTGTTCGAAAAAAGAATTTTTAAAAAATTATTTGAGAATGCTCCACACTGGTGAATTGGCATAGCTATATATTGAGTGAAAACCACCAGAAGATGGTTTAGACTCATCAAATGGATATGCCACTGTACATGAATATAATTTTTTTTAAATCAAATGAAACTAAATAACAAATAAAAATATTACTTGTTTTTATTTTAATTGATAGATAATTGATATAGCAATCCCAGCACTTTGTTGATTTGCACTTTAATTGGTTTAAAATGCAATTACTTCCATATTTCTTGTCTAATCTTAAAAATATTTATATGGTTGGAAAGAAGAGAAAATAATCTTTCTAAATATGTAACTTGTATTTTTTTTTTTTTTTTTTATCCATTGAATTATTTTTTACAGCAAGTTAAAACGGTATTTTGCTTCAACCAGCCAAAAATGCATAATATATATATATTTTTTTTTTTTTTTTTGTAAAATGAAAGTGGCTAATCTTTATCAATATTCTTGAAATTTTACACTTAATTAGAAGACACCTTAAACTAATATCTTATTATAATGGAGATTGTGTGTTTTTTCTGTCTGTAACCGAAACTATATTACTACTCAAGTCACAATTCCCTTAGTTATTAATGTCCCTTTCTCAATGATTTTATTTTAATTTAAACCTCAATTATTAATAAAATTGTTTTACATTATTAATACTGTTAACCTTATCTACATACTAATAACATGCAATTATATTTATATATACAACAAAATAGTGGTTTTATAATGTGAATGGGAAGGCTATTAAAAATGTGATTTTAATAAATATGTGCTTAGTATTATTGATTTCTAACTGTTTGGTTTTATTTTAATGAATATAAGCAAAAGTCTCTTCAATGAATCTTAAATTAAATCCATTAACAAGAAAAAATAACTGTCATTTTATTCTTTACTTCCTCTTTTAACTAAATACTTAAATTTGAAAAAATAACAATGAAAGACGAGAGTGATGGAAGAGTAAGTTTCAGTTGTTCTATTTATCGATTATACCTGCCGTCTGTTTCAAATCTTTTTATCTGCATTCTTATTTAGTTTCATTAGCCTTTCTAATTTGATATAATATTTTATTACATTAAAACTTAAATACTTGCACCCGGAGCGTGCATATATTTGCTAGTAATAATAAAAATCAAATAGGAATGCTACACTAGAAAATTGAGACAGTGATTCTAATAGTTTTTTTTAATTTAGTGTGTCCTGAGACCTACACATTTGCTTTTAAATGAGTCCCCGGGAGAAAATTTGATTGGTCCCAACTAAAGTTTCTTACTAAATAGTAGGGTTTTTATTTATGGTCTGAGGAAACAACTAAAGTCGTCTAACCTCTACCTTGTAACCTATCCTGTGTAATTTGTTTCTAAGAAACTATTAAAATGTATTTATAGTTAGCTTGAAATGGTTGGGGAAGAAAAAAGAAAGACACTGGGATGCATGGATATGATTTTACTGCATCCTTTTAAATATGTGTGCATCAGGGATGCAGGACACATACCTATCAACATCTCTGAGATATATATATATATATATATATATATATATATATATATATATATATGGAGAAAGGTAGACAAACACGGGTTGTTATGGAAACTGGATGTTTATTGTCGACTATGCAATGTTTCGGTCTCTTAATTAGACCATCTTCAGGACAATAAATATCCAGTTTCCATAACATCCCGTGTTTGTCTACCTTTCTCCACATACTGTAGGATTGACCTCCTCACATTTCTCCCATATATATATATATATATATATATATATATATATATATATATAATATTTTTTTATTTTGCTACATTTTTATATGAACTAATGTTGGTAAACAAATGAAAATATTTTATCTTATGTTAAAAAAAAAAAAAAAAAAAATTTTTTTTTAAAATGTCTCGTACTCTCTTGTTGCAGATCACCATCTCACTGAGTATCTATCGAGGAGTAAAATTGGAAAGTAATGGATTTTTGTATTTCATGTTGGGTGTCTCTTTGGTTGGATTTGTAGCCATCGAGTTGCTCATGGTAAGTTCCAGGGTTTTGTTTGTTTGTTTGTTTTTTTTGTTTTGTTTTTTTTTGGGGGGGGGGTTCTTATATAAATGTGTGTGTGTGTGCAAAATCTTTGTATTAAGAACTAGCTGTATTTTCCCAACCTTACCTGAGTTATATAGTATCTGACTAAATTTAAGTATACACTTTTTAAATCTTATATTGCTCACCATTGGATAGCAGTGCCTATTGCTCAATGTGCTTATTGTGAAAATTTTTGACTAATCAGCTACAAGGTCAGTGAAAGGCCAAGCTCTGTCAATTTAATATTACAATTTTTTTTTTTTTTTTTTTTTTTTTTCCACCATGATTCAGATTTCCTGCTATTTGATTTTTATACTACCATGCATGATTTATAGGGCACCTATCTATCTGTGGCCTGTCACTTGGGGCTTTAGAATACACTGACTGCACCTCTACAGATGGATAAAATGGGGCCACCTTCAATGCACGATGTCTAGACCCCAAGCGTTGTGATATTCTGCGCTGGCCAATTTGAGGGCATGAGTCAGAAACCGTAGTCACAAGGATTAAATATAAAAACAAACAACAACTACAAGTGTTAGTAAACAAGACGCAGGTGGAAAAAGGGGTGTGTGAGACTTTGCCGTCTATCCAACTGGCGACCTTAACACCTCAATGGCCCGGGTTCTAATTGACTTAGTGCTCGAGTTTAGCTGTATTTATGTAAAATTCTCCTTCCCCACCCATCTTCTCCGGACCACACAGATGGCCAGTACTTAAATCGAATCGCCGACTTCTAGTCGTCATTAACCCTTAAAATTAAAGTAATTAAATCTTTTTCCTGACATAGTGTCTTTAATAGACTATATTTAATACGTCGACCATTAATTTTTTCAAAAGAGATTTTCTCATAAAAATATCCCTTTTGCTTTTAATACCTGGGTGCATAAGATATTATCACTAAGTGGCCTAACTTCATGGTGGTCGTACAAGTCTCTTAAACTTTACGGCCTAATCTTTGAATTCGTAAAAAGGTCAACCACCCACCCCTTTTACTTATGCCTGGCTTTAACCTATTCTCTTTTTATTCATTTATTCTGACCATGTTCATCTTCAATCATAGTATCACAACAGACATACACCGAATCTCCATTATGATAAGATTTCTACACTACCATACATAATTTATAGGGTACCTATGTATCTAATGTGTTAAAAAAGTGAATGGATGTCAAATTTATATATTTGGACTATTGTCCTTATCTTTATTGTTATATACACGTTTCACCCGATGTGCCCTCCGAAAGGTTTTGTATATATATTTACCAACCCCTCCGCACAAGCAGGATGTGACACAAGGTCAATTTCTTAAGCAGAGTTTAACAGGTTTAAATTCAGTATTCTAACCAAGGTTAAAGAGCTCAGTCTGCCCTACTATTTACCCATAGCTGGAGGGAGAGTAATTGGAGGTATACCTTTCCCAAGGGTATTTGGGCTATGTGAAATCCAAACAGCCTCGTCCAGTATTGAACTCTTGTCAATGAGTTCATTTCCCATAACTCTAACCATTACACTACTATACAAAACGTGCATCTTATTATAATGGAGATTCTGTGTTTTTCTGTCTGTAACCGAAACTATATTCCTACTCGAGTAACAATTCTCTTAGTTATTGACATCACATTCTCCATGATTTTATTTTTATCTAAACCTCAATTATTAATAAAACTGTCTTACATTAATAATACTGTTAACTATGTCTCCATACTGACAACATGCAATTATATTTATATATACAACAAAATAGCGGTTTACAGTGTGAACGGGAAGGCTAATTTGCATATAAATATTAAAAAATCGAATTTAATAAATATGTGCTTAGTATTATTGATTTCTAACTGTTTGGTTTTATTTTAATGAATATAAGCAAAAATCTCTTCAATGAATCTTAAATGAAATCCATTAACAAGATAAAATAACTGTCATTTTATTCTTTACTTCCTCTTATAACTAAATACTTAAATTAGAAAAAATAACAATGAAAGACAAGAGTGATGGAAGAGTAAGTTTCAGTTGTTCCATTTTTTTTATTATATTCCCTCTGTTTCAAATCTTTTATTATACTCTCTCTGTTTCAAATCTTTTTATCTGTATTCTTATTTAGTTTCATTAGTCTTTCTAATTTAATACAATATTTTATTATATTAAAACTTAAATACTTGCACCCGGAGGGTGCATATATTTGCTAGTATCTTATAATAAAGATTGTGTGTTTTTCTGTCTGTAACCGAAACTATATTACTTTACTACTCAAGTCAGAATTTCCTTTGTTATTAACGTCACATTCTGCATGATTTTATCTAATTCTCAACTATTAATAAAATTGTGTTACATAATTAATACTGTTGACCATATCTACATTCTAATAAAATGCAATTGTGTTTATATATACAACTAAATAGCGGTTTACAGTGTAAATGGGAAGGCTAATTTGCGTATTGATATTAAGAATTTGATTTTAATAAATATGAGTTTAGTATTATTGATTTCTAATTGTTTGGTTTTCTCTTAACAAATCTGAGCAAAAATTTCATGTATAATTCTTATAAGAAATCCATTGACAAGAAGAAATAACTGTAATTTTATTCTTTACTTCTTATTTTAACTAAATATTTGAATTAGGAAAATTTAGCAATGAAAGATGGGAGTGATGGAAGAGTAAGTTTCAGTTGTTCTATTTTTTGATTATACCCCCAACCTCTGTTTTAAATCTTTTTATCTGCATTCTTATTTAGTTTCATTAACCTTTCTAATTTAATATAATATTTTATTACATTAAAACTTAAATACTTGTACCCTACAGAGGGTGCATATATTTGCTAGTAACAATAAACATGCTTGTTTTATTTGTAATATTGAAATTGTGAATTACAGAATATATTTTGGTAATTTTGATCATGTCGTGTGACTTTTTTGTTGGCAAATTAATGGAGAAATGTTTACTTTTTACATATTGAAGTATTTAGCAATAGCTCTTAAGTAAACATACCAAACATTGTAATAATTAAATTATCATACTGTGGTATATCCACAGGTCCTGCTAGTTTGTATTTGGATTATTCGGACTATTGTCCTCATCTTTATTGCCATGTACACATTTCAGCCGATGTATCCTCCGAAATGTTGTGGGTAATAAAGGACTATTTGCTCGTAAATTCCTACCATAAAATAAACTGAACCCCCATTTTATGTCCGTGTTTTTGCAATAAATGTTTTATTTTTCTTGCACCCATTATTTACAATACGAAATATATTTCCTTTATTTTAATATTCACTTCAATGTGTATATTCTAAAAGCTTTTATTTTGTGAGAATGCTTAGTTTTAAAGTGGGGGTTCGTTTTTACACTTCAACTTTTTACTCGTAAATTCCTACCACAAAATGCCCAAGCCTAATTTTATGGCAGGAATTTACGAGTAAAAAGTTGAATATTACTTTTTGTTGTTGTTATTTCTTTACTTTTTGACATTGGTACTCTAAAATAAAAACGTCAGATTTTAATCATCGTCGACGAAAAAAATAAAATTACGGTCATAAAAGGAGGATCCAATTTATGCCTAAATTGTAAAACGAGCCCCCACTTTAAAACTAAACATTCTCACAAAATAAAAACTTTTAGAATAGAAAACTTTTGAAATGAATATTAAAATAAAGAAAATATATTTTTTATTTTAAAATAACGGGTGCAAGAAAAAAAACATTTAATACAAAAACACGGACATAAAATGGGGGTTCAGTTTATTCTATGGTAGGAATTTACGAGCAAATAGTCCTTTATTACCATGTTGTGTATATAAGATGAGGTCAATAGTCCAAACAATCAAAATTATTAAGCTTCATCTCAAACATTCAGACAAATGTATATCGTATGTTTTCTTCTTCTTCTTCTTTCCTAGGTGAACTTTATCCGTAAACATGAGCTTCCGCAAGAAAAAACCTGGTTCCTTTATTTTGTCGGCGGCTGTGTCTTCTTAGAAGCCATCTTCACAGACATCTTGTTGATGCGATGAACGTCTGCGCCGTTTGTCCATTTTGTAAAATAAATCTTCTTTTCCTTTCTTCGAACATCCTCATCTTAAAAAAGAAAGCCGACACACCCACCCCCCGCCAGCCCTGAACTCATAAAAAATAACTCTGCTGCAGTCTTCAGTTATTCTCTTCAAGAAACATCAAAATCATCCCTTTCTATTATAGGTTGATCCGCGCGCAAATCCGGGATTGTCTAGTCTGGCCACTTTTGGTCGATCAGGGTAAGGTGATTCGAATGTTGGGGCTGTTAATTTGAAGACCTGAAAAATCGTTGGGAGGGGTGGGTGGGGAGGTTATAATCGAAGAAAGTGGGGGAGGGGTGGGAGGTTATAATCGAAGAAAGTGGGGGGAGGGTGGACTTTATAATCAAAGAGAGTGTGGGTAGGGGGGAGGTTATAATTGAAGAGTGTTGGGGGGAGGGGTTATTGTATAAAAGGTTAATTTTGTTATCAAAATTTTGTGTTATGAGTTTATATTGGATTTTGAAAAAAAAAATTTTAAATAAAAATTTCTAAGAAAATTTTTTTTTTTTTTTTTTTTTTTTTTTTAAATCTATGGTCTATAGTTGTTTACTAAGCTTAGCTTAGATGTGGCACAAGGCTAGAAGTATGGGGCGCTCAGTGAGAATTGAACTCACTAACTGCGAACCTAGCTAGCAAACCAATACATCACCTGAGGTGCCCAAATCTATGGTCTGTAGATCCATAAATATTTAAAAAAGTTATTTACCTATATATCTAAAAAAAAAAAAAAAAAACTATTTATTTGTATGTAGTCAAACAAATACTGGCTGTATTGGGTTCTGAGTTAGATTCTCACTGAGTGCCCCAATACTTATTTCCTTGGACCAGATTAAGCTTCTTGTAAAGCTTATATTCATATCTATTCTTTTCACCTTATTTTCACCTTATCTTCCAAGCTATTTTCCGACTACGAGAGACGATGGAGTTGTGTCCAAACTTTTAATGGAACTATGTAGTGTGGGCAGTTTGATATGGAGGATGAGCTGTTGCCCAAGTAGCAAGTCCCCACTCTCCACACTGCTACTGTGATCCAAAGAACAGAAATCCATCTTGGGAGAGAATAAAAGGTTAAAAGATTAGAAACTCTTTAAGTGACCTTGTGTCGGACAAGTGATGCTCATGAACATTTTTTTTTTTTTTTTTTTTTTTTTTTTTTCAATAAATTTTCTTTAAATAAATTCTGATTTTTAAATTTATTGTTCACTGTTTTTTGTTTTTTTTTTACTTATGTCTTCACATTCACTCCACCCCCCCCTTATTAATTATATTTCACTTTCACCACTCCTTTCTAGAGATGTTTTTGCTTTTATTTTTTATTTTAAACTTTGCATACTTTAGATATTCATACTAGAGTTATCTGCCCTTGGCCATAAGATTATTTTTCGAGCAATCAATGGTAATCCTTAACTATTTGCTCGTAAATTCCTACCATAAAATAAACTGAACCCTCATTCTATGTCCGTGTTTTTGCAATAAATATTTTATTTTTCTTGCACCCGTTATTTTACAATACTAAATATATTTTCTTTATTTTAAAATTCACTTCAATATGTATATTCTAAAAGTTTTTATTTTGTGAGAATGGTTAGTTTTAAACACGAACATAAAATGAGGGTTCAATTTATTTTATGGTAGGAATTTACGAGGAAATAGTTAAGGATTACCAATGATTTCATGCCTTTCTGAAGGGCATTAGCATACGTGAAAAGCAAATAATCTCTCCCAGTATTTGAACTTCTGACGACCTTTTTCTTTTTTTTCTTTTTTTTTTTTTTTTTAAATAAATATTCGGACCAAGTTACCTTTTAAGCACCCCAGGGGCAACCTGCCTTCAGAGGGACATGTTTAGCTTTGCAACGTCAACATCCGGTTGTTTGTTACCAGACTATTTTTAGACGCTTTTTCTTTTCTTTTTTAAAGTTCTAAAACTAACTTCTAACAAATAACCGTATGTTGACGGTGCAAAGCGAAACATGTCCCTCTGAATCCAGGTCACTCTTGGGGTGATTAAAAGGTAACTTGGTCCAAATATTCTTCCTGGAGTTATCTGCCCATGGCTGTAAGATTACTTTTCCAGCAATCACAAGACGGCCTGGCCTGTGACTCTGTGCCAATGGGACAGAAACAAAACTGGCACTGAAATATCAACAAGACAACAAAAATCTTTCATAAATTGCCAACATCTATTAATAATGGAGATTGTCTGTAACAAAAACTGTCATAGCTCTACGTCACAGTTTATGTCACAATATTCTTATGCTATATACACCCAAAATTTGAGTAAGCAATTTTAAAAATTGTTTTTTACTCTTGTACTTTTTTTTTTTCTTTCTTTACAGTAAAAAGTTTACAAATAAATAAATACCTACGATTTTGTATAAAATTGATGTGGAAAATATTCAAAATAATTGTTTGATTATTACATGCATGCAACATTTTATTCGAGAGGGACGGGGCTCAGTTTTCATTTCAAATTGTTTTTTGTTTTTTTTACTCCTTTAATAAATATGAGGATTTTGCTTACTTATGATACAAATCCCCTGACATTGAATTTTTAACTGCCACCCTCTCAGGCAATGTCTTTCAAAAATTAATTTATACGACACCCAGAGGGTTTATTCTGTTGTTTGTATCTATAAATAACCGGTCATCATCAAAATAACCAAAGGAACAGTCAAGTAGGGAAATGGACCCGATTTCATTTCTACTGCATTTTTTTTTCTCTCCACAATCTTTGTTCTTGTTTTACACACTAATAAAGTGGTAATCTGAACATTTAGCTACATAAATGAGAGTAACTTCCCCTTGTTTCTTTCACTTTGAGAAAGCCATCTGCTTGGGTCAGCCATTTTCGTTTCATCGTAAATCTACACTGAAAATACAAATTTGTTTCAAGCAATACAACTGCATGTTTTAACACAAAAATATCATAAAATTGTGCTTGTGAATTATTTGAAATGAACTTAATTGTTATTAACACATTTTATGATATTTTCGTGTTAAAACATGCAGTTGTATTGATTACGGTGAAATGAAAATGGCCGACTAAAACAGAGGGCTTCCTCAAAGTGAAAGAAATAAGGGGAGGTTAATCTCATTTATGTAGCTAATGTTCAGATTACCAATAAAGTTATGTACATATTTACCAACCCCTCTGCACGAGCAGGATGTGACACAAGGTCAATTTCTTAAGCGGAGTTCAACAGGTTTGAATTCAGAGTTTTATTTTCTCCTAGACAGGTTGCCTAACCAAGATTAAAGAGCCCAATCTGCCCTACTATTTATCCATAGCTAGAGACAGAGTAGGATTCATACCTTTCCCAAGGGTATTAGCACTATGTGAAATGCAAGTAGAGACGAATAATGTTGTGTTGCTGCAAACTTGCCCTATTTGATGGCCCTATTTACTCCCTTGCGTTCGTCTTAGTTTCACTTGAAATATAGAGGAGGTGCTACTTTCAGAGTGAACCCTGTATTTTTTCAACAATTTAGTACATAATGCAAGAAACTTGTATTAGGTCCTCTGTGCAGCATTCAAGATTCACAGAGCTGTTCGATGTAGGTCTTTGCTGGGTGATCAACACTGGTGTGCTCTTGTGCAGGGTTCCACGGGAGAACGACACTTACGAGTTCATCCTTGTTTCGAAATAAAATACCATTAATTATAGCCCTGTCGTCAAGGGCTGTTAAATACACTGACCGCACTTCTGCAGGGTATTAGCACTATGTGAAATGCAAGTAGATCCGTCTAGGAATTGAACTCAGGTCGACAAATCCATTTCCTACAACACTAACCATTATGCCACGTGCCCTGAGTTATGTATTTATGACGGTGAACGAGAAAGGAAAAAGAGCAAGACATTGTCTTGCCTGCCGGGATCGAACCCGCGTCCTTCCGCATTCGAAAACAAATGCGATTATGGAACTGGACAGACGCAAGGTTCGACTGATGTGCCCGGATGTTTGGGTAATATGCCCATAAGTAACCAAAGCGAGTAAAGGGGGGACCATCTGAGAAGCTTTCGGCTTACGTGAGACGGCAGTGAGAAAATATTATTTTGACGACAGCGACGGATTTTCAACTGCTGGTCGAAGACTGTGTTAACCAAAACGAAGTTCGGCCTGCGAGAAGACAGTGAACTCGCTTCTTTTTGGTACCCCCCCTCCTCTCAGCAGGAACTTGCTGAAGCAAATATCTATTTTCCCCTTCTATTTTTCCCCACTTCTATAAGCTATTTCGGCTAAGTTAATATGTTGCACATTATTCGCTGGACGCAACCAGCTCGCATCTTCAACAACTGATCTGTTAGCTTCTAGCGCAACCAAAGCAGCTAGCGAAATGCTACTACGGAGGTGACTCAGATCTATGATAAGATGAGGTCAATAGTCCAAACAATCAAAATATCTATTTTCTCCCCTCTATTTTTCCACCCTTCTATAGTATTTAGCAAACGAGATGTACTTCCTGACACCTTCACACACAGCTGTCATTGTACGTAATTGATTTGTCCCTCCCAGCAGTTCTAGTCTTCTCACTAGCACTATCCAAATAGATTTGCTCTTCCACTCATTTCAACAGCCAAAATGCTACTGCAGACGTTCTCCCCTGATCTGGGAGGGCAGGTCCCTAAATACCCAATTGCTGTGTTTCCTCCGGGCTCCTCACTCTGAATTGCACGTTCGACATTCATCAGCACGCATCAATCCTCACAACGAGACTTTACATCCGAGTTACTCTGCACTCCTCGTGCGGAATTTCACCAGCATTTCAGCAACGAAGAGGTGACAAATTCAATTTCCGTGATCACTCGCCACACTCCTCCCCCTCACACAGGCCAAACATATCCGGACTCATTTCATTCGTGGGGGCTGGGAATCTGCTTGTCCACGATGCAATAAGAATTTTCTTTTTTCTTTTATAATAGAAAGAGACAAATTGTTCAATGATTTATTTCAATGGCATGTCAACTTGTCTAGGGTTATATTATGGCTAGAGGTTAGGGAATCATGTTTATAGTACATTATCTCCATTCATTTTTATGTATCGTTTGCTGCGTATCGGTGGCCAAGTGGTAGAGTCTCTGACTCTGCGTGCCGAGTTCCCGGTTACAATTTATGTCAGAGGGAAATCGTAAGTATACATCGCTGATGAGACTTAATAAAGTTGAAACAGCTGTACGATGTTCTATGTAGGGCTTGATATTTGCTGAGTTCGCTTGTCATGATTATTTTCATTAATTATCGAATTTTATATGATATACGCATTGTAACTGCCTTCAAGCAAAATAATAATAATACATATATATATGAGTGTGTGTGTAGCATGTCATTTTTCTTCCATTTTTTTGTCTATAATAAAAAATGGAATGGTCCATTATTAACTGAGGTGACAACATGAAATAAAGAATTCTACACTTAAGAGACATCAGATAATTATGACTGACATTTTTTTCTTTAAATTTCATCTTGGATGGTCTCATTTTTAACCAGAGGGGGAAGATTAAGGAATAAGCGTATAATATATATCATATAATTATCTGATGTCTCTTAAGTGTAGAATTTCTTATATCATGTCACCTCAGTTAATAATGGACCATTCCGTTTTTATTATAAACAAAAAAGAGGGAAGAAAAATGTATTTAATTTATAGTCAAAACCATCAATACATAGAATAAATCTTAAGTCGCTATGAAAATCCGAGTTAGATTTGCCTCAAAACAACCAATGTTATTAATGCATTTAAAATCCTGCAATGTCTTAGAGCACCTTCTTCACTGGCACTAAATCTTATTATAATGGAGATTGTATGTTTTTCTGTCTGTAACCGAAACTATATTACTATACAAATCACAATTCCCTTTGTTATCTGCATCCCATTCTCCAGGATTTTATTTTTATTTAAACCTCAATTATTAATAAAATTGTTTTACATCATTAAGACTGTTGACCATATCCACATACTGTATTTACCGCGTACCCCACTTGTACGGGTCAGGCACAAAGTCCCTATTAACGTGGGACCACCCACAAGCCGAAGCTCATGGAGTGGCAGGTGAAAAATTGCGTCGATCCCGTCGGCATTCCCCCTCAAGGGGGGCGCCTCAGACACTGAGCAATAAACCCAACCCTGCCCCTTTAAATCGAGGGGGCAGGTGTTGCCTGGGGGATGGCCCCCTGGGATCGACGCCGTTAATTATATCAATGGTCCAGAGGCCGAAGCCACTGTAGACCATATCGACATACAAATAACATGCAATTGTATTTATATATACAACAAAACAGCGGTTTACAGTGTGAATGGGAAGGCTAATATGCATATTGATCTTAAAAAATTTGATTTTAATAAATATGTGCTTAGTATTATTGATTTCTAATTGTTTAGTTTTATCTTATTGAATATGAGCAAAATTCTCTTCAATAAATCTTAACAGAAATCCCTTAACAAAAAGAAATAACTGTAATATTATTCTTTACTTCCTATTTTAACTAAATAGTTAAATTAGGAATAGGAGTAATTGAAAATGATGGAAGAGTTAGTTTCAAAGTTGTTCTATTTTTCAATCATACCCCCTCTGTTCCAAATCATGTTATCTGCATTTTTATTCAGTTTCATTGGCCTTTCTAATTTAATATGATATTTTATTATATCAAAACTTAAATACTTGCACCCTACGGAGGGTGCATATATTTGCTAGTAATTATAATGTTGCATACCTCTTTCTTTAATTCTATTTCTTTGCCGTCTTTAGTATTCTGATCGTCTTTGGTATTTCTTCTATCATCTTGTCTTGACTTGACATCTTCTAAGACCTAGCGTCTGGGATCTGCTAAGGTCTGGACTTTCTTGGGGATTTCGGTCTGGTTTTCTGTTACTATGTTCTTGCTGGCTGGTCGTCGTTTCTTAGTCTTGTTACCAAGACATTCATTAACCACAAGAACATATTAATTATCCAAACTTTTATTTCCTTAACTATACATAATCCTCTAACTAACATAGCGCACGTGAGTTCCAGTTTAGACAGAGCATAAAATGGCCGACCACTCTGCCTGACGTCCAACTACAAACTGGGGACTCAAAAGGTCCCACGTGACTTCGCATATTTGGCGGGCTTCTGTAATTTTCCATGGAAGGGCCCACCCGTGATATGAAAAGGGTCATCCCCTCAGAATTACAGGGGATTCACAATAATCTTATAGCCCGTATAGATTATGTAACATTATATATCACTAGTAAATAAAAGATTTACATAATATCTGGTGTGGTTACTTTGCATGGGACAGGTTAGCTCAGTCAGTAGAGCGTTCGGCTAGAAACCACAAGGTTCCTAGTTCGATACCGGTCCTCGCCACTCAGCATATGAGTAGCACAGGGATCTGTGCGGTAAAGTAAGGAGCTGATGGTAGATGTGGCGCTCCACCTCAGATGCTCAAATAATCTCCTTGGTCTAGCACAAGTGAAAAGGGAAAAGACTCCCTCGCTGATTGGCTGATACTGACTTTAGGCACCCCGACGATTTTTACTTTTACTTTGCATACTGGTTTTAACAAAACCGGGTTTAATAAATAATTAGTGTTATTGATTTCTAATAGTTAATTTTCTAACATATAATCAATCCTATGAATGATTTTATATAGAAACCAGTTAAAAATATGATCAAAATAAGTAATCTTTTATATGTGTTCTTATTTAATTTCATTAGTCTTTCTAATTCAATATATTCCATTATATTAAAAGTTAAATATTTAAATCTTGCTAGGTATCTTTGAAGATTCAGTTTTTTGTTTTGTTGGGGGGTTGCATATAGCCCTATAGAATAAAAATAATTTGCAAACAGATCTATTTGACCCATAAATGGGACCCTAACAGGTACTACCAGAAACCAATTAAAAATGTAATCAAAATAAGTAATCTTTTATATGTGTTCTTATTTAATTTTGTTAGTCTTTCTAATTCAATATATTTTGTTATATTAAAAGTTAAATACTTAAATCTTGCTAGGTATCTTTGAAGATTCAGTTTTTCTTTTTTTTTTGGGGGGGTGGGGATGGAAATAGCCCTATAGAATACAAATAATTTGCAAACAGATCTATTTGACCCATAGCTGGGACCCTAACACGTACTACCAGTCAAGGACTTCCCACATCAACATATCGCGCTGACGGCACATAATTCCCATGGCACTCACCAACCATACCTATCAGGTCTTCCACACAGCATCCAGCATCTTAACAGCCGATTGGTTAGCCCACACTACGTGTATGTGTCCACAGAACTTACCCATTAAGTATGTCCCTGCTTCCATAGCAGCATCCCGTTTATCCCTCCTGAGTGGTTTCCAGGATTTGTTCAAGACTGTACACAGCATCCTTATGTAGCTCCTATCTTCAAGCAGAGTCCAAGTGGTGCAGACATACAATAGCTCAGATCTAGTTACAGACCTGAAGAATCCTCACTTTTTTTTTTTGGAGAGGTCAGATTTCCAGATGAAATTGATTATGTCTATAGCAGACCACACTTTTCCTATGCGTATTTTAACATTGCTTTCTGCAGATGAGATATTACTACCTAGGTATGTGAACTGTTCTACTAATTTAGGCTTACCATAAAGCATGGTCTTCATATTGTTTAATTCTTAATGTCCTATACCACCCGTCTGGAAGTCACATTCATTTTCCTAATCTACCCCAAATGATAGCCTTTATTTAAATGTATTAAACATATTTAGAAGTCTTTTGATTTAAGAGAAATAACAGGTAAGTTTTAATGAAAAGGCCATTTTTAGCCATTTTTGATAAATCCTTATAGGAATGGGGATCTGGACAGAAAATTCTGAACGTGTTAAGAGTTGACTCCTAACATCCTGTTAAAAATTTTCTAAGTCCAGAGCCCCATTCCTATAACCATTTATCAAAAATTGCTAAAAATTGATTTTTTTCATTTAAAGTTACCTGTTATTTCCGTAAATCAAAGACTGTTTAAATGTAATAATAAACATATTTAGCAAAGTCCAGAGCCCCATTCCTATAAGTAATAATCAATAAATGGCTAAAAATGGCCTTTTCATTTAAAGTTACCTGCTATTTCCCTTAAATCAAAGACTTCTAAATATGTTTAATATTACAGTTAAACAAAGGTTATCATTTGGAGTAGATTAGAAAAATGAAAGTGACTTCCGGCCAGGTGGAATGAAGCAGTTTAGGACATTAAAAGTTAAAACACAAATTGTTTTTTTTTTAAATCCAAGTTCACATCTTATAATGGAGATTCAGTGTATGTGTGTCTGTAACCAAAACTATGTCACCAATTATATGATAATGAGTAAGTTTATCAATGAGTAATTACAGTCAAAATCATTAATACGTAAAATAGAATAAATCTTATGTCTCCATGAAAATCTGAATTAGATTTGCCTCAAAACAGCCCATGTTATTAGGGTATTTGCCTCTCACCCCACTTATGAGGGCGTGACACAAGGACATTTTTGTGTGGGCCCACCTACAAGCCGAAGCTAATGGGTGGTAGACATAAAAAAATGTGTCAATCCCGTCGGCATTCCCCCTCAAGGGGAGCGCCTCAGGTGCTGGGCAATAAACCCAGCCCTGCCCCTTTAAATCGAGGAGGCAGGTGTTGCCTGGGGGGATAGCCCCCTGGTATTGACGTTGTTAATTTCATTAATAGACAGGCCCCGAAAGGCCCATGTTATTAGTGCGTTTAAACTCCTACAATGTGTCTTATATATCACTAAGTAATAAAGATTTAAATAATATATGGTGTGTTAATTTGCATACTGGTTTTAACAAAACAGGGTTTAATAAATAATTACTTGGTGTTATTGATCTAATATTACTCTTTTATTCTCCAACATTAAAATCAATCTTAAGAAGGATTTTATATAAAAACCAATTAAAGTATAATTTTAAAAAAGTGTAATCTTTTTATATGCGTTCTTATTTAATTTTGTTAGTCTTTCTAATTCAATATATTTCATTATATTAAAACTTAAATACTTACATCCAGAGGGCGTATATTCTTGCTAGTAGAGACCAATGCCTCTTGCTGCCTTCTCTAGTTAATCCAGCAGTAATCAGGCTTGTGCAAATGTATTTATTGACTTTATTTTCTGTAGAGGAGATATTGTTACCTAGGTATGTGAATTGGTCTATTAATTTCAAATGTTTACCATCCAGTGTGGCAAAGTCTACATCTTGTTTAAAACACATGAACTCCATTTTATCAGAGTTCCCATAGAGGCCAATACCTTATGAGTGTACAACAGAAACACTACACGCATTTTTACATAAGGGTATGTAAAACCAGATCAAGTGTTTCAATAACTGTCATATAGTACCTAAAACAAGACAATGGAAATGTCTGTTTTCTATTAATGGTGAAACCTGGACGAGAGAACCAGAGCAAGATCTCATGGACCTGTCGATTGATGATTTCCTTTGTATCTTGTCAAGTAAACCTTCTTTTCCTTACCTAAAATACTCATGTTTTCTTCTTTCTGTTAACTCAGGTACAGAAGTTACAATAGGCAACCAGTCTAGGAGAAGGAATTAAAATCTAACGATAGAACTAGTGATACTTTACGGACTTGTGAACAGAAAAATTAATGTTTCCTATTTAAAATGCTAGATGCAAAAAATTCCATGCTGTTATCATTTAAATTTAATTTTTAATAATCTTCACGAATATAAATAAAATCTTGATCGCAGAGCCGAAACTACCATTGAGCCAACCGCCAATGTCATAAGAGGACTAGTTGATTTGGTGATCATGTGTGGCATAGGCTGGACGACTTCCTTGGATCACACGATTTATTATATCTTAGAACCCGAGGATCCCAAGCTGATGGTAGGTGTAGCACTATATCAGACACAAAATAAATCTCCCTTGTGTAGCGCTAGTGAGTTCCTCGCTGTTCAGTTGATACTGACAATAGGACACACTGCCTACTTTGTTTACATCTATACATATATAAACGGTCTAATGGTTAGAGTTGTAGGAAATGGACTCGTCAATGCGAGTTCAATTCCTGGACGAAGCTGTTGGCATTTCACATGGCGCTAATACCCTTGGGAAAGGTATGAATCCAATTCTCCCTTCAGTTATAGGTAAATAGCAGGGCAGTCTGGACTCTTTAACCATGTCTAGGTAACCCGTCTAGGAGAAGGAAATCACTGAATTCAAACCTGTTAAACTCCGTTTAAGAAATTGACCTTGTGTCACATCCTGCTCGTTCAGAGGGGTTGGTAAATATATATGTATATAAATAGCAGTTAGCATGTATGTAAAAACTCAAATTGGTTAGATGCAGCTCCCTGATCATCAATCCATCCACGACAAGGAAGAGTTTGTTACAAAATCATCGCTGCCGAGCGGCTTTATATGTTCCTGAGGGCAGACAGGGGAGTAAATCCCTAAAACAAATCCAGAACCGGAATCCTTAAGATGGAGTAACGCTGAAGTTCAGCGTTACACAGCAACTCTTGCGACACTGCCGTTACCAAACTGCATTGGTTTCTTACCTTTCCTTTGGACTACAGTGGCAGTGTGGAGAAGGAGGGGTCTGCTACTTGGGTAAAAGCACATCCTCCATATCAACCTGCCCAGGCTATATACTTAAAAAAAAAAAAAAAAAAAAAAAAAAAAAAAATTTTTTTTTTTTAAAACTTTTGGACACTACTCCATTGTCTTTCGCAGATGTAAGGACGCAAACCACAGTGTAAGTATGTATGTCGCATTTGGTGTTTGCCAGTTTTTCTGATTGTGGTAATTTCTATCTTTATATCTCAATTATGGGCCGGGTTAGCTCAGTCGGTAGAACATTCGGCTAGAAACCTCAAGGTTCCTAGTTCGATACTGGTCCTCGCCAACTCGGCGTACGAGTAGCACAGGGATCTGTGCAGTAAAGTAAGGAGCTGATGGTAGGTGTGGCGCTCCACCTCCGATGCTAAAACAATCTCCTTGGTTTAGCGCTATTGAAAAGGGAATAGACTCCCTCGCCGATACCGACTTTAGGCCGACCCGTCGACTTTACTTTTTACTTACTTTATATCTCAATAAAAACATTTCTAAATTCCACCATCGTATGTGACCCCGCCAAAGAAGAAGAAAAAAAAAAAAAAAAAAAAAAAAAGAAATTTTCAGTGTTGATATATTAATGAATAAAAGATATAATGCACCAGTTATTTTATTTAAAAACTTATATTTTTTCAGTTAACTTTGAACCACATATCTTTGAGGCGTAACACAGATTCTCAAACATACATGGTTCAAAGCTAACTGACCTGAAAAAAATGTAAAAGTTATAAAATAAAATAACTAGTGCATTATATCTTTTATTCATTAATATATCAACACTGAAAATTTCATTAAATTCAGTTAATTCCTTGATTTTTGGTATTTTCTTTTATTTTTTTTGACAAGGTGACATATGATGGTGGAATTTAGGTCCGTTAAGTTCGATTTAACCAACATTTATAATATTTTCCAATTCATTATCTGTACTACACTACAAAACAAAACACTTAACAACCCATTAATAGTCAAGATACTATGCAAACTTAATTCACTATCTGATTTTTTTTTTTAAAATAATCTTGTGATGTGTTGTATCCAAAGTCATATTGGAATAACGGCAAATGACAAAACCAATGTCATGAAAATAAAAATTGACCCAAACTTTAAGGTTCCATATACAGATCTAAAAAAAATAATAAATAAAAATAAGCCTTGTGTTGTCTTTAATGGCAAACCAGCATCTTAGTCAGACCATCTTAAATACAAACCAGACTAGCTAGAAGAAATAAAGAAACAGACTACAGACTACTTATTTCTTTTTCTTCTCTTTCTCCAGAAATCCGATTACAGTTTTCTTTTCAATCCCCAAATTCTCCATAGACCATAATAATTACGCTACATGCAAAATATGTCATGAAAGTAAAAAAATTGACCCAAACTTTAAGGTCGTCCCATATACAGATCTAAAGAACCAAATAAAAAGTTTTTTTTTTTCAAGCAAAAATGGAAACAACGATTGAATAGTAGTACAAACAAATCCTCAATTAAGCCAACAGCAGTTTGTTTTACGGCATATCAACCTCAGTGGGTCATTTAATGCCAACAAAGTTTTGAGATAAATTCATTCCTAATGGATACTCAATTTTTTATATAAACTCAGTTGAGAAGTCTGGATCTGAATAAAGAAATGTAATCACTAAATAAATAAGCCTTGTGTTGTCTTTAACTAATGGTGAACCAGCATCTTAAATACAGACCAGACCAGTTAGAAGAAATAAGATACCAGATGAGCTACTCAAGTAAGTAAGAAAAGCATTGACGAAATGATCGCATGACTTGCACACTTTTTGGAACATCAATGTTTTCGTTTTGAATTTAATTATTTTCTGCTTCTCTCTCTCTCTCTCTCTCTACGAGTCCGGATTAAAAACAAGCTCTGATGATTTTTATAAATCGAAATATTGTTCAATATTAGCTATGAATATGATATAAAATATTTTCATTTTAACAGCATTGTGTTTCCATATCCATATCCATATCCATCTATCCATATCTCCATATCCATATCTCCATATCCATATCTCCATATCCATCTATCCATATCTCCATATCCATCTATCCATATCTCCATATCCATATCTCCATATCCATCTATCTATATCTCCATATCCATCTCTCCATATCCATCTATCTATATCTCCATATCCATCTATCTATATCTCCATATCCATCCATCTATATCTCCATATCCATCCATCTATATCTCCATATCCATCCATCTATATCTCCATATCCATCCTATATCCATATCCATCTATCTATATCCATATCCATCTATCTATATCCATATCCATCTATCTATATCCATATCCATCTATCTATATCCATATCCATATTTCATACACTAGAAATGTCTACCCATTGTTAACTGGGTAAAAGCCTCTGGTGTATTGATTTATTTACTTTTGAGATTAACAGTAGATTAATGTAGGGTTAAAAAAACAAATCCATGTTTGGCTAAATACGAACAGCAAAGAGGAAAAAATAAATATAAAAATAAAATAAAAAAATTTTTTTAAATAAATTTTTTTTTTTTCAAGTTAACAAAAAAGAAAGATTTCAATTTTGTAATTTAAAGTTTTATTGTTGGTACAGCTTAAGTTTTTGTTTTTTGTTTTTTTTTGTTATTTTTTTCTTTTTTAATATTATTAATATTATTATAATTATTTTTTTTCTTTTCTTTCCTTCTTTTTATTTTTTGGTTACTCTTCATTTCTTCTCTTTTTTTTAATAGTCAGGAGATTGAAAGACTAAATACGACTTCAGTTTGCAGAATACTGAAATAGTGCGCAATAACACTTTGTTTATTTGGGGTTTTTTTTTTGTTTATTTTTTTCTTTTTTAAGAGCAGACGTGATTAACATATTGTATGCCCCATCCAGAGAGAACACAATCCAGACTTAAATACAGTCGTATCAATTTTATTCTCACACCGTATACACTAGGGTCATCTTTTATTACCATCATTTTTTTTTTTGTTTATTTTTTTTTTTTTTGTAGCTATTCTTTTTTTTTTTTTGATATACAGCAGTTCTAAGCCTGGACAAAACAGAATTAAGGTGCAAAGTGAAGGGGTCAATAAGCACTGACCATTTTCCCCCACCCACCTCTGACAAACAGGGCGACGCCTAACCTGAAAAAATGCATATATACAGGTTCATGGGCCGTATTAATAAAGGGCTAGCTGGCTGTTCCCTGTTGTGTACTTCGGTTTTAAGGGGGAGGATTTGGCGAGTGACTATGAGACCCTCCACTTTTTTTATGCAGGCACACGTGCTCAGTCTTTGTGGGGGACAAACAACTTAACCACATTCTAAAAAAATTTTTTAAAAAAACTTTAAAAAATTTTAAAAAATTAATAAATCACATGGCGCTCGACTGGTTCCAGGAGTTCCAGTTCTGAAAAGAAAAAGAAAAAAAAAAAAATATATATATATGACGTCATATTTCAAACCGTCCAATTTTTCAACGTTCTTTTTTCTCAGACTTCAAATTTTAAACAAACTGATAAACAAGGACTATTTCTCGCTTTTCTCGTTATTCTGGGATAAAAAATTTTTTATCACCTTCCATATACCCACAAATGCCCTGAAGATGATCTAAATAATAGATCGAAACACTGCAGCGTCGGCCAATAAACTCACCACTCAACTCATTTAAACCTGTGTTTTCAATTTTTCTTTATATATATATAAATATATATATATATATATGAATGAAATTAAAAATATAGAGAGGATTTTTCAAAAATTTTATATTTGATTTTTTTTGGGGGGGTGGGGGTGTATATATATATATATATATATATATATATATATATATATATATATATATATATATAATTCAGAGAAATAAATAAATATAAAAATACATTTATTTATTTCTCTGAATTTTTTTAGATGAGGCTTGATAATTTGGATTATTCTGAGTAGTGACAGTTATCTCAAGGCTGTAGGTTCAATCCTGGTCAAGAAGCGAAAACAACAAATAACACAGCTTAACACTGTTAGCAGAATGAGAACAGTATACCCCCATGGATTGAATAAAGGGTTGGGTTCAAAGTTCTGTGAAGGTACCCAGATAACGGCGAGAAAGTTCCCAAGTTCATCAAGAAATACTTGGGGAATGCCGGGTGGCACATCGGACAAAACAAATAGCAATAAAGATTAGAACAATAGTCCGAATATTCCAAATCTTATTATAATGGAGATTGTGTGTTTTTCTGTCTGTAACCGAAACTATATTACTATTCAAGTAACAATTCCCTTACTTATTTACGTCACATTCTACAGGATTTTATTTTTATTTAAACCTCAATTATTAATAAAATTGTTTTACATTATTAATACTGTTGGTAATATCTACATACTAATTTTACATTATTAATACTGTTGGTAATATCTACATACTAATTTTACATTATTAATACTGTTGGTAATATCTACATACTAATTTTACATTATTAATACTGTTGGTAATATCTACATACTAATTTTACATTATTAATACTGTTGGTAATATCTACATACTAATTTTACATTATTAATACTGTTGGTAATATCTACATACTAATTTTACATTATTAATACTGTTGGTAATATCTACATACTAATTTTACATTATTAATACTGTTGGTAATATCTACATACTAATTTTACATTATTAATACTGTTGGTAATATCTACATACTAATTTTACATTATTAATACTGTTGGTATCTACATACTAATAACATGCAATTGTATTTATATATACAACAAAATAGCAGTTTACAGTGTGAATGGGAAGACTAATATGCATATTGATATGAAAAATTTGATTTTAATAAATATGTGCTTAGTATTACTGATTTCTAATTGTTTGGTTTTATCTTAATGAATATTATCAAAAATCTCAGGGATAAATCTTAAAAGAAATCCATTAACAAGAAAAAATAACTGTAATTCTATTCTTTACTTTCTATTTTAACTAAATAGTTAAATTAGGAAAATTTAGCAATGAAAGACGGGAGTGAGGGAAGAGCAAGTTTCAGTTGTTCTATTTTTTTATTATACTCTCTTCTGTTTCAAATATTTTTATCTACTTTCTTATTTAGTTTCATTAGCATTTCTAATTTGATACAATATTTTATTACATTAAAATTTAAATACTTGCACCCGGAGGGTGCATATATTTGCTAGTATATATAAATATATATTCATATAAACCTTCAAGTCTCAAAACTCGAAGTTTGAAGAATAAAGATACATTAAAAAAAAAATTTTTTTTTAAATATATATATATTCAATCCTGAAATAGATGAATAAAGAGAAATTGCATACCACTTTTTCAGAAGCATCGGTAACAGTCAACTTCCATACTTCCTTGGGAGCAGGTACACCGTACATCGAGGGTACCTGGGGTGGGTGAGTTGCTGGTCCAAAGGAGACACTTGGCATACCATTACTGATTCGGTGGTGCAATAACAGATGTTGATTACTCTACAAATAGAGAAAAATAAATTACAGATATACACACATAAAAAGGATAAATAAGCCAACAATAGTCGGGAGAGAAAACGAAACTGTCACAATACCCTCAGGAATTGCATAAATCAATGAATATTTGATTTATAGTCAACCCTGTATTATATATACTCAGAAATTAAGTATGCAACAGTAAACGGTCCACATTGTTTATTAAAACAAGTTTTTTAAAAATACATGCCCAGTATTCTTTCTTCATATATAGTTTGTTTTATTTTAATATATATTTAAAGTTATCTAACAGAGTTTTACGAGAAAATTATTTAAATAGTCAAATAAATTACTAATCTATATTTTATCATACGGTAAAAAAAAAAAAAAAAAAAAAAAAATGTTTTGATTATAGTCTTGTGTAAAATGTTTCATGACCGACAATGAAAACGGAACGGTTTAGATGCTCCCCCCAAAAGAAAAACCTTAAATATTGGAATCAATTTGAATTTAACTGCTAGAAAATGGGTTTTATTTTTTTTTAAAAAAAAAAATTTTTTAAATAAAAATATTTATTTGAATTTTGATAGCAAAACTTTTTTCTTTGTCTATTATCAAAAAAAAAAAAAAAAAAAAAAAAAAAAAATTCAAAGAGCGGTTTACATTTTTTTTTTTAACGAAAGTGTGGCGCAAAGGTCAATTTTTCTAAATTCAGTTGCCAACTGGATTCCCTCCCAAAAGGAACTCTACAAGTCACAAGGAGTATCTTTCTACCAAGGAATACTACAGGTTAACAGACAAGAGTAAACTGATACTACAATCTTTCTACCAAGGAATACTACAGGTTAACAGACAAGGAGTAAACTGATACTACAATCTTTCTACCAAGTAATACTACAGGTTGACAGACAAGGAGTAACTGATACTACAATCTACAAGGAGTATCTACGGACACCACATTCTCCCTTATACCTACTACAAAGAATACATCAAACTTTATAGGATTGAAACAACGCCAAAGAAATGTGAAAATATGTGCCCCACCCTACCTGATAAGACTGACCCAGCTGATCAGGCCGCTTTCCCTCGAGTAAGTTCCCCCGTATGGCTGCATTTTCCAGTCGGGGTGCACCCCTGCTATCACTAGGTCCAGTAACAGAAGGGGTCATTATTCCAGCAGACACAGTGGAAGAGGTCATCACAGGAGTGGACATAGCGGCTGAGGCCATTATAGGAGAGCTGCTCACTGCCCAGTCTGAATTTAATTCTGAAAAGAATTTAAAAAAATTCATATATATTTTGAAATACATAAAATTTTAAAAAATTTAAAAATTTAAAAAAATAATTTTTTTTATTTTTTTAAAATCCAACAAAATCAAAACTTTTTGTAAATGTTTATGTGGCTTGATTTGTTTTATGGCATATCAACTTCGGTGTATCATTTAATGCCAACTAAGTTTTGGATTTTTAATGGTAGGAAATAAATGTTGATGCAATTACAGAGCGGCTTGAGAGGCTGGAGCAAATGCTGGTGCCCATATAGAATTTGAAATAAAACTCGTGTTCCTTTCATATTCATTTTTTGTAAAAATAACCAATCAGAAATAAATTATATGATTTTTAAAATAGGAAAGGGAGTTACTTTACAATCACCCTGTATATTTAAGTTAGGATATTTTTGTAAAAATAATGAATCAGAAATTATAAGATTTTTAAAATAGGAAAGGGAGTTACTTTACAATCAGCCTGTATATTTAAGTTAGGATATTCTTGTATAAATAAGGATTCAGAAATAAATAAGATTTTTAAAATAGGGAGTTACTTCACAATCACCCTGTAAGTTAGGATATTTTTGTAAAGGTAATGATACAGAAATAAAAAAAAATTTCAAAATAGGGAGTTACTTTACAATCACCTATTCAGAAATAAGATTTTTCAACACGGCACAATAAATTTTTTTAATATACAGGGTGTCCACAAAGTCTTGAAAAAGTTTTAAAATCATTTAATGCCAACTTTGCCATTATGGAAATAATGGCATAAACGGTGAATAACCAATTTTCTTCAGTTTTCAAAGAATTTAAAAAAAAAAAAAAAAAAAAAAAAAAAAAAAAAAAACAAAAAAAAAAACAATTATGTTATTTATCATTGAATATATTACATTAAAAACCCAAATTTCATTTTAAAATGGTTTTCCCTAAATATCAAATCATTAGACATGTTTAAAATGCCGAGTTAAAAGGAGATAAGTGATGTTTCACACTTTGTCAGTGAAAAATGGAAATAAAATTTCAAAAAAGATATTTTTCGATGTTGAAATCTAAAAATTTTTATGATGTGGCCTTCAGGGTTTGATTTTTCTAGACAAAAACTTAAAGTACTTAGTTTAATAATGAAAACTCTTACAGACAACTCATTAATGACTTTCAAGATAAAAAAATAAAACAAGGATTCCAAATTTGTTCAAATTATATATTACCCTGAAGAAGGGCGTTTTCATTGTATGCTTAAATATTTTATAATTTTCTATTATTTTATTTCATATCTAAAATAATAAATAGAAGAATACAATGTGTAGAAGAATACAATGTGTACATGAACAAACTCCTGGCCGAAACACGTGCTGGTAATTCATTAAACTAATTTTATCCATTCAACATTTTCTTTCCTTTACGAATTTATCCATTCAACATTTTCTTTCCTTTACGAATTTATCCTTTCAACATATTGTTGGATTCATTTCCATTTTTCAACTTATATATATGTTTGCTATATTTATAAATAGGGTGCATTCAATACTAAAACATATCTAATAGTGTAGACAACATAGTCAATGATGCTTGGTGACTGTTTCTTGGCAATGACCAGACTAAGTTATACATAGGGAAACAAATGTGGGGGGGGAGAAAAAAAGGGGGGGGGATAAGGCATTCCATGCGGCACACAAGCAGGACTTTGGTTCTTCAGGAAGTTCATTTAAGAAACTTAAGATTTTAAATTATTGGCAAGCAGATGAGGAAATAAATTTTTTTAAATCCAAAAAGTATCTTTAAAAAAATAAAAAATTTAAAAAAATAATCTCGAGTATTTGTTTTTTTTAAAGCATTTGAAAAGCTAGTTCAGAAAAAAAAATTAAAGTAGGTTTTTATAAATTATTTGAAAAGCAAGTTCAGCAAAAAAAAAAAAAAAAAAAAAAAAAAAAAAAAAAAAATTATATATATATATATATGGAATTAACCAAATTTAATGAAATTTTCAGTCTTGATATATTAATGAATAAAAGATATAAAACACCAGTTATTTTAAAAACTTTTACATTTTTCCAGGTCAGTTAACATTGAACCACATATCTTTGAGTAACACAGATTCTCCAGTTCACTAAGTTTGATTTAACAATTTTTTTTCTAATATGTATTCTGGATTTAATCTTTCTAGAAAAGAATTTAAAGTACTTGGTTTACTAATGAAAACACATTAACACGTTTCAATATGATAACAAAAAAAAATTGAAAGGAAAAAAATAAAATAAAAATAAAGATTCCATTATTTTTCTTTGTCAATGTTATAAAACCATTAGGGTGAAATAAATCCAGTGGAAAAAAAAAAAAAAAAAAAAAAAAAAAATTGTGGGGAGGAAAGAATTTTTTTTTCTTCTTGAAAGATAGGTATAGGTCTGTTAGTACTTACCTAATTTCTTTATATCTACAGAGAAAAATATATAAAAAAAAAATAAATGAATAGGAGGAAGTGAGAAAAATATCCAAATTTCAAATCTAATTGAAATAAACGCAACCGGGACAGATTCAATTTCAAGAATTCAGATTTGCAACAAACAGAAATTATTAAAAAAAAAGTTTTAAAAAAAGTTAAAAAAAAAAAAAATTAAAAAAAAAAAGGGGAATTTATGAGGAAGACCGTCCCGGTCTCCTGCCTCAAAACTTGCTACCAGTGATAGCTGAAAAACCAACCCAGCTATGATTGAAGTCCGTACCCGAAGCAGTGTCACTTGAAAGTAAACAACCAACTTAAGGCATTTTGTTTTTTTCGACATTCACTTACATATAAAAAAATCCAAAACTTATCTTTTTTCGGTATTTTCATTTTATTTTAATATATTTATTTTCAACAATCAATTACAAGTTAAAAAAAAAATATATTTAGATATTCTTGCTTATTTAAACTAAAAACAAGAAATTAAACAAACATGAATAAAAAATCTGAGTATTTAGATATTCTTTTATATTTTAATAAAATTTAAAAAAAACTATCTCTTTAGTCGTCTTCATATCTATCTATTGCTTCAGCTACGGACTTCAATTGTAGCAGGAGTTGGTTTTTCACCACTCACTGGTAGCAAGTTTTGAGGCAGGAGACCGGGACGGTCTTCCTCATAAATTACCATTATATAAAAAAAAAAGTCAATTATAAAAAAAAAAAAAAAAAAAAGGCTATTAAAAAAAATTTTTTAAAAGAAAATTTAAAAAAGAAAGAAAAAAAAAGAAAAAAAAGAAAAAAGGGGGTCCCAAAGAGAAAAAAAAAAAATTAAGAAGACTCACCGGAACTAAGTCCCCAGATCATAGGATTGTATTCGGACTCTTGATTTCCTTTTTTGAACATACGCTCTCCTCCAATTGGCTTCAAAAGTTTCCGCTCATCTGGTGCCGGTTTCATCTGTTCTAAAGCCTGGGGAGGTGGAGGAGGAGGTGGTGGAGGAGGTGGAGGTGGCGGAGTGGTGCTGGGAGGCATTGAGGATGATGGACCCTGGCCTCCCATGGACATCGAACCAGCATTTTCTATAATTGAAAAAATAAATAAATAAATATTTTTTTATTCATTTAAAGTCACAGAAAGAAGTTTTCAAACAATTCAATTCTGATAGAAAAAGGGCATTGTTGGGTTTCAATTTGTTTAAAGGCATATCAACCTTCATTGGTTATTCAATGTCAAAGCCATCCTTGTAGAAGAACACTAGTGGTTCTATTTAACCCATAGCTGGGGGAGATATCTATGAGCAGACTGGGATAGATAGATTTGGTTTCTTTGTTTAATGGCATATCAAACTTCAGGAGTTATTTAATGTCAAATCCATCCATGTAGAAGAACACTAGGAATAAGGCAGTTCATATCTTTCACAAGGGCAATAGTCAAAAATTGAATGTAATATTTAGTTTGCTTTTTTTGTTTAACTATTAACATCCTGTTGAGATTTTTTAAGTAAGAGCCCCATTCCTCTAAAGATTTATAAGAAATGGTTAAAAATTGCCTTTTCATTTAAAGTTACCTGTTATTTCCCTAAAAATAAAGACTTCTAAATGTTTAATATTACATTTAAACAAAGCTATCATTTTGGGGTAGATTAGAAAAATGAAATTAAGGTGTTGGCCAAGTGGAATAGGACGTTAAGAGGTAATTCTTTCTGGTATTATATTTTCTTTCATTTAATGGAATATCAATTCTTTAGGATTTGAACTTTGGCATTGAATAACTTAATAAAAAAGAACAAAATCTATTAATAATGGAGATTGTCTGTATTTCTGTCTGTTACAAAAACTACGTCACAGCTTACGGTACAATATTCTTATGCTATATACACCCAAAATTTGAGTAAGCAATTTTAAAAATTGTTTTTTATTTTTATTTTATTTTTTTTTTTTACAGTACAAGAAGTTAACTAAAAAGTTTACAAATAAATAAATACATACGATTTTGTGGAAAATTGATGTGGAAAATATTCAAAATAATTGTTTGATTATTACATGCACGCAACATTTTATTTGAGAGGGACGGGGCTCAGTTTTCATTTCAAATTATTTTTTTTTTTTTTTTTTTTTTTTTTTAACTCCTTTAATAAATATGGGTATTTTGCTTACTTATGATACAAACCCTCTGACATTGAATTTTTAACTCCCACCCTCTCAGGCAATGTCAATTAAAAATTAATTTTTACAATGCCCAGAGGGTGTTTTCTGTTGCTAGTAATAATAATAAAGTTAAATGGACTAGCAAGAATATGCACCATCCGGGTGGAAGTATTCAAGTTTTAACTCTTAACATACTGTTGAGAATTTTCTAAGTCCAGTGCCCCATTACTATAAGGATTTCTAAAAAAAATTTAAAAATTTCCTTTAGAACAAGTCATTATGTCCCAATTACGCATTGGTCATACAAAACTAACACTCTTATATACTCAAACAAGAACAACAACCACAATGTGAAACATGTCAAACTCCCCTGACAGTTAAACACTTATTGATGGAATGCAGATTTTTTGCTCACATCAGAAACCGTTATTTTAAAGCAAACAATATGAAGGATCTATTTGAAAATGTTAACAGAGGATATTTTCTCCCTTTTGAGGGAAATAAAATTATACCATAGAATATAGACATGAAACAAATCAATGGCATACAATATAATCCCAATAATGCTAACACATTGTTAAAACCAATTACTAAAAGTATATATATGAATACAAAATATGTATTACACCCTAACCGTTAGGCATGACATAACCCCGGACGGGTTGATATGCTGTTAAAAATCAATAAACCAACCAACCTGTTATTTCCCTTAAATAAAGACTTCTGAATATGTTTAATATTACATTTAAACAAAGGCTATTGTTTGGGGCAGATTAGGGAAACTTATTTACTGCACAGGTCCAAGCTGTGTTACTCATGCACTGATTGGTTTGTTGTTTTGTTTTACGGCATATCAACCTCAGTGGGTCATTTAATGCAGACAAAGTTTTGAAATAAATTCATTCTTAATGGATAATCAAATTTTGTTTATAAACTCATGTTTTTCTATTTAACCCATAGATGGGACCCTAACAGGTACTACCACTCCGGTTCAGAGTGGACCAGAGAACAATGGTGATAAAGGGGTGCTCCACATTCCCCAGACCTCCAAAACTGGAACCTCACCATCAGATAGAGTTTAACATCATTCCCAGGACATGTAGACCCTCAGCCACCGCCTTCTAGCACCCATATGATAATATTGCTTTTGGTTTCTTTGTTTAATGGCATATCAACCTTCATCGGTTATTTAATGCCAAAGCCATTCTTGCAGAACGGGGATCACCAAACGTTTTTTACGGTGGGCTGGATAATTGAAAAAGTAACGAGGGTAGGCAACATTATTATTATTGCGTTCAATACTTGCTCATATTCGAAGTGAGCACACTCCTGTACTCACTCCAAATTCTTTATTCAAATCAAAAGTGAAGTACATGAGTGTGATCACGACTCAGCATAGAGCCGGTGTTCAATACTTGCTAGCCAGAACGAAAGCCGAGAAAAAGATGTAAAACAAAATTTATCTTTCCAGGTTATATTCATGGGTGAGTGGTGTCAGATGCACAAAAACAAATTTAACCAACATTAAAACATTTCAAAACATTATCAAAAACATTACAAATTCAAGTACCGTCGGTGGGCTCCTGTCTTTTCTCCCTCTTTCTGACTCTTTGCTGTCAAGGCTACTCTCCTCTCCGCCTCACCCCTATCCGTGCCTTGCTTAACGTTAAGGCGTCAGGCCGCTCGATTTTTTGAATCTACCTCCCACTTGTTTGTGTCAATGTGGCATATCCAGAAGTTGTAGTCCAGTATATTTGGCCACTACACCAGGAGATTGTTGGAAAATATGGCAGAATCTAGCCTTTTACAAATTGATTTGGTTAAATCGAACTTAATGGACCTAAATTCAAATTCTCAAAGATATGTGGGTCAAAGTTAACAGACTTGAAAAAATGTAAAAGTTTTTAAATAAAATAACTGGTGTATCAAATCTTTTATTTATTAATATATTAACACTGAAAATTTCATTAAATTCAATTAATTCCCTGATTATTTGGTATTTTTTTTCCATTGTGGTGGGGATGACATACGATGGTGGAATTTAGGTCCGTTAAGCAAGATTTAACCTACAAAAGGCTTTCATCCAGCAATGAAATTGCACTAGAGGTTAGTTTGATAGCTTGACTGTGATTGGATGGTTTCAGTCATGTGATCAAAACATTAGAAAAGTTAGAAAAATAGTTTTGAATTAAGTTAGTGGTATCCAAGAGGCTGATTTGCACACTTGTGAAGGATACTGTTCCACCCGGGTACATTAAAGGGTGCCAGCTCCCTGAATGCAGTTGGTTTAAGAAAAGATGTTTTAGCAAAGTAAATAAAAAATAATGGACACCTTACTGACAATGAAAATTTAACAATGTCCGAGACAAAGAAAAGGAGATGTGCTGTTTAAAAAAAAACGCAGCAGAGACAGAGAGAGGCAGTGACAGACAGTGATATATACATACACATATATATATATACAGTGATGCTGATAGCTTTTTGATTTAATGCGTCCTGGGAAGCACATTTGCTTTGAATGAGTCCCCGGAAAAATTTATGGGTCCCAACTAAAGCCATCTAACTCCTACCTTGTAACCTATCATGTGTAATTCATTTCTAAGAAACTATTGAAATGTATTTCCAGTTAGCTTGAAATGGTGATGGAAAAACACTGGGATGCATGGATATGATTTTACTGCATCAGGAACCTATCAACATCTCTGTATGTGTATCTATATATAGAAAAGAAAGTTTGGTATGTACATGTTGGGAGGTCACTGAATTAAAATCATGCATACACCTTAATATCCTTCTAACTAAGAAACACGCCAAATTTAGTTATTGATTTTACTGATTAAGGGATATAATTAAACCAAAACCAACCGATTTGTGGAAATGTCCATATACCAGCTGCTGCTGATAATAAAATAACATTCGCCGCCTGCTTTCTATTATAGTGATACCAGCAGTTTTGTTTAATTTTAGTGAAAAAAATTGCAGTCTAAGCCATTCAGCTCTGAATCTATCGCCTATCTATAGTCCAATCTTTAAAATATTTATTCGGTTCAAAAAAGAAAATCTTTCTAAAGATGTAATTTGTATGTGTTTTTATCCATTGAATTATTTTTTTACAGAGTTAAAAAAAAAAAAAATATTTTGCTTAGGACAGCTGAGAATACGAAGTATGATTTTTTTTTCAGACTAAAATTTTCCAACGAAAAATCAGATCTTATTTATCGCCTATTTATGGTCCAATCTTAGAAAAATTAATTTGATTAGAAAGAAAATAAAAATCTTTCTAATTATGTAATTTGGATGTGTTTTCATACATTGAATTATTTTTTTTTTTCAGCAAATTAAATAACAAATCAAAGAGAAATATTTAACGATATCTTTTTTTAATCAATACTTTCATTTTAGAATAATCAGAAACTATTCATGAAATAAACATTATTAAATAAATACATGAATAATTCCACCTACAAATAAGGTAATGTTTAGTTATTAGCTTCTTTGTTATTTTTTGGGGTTAAAGGAAATAAATTAAAGGAATTAAGAACTGAATTTAAATGTATGTATAAAAGTTTTAGAAAAAATTAAATAAAACACTATTATAAAAAGAAAAAAAGAAATTGTAATACGGACAATTGTAAATATTTAATTCTTAGCATTTATTGTTACATTAAATGAATACATTTTCTAGCGTGGTAAATCAAGATTGTTCCAAAAATGTAAACAACAAAAAGAGACTTCGTAAAATAAACGAATATTATAATACACTCATTCTTAGCTTTGTTTATTGTCAAATCTTTAATAAACAAACAATTTACATTAGAATGATTCAATATGTTACAAGAAATTTTCCTACAAATAAAGACATGGATTTTACATGTTAACCCTTTAATGCTGAATTCTTTTTCGGTTTATTCAGTATTATTGGATATTGGGGGCTTTAATTTATTCATTGTTTTTTTTAAAACATTTTATTTATCTACCCTATGGATGGGCCTCTAACAGATACTACCTCTCCAGGTTAAAGTGGACCTGGGAGTAATGGCAATACAGGGGTAATCCACACGAAAATTCCAAAATGGGAACCTCACCACTAGAGGCAGTTTAACATCATACCCAAGACACTAAGACCCTCAGCTACTGTCTTTTAGCACATCTATGGTAAAATGGGATGGTAGTTTACAGGCGGTATAATTATAGGTTCTAGGGCTTGACAGGACCAACCGATTGATTGGGATGGGGGACCAACCGATTGATTGGGATGGGGGGGCCTTTCCGATCAACCTTCTAGACCGAGTAAGGATCAGAGTGTAGCATGATGGATTGCTTAGCCACCAGGATTCTGTCCATAAGCATCATGGGTCGCCACCCAAGGCTTACAGGTGGCCCCACTCTTCAACAGAGGTGCAGTCGGTGTATTATACAGTACCAGCCGACAGACAAAGAAATAAGGAACTTTAATACCTAGCTCCTTTAAATTGTTACTTTTTTCTTTTTTTAGGGGTAAAAAAGTAAATAAACTAAACAAATTTATTTTTAGCACTTTATAGCAACAAGCAAGTAAAATTTGAATTTATGTTTTTGTCATATATATATATATATATATATATATATATATACAAAAAAGTGTTTGAAAAAACATGTTTTAAAACAAGTTTAGGAATACATTGAAAAAAAAAATTTTTAAAAAATATATTTAAATGTAAACAAAAAGAAAAATATTTCCTAAAATAAACAAACATTGTACTATATGAATTATTGGCGATTTTTTAAATTTGATCAATCATTTTTTTTCTCATATTCTCTCTCTTACTCCTGTGTTCTCTTTCTCACTCCCTCTCTGGTGTTCCTAATTTTTTTTTATAGTCTGTCATGGACCGGGTATTTTTGCTAGTGTGTGTGTGTGTATATATATATATATATATATATATATATATATATACACACACACACATTCTAGTTTCTGCAAGCGTGTAATGATATCAACGGCCGAAAAGCAAACGCGTTTTTAAAAATCACAAACTACACTAAAACGAAACTCCTAATACGAACGGATGTTTTTTGTTTTTTTTAAATACCCTCTCCGGTGGCAAAAGCAGTTTGGTAGTGCTGGGAGTGGCAGTCCCGCTTTGAGCTACCGAAACTCTTATGACTTCTAGCTGGCAGCTGATGAGGGCAGGGTATCACACGTAAGATGAAAAAAAGAAAGAAATAAATAAATTATATACACACACACACGAATATATATATATATATATATATATATATATATATATATATATATATATATATATATATACACATTCACAATCAAAATCTGTTGGTTTTTTTTTTAAATCAGAAAACAGGTTTTGATGATGAGCTTGTGGAACAGTCTTAAAACTCAAATGTACGGTTACAAAGACTTCGAAATCCACATACACATTTTATTATATATATATATATATATATATATATACACACACTTAAGAGAGAGAGAAAGAGATAGTGAAAAAAGATAGAGCAAGAGAGAGAAAATTTTAAAAGAAACTTTTACCTTTCGTCCTCAGCCCTATGGATGATGCACTGTTAGGCCGCACTTGGGGATGTAACGGAGAATATGGACGCTGCACTGGTTGATTTGGATTGATAAGGTTTGCGTTAGCTTGATTCCCAAGTTGAGACAGAAGGTTGAAGTTTTGCATGTTTGGCATATTTGACATATCGGGCATTGGGGGTGGGGCAACCTGAAGGTAATTTGCTTGGGGGTGCAGACTGGTATAGTTAGGACCAACAAAGGCAGGATTTAACGTGTGCGTGGCAAACATGGGAGCCTGAAGATTTCCAGGCGACAGGTTTGCCCGACTTAAGAACTGTTGATGGAGGTTTCCTTGAGAACTGGAAACACTTTTGAAATCGGGGGCAAGGGGGTTAAGGGTGCTGTCAATTTTGGGAAGGGTCATTGGCTGGTTGGGGATTGTATACTCTTCCTTCTGACTAGAAATAACAGGAGCTATGATACGCTGATGGCCAGCTTCCAGGGTGACGACGGACCTGATGGGCCGGGGCGACAACCCTGGATGGCACATATTGTTTGAACGAGGAGGCATGGAACATGCCACAGTATTTGGAAGCGCGTCAGAGCTGTTATGCATGGGGAGCCCATAATTGTGAAATGTCGAGGCTTTGACGGGATCCAAATCTGGCATGATACTGTGCTGCGGAGAATTTGTCCTCTGACCGTTCGGCTTATACCCAGGGGCTTTAGCCTGCAAGGCGGCATCAATCTTTGGCTCAGCCGGGAGGGGCTTAGGGGAGCTGATCTGTACCCCAGCAGCAGCCACAC
>CM042181.1:14738084-14740584 GCA_023376005.1 Doryteuthis pealeii
TGGCCCCATTGGGGGGGGGGAGGGTCTTACCCCTCTACAGAGGTGCAGTCTGTGTATTCTAACCCGTCCTTCGGGACGGAGGTTCAGTGCGCTTCGGCCACTGGACCAGTCATGTTAAATTAATAGCGTCGATCCCAGGGGGCTATCCCCCCAGGCAATACCTGCCCCCTTGACTTAAAGGGGCAGGGCTGGGTTTATTGCCCAGCGCCTGAGGCGCCCCCATTGAGAGGGAATGCCGAAGGGATCGACGCAATTTTTGTTCTTTCCCACCCATGAGCTTCAGTTTGTGGGTGGGCCCACGTTAATAGGGCCTTGTGCCTAACACGTACAAGTGGGGTACAAGGTAAATAAAATTCTAAAGCTCCAGCAGACAGGGCTGATGAGACTGTCAAGATTCCATTGTCTTTGTCCGTTTCATACGTCTCGTCTTTGTCCGTTTCATACGTCTCGTCTTTGTCCGTTTCATACGTCTCGTCTTTGTCCGTTTCATACGTCGTCCGTTTCATACGTCTCGTCTTTGTCCGTTTCATACTCGTCTTTGTCCGTTTCAACGTCTCGTCTTTGTCCGTTCATACGTCTCGTCTTTGTCCGTTTCATACGTCTCGTCTTTGTCCGTCCGTCTTTGTCCGTTTCATACGTCTCGTCTTTGTCCGTTTCATACGTCTCGTCTTTGTCCGTTTCATACGTCTCGTCTTTGTCTGTTTCATTGAGAAAGAAAAGCGTTTATACTTACTTTCTTACAACCTCCTTCCAGCCATCTTCTTTCTTCTGTCCTCGCTTGGGACTTTGAATATTTGAATGAAGAGTCTTTACCATAAGGACACCTGAACTTTTATCTGTTGTTGAAGATGCTAAACTTAAACTATCAAAAGAATCTCTGCAAGAAAAAGAAAAAGAAAAAAGAAAAAAAAAAAAAAAAAAAAGAAAAAAGAAAAAAAAAAGGAAACATTAGAGCAAGCTTAGAAAAGGGCAAAACACACACACACTTTAACTTTTCCGTCGCAGTGTCATCAGTAAATAATCCAAAAGTGCTCAATATACTAGAAATACAGAGCAGTATTTGATTGAAACCATGGTAGACCTTTTATTTTTCCTATAATAATAATATTGGTATTTTGTGGCGGAAGTGCTCATATTTGAAACTACAACATAAAATTCTTTTTTGCAACATCAAGGATTTCGTTTGGAATTCATATCACAGGACTTTAAAATTTTTAAAATAAAAAAAATAAAAATCTGTTTTCAAATGCCTTTAAAGTAATAAAGAATTCATCATTCGCATCTGATGAGTCGGGAGAGTTAGACACTTTGTCTAAGCTCCCTGAAATAGACTATAATGCAAAATCTCTAAGTCTTTTGTTATTTCTTTACTTATATATTTGCTCTGTGATTAAAATTAAGAGCACACATTGAGCTCTCAAACTGCGACAGGTTTTTTTAAACAAAACTCGTGTCATAAGGAAGATTTCTTCTCTGGACTTTTGGTTTATACATACATACATACATACATACATACATACATACATATATATATATATATAATCCAAAAATCAGAAATCTTTACGACATGGGAGTTTTTTTGTTTTTTTTTAAACGTGTCGCAGTTTACATTACAAAAAAATCTAAATAATACAAATTATCAATCCTCATCTCAAAAATTCAGACAAGAAACCCACGAAGATGGCCAAAAAGCACATCAGTAAAAATATTGTGTATATAACAATAAAGATGAGGACAACAGTACAAAAATCTAAATAATACAAATTATCAATCCTCATCTCAAAAATTCATACCAATAGTATATAAGATTGCAAAATATTTCTTACATTGAGGATTTTTTATCAGAATTCTTCGTAATCTTTTCAATATCTCTTTCTGATATCTTCAGGCAAAGTTCTGGAAGAGTACCAAAGTCATCCAAATCTCCAATGGCTGAAAAAATAAAAAATAAAATAAAATAAAAAATTGAAAAAATATAAAATAGAAATCTTTTGGATTTAAATAAACTAGCACAAGATATGCCCCCTCTACTAGGCACAAGTATTTAAATTTTAATGTAATTGAATACCATATTAAATTACTAATGAAAGTAAATAAGAACACATAAAAAGATTACTTATTTTGATTTAATTTTAATTGGTTTCTATATAGAATTATACATTATAGAATTATACAGGGATCTGTGTGGTAAAGTAAGGAGCTGACGGTATGTGTAGCGCTCCACCTCAGACGCTAAAATAATCTCCTTGGTCTAGCGCAAGTGAAATGGGGATAGACTCCCTCGCTGATAGCTACTTTAGGCCACCCCGAAGATTTTTTTTTTTATACTAGGCACAAGTATTTAAATTTTAATGTAATTGAATACCATATTAAATTAGGAATACTAATGAAAGTAAATAAGAACACATAAAAAGATTACTTATTTTGATTTGATTTTAATTGGTTTCTATATAGAATTATACATAGGATTGTTTTTAATATGTTTGAGAATAAAACAATA
>CM042181.1:14745584-14763084 GCA_023376005.1 Doryteuthis pealeii
TATATATATATATATATATATATATATATACCAATCCCTCGGCACGAGCAGGATGTGACACAAGGTCAATTTCTTAAACAGTTTAACAGGTTTGAATTCAGAGTTTTTCTTCTCTTAGACTGGTTGCCAGGATTTGAACTCGAGGCAACGAATCCATTTCCCATGGCTTTAACCATTACACAACACGCTTCCATACAGTGCACTTGTTTGTTTTGTTTTACGGCATATCAACCTCAGTGGGTCATTTAATGCTGATAAAGTTTTGAAATAAATCAATTCTTAATGGATAATACAATTTTTTTTATAAATACATTTTTCTATTTAACCCAGAGATGGGACCCTAACAGGTACTACCACTCCGGGTCAGAGTGGACCAGGGAGCAATGGTGATCAAGGGGTGCTCCACATTCCCCAAACCTCCAAAACTGGAACCTCACCATCAGATAGAGTTTAATGTCATTCCCAGGACATGTAGACCCGCAGCCACCGCCTTCTAGCACCCATATGATAAAAAGGGGTTGGGGCTTGCCATGAGGCAATAGGGTTGGGGCAATCATATAGGTGCTAAGGCTCGACATGGTCATCTGATTGATAGGAGGGGGTCTTTCCGACTGGCGCCAGATGAGAAGGGCCAAAATAATGCCAGGTTTTTGGTACAAGGGTTGTGTGGCAATCATTCATTGGGTTGGAAAGTGCACTTGTATATAAGTCTACCTTGTGTATGGGTCAATTATTTACCAATATTAACCAGAGAAAAAGAAAGATGAAAGGACTTACTGGATCAGTAACCGTACTGATATAACGTTGAAGCTCGTTGTCCAGAGGAAACTGCGTGACATGTTTGACCATCCACTTGACCACTTTCATGTGTCCCTTACGAAAAGCAGCAACTAAACAGGAAACTTTGCGGTTATCATCACTGTCAATATCTGCCCCATGTGCAACCAATAGCTGTACTACGTCTAGATGGCCACCTGAAAATTAAAAAAATTAAAATTAATTTCAATAATTTTTAACATTTGCTTAGTGTTAGGGGAGATGACCATGGTATCACGCATTCATGAATAGTTAAGTGAGAATACGGTCAGAGAGAGAAAAAAAAAAAAAAAAGGAAAGGAAAGGAAAATAGACTGTTAGGTCCAGGCATATGAGTGGTGTATATCCTTAGGGAGACAAAGGATCAGTCAGGTAAAGTTATACGGTCTCTATGAAGTTAAGCATGTTAGAGATAATATCTTTATGTGACTGGTTTTAAGAGAAAATGGATCTTGAAAAAGTTAAAGGTCTGAAAATTGGGGATACTGAGTGATAAAAAAAAAAAGGTAATGTCTGCCCCATGTGCAACTTATAATTGAACAGTCAGAAAAAAATAGAATGTTTTCAGTCCAGGCATATGTATATGAGTGGGGTATGTTCTAAGGGAGACAAAGGATCAGTCAGTTTAAGAGAGTTAAGTGGCCACCATGAAATTAAGCCAGTTATATATATCTTTAAGTGGCTGGTTTTAAGAGAAAATGGGTCTTGAAAAAATTAATGGTCTGAAAAGTGAGGATACCGAGACTGGGTGTTAAGATACCAAAATCAGAAGCAAACAAGGAGTGAGGGGAGACCATAATGTATCAGATATAGATAAAATTACTTACCATTGCAGGCTAACCATAGTGGAGAATTGCCCTTTTTATTCTTAACATCTACAGCAGCATGCCTGAAAAAGAGAAATTTAAAATTTTTAAATCCTTATTCCCTTTCCTATGATGATAACCATTACACTAACCACAACTAGTTTATTCTCACTAGAATTTGACTTTATGCAAATTCTCATTTTTGTTTTAAGTAAATTAACAGATTGCCTAGCTCAGTCGGTAGGGGGTTCGGCTAGAAATCACAAGATTCCTAGTTCGATACTGGCCCTCGCCAACTCAGCATATGAGTAGCACAGGGATCTGTGCGGTAAAGTAAGGAGCTGATGGTAGGTGTGGCACTCCACCTCAGAGGCTAAAATAATCTTGTTCTAGCGCTAGTGAAAAGGGGATAGACTCCCTCGCTGCATGGCTGATACCGACTTTAGGCCGCCCTGATGATTTTACTTACATGTTTAATATTATATTTAAACAAAGGCTATCGTTTGGGTCGGATTAGGAAAACAAATGTGACTTCCGGCCAGGTGGGATGAGGCGGTATAGGATGTTAAGAGTTAAGTAGTATATGTGGATACTGCTATGTTCCTATTTAAGTAACAAAGTATATATTCTAAGGTTATTTCCTATAACTCCAAAATAAACAATGGAGAACCACTCTTGACTGATGAATTATTTATTTATTGATCTACTAGGGGGAAAAAGAAGACAGGGTTAGGGTTAGTTTAATGGGAAAATAAATTTATCAGTCAAGAGTGATTCCCTTTATTTATGTTGGGAACCGACATGGGTTATTTCCTATAAGTCTAACAGAATCAAAGGGGAACCACTCTTGACTGATAAATTATTTATTTTCCCATTAAACTAACCCTAACCCTGTCTTCTTAGATCAATAAATAAATAATTTATCAGTCAAGAGTGGTTCCCCTTCGTTTATGTTAGACTTAAAGAAAATAACTTAGACATGTAAATTAGTGTGGTAATCTTCAACTTTTTCCTTGTAAATTCCTACCATAAAATAAACTGAACCCTCATTTTATGTCCGTGTTTTTGCAATAAATGTTTTATTTTTCTTGCACCTGTTATTTTACAATACTAAATATATTTTCTTTATTTTAATATTCACTTCAAGAAAATATATTTAGTATTGTAAAATAACGGGTTCAAGAAAAATAAAACATTTATTGCAAAAACATGGACATAAAATGAGGGTTCAGTTTATTTTATGGTAGGAATTTACAAGGAACAAGTTAAGGATTACCATTAGTGTTTAATAATTTCTAACTTTAACTAAAAGATAGTTAATGTAATTTGCAGAGATCCCACAATTGGATCCAAATGTGTTGGGGTGGGAGGGATGCGATTTACCTTGAGGGGTGGGAGGGATGCGACTTACCTTGAGGGGTGGTATAGGACATTAAGAGTTAAAACTTAAATATTCACGCCTCAAGGTACACTAGTACTGATAATTCTTCATCTGATATTAAGACATGTAAATTAGTGTATAAATAATTTCTAACTTTAAAAATAGGCGATGTGTTGTATATTGTACAAACGAAAATAGGAATTTCTGGTTAAATTAAACAAAGAAAAGACAAAAAAAAAATGACAAAGGACTTTTTCCCCCGGTAAAAGCGAAAAGAACTTAAAAAACGGAAGAGAGGGTTTCCGGTCAAGGAAGCAGGGAAAGGATAAAGAAATATATAACAACGGTCCGTTATCAGATCAAAAGATAAAGATGTGTAGGCGTGTTGTCAATACAAAAGCCAGAGGGTCAAGCCGACAGCAGTCAGACAGCGGACGGTGAACTGAGTGACCAACGCTCACGTTCCGTCGCGGCCAAGGGCGGTGAGACGCCACCAACCAACCCTTTACCTCAACATCGCCAGATCCCAACAGTCGTAGTAGTAGCCATCGTCAACCCTTGGGCATTCCCATTGTCAATGCTCGCCACCCACTAACGTACAGCCGAGAAGAAGAAATAAAGTCAAAACTCTTACTATACAGCATGTGTTGTGATTTCATTAAACCAGTACTAACGTACACGATTTAGAGTAGCGAAGAAGCCGCTATATAACATAGAATTTGATGCCAGTATGCAATAGATGTAATTTGAAGTAATCCAAACGTGTTGGGGTGGGGGGGGATGCGACTTACCTTGAGAGCAGCAGTTCAACAAATCTATAATGCCCTTTATCGGCAGCAATGGTCAGTGCAGTATCTCTTGAGGATGGCACAGGTGCTGCATTTACATCAGCTCCTTTATCCAGCAATACTTTTCCGACTTCTACATAACCACCAGAAGCAGCTTCCATCAGAGGAGTAAGACCAGTCTGCAAAAGAGAAAGAGAAAAGACAATGAAAATATTAAGTGTGCATAGTCTCACGTGTGCATATTCACATGTATATTCATGCACAAGCATACATGTATAATACCCCCCCCCCAGTGTACATACACACATACGCACATACATTTTTACACACACACAGATTTTTACACACGCATGCATGTAGATTTACACACACACGCATGCAGATTTACGCACACACGCATGCAGATTTACACGCACACGCATGCATGTAGATTTACACGCACATGCAGATTTACACGCACACAAAAATGTTGATTTACACACACACAAAAATGTTGATTTACACACACACAAAAAATGTTGATTTGATTTACACACACACAAAAATGTTGATTTACACACACACAAAATGTTGATTTACACACACACAAAAAATGTTGATTTACACACACACAAAAAGAACACACACACAAAAAATGTTGATTTACACACACACAAAAATGTTGATTTACACACAAAAATGTACACTCACACAAATCCACCCAACAAATCTATTAAATTTACACACAGATTTACACACACATGTACACGCACCCACATGTAGATTTACACACATACGTACACGCACCCACATGTAGATTTACACACACACACGTACCCAAATCCACCCAACAAATCTATTAAAATTTAGAGTCGTTTATTAATCTTACCTTGGCACGATGTTCAATATTTGCTTTTCTATCCACCAAGAGACTTACAACCTCATGTCTTCCTTGAAAACAGGCTAATGTCAAAGCCGTATTCCTGTTTGTCTCAATCTTTAAAGAAAATGATAAATAAAAAAAAAATCAGTACCTCACAAAATGACACAGGATAGTGGAAAAAATAAAGAAATTGAAAAAAAAAAAAAAAAACAGACCTTGACACCATTAGGCACCCCCAGCCCAAAAAGGAACTGAATTTTGCTTATCACCGGTTGTTAGTAAACAAAAACACTGGCCGATAAAAACCAGTAACATTTTTATATTAAAATAGTTTTTGATTTTAATAAAAATAAAATAAAAAATTAGTTATTTCATGTTGTTGTCGTTAGCATATGTAAAAAAATTAATTTTGCACTAAAGATAAACTAATAGTTTTGTTTTTTTTAAAATAAAACTTAAAACGAAAGACGTTTATTTTCCATGAGCCTCTACGGATAGTTATTAAAAATTTTGCTAAGGTTAGGAGTTAGAACCTTATGATATACTTGTTATAGCTTTAATCTTTCCCGTATTAAAATTGTCTACCATTAAAAGTTTTATAATTAAAAAATAATTGCTATTGAATTAACAACATGAAATAAGTAAAAAAAAAGAAGTGTCTTTAATATAAAAACGTGCCTTTCATTTATAGTTTTATAATTTAAAAAAAAAAAATGTCTAAAAATCGTCTGTTAACAAACAACCGGATTTTGACGGTGAAAAGCAAAACATGTCCTTTTGAATTTAGGTAGCAAATGGGGTGCTTAATAGTGTCTTGGTCCAAAAAATAAAAAGAATAAAGAGAGATGACTGACCTGAGCATTAATGTCGCTGCCCATATCAAGTAACAACTTGACCGCTGCTGAATGACCATTCATGGCAGCTAACATCAAAGGAGATATACCCAGTTTACTGCCCGTACTGAAAAATACAATAACAAAAGAGTGAGGAAAAAAAAAAAAAAAAAAAAAAAAAAAAAGACCCGTGGAACAGCCAATGACTGGTAAGTAGGGGAATGATTCTAGTTGGGATCATCAAAATCTAACCCTACAACCACAATGTATGTTCATGTAGCCAAATGACTTAGGTGGGTCCTATGGAATATTTTGTAATTATTATTTAAAATAAAATATCAAACTTACTATTAAGTTAAAATCTTATAAATCTGAGCCATTTTGTTAAATATTCATTCATTGCATTTTTTTTTTAATAATTTTTTTTAATTTAAATCTGATCTATGCAAGTAGCCATTTCTAATTTCTTAAAATTTAGAACTAATTCATTCTTTGAATCAGGGTTGTCGCATTGGTTTGAATAGGGTCATGGCTAAAAGAGGTTGAGAAATATAGATTTTATATATATATATATATATATATATATGAGATTTTTGAAGGTAATTGACAATGCAATATGTGTTGAAAATTATATTTATTTACCTTTTTTTTTTTAATTAAAAAAATTTTTTTTTTTTAAAAGTTAAATAAATATAATTTTCAACACATTGCATTGTCAATTGCCTTCAAAAATCTCTATATTACACATATGCACAATGCTTCAAACAAACTATTAAAAAAAACAAAAACTTATATATATATATATATATATATATATATATAACTTTAGGGGGGGGGAGACAAATTTCTTTTTACCATGAATTAATCTTTTTAACTTAATAAAAAAGAAAATCAAATTTCTTTTTGCCGTGAATTAATCTATATATTCCTTTTTGACTAATAAAAAAATAAAAAAAAATAAAAATAAATTAAAATTAAAATTTCAACTTACCGAGAATTAATTTCGGCACCACTTGAAAGAAGCAGCTTAATGATATTAACATAACCACCAGATGCCGCCAAACTCAATGGAGTATAATCAGAAACGTTGCGATGTTCCTTGTTGGCAACACGAGATAACAGCAATTCTACCACCTAGGTGAGGGAGGTGAAAATAAAAGATAAAAATATCTTATTATAATGGAGATTCTGTGTTTTTCTGTCTGTAACCGAAACTATATTCCTACTCGAGTCACAATTCCCTTAATTATTTACGTCACATTCTCCATGATTTCATTCTTTTAAACCTTCAGTTATTAATTAAAATTGTTTTACATTATTAATACTATTGACCATATCTACGTACTGATAACATGCAATTGTATTTATATTTACAACAAAATACCAGTTTTCAGTGTAAACGTAAAGCTAATTTGCATATTGATATTAAAAAAACTGATTTTAATAAAAATGTGCTTGGTATTATTGATTTCTAATTGTTTGGTTTTATCTTAATGAATATGAGTAAAAATCTCTTCAATAAATCCTAAAAGAAATTCATTAACAAGAAGAAATAACTGTAATTTTATTCTTTACTTCCTATTTTAACTAAATAGTTAAATTAGGAAAATTTAGCATTGAAAAACGGAAGTGATGAAAGAGTAAGTTTCAGTTGTTCTATTTTCCGATTATACCCCCTCCGTTTCAAATCTTTATATTTGAATTCTTAATTTGTTTCATTAGCCTTTCTGATTTAATCTAATATTTTATTACATTTAAACTTAAATACTTGCACCCGGAGGGTGCATATATTTGCTAGTATAAATAAAAAGGCTAATTCTATGAAAAAAACAATTTACTGTGTTGGGCGGTTTGGCTATTTTGGTTTCTTTAGTGTCATGTCACCCATCTAAATACTGAACAGGCTGATCACTGCTTAACTTTGGTAATTCACAAGAAACTTTGATTGTGACTTGATTGTAAAAGACTATTAGCACAGTATAATTTATACTCTCACACACACTTGGTTGAACATGACAGACATTTCATGTTTGACGAGTTTCTTTCCAATCTTTTCAAGTTGTCTGGCAAGTTGATTAAGGAGTCCACCGAAGGTTCTATCACTAGTACTTTCGGCACTACTTAGTGCCATCATCAGGTGTAGAGTTGTTGCTTTCATGGTTCTTTTTAACACTAACCAAGTTGCTGGCCAGAAAACTTGAAGAGATCGGAAAGAAACTCATCAGATATGAAATGTCTGTCACATTCAAATGCTGCATATATATATATATATATATATATATATATATATATATATATATATATATATATATTAGTGATTGCCACTTCACAGAATAATGCCATTTCTTCAAGTTTGGCCGTGAGCGCGCAGTACCCAGGCATTCAGCTTTGTTTTTATTCACTGTCATACATATGAACATCTTCCCCAGTTTCCTCTTGTATGCAACCGTACATGACTGTGAAACCCAGCCTTTGACAGGCAGGCCCTGCCACACGCATCACATATATAGTCCGGCTTAAATGTAGGAAATGTGTCCATGATGTGCCATTTGCGAGAGACCGCTTCAGGATGGAGTGTTCGAGCCGTTTTATCTCAAACCCATTGCAGCTATCATAAACAAGTTTTCTCCATACTGCACGATTCGTAGCTATTCTCTCCCTCTCATGAACGTTTATGTTGAGAGTTCCGAGTTCAGTACAAAGATGGAGAAGGTGGAGTCCATTTTTATATATAAATAAATAAACAAAAACATTGACAGGCAGATTGTGAAGAGACAGGTCAGTTTTTGACTTAATTGCAAATTACAACTAATTAGAACCAATTAAAATGGAATTTTTTTTCCAAACATAACTTAATCCCAAAACTAAGGAATATTTTGATATGAATTTTGAGTCATTAAACTAAATAGGAAAAAAGCATGAGTAAACAGTCATTTATTCACTCAGCTTTAGCATAATAGATATATATATATATATATATACTTACATCAAACCTTCCACCAGAACATGCAAGAGACAAGGGAGTATCTTTGGTTCGTTCGGATTGGGCTTCTATTTCTGCGTCGTGTTCTAAGAGAATTTCAACAACATCTACATGGCCTGCAGTGGCAGCTAATATCAAGGGGGTAAAACCTGGAAAAAGAAAAGATATATATATATATATATCTCAAGGTTAAATTTAAAAAAAAAAAAAAAAATTCCATAGCAATCTCCACATGATATATAAGATTTTTGGATGTTTGTTTTTTTAGAAGCATTGTTGAGTAAAGTATATATTATTATTTATATTTTTTTGCTTGAAGGCAATTACAATGCGTATATAGTATAAAATTCGATGATTATAGAAAATAACCATGACAAGTGAATTTCGCAAACGATCATGCGATGCTAGAACATTGTACAGTCTGTTTCAGCTTTATTAAGTCTCATCAGCGATGTATCTGTCGGAGGGAAATCGTTAGTATACATCGCTGATGAGACTTAATAAAGCTGAAACAGACTGTACAATGTTCTAGCATCGCATGATCGTTTGCGAAGCTCACTTGTCGTGGTTATTTTCTATAATCATCGAATTTTATACGATATACGCATTGTAATTGCCTTCAAGCAAAAATTATATATATATTATATATATATATATATAATATATATATATATATATATATATATCAGCAACACTCAAAAATAAGTCTAACTGAATGAACAAATAAATGATTGAATAAATTCAATAAGAAAAAAAAAAAAAAAAAAAAAAAAAAAAAAAACACTACAACCCACAAAATGGCTGAAAGCGCTTGGGTAGAAATTATGGGACAGTTTCTCCACTATCTGGATCCCAATTTACAAAAAATCACAAGACTTGAATGAATACAGAAAAAGCATAAAGAAATATTCCATAGTCTTTAACAATACCTGCTGAACAATATATATATATATATATAAGTAAAGTCGTCGGGGCGACCTAATGTCGGTATCAGCCAGACATCAAGGAAGTCTATCCCCTTTTCACTAGCGCTAGACCAAGGAGATTATTTTATCATCTGAGGTGGAGCGCCACACCTACCATCAGCTCCTTACTTTACCGCACAGATTCATGTGTTACTCATTCACTGAGTTGGTGAGGGCCAGTATCGAACTAGGAACCTTGTGGTTTCTAACCGAACGCTCTACCGACTGAGCTATATATACACACACAATTTTTTCTGTTATATTTTGTTGAAAAGGTTGCTTTTTGTTATAAAATTTAAAATGTTTTCAGGGCTTGTATTCTTAAAGATGTCTCAAGTTTCTTGCTTGATAGTAATTGGCACGGATATGTTTAAGTCTGTTACAATTTAGAAGGATATGCTTGGTTGTAAGTTGTACTTTACATGTTGGGCATCCTCCCCTTTTAACAGGTACGAATGGGTAATGTGGGTGTGCCCAATACGCAATCTGGCGAGTATTACTTCTTCTCTTTTAATACTTCTGTGGTCTGTCAGCCACTCTCCAATAACTTCTTGTATTTCGTGGAGTTTGTTTTGAGTCAGATTGTCCCATGATTTCTACCATTTGTCTAATATAAATTTGTTTATGGTTGGTTTCAGATCTGTATATGGGATTTTAGATTTGCTCATATCTGTTTGAAGTATCAGACAGTAACTTGCAACAAAGTGCTAAAAAAATTTAAAAAATCGGAGGTATATGGTTTGGGTAATGGTTCCGTATTCTTCAGTCTCAGTTATCACTCCGATATTCTAAAACAGCAATGTACAAATAGTCCTGGACCAGCGCATTTACTCTCTACAAAAGGTAAGCTAAGCTAGTCTACAAGATATGTTATTTTCATACTAATAAAATCCTGGCTGTAAAAATTTTGTAGGACAACCCACACACACCCCACCAATTGGACAAACAGACAGACAAGTCATAATTACCTTTTTTATCCCGATGTTCAATATCTGCCTTTTTCTGAAGAAGTAACCGAACCAGATCTGCATGTCCACCAGCGCAGGCCAACGTCAATGCAGTGTCGTGGTTGCTATCTGTTTGGGCATCCAGATCTATATGTTGGGGCACAAAACGGTGAGGGGTAGAGATTCCAGGTGAGGCTGGAGACGGGGTGGGAGTTTGAGGCGTACTTGAAGGAGGTGGCACTGTCTCGAGGCATATAGAGTTGGGTGTTGTTTGCATGGTCTGGTGATTGTTGTTCATGTGACGTTTCCACCTGGATTTTAGAATACTCGGTTGATTTACCTGGAAAAAAGTAGAAATAAAAACAAAAACAAACAAAAAAATAGGTGTTAAAAAGTGGAAGGAAAATGTTTACATCAAAAATATGAAATATAAAAGTGATAATACATTTTGTACTATTGATTATTTTTGTCAAGAATTACTATTTATCTTCCAGATTCTAATTAGGTTTTATCACAACACATTTTGATACTACAGGTGGTCCGAAAGTTTTGTTATCCCTACATATTTTTTCTTAAAGGGATAAAAAATTACTTAATAAACAATCCAAAATTCTTTAAAAAATTGGTTTAGAGTTATAAAAAAAAAAAAAAAATTTAAAAAAATTAAAATAAATAAATTTCTATTCATTAGTAAAGGATCAGTGATACAATACTAGCTTGTCAACCACAAATAGCAGAGGTAGATAAAGGGTTAAGAGAAATAAAATAATTACATAATACAACCCAAAAATCTAGAAAATAATTTACTTTTTAAGGATATTTTCTTTTTTTTTTTAGAGATAAAATAATTACAAATGTTATATATTATTAAAGCAAAAAATAATGAAAGTTGATATACGTAGGTGTGTCAAGACTTTCAAATATATATATATATATATATATATTATATATATATATATTATATACACACACACTAGGTGGTCCGAAAGTCTTGTCACCCCTACATATATATTTTTAGAGGTAAAATAATTGCTTGATTTATATATCATAAAATTTTTTTTTTTTTTTTTTTTTAAATACCATACATACATACATACATATATACAAACAATTTGGTTGAAAGAAAATTAGAATCAAAAGGGGAGAGGTCACCATTGTCTGAAAAAAATCAGACATTCTTTTCCTCTTTTGAAAAGAAAGAAAAAAGAAAAAAAAAAAAAAAAAAAAAAAACATGACAAAACCGAAAGAACAGTTCAGCCAATTTGGGAGTAAAATACAGAAATGAATGACAATATATAGAAATTAGAAAAACTAAGGGTTATAAAAAAAAAAAAAAAAAAAAAAAAAAATTAATGTTGATTCTTAAACGTTTCGGTTTATGTTAAACCTTCCTCAGGATAATACAATAGGAAAGAAAAAATTGACTTGTCATTTAAAAATATCCATCACCGTTTGAACAAAAATTTATTTTTCTTTCCCATTATATTGCCCTGAGGAAGGTTTAAGATAAACCAAAACGTTTAAGCATCAACATCATAATAAATTTTTCTTTTCGAACACTTTTTCTAATTTCTATACATCAGTCCAAATTGTAAGTTCCCAACATCAAAAACTTTTTCTTTTTTTTTTTTCTAAATGGGCAAAACAAAATTTGATAAGTTAATGACTCTTCTCAAAAGTTATTGAACAGATTTTTTTCGCACCAAAGAATCCATTAAAAAAAAAAGTTATCTCCCTTTGTGGCAGAGATTCACTACACCCATACATCATGTCCAATGTCTTTGGCCTTTGGACAATTAAAGTAATATTAAACAGCATGATCCCAGTGGGCCATCCCCCCAGGAAACACCTGCCCCCTTGATTTGATTTAAAGAGGCTGGGCAGGGTTTATGCCTGAGGAGATCTGCGGACCCCTTGAGGGGGAATGTTGACAGGATCCACGCATTTTGTGTGTGCCATCTCATAAGCTTCGGTTCGTGGGTGGTCCCATATTAATAGCGCATATCAACCTCATTGGGTTATTTAATGCCGCCTAAGTTTTGAAATAAATTCATTCTTAACGGATACTCAATTTTTTTTTATAAACTTGTTTTTCTATTTAACCCATAGCTGCAGAGGGGTAGTTGGTGTATCAATACTTTTCAATGTTCCATTGCAATCACTTTTCCAAGTGCACTAATCGTCAACACGGCTCTCCACGACTTCTTCATTACCCGTCCCCATCAGCTATCACTCCTGGAAGGCCCCTGATTCAGCGTTTTTCTGTGTATGACACGAAACAGCATCAGAACACGAGCTTGATGGTTTTAATCCATTGTCAATAAATTTGAGATGAGTCAGTAACAGAACAAAATTGTTTGGATTCATTTTTTTTTTTTTTTTAAAGCTGTTAGTAAAACATTTCAGATGATTCATTTTACAGCATTCTTTAGGGATAGAATTCATAGGCCCAGCGAGGAGAGGGGCCCAGCGAGGAGAGGGGCTTGGCGAGACAGAGAGGAGCTCTGGCGAGGAGTGAGAGGGGGCCCAGGAGGGAGGAGCAAATAAGAGGATAGGTAGTGTTTTGTTTTTTTCCTCACAATTTTTTCCCTAACATACAAACATAGATTGGCTTTCTAACATGTTTGCTTGACAAAAGCCAATATAGACTTGAACATTGTGTAGTCTTCATTACTCAAAGTTTTCCAATGTACAAATTAAATTGTTATATTTACAGAGCATCTTGATCTTGCATTGAGAAGGAGAGAGGGAAAAAAATCATATTCCTGAAGAAGGCTGTAGAATGAATTAGTTGAAACACCAAGGTAACAACAACAACAAATGAAGATGCGACTTGCTTAATCATGATCATCACTACAGCAATGTATTGGACAATGTACTTATCTCAAAGACTATTGTTAGCAAGTTTCATAAAACAACCACAAATAAGGGGCAAAAACAGACTTATTAAAAAATAAACTTATCAAAAAAAATCTTATCAAAAAAGCCCCAATTGACAGCGTTAAATATCATTAATGGCTCTCTTAAATAGATAGTGCTGTTTTCCTCGTGAGGTATTTCAAGGGCACTTTTAAAATTCCTTTCAAAGCCCGACAGGATTAATTTGTATTTACCTCGCATCCCACATGTTCAGGTCAGGCACAAGGCCATATCAATGTGGGACCACCCATGAACCTCAGCTCATGGGATTGCAAGCACAAAAAATGTGTGGATCCCGTCAGCATTCCCCCTCAAGGTGGGGCACCTCAGGCACGGCAATAAACCCAGCCCTGCCTCTTTAAATAAAGGGGCATGTGTTGCCTGAGGGATTGCCACCTGGGATCATGCCGTTATTAATTTACCGGTCCAGAGATCAAAGCCATTGGATACAGGCCCGAGGGCCAGACCAATTCTGAGGACGCAGACTGGAGGGTTACAATTAGAAAACAAACGATCTAAAGTTAAATGCCATACAAAATAAATAAGCAAATCTTTAAATGAAATATATATATATATACAGGGTGAGTGAAAAGTAACTCCCAACTTTAAACTATTTATAATCTTTTCATCTGGCCAGTTGTCAATACTTGGGAGAATATTGAAGACTTGATTTTTATGCAAGATGGTGCTTCTCTACAGATCATGAATGTCTGAATCACCATTTTCCTGAGAGATGGATGGGTAGATATGGTCCGCATGAGTGGCTGGCCAGAAGCCCCGATGTAACACCTTGACACTTTCTTTGGGGTTGGTTGAAGGAGCAAGTCTACTCTACAAAATCAATGACTTTAGAAGAAATTTAAGGACGAATACAAGAATTAATTTCTGCCATTCCATAAGAGTTCCTGAGAAGATCAGTTGATGTGATTCCTGAGCGGCTTGAGAGGGTGGGGACAAATTCTGGTGCTCATGTAGAATTTTAAATAAAACTCCATGCTATCAGTGTTCTTCTCATATTCATTTTTGTAAAAATAACGATTCAGAAATAAATTATAAGATTTTTAAAATAGTGAAGGGAGTTACTTTACAATCACCCTGTATATTTTGGTCATACAACCCTGCACCAAAACTCCTGACATTACTTTTTGCCACTAATATTCTAGTAGCTTACATCATCAGGTCACACTCACAGCACAGATACCCATGATTCACCACACATCCCTATCAGCCATCACCCCTAGCAGGTCTTCCGCATGACATCCAGAATCCGCACAGAGCTGATTGATGTAGGTTTCTGCTGGTCAAACTACACTGGTGTGTCCAGGTGAAGTTATCCACAGGAGAACGTCACTTCATACTTAGTTTTCTAGCAGTGTCCAGCATGCCTTGTATGGATTCCTAACGGACATCGCCTTCCCCTGCTAGGTTTTCCGCTCGACATCCCAAATCCGCACAAAGGTGATTGATGTAGGATTTTGTTAGTTAACCTAAATTAATGTGTCCATGTGCAGCTGATCACAATGTCATTTATGAGTTCATCCTTACTTCTCTAGCAGTTTCCAGCACATCTTGATTCATTCAACTTTGATGGTTTGTATGATAGGAAGCAAGTGGCCATACAGCTGCTTTTTGTACGGTGCTGCTTCGAAGATTTGCTCAAGGTTTGGTTTGGTTGATTGCGTTTTACGGCATGTCAACCCCTAGGGTTATTTTAAGCCGAATACTTATATTGGTAATTAGGTATTCAAAAATGTATAGGGGTTTATTTGCTGTAATCAAATTTTCTGTTGAGAATTTTAACATAAAGAGAGTGATTGGTTTGGTTTGTTTTGTGGCATATCAACCTTAGTGGGTCATTTAATGCCGATAAAGTTTTGAAATAAATTAATTCTTAGTGGATAATACATCTTTTTTTTTATAAATACATTTTTCTATTTAACCTATAGATGGGACCCTAACAGGTACTACCACTCTGGGTCAGAGTGGATCTGGGAGCAATGGTGATGAATGGGTGCTCCACATTCCCAAACCTTCAAAACTGGAACCTCACTATCAGATAGAGTTTAACGTCATTCCTAGGACATGTAGCCCCTCAGCCACTGCCTTCTAGCACCCATATGATAAAAGGGGTTGGAGCAATCATATAGGTGCTAAGGCTCGACATGGCCATCTGATTGATAGGAGGGGTCTCTCCGACTGGCGCCAGATGAGAAGGGCCAAAATAATGCCTGGTTTTTGGTACAAGGGTTGTGTGGCAATCATTCATTTCCCTGTACTTTTCATTTGAAAATTCTCCTCCATTGTCACTTAAAACCTTTCTAGGAGCACCAAAATAAGACACCCATCTTCGATAAACGTTCTGCACGATTTCATCTTGTTTAGAAAATACTAGAAGAAATACAAGAATTATTGACGCCATACTCTAACAACTGCAGTCTCAAGTTGGTAAAGGCTGGCGCCAGATAAGAATGGGGCAAAATGATGTCAGGATTTTTGGTACAAGGGTTGTGTGGCAATCTCAATGCCAATGGTCACTGTAGATAAAATGGTATTAGTTTCATGATGACCTTGGTGGAGTGATAGAGATGATGGTGACAGTGATGAGTTGGTGGTATTGGCAATGGTATTGGTGGTATTGGCAATGGTTTCAATGGTTTTACCTGAAGTTGTTGCTGTATCAGGTGGGCTTGCTGCTGTAGAAGGTGTTGTTGTTGCTGAGGGGTTAAATAGTGATGTTGGGCAACAACAGGCTGGACACCGGCTCCCGTTGCTATGGCAACCGCAGGCGTGCCCCCCTGTTGCTGCTGCTGCAGCTGGTTGGGAGCAGCAGATGTAGTAATGGTGGTGGTGGCCGTAGACGGAGCTAGAACCTGTTGTGTCTGCAACTGTGGAGGAGGGGGAGGAGGAGGAGGAGAAGATACCTGCTGGTTGGGAGGATGGACCTGCTGCTGCTGCTGCTGCTGTTGTTGCTGTTGTTGTTGCTGCTGCTGCTGCTGCGGTGATTGCTGCTGCTGCAAAGGCGGTAGAGGGGACTGCGTCTGTGATAAAGGGTTTTGAGAAAATAATTGAAGAATCTGAACTTGCTGATCTTGCTGCTGTTGCTGCACAGACATTCTTTGGATCGTTTGTCGAGGCTGCGGTATTTCCACCGTCGTACTGGAACCTGGAACCTCGCATTCTGCATAGAATTCAGATAAAAAAAAACATAAGTAAAATTCATAAAGAAAAAAAAAAACAAAAAATATATATACATATACAATGATGCTCATAGCTTTTTTATTTAGTGCGTACTGGGACATATTTGCTTTGAATTAGTCCCCAGGAAAATTTATGGGTCCCAACTAAAGCCATCCAACTCCTACCTTAAAGCCTATCCTGTGTAATTCATTTCTAAGAAACTATTGAAATGTATTTACAGTTAGCTTGAAATGATGAGGGAAGAAAAAAGAATAACACTGGTACACAGCTATCAGCATCTCTGCATATATGTAAAATGTAGAAATTTATATAAGGTAATGAATAGTCAACTGTGTTCTGGTTAGGTAGTTAATACAGGACCTGTATTCAGTAAGTCCCCTTTTTGTCTGGTAACTGGATGCTAGTTGCAGCCATATGAGTTTTTTCCTCATTAACAAGAAAGAAAAGAATGGGGGGGGAGAGAGAAAGCCACGTTAAATCTATTATACAAAAGCTGAGCAAATCAATGTTTGTCTCCTAAAGGCTTAATGACACAAAATCCATACTAAAATATTCCTAACTTTTAGGATAGTTATGTTTGGGGGTAAAAAATTAAATTCAAAATTGTATATCATTAATTTTAAATCAAACCCTACTTCATTACAAAAATGATATGCTATGCATATTCATTATGAAACAATTGGAACTTATCAAGATCAAAATTGTATACTGTTAATTTTGAATGCAACTACACTACATTACAAAAATGATATGCTATGCCTATTCATTACGTAACAATATTAGTTCATTCAGGGGTGGGAGAGATTTTCACTTTTGATAACCGTGCGAAAAAAAAAAAAAAAACAATGTGAAATTAAGAAAATAAAAAAAATTGAATAAAATAAATAAAAATATAAAGTTTCTAATAAAAATATAAATAAAATAAATAAAATAAATAATATAAATAATAAAAATAAATAAAAAAAAAAATAAAAAATAAAAAATCGGGGGCGGGGGAGAAA
>CM042181.1:14768084-14918084 GCA_023376005.1 Doryteuthis pealeii
TCTATCTCCATTTGTTCGTATCTATATATTATTTTGTTTGTTTATCTATCTCAGTCTATTCAAAACTATATATCCATCTTCATATCTAAACAAGAATTACGACAAATTACGATAAATAAACAAGAATTACAATGAGCCGGGGTTGTTATTTTGATAGTCACCAGGTAGCGTTTTTTGAGGCGGGAGACCAGGACACGCACTTCTTTATAAATTACCAAAAGGAAAACATATCCTTCATTATAAAACTATCCTCCCCCTTCATTTATACTGCCTGTGGCCTTTACATACATAGAGATGTGTATTAAAACAGTTAAAATCCTCTTTGCATTCTGGGGTGACTATATAGCCTAGCGGTTAAGGTGTCTGACTGACACTGAACAAATCAGATTTCAATCCCAGCTGGAGGTAGCTTACACATGTCTAGCCACACTGAAGAGATTTTATAAGTTGAAACATGTGTGGATGAGATATATATGGGCCGGGTTAGCTCAGTTGGTAGAGCATTTGGCTAGAAGCCGCAAGGTTCCTAGTTCGATACCGGTCCCCGCCAACTCAGCGTACGAGTAGCACAGGGATCTGTGCGGTAAAGTAACGAGCTGATAGTAGGTGTGGCGCTCCACCTCAGATGCTAGAAACAATCTCCTTGGTCTAGCGCTATTGAAAAAGGAGAGACTCCCTCACTGACTGGCTGATACCGAGTTTAGGCCGCCCGTCGACTTTACTATATATATATATATATATATATATATATATATATATATATATATATATATATAAGAAGTAAATACACAAGCGATGTGTTTTGATATGGCTTTTTTTAGCTGACAATTTTTGGGAGAATCTTCTCATACTGTTGTGTAGAAGAAGTCACTATAAGAGGAATAAAAACCTACTTCTAAACAAAACAAAAAATCTAAGAAAGTCCGGTTGGTGTAGGGGTTACGGTCCTCGCCTGTCAGCTTGACAGTCAAGGTTCGAATCACGCACAAGGCGGTCTTCCTATCTATAGCTCTGCTGATGAGGCCTAATAGGCCGAAATGTACATACAGAGATTGATTTTTCTCGATTTGTTTAGCCTTACATTTAAATAGGTATACCCACCTAATTAATTATTAATTAATTAACTTTCAAAAATTAGGTACGACTTCAATCAAGCACATATCTCCCCCAAAATATATACATATATAATAAATAAATAAAATGCCCTATACATTTAATTAATGGTAATAACTAAAAGAAACTTGAAACTATCTACAGTATTCTAACTTAGATCTACATGTGCTTTCAAGATATTGAGCACTCTTTATTTATAAATATACTAAATTACATTTTTTTAACACAAGGTGGAATTATGATTTAAAATATAATTTTTTTCTTTTTAAAGTTTCAACTAAATACCTGAAGCAAGGCTCTCAAGACCCAAATAATAAAATACAAAGATTTTTTTCCCCTTTTTTTTTTTAAATACAAGCTGGAATTTTGATTTAATATCTTGTACTACATTTAAAAATTTCAACCAAAATCTTAAGCAAGGCTCTCAATCACAAATAATAAACTAGATAAAAAAAATAAAAAAACTCCAAAAACATACTGTTTAAGTTGGAATTTTAAGTTAAAATGATTTAATGTTTTTTTTTGTTTATTTTTTTTTTTTTTGGGGGGGGGGGTCTCGTTTCTGACAAATATCTTAAGGAAGGCACTCAAGACCTGAATAATAATGAAATAAAGAAAAATAGCTAAAGTAAATAAATACTAAGATTTTTATTATCTGCGTTACTCTGACTATTGTCCTCATCTTCATTGTTATCTGTACAGATAACAATGAAGATGAGGACAATAGTCCGAATAACACAGATAATACTAATTATTAAGCCTCATTCAAAAATTCATAGAAATAGTAAAAACTTTTAAAAGCAAGTTTGGTTTGGAGTTTTAATTTCAAAACTTATACTAAAAAGGTGTTTATTCTTTTAAAGTTTCAACCAAATATCTTAAGCCAGGCTCTCATCAAGACCCAAATAATAAAACAAAATAGATAAATACCGACTTTTTTTTTTTTTTTTTTTAAAGATATTAATTCTTAACATCCTATACCACCTGTTTCCACCCGGCCAGAAGTCACATTTATTTTCCTAATCCACCCCAAATGATATCCTTTGTTTAAATGTAATAAACATTTAGAAGTCTTTGATTCGAGGAAAAATAACAGGTAACTTTAAATGAAAAGGCCATTTTTAGCCATTTTTTGATAAATCCTTATAGGAATGGGAATCTGGACTTTGTTTAAATGTAATATTAAATATATTTAGAAGTCTTTGATTTAAGGGAAATAATAGGTAACTTTAAATGAAAAGGCTATTTTAGCCATTTTTTGTAAATCCTTATTGGAATGGGGATCTGGACTTTGTTTAAATGTAATATTAAATATATTTAGCAGTCTTTATTTTAAGGGAAATAACAGGTAACTTTAAATGAAAAGGCCATTTTTAGCCATTTTTTGATAAATCATTATAGGAATGGGGCTCTGGACTTTGTTTAAATGTAATATTAAATATATTTAGAAGTCTTTGATTCAAGGAAAAATAACAGGTAACTTTAAATGAAAAGGCCATTTTTAGCCATTTTTTGATAAATCCTTATAGGAATGGGGCTCTGGACTTTGTTTAAATGTAATATTAAATATATTTAGAAGTCTTTGATTTAAGGGAAATAACAGGTAACTTTAAATGAAAAGGCCATTTTTTGATAAATCCTTATAGGAATGGGGATCTGGACTTTGTTTAAATGTAATATTAAATATATTTAGAAGTCTTTGATTTAAAGGAAATAATAGGTAACTTTAAATGAAAAGGACATTTTTAGCCATTTTTTGATAAATCCTTATAGGAATGGGGCTCTGGACTTAGAAAATTCTCAACAGGATGTTAAGAGTTTTAACAGAGAAGCAAGCTTCTAAGTTTTAATCAACACAAGAGTGGACTGGGACAAAAAAAAAAAAAAAAAAAAAAAAAAAAAAAATTCATAACCAGATTTATGTGATCACCACCATCTATGCTAAGCCCTCTATATTTGCCTTAACTTAAAATAAAAAATTTTTTTACAAAAAAATAAATTTTTTTTTTTTTTTTTTTTTTTATAAATGAAAGGTTACACCATGCAGCACAATATTTTCGGAGCTATCAACAGACAATGAGCTTTGAACAAGTGTCCATTAAGACCAACCACCAAACCAACCAACCAACCATCCAACAAGAACATTACAACTGAGTAAGGGTCGGTTGGTAGGAGAGGGAGGACACACACGTACCTCTAGGGTTTTCCTCGTCGAGCTGTCCGATATTTAGAGGGAAGGACTGCAAGATGGTACTTCCAGCAAGTTTATCAAGAGGCGGTTCCTTGTTCTGTCCGACATTCAAATTACTTGATGGGCTGGACACTGGTGTGGCTGCTACCGATAACGTTGAGGAAGACGATGAAACTGAGGAAGAAGTGGAGGTGGGCGACAGCAAAGAAAGAGATGTCGGAAGTGGATCAACCCCACTGGTCACTGCTGCGGCTGACGTGACAGCGGTCAAAATGTCCCTATTCACTTGGCTTTGTCTTTCGATCAGTCTGTTCAATACTTCTTTACTATCGACCAGCATATTTCCCTCAGACCGATTAATGGCCTGCTCGGGGTAGAAGTCGTCGGCAGTCAGAGGAGGGTCACCAAAAAAGGCCTGAAGCTGACCAGACACGCTGCTACTAATGTCGGGGGTCACAAAGGACGAGTCAAGAATATTTGCTAAGTTCTCCGTCTGTTGAATGCTGCTACAGTCCTGACTGCATTTGGATTGTTCGTCAAGGATTTGCAAGGACCCAGGGATAAACTGGTGACCCCCAAGGGCCATCTGTTGCTGATCAAAGTTTTGATGCACACTCAGTTCTGTCTTTTGCAACTTACGTTCGACTTCTTGGAGTTCTTCGAAGATCTGCTGCCGTCGGAGTTGCTGCTCTTCAAGTCCAAGATTACCATACTCTTGTTCTCGGGCCATAACCGTGTTTATCAGGGTCTCCACTTTCTCAGGTCTAAGGTCCATCGGATCGGTGGGTAACATTTCCGACAACAAGCTGCCCTCGTTCGAGATAACATAATTATACAAATGTGAAATGTTGAACCCTTTAGTTGTTTTAACACAACTATCCCCAGTCTTCTTCCATTTCTGTGCGTTCGACCTGACTTGGTTAGCGTGCCTCGGTGAAAAACATGAATCCTTATCGTAAAGCTTTTTAGAAATACATTGTTGACCTGAAACGATAAGCAAAACTCATATAATGGCTTAAAGGAGACCCTAAGCCAAATCGGGTGTCTTGGGGGTGCACCGGCGCTATAAGATCTCCAAGATGAGTTAACATTCATGGAGCAGTACCAGAGCCAGCAAAGGGTCGGGTGCCTTCAAAAAGAAATGCTACGAGTGACCAGAGACTTTGGTAATTCTCAGAATTCTATGTAAGTGAAGAATGGTGGCTTTTATTTTACTTTTTATTTTGTTCTTGGTTGAACACAACCTTTGATGATCAAATTTATCAGGATACAGAGAAATGGACACGCACATACACACTCACAGATAGAAAAATTAAATTAAGAAAAGGAATGAGAAAAAGAAAAATTTTAATTTTTCCCCACCCCTCCTATATTAAAAAAAAAAAAAACAAAAAAAAAAAAAGCTGGTTAATGAAAAAAAAATTTTTTAATAAAATTAATAGCATAGATGGCAGGTGAATTAATTAAATATTTTTAGTACTTGCATACTACAAACAAGACTTTAATAGTAAAATTGACAGCAATAATGTACCTTCCAATTTTGTAGTAAAAAAAAAAAAAAAAAAAAAAAAAAAAAAAAAAAAGCAAATAGAATTATTGCTACCTCTGTCCCATCATAGATAGTACATTTGTTGCACACTGTAATATATGCTCCCAAAACCAGGTAGAGCTCTCAAGGAGGAAGTTTGTAAGTAAGGAACTGTTATTTACAGATTGAGCTCTCTGATGACGACTGAGGAAGCAGTCGAAAGCACTCTAGCTAACAGTATGGGGAAATATCCTATTTTAATTGGATCCAAACACCAGAAAGATTGCCAGACGACTGGAAAAGACAGATTCAAATAATGAAGTACTCCGTATTATTCACTAACACATGCCTGAAAAATAATTTGCTGCCAAAATACACACACACACACATATATATATAATAGATATTTATGGAGGCACATGGGCTAGTGGTTAGAGTCGTGGAAAATGGTCTCGTCAATTCCTAGATGAAGCCACATAGCGCTAATACCCTTGGGAAAGGTATGAATCCATATATTCTCCTTCCAGCTATGGGTTAAATAGTAGGGCAGACTGGGCCCTTCATCCTTGGGTAGGTAACCAGTCTAGGAGAGGGATAACTGAATTCAAAATTCCTGAGGTCGGTTGTTGATTGGGTTTGTGGCAACACCTGATGAACCAATTCTTTCCTATCGACTGTGCCAAAATGTGTGAATGGTCCAACACAAGCCTTCACCACTATAAACAAATCACTGTGTGGGTGTTCATTGTGTATTTGAACCCTCATGCGTCGAAAATCGAGAGAGTCCATAATATATATATATATATGTGTGTGTAGGCGCATGGTGTAATAGTTACCATTATAGAAAATGGACACAGTGAGATTTCAAATCCTGGACTAGGCTGTTTGCATTTCCCATAGCACTAATACCCTTGGGAAGGGTATGAACACAAATATTCTACCTCCAACTATGGGTAAATAGTAGGGCAGACTGGTCTCTTTAACCTTGGTTAGGCAAATAGGATTATTCTTCCTGTGTCCCATCATAGATGGTACATTTGCACACTAATATATATTTACCAACCCCTCCGCATGAGCAGGATGCGACACAAGGTCAATTTCTTAAGCAGAGTTTATCAGATTTGAATTCAGTTTTCCTTCTAGACCGGTTGCCTAACCATGGTTAAAGAGCCCAGTCTGCCCTACTATTTACCCATAGCTGGAGGGAGAGTAGGAGTGATACCTTTCCCAAGGGTATTAGCGCTAAGTAAAATGCAATTACCACGTCCACACTGTAATATATGCTCCCAAATCTAGGTAGAGCTCTCTGGAAGGTACTTTAACCAACTTTCACCATTAGCAAGGCTGTTATTTACAGATTTGAGCTCTCCTAGTGATTGTAACATACTCATGTATGTATTTATCAGTTAAAAGTCTGCTTCTTACAGATGTGAGCTCTCCTAGTGATTCAGGGTTCCCACTCATTTTAGGAAACCATTTTCCAGGACGTTTCCAGGACATTTTTAAAATTTTCCAGGACAGCACTTATTCGCGGCAATTTTATAATTTACTATAATGTCTAATATTGACACATTAAGCCAGTTTTATTCTTACTTTTCTATGATGCCGGGTTAATGAAGTGTCTTGAGTTCATTATAGATGATGACTACATCTATCAATTAATTATAGAGGGTGTCCATAAAGTCAGTGTGCACTTTAAAGTTATAAATTCACTAAAGTGCAAACAGATTTTATGGACAAAATGTAGAATAAAATTGTCAGGCCTCCTGTTTTTGCTTAGCCATGATCACCATTGCTGTTTTTAAATTGGCAAATCAATTTAGATATTTTACCCCTCTCCCTCCATGTTTAAAATAATTTTTTTTTTATTGAATTTGTACAAATTTCAATAAACTCAAATTTCAAATATTTACCGTACTGTGTTTCTCACTTTTTATCGACAAATATATGGAGATATTTCCCAATGCCCCTTCACTTTATATCTATATTATATTTTATATACTATTATATATTAAAGTTATATTCCAAAGTTAAAATATTGGATAGTGAAGCACATTGGAAAAGAAAACATCTCAAAGAAGCATATGTTTGACTGTAGTGACCTAGTATAGAGATGAACACAATATGGGAACCAATTATTAAAAAGACTAAATCAAATTGTTTTTAAAGTTAATTACTTTGAAAATAAAAATATCAAAATGTATTTATCAGTTAAAAGTCTGCTTCTTACTGGTATGTGCTGATGGCCAAGGGGTTAAGGAAGGAGACTGATGAAAAATCAGTTGGGTTCATTCCCGGTTAAAAGTAGCTGCTAAGCCTAACCACAATGAAGAAACGTGAAACGTCAAAACATGGTGTATGTGGAAGACCGTTTATACGAGTAAAATATTGGGTAAAAATCCAATAAAATTTGATTAAAAATTGAGGAATAACACATAAACACAAACAACTTCATTCAAATTTCTGACAAAGCTTTAACATATCAAGCGAAATATCAATTGAATGAGATTATTTATGTTTTATCCGTTACTCCTAATTATATCATATACATAGTTTTTTCTTCTTCTGTAGTTAGGATCTTTCCGCGTGTGGTTTAACCAAGCTGATGCAGGTAGACCATAAGGAGAGTTCAATGTGCCTAATACCAGCGAGTAGAAGGACAGAGCAAGATATTTAGTAAATGAAGCAAGTTTAGAGTTTTTTTTTCCTTCTTTCATTTACTATATATATATATATATATATATATATATATATATATATATATATATATATATATATATATATATATATAAAATGGAATTTAATAATTTGCTTTTTGAAGCATTGTTAAGTATATTATTATTTATATTTTTGAAGGCAATTACAATGCGTATATCATATAGGTACATACCGCTGATGAGACAATGAAGTTGAAACAGTTGTACGGTGTTCCACGTTGCGCGTGTTATTCACAGAGTTTGCTTGATAGATTTATTTTTTATTTTAGTGCGTATTTGCTTCAAATGAGTTCCCGGAAAATTGATGGGTCCCAACTAAAGTTTCTTAAATTGAATGACTTATTTATGATCTGGGGAAACAACTACAGCCGTCTAACTCCTACCTTGTAACCTATCCTGTGTAATTCATTTCTAACTTGTTTTTATGACCATCCCGAAATCAAAATATTTTGGTTTAATTCATTAGCATCATCTATACTTGTCAGTCATCAGTAGCATAACATGTAATAAAACATTAAGAAAAGCTGAAGCAGTTGACAGAAACATTTATTTATAATCAACAATAATAAAATAAAAATTTTATAAACTAAAATTTATTCTATTTCCATCTTTATCGGACATTTTCCAATCATAAAAATATATACTGTGTGACTATTTCTTCAGGGTTGTTGCCATTAGTAATTTTAAGTCTAGAACTAGACCGTTTTTTGAGGTCAGTATTCGGGCAATATTGGAATGTAGTACTAACTTTTGGAAAAAATTTTTACCGTCCCCAGCAAACTGTCCCAGATGATGTATTGATTTTCCTGGATGTAATTTTGATCATCCCCGAGCCCTGCTATCAGCATATTTTTAAGTCACAATTAAAAATGTTAAGACCAATTAACTTAGATTATGTATCTTTCTAATTCCAGGCTAAAAAAACATACTGATGTACAAAGAAAGAAAAAAAATAACCTCAAAGTTCCAATTACCATCGAATTGGGAAGACATGGCAACAAACAGTTGTAACCAAATACAAACCCGAATAGTTGCAAAGTCTACTGCAGAATGACAGGGTATTTATAAAATTCCACAATATCAATACCGATTCAGGATTGATGGATCAGGAAGCACCAAGCACCAGTGGCCCCTGTCCCTATTCCTTTGCCTGAGCCCCCTAAACCCACCAGGATGTCCCACGAACCAAAAGAATGGTAACATCAACTAGAGACCAAGCCTCACCCAATGTCACTCCAACCCCTAAGCCAATGCCATCAAAAATACCCCGTGCATTATCAAGATTACTCCCCTGTAATCGTCCGGGTCGAAAGGAACTAATTCCCCCTCAAAGGCCACTATGCCCGCATATAGTGCATCCTGGGACACACATATTTGCTTTGAATGAGTCCCCGGGAAAATTTATGGGTCCCAACTAAAGCTACCTAACTCCTACCTTGTAACCTATCCTGTGTAATTCATTTCTAAGAATCTATTGAAATGTATTTACAGTTAGCTTGAAATGATGAGGGAAGAAAATTTTTTTTAAACTGGGATGTATGGATATGATTTTACTGCTTTGTTTTAGATTTTTATGCATCAGGGATGCAGGACGCGTATCTATCAGCATCTCTCTAAGTCACAATTAAAAATTTGATTAGACAAAATTTGAATATTTTTTAAAAATAAATAAAATAAAATAAACGGAAAAAGGGACAAGCAAATATAAACATGCATTGTTAAGCTACACTATGTTGAATGTTTTGTGCATGCGTGTGCACCAAATTTGTTTGTTTTGTTTTACGGCATATCAACCTCAGTGGGTCATTTAATGCCGATAAAGTTTTGAAATAAACCAATTCTTAATGGATAATACATTTTTTTTTATAAATACATTTTTCTATTTAACCCATAGATGGGACCCTAACAGGTACTACCACTCCGGGTCAGAGTGGACCAGGGAGCAATGGTGATGAAGGGGTGCTCCACATTCCCCAAACCTCCAAAACTGGAACCTCACCATCAGATAGAGTTTAACGTCATTCCCAGGACATGTAGACCCGCGGCCACCGCCTTCTAGCACCCATATGATAAAAAGGGGTTTGGGGCTTGCCATAAGGGCAATAGGGTTGGGAAAATCATATAGGTGCTAGGGCTTCGCGTGCTCAGCCGATTGATCGGAGGGGGCCTCTCCGACCGCCCGTCTAGCCCAAGAAAGGGCCAAAGTGGAGTATTGCATGTCATGAACTGCTCATCCACCTGGGTTCTATCCTTAAGCATCACGGGTCGCCACCCACGGCCAACAGGTGGCCCCATTGGAGGAGTCTTACCCCTCTGCAAAGGTGCAGTCGGTGCATTCTAACGCCCCAGCCAACAGGGCGGACGGAAAAAGGGCCAAGCAAATATAAACATGCAGTGTTAAACTACACTATGTTGAATGTTTTGTGCATGCGTGTGCACCAGAGTTTGTGCATCAAGGCGATCCTTAAAGAGGGCCTAGCAACCATACAACTGGAGTCCATGACTGGGGGCAGACATGTGGAGACCTAAATTACTACCAAATAATTACAGAAAAACTTTTTAAAATCAGGAATTTGTTAGTAATGTCCAATAATCAGTAACAATACATTAAGGAAGAAGTCTACATTCTATATATTGATACTGGTGTTTTTAAGATGAGGACAACAGTCCGAATAATGCAGATAATAATAATCATCAAGCCTCATCTCAAACATTCAGAGAAATTGTGTTTCTTAATTGTACGACTTATCTTGAAGCATAGTCTGATCAAAAAGGAGACCATCCAAATCCTCCAAAACGAAATGAAAAAAATATAAATCTGATTATCTGGTGTTGCTCCTCCGCAGAATTCTTATGGGTGTTTTCACTCAGCGAAATAATAGAACATTCCGTTTTTATCAAAGAAATGGAAGAAAAAGGACATGCTACACAGAAAAAAATATAAGAAAAAAAAGAAAAAAAGAAAGAGAATAGGGGAAATATAGAAGTGGTGAGCACACAGAAGCAATAACGTTAATCTGATTCAATTGAACATAATGAAAAGAAGGAAATAAAAAAATTTAGAGTGTTAAATCAAGATTACACTTTTTGCATATTGAACTATTTTGTAATAGCTCTTAAGTAAACATATCAAATATAATAATTAAATTATCATACTGTGGTATATCCATTGGCCCTGCTAGTACGCATTATGAAGGAAGCAGCTTTTCCACAAAATCAAAAAGTATTAAAAAATAAATCCTGTACTATAGGATAACTAGTTGAATATCAGTTATCAATACAGATTATGTAGTCTTGAGAATTGTATAAACATTTTTATTCTATTTTTTTTAGATAAAATTTTAAGACTGATTATGAATCTTTAAAGGAACTGATTTAGCTCGGTCAGTAGAGCACCCAGTAATTTTCACCTCAAGTTGGCTAAATTCCTAGCTTGGCCGCAATATACAAGGTGATTGAGTTGTGCGTGCGCATTATCTGAAATGAACTTAATTGTTATTAAGAACACATTTTATCATATTTTTGTGTTAAAGCATGCAGTTATATTGTTTTCGAAAACGTTTCTAAGATTTGTTTATTTCGCACAGAGACTTCCAAAATAGCTACCGGCTTAGTACAAAGTAAAAGTCAAGGGAGGTTACTCTAATTGCCTTATTTGCTAGGAAATTAAGCAACTAAAAAGGTGAAAATTACCGAGCACCCACCTTGTCTTTGCAAGGCTCCGAGTTTGATACCAGTCCTTGCCAACTCACCACTCTGCGGTAAAGTGATGTTTTGGTTTGTTTTACGGCATATCAACCTCAGTGGGTCATTTAATGCCGATAAAGTTTTGAAATAAATCAATTCTTAATGGATAATACAATTTTTTTATAAATACATTTTTCTATTTAACCCATAGATGGGACCCTAACAGGTACTACCACTCCGGGTTAGAGTGGACCAGGGAGCAATGGTGATGAATGGGTGCTCCACATTCCCCAAACCTCCAAAACTGGAACCTCACCATCAGATAGAGTTTAACGTCATTCCCAGGACATGTAGACCCGCAGCCACCACCTTCTAGCACCCATATGATAAAAGGGGTTGGGGCTTGCCATAAAGGCAATAGGGTTGGGAAAATCATATAGGTGCTAGGGCTTGACGTGACCAGCCGATTGATCGAGGGGGCCCTCTCCGACCGCCCGTCTAGCCCAAGATAGGGCCAAAGTGGAGTATTGCATGTCATGAACTGTTCATCCACCTGGGCTCTATCCTTAAGCATCACGGGTCGCCACTCACGGCCAACAGGTGGCTCCATTGGGGGAGTCTTACCCCTCTGCAGACGTGCATTCTAACGCCCCAGCCGACAGGGCAGGCAGTAAAGTGAGGGAGCTGACGGTAGGTGTGGTGCTACACCTTAGCAAAATCAATCTCCCTGGTCTAGTGCTATCAAAAAGGAGATGGGCTCCCTCTTCGGCTGATACCAACACTAGGCCACGCCGCCAACTTTACTAGGTTTACTACTTGAAAGAAAAAAAATGAATTATCAATACTGGATTATGTAGTCTTGAGAATTGTAGAAAGATTTATTATTTTTTCTTTTTTTAAATAAAATTTTAAGATTAATCAACTAATTACTGTCCATTAATAAATTCCTTACTAAAAAAAAAAATTCTGTAATTCTTGGTAATTTTCACCTTTAGCTAAAATTCCTAGCATAAAATTGTGCATGCACATTATCTGAAATGAACTTAATTGCTATTAAGAACACATTTTATGATATTTTTTTGTTAAAGCATGCAGTTGTATTGTTTTCGAAACGATTCTAAGATTTGTATATTTAGCACGGACACAGTCAAAATGGCTACCATCTTGTTTCAAAGTGAAAGTCAGTTGGCTAAATTCCTAGCATAAAATTATCTGAAATGAACTTGCTTGTTATTAAGAACACATTTTATGACATTTGTGTGTTAAAAAGCATGCAGTTGTATTGTTTTCGAAAACATTTCTAAGATTTGTTTTATTTCGCACAGAGACTTTCAAAATATCTACTGGCTTAGTTCAAAGTGAAAGTCAAGGGAGGTTACTCTAATTGCCTTATTTGATAGGAATTTTGACAACTTAAAAAAAAAAAAAAAAAAAAAAAAAAAAAGAAAAAAAAAAAGTGAAAATTACCTAATTTTTTGTTTTATTTAGGTCTATATCTGCCCCCAATCATGGACCCCAGTCAAATAGTTGCCAGGCCTTGTTTAAGGTTCACCTTGGTGTGTACCTAAAAATCATAGCCAAAAGGATTCTCAGCCTTCCAAGGAAATTACCTTTTTTTGGCAATCATTTGATTTGACCTTAAACTAGGTGAAATATTTCCAAGGTTATTTAAGGTCAATGAAGATCATTGTAGGGTCAAAAATATACCATCCACTGAATGAGAATAGGAACTTAAACAGGAAGTCTGAACTTAGAAAAAAAAAAAAAAAAGAATGGATTAAGTAGGTTTGGTTTTTGTTTAATGGCATATCAAAAACTTTAAATAACCCATAAAGTCAAAATTTGATTGTTTTATGAGTGTGTTGTAAAAAAAAAAAAAAAAGGCTTAAAATCAGTTATTTTAGTGGTAATAGATCTGTTTCTACTCATAAGTATCTGTACATACCTATGAATTTAGTCAACTTTAAATATTGAACATTGAGCTCTCAAATTGGACTAGAACAACTAACATCTAAAGTGCACCTTAGAATAACACCAACTAATCAGGTGATTGACCAGATATATATATATATAAGAAATAACAAAAGACTTAGAGATTTAGCATTATAGTCTATTTCAGAGAGAAATGCTAAATCTCTAAGTCTTTTGTTATTTCTTTACTCATATATTTGCTCTGTGACTCACATTGAGCTCTGAAACTGCGACAGGTTTTTTTTTTTTTTAAATAAAACTCTTGTGTCGTAAGGAAGATTTCTTCTCTGGACTTTTGGATTATATAAGTTAATTCTTTGTTAGTATTGGAGAAATGCGAGTAAAGTGCTCGATTACGTGTGTAAGAGCTGTATTTATTTATTATAGTGTACAATACATTTAAGGTGTAATTACTACCATTGGTTTCTAAGCAGCATGCTTGCGCTGCTGCCCATCACGGCAATGCACTAATGAAATAATACTTGGAATGTTCATTCGTTTGCGCTTGTTTGTGAGTTCCTAATTATGGTGGCATGTATGATTCTTTTTGGACGGTCCAAGACTATATATATATATATATATATATATATATATAAAACCCATGTTAGAGAGCCCAGTCTGTCCTATTTACCCATAGCTGAAGATCTCATCCAAATAATGACATCATTTCTGTACACCCATCAATCCAAAAGGCATCAAAAAAATTTTTTTTTTTAAATTTAATTGTTTATTGGCATTTCTTGTATAATTCGAAACATGTTTTATATACCACAATAAAGATGAGTCCAAAAATAAAAATATATATACATCTCCCAAAAATTCAGATGAATAATATTAGAATTGTATTCAACACTTTCAAGTATTCTTCTATAATAATAATAATAATAATAATAATAATAATAGAATCTCCATATATCACATTTTCTCAATTTAACTCCTAGAGGAAATAACCGAACATATACTATTTTGGAATAGGGCCAACTCCAAGAACGAATTAAAGACATTCCAGGCCGAATCCAGACCCACAATCTTTCTAATAATAATAATTATAATAATAATATTAATAATAATTGCAAATATCAGTTTATTTTGCTACCCTTGTCAAGCAATAATGCGCCTTCAAGAAGAAAGCAGTGAAAAATGTATGAACAGACAGTTGCCACTTTTTATAATTCATACTTATGATTATCCTTTTTAAAAATACTTATGTAAAAAGGAGGAAAAAAAATAAATGAATCTCCATATGTCACATTTTTTCAACTTAACTCCTAGAGGAAATAGCCCAACATATCATACTATTTTGGAATAGGGCCAACTCTAAGAACAAATTAAAAACATTCCAAGCCGATTCCAGACCCACAATCTTTCTCTAACAATAATAATAATTGCAAATATCGGTTTATCAATGCGTCACATTTTTTCCAACTTTACTCCTAGGGGCTGTAGCCCAACATATCATACCATTTTGGAACCAAGCCAACCTCATGAACAAGTTAAAAACAATCCAGGCCGAATCCGAAACTGCAATTTAGAAATTTTGGATTTCTAAGTCTGAGTTACTGTAATTTGTTTTAGACAATTTTCTTTTTTACGTGATATAAGAAATTTTTTTAAAAATCTTATTATAATGGAGATTGTGTTTTTCTGTCTGTAACCGAAACTATATCACTACTCAAGTCACAATTCCCTTAATTATTTACGTCAAATTGTCCATGGTTTCATTCTTTTAAACCTTCAATTATTAATAAAATTGTTTTACATTATTAATACTGTTGACCATATCTACATGATATTTTCCACGTACCCCACTTGTACGGGTCAGGCACGAAGGCCCTATTTATGTGGGACCACCCACAAGCCAAAGCTCATGGGGTGGCGGGTGAAAAATTGCGATCCTGTCGGCATTCCCCCTCAAGGGGAGCGCCTCAGGCACTGGGCAATAAACCCAGCCCTGCCCCGTTAAATCGAGGGGGCAGGTGTTGCCTGGGGGGGGGGCCCGGGATCGACGCAGTTAATTATAGCAATGGTCCAGAGGCCGAAGCCACTGTTGACCATATCTACATACTAATGACATGCAATTGTATTTATATATACAACAAAATAGCGGCATACAGTATGAACGGGAAGGCTTATTTGCATACTGATATTTAAAATTTGATTTTAATAAATATGTCCTTGGTATTATTGATTTCTAATTGTTTGGTTTTATCTTAATGAATATGAGCAAAAATCTGAGATAAATCTTAAAAGAAAATTAGTTACAAGAAGAAATAACTGTAATTTTATTCTTTACTTCCTATTTTAACTAAATAGTTAAATTAGAAAAATTTAGTAATGAAAGACGGAAGGGATGGAAGAGTAAGTTTCAGTTGTTCTATTTTTTATTATAAAAGATTTGAAACAGAGGGGCCTCTGTTTCAAATCTTTTTTTTTCATTCTTATTTTTCGTTAGTCTTTCTAATTTAATATGATATTTTATTACATTAAAACTTAAGTACTTGCACCCGGAGGGTGCATATATTTGCTAGTACACTTAATATATGTATATTTTTCAAAAATAATTTTCTATATACAAAAAAATACAATAGTATTACTATTGTAATTTCAATTCTATTAAAAATATCAAATAGATATTTCTAATAATCCAAAATAATATAAGATCTTTATAGAAAAAGCATGGCAGTTTTTGTTTTGTATATTTCTAACTTTAATGTCTTTCTTCTTTAAACTAAGAAAAAAAAGAAAAAAAAAAAAGAAAACAAACTATGAAATCCAATTAAGATCAGGCCTACACACAAAGGAAAAGAAAATATTCAAGTCTCAGAGGTGAGGATTTAAATGTACTCAGACAATTTATGAGACAAGGAATATCGGGGGAGGGGGTCAATATACTCTGAAGAAAAAATTTTTTTTTAAAATAATTAAAATAAAATTTTTTTAAGTTTCAAAAAAAAAAAAAAAAAAAAAAAAGTTAAAGAATTTCCTGTTAAGCTTAAAAATATAAATTTACTAATTCTAGCATTAAAAAAATGTTGGAAAATAAAAAATGGGGGGGGGGTATATGTCATGAAATAATTTTTTTAAGTTCCCAAAAAAAAAAAAAAAAAAAAAAAAAAAAAAAATTTTTAAAAAAGGAAATACTTAAAGAATTTCCTGTTAAGGCTAAAAATATAATGTACTAAATCTAGCAGTAAAAAATATTTTTCAAAAAAAAAAAAAAAAAAAAAAAAAAAAAAAAAAAATTGGGGTGGGGAATATGTTATGAAAATTTTAGCACCAATAAGGAGCTGTTGTGGCTAGTATAATGATTAACATGCTGATCTTGCAAGCTGTTGAGAACAAGTTTAATTCTTTGCAAGAAGGAAAAAAAAAAAAAAAAAAAAAAATCAATATTCAAGTCCAACAAAGAGGGCAAATTAAAATTACATAAAACATACAATAAATAAATAGAAAAAAACATGCTGATTAGAAGAAAAAACATCTTAAATTTATATTCACACATAATTTTTTTCTTCTTCCAGGGCAGCGATTTGTAGTATATTTTTTACTTGCAAATTATTTACTTGGGTTTTTTCCTTGCCGCAAGTGTTTACTAAGAGGATTAGTATAGTGTATAGGTTTTACACCTTCCTCCCACCTTAAGGGGGTATTTTAGATTTATACAACTGGTTTTACACCCTTCCAGTGGTATTTGGATTTATACATCTGGTTTTTACCCCTCCTCCTCCTCTTAGATGTATACAACTGGATTTACTCCCCTACCACCTTCTGGAGGTATTTGGATTTATACACCCCTCATCTTTGGAGGGGGTAGATTTATACAACTGGTTTTTACCCTCCTCCTCATTTGGGGAGAGGGTAGATTTATACAACTGGTTTTTTACCCCTCCTCCTCATCTTCGGGGGAGAGGGGGTAGATTTATACAACTGGTTTTTTACCCCTCCTCCTCTCATCTTTGGGGAGAGGGTATATTTATACAATTGGTTTTTACCCCTCCTCCTCTCATCTTCGGGGGTGGGGAGAGGGTAGATTTATACAACTGGTTTTTAACTCTCCTCATCTTCGGGGTAGATTTATACAATTGGTTTTACACCGTTCCACCTAGTGGTGTGTGGATTTATATAAGTGGTTTTGAATCTCCATTCAATATAAATTTAATGTAGCTACCAAACTAATATACAAGGTGATTGAAAGTAACTCCCCATTATAACAGAAAAACTTCAGAATCAACCCAAGATAATGGGATTGTGGGGCCTTTCATCTTTCCCAATACTATGAATGCCGAAAGGTATCGCCATGCCACAAGATCAAATCCAGCCCTTTGCCAATACTTGGCAGAATATTAAAGATTTAATTTTTATGCAAGATAGTGCTCCTCCACATTTTCCTATGGTTGTTCATGAATGGCTGAATCGCCAATAAAACTCCACGTTCTCTCATTCATTTTTTTTTTTTTTAAATAAGGATCCAGAAAGATTTCTTTTGAATAGGAAGAGAGTTACTTTACAATCAGCCTGTATATTTATGCTGGGATATTTTTGTAAAAATAAGGATTCAGAAATAAATTAAGATTTTTTAAAATAGGGAAGGTAGTTACTTTACAATGATCCTGTAATCAAACGATTTCAGGTTTCACTTAACTAGTACAAGAAAATGTTTTGATATATTAATTTTTTTTTTTTTTTTTTTTTTTTTTTTATAAATGAAAGAAAAAAAAAAGAGAGAGAGAGAGAGAGAGAGAGAGAAATAAAAAGAACTATGAAAATCTAACTATACAAAACGGAATTTTGATAACCAGGCTCTAGCGACAAAACTAAAACAAAAAAAAAAAAAAAAAAAAAAAAAAAATTTTTTTTTTAAATTGAAGGGAATATTTAAAATAAGGTATCTCCCAAGGCAACTAAAATTCATGAAAATGAATAGATCTCAATAAGAAAATTGAAGAGCTCATTATATATAATATATATATATATATATATATATATATATTATATATATATATATATATAACACACGTTTTGTTGAACTGACAATTCTTGTGTGACGAGTTTCTTTTCTATCCTTTCTAATTGTCTGGCCATTTTTTATTTTATTTTTTTAAAAATTATATCAGGGTGGAATTGGTGCATGAATCCACCAAAGGTTCTACACAAGTACTTTGTGCACTACTTAGTGCCATCATCAGGTGTGAACTGATGAGAGGTTTCCCTTGTTTCTTTTTAAACACACATATACACTACTTGTAGAAATGCCCTTATTCTGTGAAGAAGTGGCAATCACACATATATAAGTTTTTGTTTTTTGTTGGTTTTTTTTTTTAATTTAAAGTGGACACAATTTCACTGTTTGAAAATTCTGAATCTACTAAGATGACAGCTACTTCTAATGAGAAATAAAGAAAAAGTTATCTTTTAGGACAGGGGTTCCCAACCACGGGTGTGAGAAGCGTCTGTTTAAATTTAGATTTAATTTTTTTCCTTTTATAATTAATATTATTCATATTTTTGTTTGTTTCAGAAACAGCAAATTTGAATTAAAATTCATTAACAAACTTTTTAAAGTAAGCCATCTTTTTTTATTATTTTGTACATTTTAAGCAAGTAACTATTTTTTTGTAAAGTTTATTCAAATATTAATTCTGTTGGGAATTTGAGTCCCATATTAAATTGAGTCAGGATTTAGCAAGAAATTCAAATATCAATGTCTTATTTTTGTTTACATACTATATTAGATCTACAGAGTAAACTATATATGATCTTTTGATAAAACTGTAGTATGGATTCACATTCTATATTTTTGAACAAAAGTATAAATTGTAGGAGTGCAAGGTGCAAACTCTTAAGGGTGTGGGAATAGAAAAGGTTGGGGTTCTCTGCTTTAGGATTTATGAACATCCTGTCGGTTAGAGGAGAAAATTATATTTCAAGGAGAAAAAAAAATTTTTTTTTTTTGTAAATTGAATGAGAGCCATGCTGCTTAAAGCCAGACTTGAACCCCTTCCTTTATTGGAAGTTCCTTTTGCTACAACTGACTATCACTTCAAACAGGGCGTAAAACTACAGACCAGTGATGCCGATAGCTTTTTAATTTAGTGCATCCTGGGACACATTTTATTTGAACGAGTCCTCGGGAAATTTGATGGGTCCCAACACAATTTTCTTAATAAATTACAGATTTTTTTTTTTTTTTTTTTTTTAATGAACTAAAGCCGTTTAGTTTAATCTCTACCTTGTACCCCATACAGATTAATTCATTTCCAAGAAATTCACAAAATGTAAATACCGTTAGCTGGAAAATGGGGGGGAGAAGAAGAAGAAGAAACTGGGATACATGGATATGATTTTTCTACACCCCTTTTAGATTTCTGTGTCATTAACGCAGGACACGTACCTATCAGCATCCCTGTAAGCCAATCCAATTTATAGAGGGGGGGGGGAATTTCTTTCAAATCTAAAAGAGTACAATTGTAGGATCTATCTTTATTCCTGCTATTTCTCACTCTCCAATTTATAAATTGAGTTCTCTTCTCTCGATTATGGATAGAAGGAAAAATAAGAATAGTACTAATAATAAAAATAAGAATAGTACTACTGATAATAATAAGGTGAGTAGTAGGAAGAGTAGGAATAGGAGGAGGAGGTTGACAAGTGCAGATGATTCAAACAATCTACCTGAATGACTTGGAACATAGCTGCTTGTATTGACAGTCCCAGAATCTGGATCATTGGGTGGAACAATATTGCCGAGGCCGTGCACTGGAACTCTATGCTAAAAGCAAAAGAAAGGGAAAAAAATTAAATTAGGAAAAAAGAATTTTTAAAAAAGATAACATAACTGAACAATTCATAAATACAATAAAAAATAATTAAAAAAAAAAATAAAAAATAAAATAAAATTTTAAAGGGACTATTCAAAGAAACAAAAATGCTCAAAAAAAATAAAGTAAATAAAAATTAAAGAAAAAAAGTTTAAAAACAAAATAAAAAATAAAATAATTAAAATTTAAAAATAAGAAAAAAAAGTTTAAAAACTAAAATAAAAAATAAAATAAAATAAACTTATAAGTATAAAAAAAAATTAAAGACTGTTCAAAGAAACAAAAAAGTTCTAAAGAAAAAAAAAAATTCAATTTTTTTTTTTTATCTCAGTTTTTAAACTTTTCTCCTTTTTTTAAAAAGTTTAAAAACTGAAATAAAAAAATTAAAAAAAAAAAAAAGAAAAGAAAAAAATGATGTGCCGTCATAACAGGTGTTTCTTATGCAATGTTCAACAAGAAAACACTGAAGAAGGCCAAAAGGCACACCAGCCGAAACGTTGTGTATATATAACAAAATAGTCAAAAAAATCTAAATACAAAATTTAATGGTACTATTCAACCTAAGGTAATCTTCAACTTGTTCCTCAAATTCCTACAATAAAATAAACTGAACCCTCATTTTATGACCATGTTTTTGCAATAAATGTTTTAAATATGTTTGCAATAAATGTTTTTAGATAAAGAAAATATATTCAGTATTTTAAAATAACGGGTGCAAGAAAAATAAAACATTTATTGCAAGCACCGACATAAAATGAGGGTTCAGTTTATTTTATGGTAGGAATTTAGGAGGAATAAGTTAAGGATTACCTAACTTACAGCTGAGGAGATGATAGAGTTTGTACCTTAAATGTATTAGTCCAAAAGTGAACGCAATAGCAGTCCAGCAGGATAGCCACCACACTACAGGGACACCCCCCCACCCAGTGTTCGACATTAACGCCATCTCGGGGACGATAATAATTACATCCAGGATGATCAATACGTCATCCAGGACAGTTTGCCGGTTACGGTAAAATTTTTTTCCTAAAACTTAGTACTACATTCCAATAATGGCCGTCCAGTGATTATTCGAATGCTGAACTCAAAATGAGGATACAGCACCGCAGGTCTATTCTCAAAGCCATGTAATGAATAATGGTAGAGGGAGATAGTTTAAAAAGTCCGAATTATGTACTACTAACCCTTCATTTCTCTTCCTTCCAAATCCTTAAACACTGTGCGAGGACAAAATTCTTTCATTTACGATTCACAACCCAGTACGATAAAATTTACAAGTAAATTTTTTAGCTAGGAAATGGATTTTTTGTCCAAATATCCAGAATTATCACTGCTTCAGCTTTTCTTAATGTTTTATTACATGTTATTATGCTACTGATGACTGACAAGTATAGATGATGCTAATGAATTAAACAAAGATATTTTGATTTCGGGATGGTCCAAACCTCATTTGGGATGGTTGATAATTTTTGTTCGGGACGGTCATAAAAAAAGTTAGTGTCAGGGCCTGCCCCCACCCATATTTATTTATACTTACGCATAAAATTAACATGGCAAAAACCAATCCAAGTCTTAGGTTGGTTGGATCTTATGGCATGTCAACCCTTGTTGGGTTATTTTATGCCAAAGATGTTTTGTTCAATTCATTCTTGATGGCTACTCAATTTTTTCTAAAAAACTTGAACTCCTTTTGTCTATTTAAACCATAGATGGTACCCTAACAGGTACTACCACTCCGAGTCAGGGTGGATCTGGAAGTAATGGGGATCAAGGAGTACTCCACATTCCTCAGAGTTTTAAACTAAAACCTCCCATCAGATAGAATTTAACATCATACCCAGGATGGGATTGGTTTTTGCCATGTTAATTTTATGCATAAGTATAAATATAGGTGGGGGTGTCACCGTAGTGTGGTGGTTAACCGGCTGGACCCTCAGCCACCACCTTCTTGTACATATGATAAAAAGGATTAGGGATTACCATGAGGGCAAAGAGGTTGGAGCTATCATATAGACGCTAGGGTTTGATGTGACTAGCCGATTGATGAGAGGGGGCTTCTCTGACTACCTGTCTAGACTAAGGGCCAAAGTGAAATGTTGCAGGTCATGGACTACTTAACCAACAGGGTTCCATCTTTAAGCACCACGGGTCGCCACAGGAGGCCCCATTGGTGGGGTGGGGTCTTACTCCTCTGCAATGGTGCAGTCTGTGTATTCTAAAGCAGCAACTGATAAGGCTGCCAAGTCTTGGGTATTGATGGCTTTTGTGATAGCATCTCTTGGCTAAGTTGATAAACCAGCTAATATGATGTAGAAAAAGCTGGATTTATTTGAAGCAAAACGCAAGAGCTTGACTCTCACTGAGTATTCTTTTTAATCATTTCCTAAAAGTGACAACCTGACAGAATCGAGTTAAAAAAAAAAAAAAAAAAAAAGTTAAAAAAAGCTAAGCCAGCTCGACCACCCCTTAATATCTATTAAGATTTTTTTTAAAACAAATAAAAAATAAATAATAAAAAAAAAAAAAACAACTGAAAACTAAATTCTTTTTAATGATTAACTTTAATAAATTATTCAAAAAATATAAAAATAAAAATATTAGCTAGAATTCTATTATTTCACATGTATATATCTACCATACTCTGAACGTATCGCTGCCCTGGGAATGGATTTGCTGAAACTTCGGCATCTGGCCTGGTAAACGCTCATAAGGTCATTAATCATCTTAACAACAGCAACCTTGAACACATTTTTGATCTCCATGTTTCTAACACACGTGGGCATGCCTACAAAGTCAGAAAACAGCACTGCTCACGTGACTTTCGGAAACTTTTTTTCACACTCAGAATTGCAGAGACATGGAATAAACTGCCCGCGTCTGTTGTAGGCTGCCGAAGCACAGAGACTTTCAAAGCCTCCATGCTTCCTGTAGTCCGCCAACACTATACCTGATGCCACTCTCCACATACATATGCACACACATACATGCATATTACTACTGTAAACTGTTCATGTTCCTGACACTAATACATTATTCTGTGTACTTGACATGAGACTTTGATGAGTTGTGGTGCACCTGAGCATTGTACACAATAAATTTCATTATTATCATATGCTTGTATACCTCTGTGTGTTATGACCAGTCATCAGAGATAAATAATGGACATTCCATTAAAATGAGGTGCAAAAAACATGCATCTTTGTAGCTTACATTTCTAAATAATTCATTAATATTTATATAATGATAAAAAAAACAAAAAAAAAAACAAACCTTTTTTAATAATAAAAAAAGTAAAGTTGTCGGGGGTTGGCCTAAAGTCTGTATCAGCCAATCATCGAGGGAGTGTATCCCCTTTTCACTAGCGCTAGACCAAGGAGATTGTTTACATCTGAGGTGGAGTGCCACACCTACCATCAGCTCCTTACTTTACCACACAGATCCCTATGCTACTGATACGCTGAGTTGGCGAGGGCCGGTATCGAACTAGGAACCTTGTGATTTCTAGCCGAACGCTCTTCCGACTGAGCTAATCCAGTAATAAATTTGAAAATGTAAAAATAGAAATATCACGGATCGAAGGGACATTCCATTAAAATAAAATGGAGGTTTAAAAAAAATTTTATAAAAACTAGTACAAAATAAAAAACGCCCTCCGGGCAACGTAAAAATAGATTTTTGAAACATAGGGGTGGGAGTAAAAAATTCAATGTCAGCGAGTTTGTACCCTAAGTAAGTAAAATCAAATTCATTAAAGGATTAAAAATAAAACAATTTGAAATGTAAACTTTAATTATGTATTAAGATAAAACAAACTATATATAGATATATAATACCAGTCATGTATTTATTAAAACTTGTTCTAAAAAACAATGAGGACTGTCTAATGTTGCATGTTCAAATTTTGAGTGTATTTATTCTATGTTATGATGATTTTGGGTAATGCGATGTAAGCAGTGACATAATTTTTGTTACAGACAAAAACCAGAAGTTAATCTCCATTATTAATAGATTAAAATAAAAATTAAATTAAAAACTCAAAATTTGACCTATATAAGTATGTATTTTTTAACTCTTAACATCCTGTTAAGAATTTTTTTAAGTCCAGGGCCCCATTCTTATAAGGATTCAACAATAAATGGCTAAAAATGGCCTTTTCATTTAAAGTTACCTGTTATTTCCCATAAAACAAAGACTTCTAAATAGGTTTAATATGTCAAGGGAATTTGTGCAATTTTTTAAACCCTAGCCACTCCTGTCTGATCACATCAAGCCCTAGCACCTATATGATTGTCCCTACCCTATGGGAAGCACCAAACCTTTTATCATATATACTAATTTGGGTCATTATTTTAATAGTCACCGGGTAGCAATTTTGCAGGAGATGAGGCAGGAGATTGGGACGTACTTCCTCATAAATTACCGATTAGCCTTTGTTTGAATGTAATATTAAACATATTTAGAAGTCTTTAATTTAAGGGAAATAACAGGTAACTTTAAATGAAAAGGCCATTTTTAGCTATTTTTGATAAATCCTTATAGGAATGGGGATCTGGACTTTGTTTAAATGTAATATTAAATATATTTAGAAGTCTTTGATTTAAGGGAAATAACAGGTAACTTAATGAAAAGGACATTTTTAGCCATATTTTTGATAAATGGTTATAGGAATTGGGCTCTGGGCTTAGAAAATTCTCAACAGGATGTTAAGAGACTACAAAGAACTGACCTAATGTCACTATCCAACAGGGATATAAGGCGTGTGACAAAGGCCCACTTCTACTTATAGACTTGCTGATAAACATGTGACCAACCTATTGTCCAACCACTGGCAGTGCTCTGCTGCTGCTATTATTATTTATACTGGCTGATTCTAATTTTAGCTCACTACTACTTGGATCTTCTTTGACGACGGACCTGAAGGATTCTATACCACAGGACTTATTGACTTATTTACTTTACGTTCTTTACAACTGGCCAAGGATGGCGGCCAGATACTTAACAATTCTACCCTACTATTTAAACAGAAGTGAAGGGAGAATAGTCGATACATACCTTTCCCAAGGGTATTAGCACTATGTGAAATGCAAACAGCCTCATCCAGGACTTAAACACTGTGTGTGTGTGTGTGTGTATATTATATTTACTAGCCTCTCCGCATGAGCAGGGTGCAACATAAGGTCAATTTCTTAAGCGGGGTTTAACAGGTTTGAATTCAGAGTTTTACTTCTCCTAGGCTGGTTGCCTAGCCAAGGTTAAAGAGTCCTGTCTTCCCTACTATTTACCTACAGCTGGAAAGAGAGTAGTTGGATGCATACCTTTCCCAAGGGTATTATAACCGTACACATAAGCATGCACATACACACACTATATAAATGGCAATTTGTGTGTGTATAACTTATTGCTGCCTACACCAGTGATCCGATCAAAACTTTACACGCATGTTTAGCTAATATTCAGGAACAGGACTGGCTAATTGGATTCCAATGAAAGTCAATAATGGAACCCCTGGGGACATCTTTACAATGGCGGAGGAAAGTAGATGTTTCAGTGAGAGAGGGAAAGAGTAGTAGTAGTAACTGCCCTTCCCCCCCCCCTCTCTCTCATTGTTTATTCTAATAATCTATAAATATAGATAGATAAGAGATTTATTTTGAACTTTAAAATCGGTGCTTCTCAACCTTTTTCGGCTTATGGACCATTTTTTATTCAAAAAATTCCCATGGACCAATCCTACTTTTCTTGAATGTTGCTGCGAGTGGCTAGCACACGTGTTAAAGTAAGACAAGACAATTCATTTTCCGCCGATCATCGACGTGCGCTTAAACAGAGATTTTCAACTGGGGAGGGTCATTATAAGAAGCGCTAAATTAGTTAAATTTTTGTGAAATGGCTAAAACATTTTTGTGGCTTCGAACTCTCTGTGGACCACTAGAAATGTTCGGTGGACCACAGATGGTCCAGCTGGACACCTGTGGACCACTAGAAATGTTCTGGGACCACAGATGGATCAGATGGACCACCTGTGGTTGGACCACTAGAAATGTTCTGTGGACCACAGATGGACCAATTGGACCACGTTGAGAATCACGGCTTTAAATCCCAAGCAACTGTTGGTTATTTACTTAGTTTTATTTTGTCATCGGCCACAGGTTGCATACAGTACCTGCCGTTGCTAAGTGGTCAACCCTTTCATAACTGAACAGGTTCATTGTTGCTTAACTTCAGTGATCCGACAGGAACCAGTGCTTTCAAATGTGGCAGTAAATTTCATTTCTTTCTGCAAAATTTTCCAGTCTGGGAAGGAATCGGTAACTTCTCTTGTAGATTCGGTTGATTTATTATTTTTAGTGAACCATTATACAATCTAATGGCTGCTGGTTTTTAATGCATACCAACCCTTTTTAGAGATGTTTAATGCCAAATAAAGTTTTTTTTTTTTAATAGATAAAGGACTCCGGTTGCTTACAGTATCTGCTGTTGCTCAAGTGGTCACCCAATTAAGTAATGAACACGCAAATTGCAATTTTATGTTTGCAAGATCCATCCAACTGTGATGTAAATGGGGAACAAGCTAGCCTTGAAGATCCGCTAATCCGGAATAGCGAGTTTGATCCTAACTTGATGCTCCACACTGCTTAAGTGCGGTGATCTAGTAGGAACAGCCGCTTTCAACGGGAATTGACCAGAATCCCTGCTTGTAGAAAAGGAGTCCTCTCGTCCCCGTGTCTGCATCAAGAGTGTCTGCATGCTGGGTTTTGAGGATCACTTGCATACTTCCTATCCCCAAGGTACACCATCTTCGACAACATCCGCGTACAACTGTTCAATGTGGTTTTTGCTGGCTGTTATAGGTGATATACGCTATAGACTAATGGAAGGTGCCGACGGTTACTATAAGTAACAGGGACAATTATGGCTTGAAGAGTAAGCCAATGCGAGTCAGCTCATAAGTATTGTCGGACGTATTTCCCACTTCTCTGTACTGTAATTGTCTACTCTTTTGTTAGTACATTTTCCTACATTTGTTACCCGTCGTTTTGTTCTTATTTGATCCCTTAAAACCCCCACAACACTGGCCAACCCACACTTGTATATTCATGTGTAAGTGTCTATAGGAGAACATTTTATGAGGTTGTCCTTGCGTCTCCAGCAAGGTCTTGGTAGTCTTAATCCAGATGGTTAGGAAGTAAGTGGCCTTGACTCTTGTTGGGATGCTGCTTCCAGGATTTGTTCAAAATCCTTGTATAATTACTATCTGGCTTTTCTTTAAGCATTTCTTGAAAGTCCAAGTGGTGCAGCTATACAGTAGTACTGGTATTGTTTTTCAGCTGCTGATGATGATCTCCCAGGATAATTCACCTTTACAGGAACATCCTCTTTTGGATTTCTTGATCCAATCTTGCATGGATCGTCTCAGTAATTATTGACCCCCACCCCATCCACCAAAAATGTTTTAAAATGCCATTAAACAGTAGCAGAATTCTGACCGACAATCTAACACCTGGTGCTGCCGAAAGCTTCAATAATAAACTTTAGAAGGTTTCTCTACAAAATTATATACGTTATTGGTAGAGTGGCCTAGTATCAGTATCAGCTAGACAGCAAGGGAGTCTATCCTCCTTTTGCTAATGCTAGACCAGGGAGGATTGTTTTTTGCTGAGGTAGAGCGCCACACTTACCATCAGCTATCTACTTTACCGCACAAGTCAGATTACCTAATATGTGCTACTCATGCGCCGAGTTAGCAGGGACCAGTATCAAACCAGGAACCATGCAATTCCTAAGCGGTACTCTACCGACCAAGCTTAACTGGACAACACTAACAATTTATTTTTCTTATTTTAAGAACACAAAATGCCTTCTCAACACAGCTATAGTTTTTTTTTTTAATACTTTGACATTTATCTAATCTAATACCCGGTGCTGCTGAAAATAGAGCAATTTTGTAGAGAAACATTTTAAAGTTTATCTAAATTTTAAAGTTTATCTAATTTTAAAGTTTATCTAAATTTTTAAAGTTTTTTATCTAAATTTTAAAGTTTTTATCTAAATTTAAAGTTTTTTATCTAAATTTTAAGTTTTATCTAAATTTTAAATTTATCTAATTTTAAAGTTTTATCTAAAGTTTTTATCTAAATTTTTTAAAATTTTTTTATCTAAATTTTAAAGTTTTTATCTATTTTTTTTGTAGACATTCTAGTGCGGCCATTTCCAAAAAAGGAAAACGTGAATAAAATATACTTTGGTTTCTTTGTTTAATGGCATATCAACCTTCTTGGGTTATTTTATGCCAAAGCCATTATATTATGATTGTAAGACTATTTATGGCTCAGTCTTCCACCTATAAAGTAAAAAGTCGACAAGGCGGCCTAAAGTCAGTATCAGCTAGCCAGCGAGGGAGTCTATCCCCTTTTCAATAGCGCTACATCAAGGAGATTGTTTTTTTAGCATCTGAGGTTGAGTGCCACACCTACCATCAGCTCCTTTAATATAGATAATATGAACAAATTGAGATGGGATGGATAGTTTTGAATAGACTGAGCTGGGTTGTTATTTTAGTAGTCACCGTGTAGCAATTTTTGAGGCAGGAGACCGGGACGCACTTCCTCATAAATTACCAAAATAAATATAAATCCCCTTTAAGCTAACTACCCTGTACTAGACGCCCAATTGTCATGACTGGACAAAGTTTAGAATCTTTTTTTGCATGTTTTCATGAGTTTTGAAAATAAAGGCCCAATAAGTTTTGATTTGGTTTACGGCATATCAACCTCAGTGGGTCATTTAATGCCGACAAAGTTGGAAATAAATTCATTCTTAATGCATAATACGATTTTGTTTATAAACTCATGTTTTTCTATTCAACCCATAGATGGGACCCTAACAGGTACTACCACTCTGGGTCAGAGTGAACCAGGGAGCAATGGTGATGAAGGGGTACACCACATTCTCCAAAACTGGAACCTCACCATCAGATAGAGTTTAACGTCATTCCCAGGACATGTAGACCCTCAGCCACCGCCTTCTAGCACCCATATGATAAAAAGAGATTGGGGCTTGCCATAAGAGCAATAGGTTTGGGGCAATCATATAAGTGCTAGGGCTTGACATGACGCAATAAGTTTTCAAATAAAAGTTGTTTGGTAGAGTGGCTTATTGTCAGTATCAGCCAGACAGCGAGGGAGTCTATCCTCTTTTTGCTAACGTAAAGCTCCAGTTACCATCAGCTCCTCATTTTACTGTACAGATTAGATTGCCTAATATGTGCTATCCATTAACCTAGCTGGCAGGGGCCGGTATTGAACAAGGGACCTTGTGATTCTTAGGCAGGTGCTCTACCGACCAAGCTAAACCGGACCCTCAGAAAACACTAACATCTTCCAAAATAAAAAGACCCACTAAATCATCAAAAGAAAAGCCTAGTAAAATTTTCAAATCTTATTATAAATGGAGATTGTGGGTTTATCTGCCTGTAACCGAAACTATATCACTACTCAAGTCACAATTCCCTTTGTTATTTACATCAAATTCTCAGTGATTTTATTTTTATTTAAACCTCAATTATTAACAAAATTGTTTTACATCATTAAGACTTGACCATATCTACACGCTAATAACATGCAGTTGTATTTATATATACAACAAAATAGCAGTTTACAGTATGAATGGGAAGGCTAATTTGCATATTGATATTAAGAATTTGATTCTAATATATGCTTATTATTATAGATTTCTAATTGTTTGGTTTTATCTTAATGAATATGAGCAAAATTCTTAGAGATAAATCTTAAAAGAAATCCATTAACAAGAAGAAATAACTGTAATATTATTCTTTACTTCATATTTTAACTAAATAGTTAAATTAGGAAAATTTACCAATGAAAAATGGGAGTAATGGAAAATGATGGAAGAGTTAGTTTCAAAGTTGTTCTGTTTTTCAATCATACACCCTCTGTTCCAAATCTTTATCTACATTCTTATTCAGTTTCATTAGCCTTTCTAATTTTAATGATATTTTATATTAAAACTTAAATACTTGCACCCGGAGGGTGCATATATTTGCTAGTAAACTTAAAAATTTAACTACTCTCCACTGCAGCCAGGAGCAGACCGACATTCTCATAAGGCAATACATTTTAAAGAAACTAAAATCCCCATCAAATTTTAAAACTTTTTTGGTTAGAAAATTAACACTTAAAGGGAAATTAGTAAAAAACAGAAAAATAAAAAATATGTTAAAATCAAAATAAAGTTTTATTGGTGTAAAGAAAAAGATGACATGAAATTAGAATTTTAAAAAAAAAAAAAAATGAAATTAAAATTTGACAATCGAAAATCAGAATTCATACAAATATTGTGTGGAAAAAATATATATATCTTTTTTTTTGGATTTTTTAAAAAAATTATAATTGGTCCACCAATACAAACTGAAGGATTAGCATCCTTACTTCTCACTCCCAGCAAACACCTATTATTTACTTGAATATATACCTAAATGCAGGCATGCTAACAACTGCACATATTGATCACAAGTAGTCAAAACTAAAACATGACAGCATCTACGGTAACAAATTTAAAACTACAAACTTGACTAATTCATTTTCCTAATCCACCCCAAACGATAACCTTTGTTTAAATGTAGTATTAAACATTTAGAAGTCTTTGATTTAAGGGAAATAACAGGTAACTTTAAATGCAAAGGGCCGGGTTAGCTCAGTCGGTAGAGCGTTCGGCTAGAAACCACAAGGTTCCTAGTTTGATTTCAGTCCTCACCAACTCAGCGTATGAGTAGCACAGGGATCTGTGCGGTAAAGTAAAGAGCTGATGGTAGGTGTGGCGCTCCACCTCAGATGCCAAAACAATCTCCTTGGTCTAGCGCTAGTGAAAAGGGGATAGACTCCCTCGCTGATAGGGCTGATACCGACTTTAGGCTGCCCCCGAAAACTTTACTTAAATGCAAAGGCCACTTTTCGTAATTTTTTAAAATATATCCTTATAGGAATGGGGCTCTGGACTTAAAAAATTCTCAACAGGATGTTAAGAGTCAAGGTAATTGTGTTACATAATCTATGCGGTTGCATAAGATTATTGTCAATCCCCTGTAATTCTGAGGGGATGAACCCTTTCATACCATGGCCGGGTCCTTCTATGGAAAATTACAGAAGCCCGCCAAATATGTGAAGTCACGTGAGACCTTTTTCAGAGTCCCCAGTTTGCAGTTAGACATCAGGCAGAGAGGTCGGCCATTTTATGCTCTGCCTAAAACTGGAACTCACGCGCGCTAAGTTAGTCAGATATTTAGTTACGTGAAATGTATAGTTAAGGAAATAAAAGTTTGTATGAGTAAAATGTTCTTGTTGATGAAGGTCTTGGTAACAAGACTAAGAAATGAATCCAGGACGACCAGCCAGCAGGAACATAGCAACAGAAGACCTTAGAAGATTCCAGACCAAGATAAGATGATAGAAGAACCAAAGGCGGCCAGAAAAATAGATGTCCAAGATATGTAAGAAGTAAGAAAGGGTATATAACATATCGATTTGGTAATGTGAAAACCTCAGTACGTTACAATTGAAAAAAAAAACCCACCTACAACAGAGCCCAAGGTTACAATGGCCTGAACCTTGTGTTTATACACATTAAAGAAGAGTTCAGTCAGAAATATAATCATTTAGATTATTTACCACTTCATAAAAATGTTAAAAAGGACAAAAAAAAAAAAAAAAAAAAAAAAAAGGGGGAAAAAAGCTGGTTGCTGGGAGAAGAATAAACCTACACTAAGTAAATATATCTAATCTTGATGAGAAACCCAAAAATAAGTTAAGGAATTAATTTTTAGATTTTTTTTATTTTAACTCATAAAAATCCAGCAAAAAGAAAGAAATCTACAAAATAAACACACTATAGTCCAAGCTAAATAAAAAAAATAAAAAAAAAAAATTTAAAAAAATAAAAAAAATAAAAATAAATTTTAAAAATGGTAAAAGTAACCCAAAGCCAATTCTAGACCTTATTTTTCCGATACAGATATTTTAGCAGGTGTGTGGGGACAAAAAAATACTTTTATATCTGTATCGGAAAAGTAAGATTTAAACAGAAAGAAAAGTTCAGTTTTGAATTACTGTTACTAGGTTTTTTTTTTTTTTTTTTTTTTTTTTTGTTAACTTGGACTACTAATGATAAACACAGAAGAAGACTGTGCGGAGAAACAAAGAAAAATTAAATTACTTCAGTGGTATGATTGGCATCATGTGGTTGTTGTTGGGTAGGCTGAACAAATTCAGGTGTTGAATGCAAAAATCTATTTGGGAAATCCAACAATAGGCTCACGACTGTTGTATGACCTCCTTTAGCAGCTTCTATTATCATGGTGGAACCATCCTGGGAAAAAGAAAAAGAAACAGAAAGAAATGGATTATTTCAAAGGGAATGAATTTTTTTTAAATTTAAAAAAAAATAAAAAAATAAAAATTTTTTTAAAAATAGGCTGACAAAAAAAAAGAATCAGAAAGAAATAGATTATTTCAAAAGGGAATAATTTTTTTTTTTAAATAAATAAATAAAAAAATAAAAAATTTTGTTAAAAAATAGGCTGATCAAAAAAGAATCAGAATGAAATAGATTATTTCAAAGGGAATAAATTAAAAAAAAAAAAAAATAATTTTGTTGGTATATGTAGCATGTAAGAATACCAATTCCTCTGCATGAGCAGGGTGTGACCAAAGGTCAATTTATTAAGCAAAATTTAACAGGTTTGAATTCAGAGTTTTCCTTCTCCTAGACTGGTTGCCTAAGCAAGGTTAAAGAGCCCAGTCTGCCCTACTATTTACCCATAGTTGGAGGGAGAGTAGGATTCATACCTTTCTCAAGGGTATTAGCACCAAGTGAAATGCAATTACCATGTCCAGGATTTGAACTCTGGGCAACAAGTTCATTTCCCATGACTAACCATTACACCACACGCCTAAAGTTATATTTGAGGTTGGTTAGTTGGATGGATTTTACGGCATGTCAACTCTTGGGTTATTTTATGCCGAAGACGTTTTATTCATTCTCGATTTCCTATTTTTTTTTTTTTTTTTTTTTTTTAACTATTTAACCCATAGATAGGACTTTAATAGAACAAAGCTCACGTACAAAGATAACATCAAGAGAAACCTGGTTTGGTTTGTTTTACGGCATACCAACCTCGGTGGGTCATTTAATGCCCATAAAGTTTTGAAATAAATTCATTCTTAATGCATAATACAATTGTTTATAAACTCATGGTTTTCTATTCAACCCATAGATGGGACACTAACAGGTACTACCACTCCGGCTAAGACTGGATCAGAGAGCAATGGTAATGAAGGGGTATTCCACACTCCAAACTGGAACTTCATTTGATGTAGTTTAATGTCATACCCAAGATTATCTATGTGAGGATCAGCTGAAAAGTTCATAGGCTGACCAAGATAATCTTATTGAATATGACCAAATGAGGTCTATTCAATATCTACACTTCTATCATTGTTGCAGTGCTTGAATCTCATTGGTCAAAAATGTCATCAACAGCAGATATGAACTTTTCATATCCACCCTCATAATTTACAGTATTTCCCTTGTATATAAGAGACATATTTAGCATTAAATTAATTCTATGTCAATATCACACAGCATCCCATTTGCTGGTATCATTAGAGGGTTATATACTCAAATTCGAAATCAACTTGAATTGGGTTTTTTTTAACGACATATCAACCTCGGCGGGTGATTTAATGTCGACAAAGTTGTGAAATAAATTAATTCTTAATGCATAATACAATTTTTTTATTAACTCATGTTTTTCTATTCAATCCATAGATGGACCCTAACAGGTACTACCACTCCGGGTCAGAGTGGACCAGGGAGCAATGGTGATGAAGGGGTGCTCCACATTCTCCAAACCTGGAACCTCACCATCAGAGAGAGTTTAACGTCATTCCCAGGACATGTAGACCCTCAGTCACTGCCTTCTAGCACCCATAAGATAAAAAGGGTTTGGGGCTTGGCATAAGGGCAATAGGGTGGGGCAATCATATAGATGCTAGGACTTGACCGCCCATCTAGCCCAAGATAGGGCCAAAGTGAGGTATTGCAAGTCATGGACTGCTCATCCACCCACGGCCAACAGATGGCCCCATTGGGGGAGTCATAACCCCCCCCCCCGAGGAAAAAAAAAAAAAAAAAAAAAAAAAAAAAAAAAACAAACAAACTTTGTAACCCATGCATTTTATATGCTGGGAAATGTGGTATAAGAGTAAAAAGTATCAAATGTATGAAATTTAGTTTTACTTGATGTTACCAAAACAATGCAATTTCAGAAATTTATTATAGATAGTGAAATCAACTTTAAAGTTTTGGTTTTTATCAAACCTTCATCAGGACATTAGAATGGAGAAGTATTGTCTGAAAAGTGGAGATCTTATATCCGGTTGTTTGTTAGGGGTTAGTTTTATACTTTAAAACAAAAAACTCTAAAAATTGTCTGTTAACAAACAACCAAATATTGACAGTGTAAATGTAAAACATGTCTGAATCGAGATCAAAAAGGGGGTGTCTAAAGGTCATATGGTCCAAGATCTCCACTTTTCAGACAATACTTATCCATTCTAATGTCCTGATGAAGGTTTGATAAAAACCAAAACTTTCAAAATAAACCAGATTCCACTTTTCAGATAACTCTTTCCATTCTAATGAAACCAATATATTTTTCTATTTTCTACATACACACATAATATAAATATATATGATGCCCACCACTGGTGGGTTAAGCTCTCTGGAAGAGAAATTTGCTGATGGCTGCCGACTATGCTTAAATTGCGAGGCTCTACTTTAACGGATTTAGCTTTCTGGCAGCCTTTACATACATTTGTATGCATTCATCAGTAAAAATTCTCTTCTAGTAGGTGTGCTGATAGCTTGGTGGCTAGGGACTCCGACTGATGAAAAATCAGTCAGGTTTTGATCCTGGTTGGATGTAGCCAACAAAATCTAGCTGCACTGAAGAGACATCGAAACAGGACTGTATGCGGATGACATGTATAATATATATACAAGTCATCCACAGTCCCGTTTTGAAGCATCATGTTTCCTCAGTGTGGCTAGGCATAACAGGCTAACTTCTGCTGGTATAGAAACCTAACCAATTTTTCATAAATCAGGGTTCTTAGCGACTGGGCTATTAGCCACCTTCAGGCAAGGGGTAGAATTTGATAAATACATACTATATTTACCAACCCCTCCGCAAGAGCAGGATGGGACACAAGGTCAATTTCTTAAGCGGAGTTTAACAGGTTTGTATTCAGAGTTTTCATTCTAGACCGCTTGCCTAACCAAGGCTAAAGAGCCCAGTCTGCCCTACTATTTACCCATAGCTGGAGGCAGAGTAGGATTCATACCTTTCCCAAGGGTATTAGCACTAAGGTAGGTATCTATGTTACAGCCGCTAGAGAGCTCACATCCATTTTATAGGAGAGCCTTGCCATTTAAGCTTAATTCACAGCCAACAGTCAAATTTTTCTGTAAAATAGGTTTGCATAAAAATTTTTTTTTTAAAATACTTACTTTTAGCCTGTGAGTAAGGTCTGCTCCACTGTTTAATAATAATTCAACAACTTCAATATGTCCACCAGCACATGCCAAAGAAAGCACTGTGTGATCATTTGTCGAGGTCTGTCGATTTACATTGGCCCCTGAAAAAGAAATTATAAATTGAGAAGAGATTCCACAAAAAAAAAAATAAATAAAAAAAATCCACAATAACTCTTAACGGTTAATTTCTATAAGTCTAACATGATCAAAGGGGAACCACTCTTGACTGATTATTTATTTATTGATCTACTAGGAAAAAAGAAAACTGGGCTAGGGTTAGTTTAACTCAGCATCCTGTTAAGAATTTTAAGTCCAGAGTCCCATTCCTATAAAGATTTATCAAAAAATGGCTAAAAATGGCATTTTCATTTAAAGTTACCTGTTATTTCCCTTAGATCAAAAGATTTCTAAATATATTTAATATTACATTTAAACAAAAGCTATCATTTGGAGTAGATTAGGAAAATGAATGTGACTTCTGGCTGGGTGGAATGAGGCGGTATAGGATGTTAAGAGTTAATGGGAAAATAAATAAATAATTTATCAGTCAAGGGTGGTTCCCCTTTGATCATGTTAGACTTATAGGAAATAACCCTGTTAACATACTGTTGAGAATTCTTTTAAGTCCAGAGCCCATTCTCATAAGGATTTATCAATAAATGGCTAAAAATGGCATTTTCATTTAAAGTTACCTGTTATTTCCCATAGATGAAAGACTTCTAAATGTTTGATATTACATTTAAACAAAGGCTGTGATTTGGGGTGGATTAGGAAAACAAATGTGGAATGAAGTGGTATAGGAGATTAGGAGTTAAATCACAAAAGCATAAAACAGTTTATCCAATCATCTTCATACCAAAGAAATTCATTGAAAAGCTTATTTTAAACATTTTACTTTTACTAGCAAATATATGCACCCTCCGCCAGGTGCAAGTATTTAAATTTTAAGGTAATGAAATATATTAAATTTGAAATAGTAATGAAAACTAAATAAGAATGTAGATAAAACAATTTGACTTTGAAACTAACTCTTCAATCTCTTTACTTAGGCTAGACGGGCAGTCGGAGAGACCCCCTCCGATCAACCGGCTGCTCATGTTAAGCCCTAGCAGCTATGATTGCCCCAACCCTATTGCCCTTATGGCAAGCCTCAACCCTTTTTATCATATGGGTGCTAGAAGGTGGTGGCTGAGGGTCTTCATGTCTTGGAATGACAAACTATTTGATGTTGTCAATAACCGAAACTGTCACATTACGCAAAATCGTCATAACAGAATAAATACACCCAAAATTTGAGCATGCAACCTTAGACAGTTCTCATTGTTTTTTTTTGGTTTTCTTAAATAATAAGTTTTAATAAATACATGCTCAGAATTATATATTCATATATTTGTTTTATTTCAAGTTATCAGAACTAAGTTTCTATTTCAAATTTTTTTACTCCTTTAATAGATTGATTATTTACAAATCTATGGTACAAGAATTTACCGATATGCGATATATGATCGGCACAGGAGGTGGAATAAGAACTAGCTACCTTCATTGAATTAAGCACCTTTTGAAAATCCCAGAAGGTTTATCGAAGATGACAGACACCTGATGAAGATCAAAAGGTGAAGAGTAGATGTGGTTATAATAAAAATACTTACCTTTATTTATCAAAAATTTTACAGTACACAGATGCCCAGCCCTTGCTGCCTTCATTAAAGGTGTTCTACCACCTTCTGATTCATGTTCCTGGGGGGGAAAGAAAGAAAAACAAAGGGGTAAATTAGATGAAATCTTACTGTTAAGTAAACATTCTTCTAAAATATAAAATTTAAAATATATATATATATATATATAATAAAAAAGGTTCCGTTTGTTTTATGGCATATCAACCCTTTTCGGGTCATTTAATGCCAAAACAAATCATTTTAACAATAGTTTCTTTGTTTCAAGTTTTTAATATCTTCAAATTGGTATAAATAATTTTTATTAACTTCATTTGGTTTGGTTTATTTGTTTTATGGCATATCAACCCTTTTCGGGTCATTTAAAGCTGAATCAAGTTATTTTGATAAACAAAGGACTTGGGTTGCTTACAGTAACTGCTATTGTCTAAGTGGTCACCCAATTAAGTATTGAACAGACTCATTGGTGCTTAACTTCTATTATTATTTCTAGTGGAACATTATACAATCAAATGGTTGGGTGTTTTGTTTTATGGCATATCAACCCTTTTCGGGTCATTTAATGCCGAAACAAGTCATTTTGATAAAAGTTTCTTTGTTTCAAGTTCTTAATATCTTCAAATTGGTATAAATAATTTTCATTAACTTTATTTGGTTCGGTTCAGTATAATAACCCTGTGGGTTGTTGTTGGCATCCTTCCATCTGCAAAAGACGATGGAGTAGTGTCCAAAAGTTTTTGTTTTGAACTATATAGCCTGGGCGGGTTGATATGGAGGGTGTGCTGTTGCCCAACCAGCAGATCTCCCCTCTCCACACTGCCGCTGTGGTCCAAAGGAAAGGTAAGAAACCAATGCAGTTTGGCAACGACAGTGTCGCAGGAGTTGCTGTGTAGCGCTGGAGTTCAGCGTTACTCCATCTTAGGGACTCCGGCTCCGGATTTGTTTTCGAGGTTTACTCCCCTAGCTTTTCCATAGAATCATCATAACTATTCTCAATACAAATAATCTACAGTGCTTTCAAATTTGTAGTTTGTCGATTCATTCCGATGAAGTCCCTGACGAAACCAAATATTATCAATATAATTCTTTTTTTTTTTTTTTTTTTCTTAAATCAGAAAAGTGCTCAAAGTGCTGAAGTTCGAACTCGCTCACTATGGCATTGCACTGCCACATGTTAGTTACTACGCCACAGTGATTCCTACCAAGATTTAATAGCTATAAATGTTTCTTTAGAATTGAAAGAAATAACCCTGTGGGTTATTTAATGCCAAAAACAGAGTGTGAGATAAAAGTCTGTAATCAAGTTTCCTTTACAGGATGTGGATGTATTTTATATCCAATTCATAATTTGATATTTTTTTTATTTTTATTTCCCTCAAAAAGGATAAAATGTCATCTATGTTAGTATTCTTAAACAGACCCCTCTCCTACCATTGAAATTTCTTTCAGATTTAAGTGAACCATATAAAATCTAGTAACTTTTTTTTTTTTTGGTAAAAAAAAAGTAAAAGTAAAGTTGTCGGGGCAGCCTAAAGTCGGTATCAGCCAATCAGCAAGGGAGTCCATCCCCTTTTCACTAGCGCTAGACCAAGGAGATTATTTTAGTGTCTGAGATGGAGCGCCACACCTACCATCAGCTCCTTGCTTTACCACACAGATTCCTGTGCTACTCATACACAGAGTTGACGAGGGCCAGTATCGAACTAGGAATTTAGTGGTTTCTAGCTGAACGCTCTACCGACTGAGCTAACCCGGCTCATTTTTTTTTTGTTTTTGGTAATGAACCAAAATTAAAATTTAGAAATTTTGTAAACTCCAGACTGAATCTGCCTATTCTTATCTAAGTTTACATAAGAGATTCAATACTACCAGAGACAGCACCCAGCTCAACAGTCCTGTCGTCTCAGACTTTCCCCTGCCACTCAACCAGCTGTTGGACAGCTAAGACAGTGGACTGGGTCTGTGCACCCTCTTTCCATTTAAAATCTCACAAAAGTTTCACTCCATGCCAGGTGACATGGAAAGAGGTAATCGTCATCTGCAATGGACTTCTATAAGCACAACTTCACCAAATGCAAGTTATCACCCTCAAGTTACAGCTTTGGAAGGAGTGGGTGAGTGAGATCTAATCCAATTGCAGTTAGCATATTCTAAGCCCCGCCAACAGGGCAAGAGTAAAGTAGAGAGTGAAGGGGTTAAATGGTTGTGTTACATAATATATGCGGTTGCATAAGATTGTCAATCCCCTGTATTTCTAAAGGGATGGCCCTTTTCATATCACGGGCGGGACTTTCTATGGAATAGTACAGAAAGCCCACAAAATACGTGAAGTCACGTGGGACCTGGTTGGGTCTTACTTTTTATGGATTAAAATGATTTCAGATGCTCTTTTGTTCTTAACTCGCATTTCGTATTCACCACCGATAAACGATATAAAGCAACATTTTTATTTATGAAATTAACTTGGAAATGGATTCATTAAAAATGCTTTTTATGCAAAATTTAACATGTTCGAAACATGATCATTTTCCTTCATCTATAAAGGATATAATACAAAGTGTCATCTATTGGTCTGCAATGGAACATCAGATGATGAATTTCAAATGTACTTTGTTGCTTTGAAAAGTACATCCATTAGTCAGTTTTCATTTGGTTAAAAGTTAATTTAAATATTTTACACTTTATTGGCAATAAACCTCAGTCTATTAATAAATACTGAATATAATTGATCGCTGGTGGCATTTTACTTCACCCTATGGGTAAATATTAGTGCAGACTATTATAGGATAAGTAAATTGGGTCTTCAGTTTTAGTTTGGACGTCAGGCAGAGAAGATGCCCTGCCTTAACTGGAACTCACTGCATACACGCGCTATGTTAGTCAGATGTTTAGTTACATGAAATGTTTAGTTAAGTAAATAAAAGCTTAAGAAAATAACAGTTTTGTAGTTGGTGAATGTCTTGGTAACAAGACTGATCTAGAAGAAGAAATGAGTTAAGTGCGACCGACCACCAAGACGAAGTCCAGACGCTAGAAGAGATGTTAGAAGAAGAACAGAAGATGTTAGAAGACGTAAGATAGAAAAGACGTCAGAATAAGAATAGAAGTAAGTAAAGAACGGTATACAACAGTTGTAAAATGACTTACCAGCTTTGCACCAGCCCCTAAAAGTACCTCAGCAACATCTGTATGTCCGTTTTCACAGGCGTATGTCAGTGCAGTATCTCCAGTTGCTGTTTGGGCATGAACATTAGCCTCTGCAATTGGGGGAGAGAAAAAAAAAATCCGTGAAAAATAACATTGGAGAAACCAGTGATAATCAAAACAGTCACAAATTTAACTACAATATTATGGTTTGTTTTTTTTTTTATGGCATATCAACCTCAGTGGGTTATTTAATGCCGACAAAGTTTTGAAATAAATCAATTCTTAATGCATAATACCATTTTGTTTATTAACTCATGTTTTTCTATTTAACCCATAGATAGGACCCTAACAGGTACTACCACTCCAGGTCAGAGTGGACCAGGGAGCGATGGTGATGAAGGGGTGCTCCACATTCCCCAAACCTCCAAAACTGGAACCTCACCATCAGATAGTTTAACGTCATTCCCAGGACATATAGACCCTCAGCCACCGCCTTCTAGCACCCATATGATAAGAAGGATTGGGGGTTGCCATAAGGGCAATAGGGTTGGGGCAATCATATAGGTGCTAGGGCTTGACGTGACCAGCTGATTGATCGGAGGGGGCCTCTCCGACCGCCCGTCTAGCCCAAGATAGGGCCAAAGTGGAGTATTGCAAGTCATGAACTGCTCATCCACCTGGGTTCTATCCTTAAGCATCACAGGTCACCACCCATTACCAACAGGTGGCCCCATGTCTTACCCCTCTGCAGAGGTGCATTCTAACACCCCAGCCGATAGGGCGGACAATATTTTGATACTAGCAGAACTTGTGGATATACCAAAGTATAAGCTCATTATTACAAACCATGGAACAGGTAGCAGTGAGGCTGATAGTTTTTGGTTTTTTAATTTAGTGCATCCTGGGGGTGCACATATTTGATTTGAATGAGTCCCCGGGAAAATTTATGGATCCAACTAAAGTTTCTTAATAGATTGTAGAATTTTTATTTATGATCTGAGGAAATAACTAAAGCCTTGTAACCTATCCTGTGTAATTCATTTCTAAGAAACTATTAAAATGCATTTACAGTTAAATTGAAATGGGGAGGGAAGAAAAAAGAAAGAAAAAAGAAAAACACTGGGACAAATGTATATGATTTTACTGTGTCCTTTCAGATTTTTGTGAGTCAGAGACACAGGACGCATACCTATCAGCATCCAAGTTAGTACTAGTTTACATAGTACTTGTAGCAGGTAAGAAAGAAGACCTGTCTTGTCCTGACTTGACTGATACATGTTCCTATGTTGGTGATTATACCTGTCCTAAACAAAATGGCATTACTTTTTGACTCACCCTCATACATCTAAATTTTCAAATATCAATATACTTGCAGGATCTGTGGATATACCACAGTATGATAATTTAATGACATTTGATATGTTTACTTAAGAGTTATTGTATAATAGTTCAATATGTAAAAAGTATAAAAATGTTGATTTAAATCTAGTTCCTGGGACACAATTTTAGGCTAGGAATTTTGACAACTAAAAAGGTGAAAATTACCCAAAAACTTGTCAATAGGAAACTGAGAGACTCACCATTTGTCAAGAGGTAGCTAACCAAGTCTAAGTGGCCTTCTTGCGCAGCTTCCATAAGAGGAGTGCTACAGCCAAGTTCTATGTCTGCACCAGCCTTAATAAGAAAGTCTGCTACTTCAAGAAAGCCACCACAACACGCCAAGGTTAGCGCCGTCTCTTGAGTCTCTTCTGTTTGGGCATTTATGTCAGCACCTACAAAAAGAAAAAAAATAAATAAATAAATTAAATTCAACCCCTTTTTTAACAAATCAAAAGACATTTTCATTTTAAAAAAAAAGGCCCACTTGGTTAAATCTTACTGAACAGACAAAAGAAAAAGAATTTACCAACAAATCATGTATACAAAAATAGATTTGGCATTAAATTGCCCACAAGGGTTGATATGCCATTAAACAAAAAACCAACAGGAATTTACCGATAAAGAAGGTTTCTAAAAAAACGTAGATAAAGTAGGCAAAGTGGCATATTCCCCCTTTTTGCTAGTGTTAGACCAGGTTTTGGTTTAGTTTGTTTTACGGCATATCAACCTCAGTAGGTCATTTAGTGCCGATAAAGTTTTGAAATAAAGTCATTCTTAATGGAGGAAAAAAAAAAAAAAAAAAAAAAAAAAATGGAAATATTAAACAATCCCTTTTTAATAAATCAAAAGATATTTTCATTTTTAAAGTAAAGCCCACTCAGTTAAATCCTACTGAACAGAAAAAATAAAAATAAAAAATAAATAAAAATCAAGGAATTAAACGAATTTAATGAAATTTTCAATGTTGATATATTAATGAATAAAATATATAATGCACCAGTTATTTTATTTGAAAACTTACATTTTTCAGGTCAGTTAACTTTGAACTACTTATCTTTGAGGCAACACAGATTCAAAAACTTTAAATACCCCCCACCCAACTGAGATGTGAGAGGAAAAAAAATAAATAAATAAAAAAGGAGATTTGTATCTTTGCTTAATTATTTTGTAAAGTAAAAAATTTATTTGTAAAGTAAAAATTATTTTGGAAAGTAAAAATTATTTTGAAAGTAAAAAATTATTTGAAAGTAAAAATTATTTTGGAAGTAAAAATTATTTTGAAAGTAAAATTATTTGGAAAGTAAAAATTATTTTGGAAAGTAAAAAATTATTTTGGAAAGTAAAAATTATTTTGGAAAGTAAAAATTATTTTGAAAGTAAAAAATTATTAGAAAATAACAATTTTAGAAAATAACATTTTATTTTTTTTCTTCAATTGTTTATGGGGGGCACCACTGCATTGTGTAAGGGGATACCCAATTGAAAAAAAAAAAAAAAAAAAAAAAAAAAAAAAAAAAAAAAAAAAAGGTAATTTAAAACCAGTTGTGCCTAGTTATGTCACTTGTTATCAAGGGCAGGTAACTAAGTATAGAAATAGAGAATGGTTTACATACCATGAGCTAACAAGAGAGCAACCATTTCCTCGTGACCTTCACGAGCTGCTTCCATTAGTGGGGTATAACCTTCATCATTCACTTCTTCTAAATTTGCTCCTCTCTCTATCAACAGATTAGCCAATTCAACATGTCCTCCACAGGCAGCCAATGTCAAAGGTGATTCGAAACTGTCTGCAGGCATATTTACCTGAAAAAAATAAAATTAAAAATTAATTAAATAAAAGGACAGGTGGGGAGGGGGTGAATAAATAAACATTGTTAACAATACTAATATAAACTAGCAAATATATGCACCATCCGGGTGCAAGTATTTTAGTTAAATTTTATAATAAAATATGATATTAAATTAGAAAGGCTAATGAAACTGAATAAGAATGCAGATAAAAAGATTTGGAACAGAGGGGGTATGATTGAAAAATAGAACAACTTTGAAACTAACTCTCCCATCATTTTCCGTTACTCCCGTCTTTCATTGTTAAATTTTCCTAATTAAACTGTTTAGTTAAAATAGGAAGTAAAGAATAATATTACAGTTATTTCTTCTTGTTAAGGGATTTCTTTTAAGATTTATTGAAGAGATTTTTGCTCATATTCAATAAGATAAAACCAAACAATTAGAAATCAATAATACTAAGCATATATTTATCAAAATCAATTTTTTAAGATCAATATGCAAATTAGCCTTCCCATTCACACTGTAAACCTATATTTTGTTGTATATATAAATACAATTGCAAGTTATTAGTATGTAGATATGGTCAACAGTGTAAGTAATGTAAAACAATTTTATTAATAATTGAAGTTTAAATAAAAATAAAATCCTGTAGAATGTGACGTAAATAACTAAGGGAATTGTTACTTGAATAGTAATATAGTTTCGGTTACAGACAGAAAAAACACAATCTCCATTATAATAAGATTAGTTCAACAACAATCTAGATTTCTCATGAAATTTCATGTGCTAGTTTTTAAATTTAACAGCAGGATTCATGTTTGTACAGTAAAATGATCTAGAAAAATACATTTTCATGTATTATTCGGACTATTGTCCTCATCTTTACAAGAAATGGAGGGTCAATTGTGGTATAGCCAAATGCAGTAAGATCAGTCCAAATATTATTTAGCTTTAATCGTAGATTATTTAAGGTTATGAGCCAGTTTATCTGGTGAAGTGCTAGCTACTCTACAACACTAATGAAATTAAATAAGAATATATATAAAAATGTCATAACTAGACTGCTTCAGTTCCAGTGATCTTTTGAAAAAGAGATCTCAAAAATTCAAGAATTAAAATACAGGTTAACACACAACACAATTGTTACCGTATTATTATTTTTTTCTTTATACCTGCATTGTGATAGCCTTCTAAATCAACCTCCTAACCAATATATACACAATGCTTCAAGCAAATTATAAAACTCATATAAAAATGTTATTTCAATTGGTTTCTATATAGAATTATATATAGGATTGCTTTTAATACATTTGAGAATAACATGATAAACTAATTAGATAAATTAATTAAATAAAAGGACAGGTGGGGAGGGGGTGAATAAATAAAAGGACAGGTGGGGAAGGGGGTGAATAAATAAACATTGTTGTTAACAATACTAATATAAATTAGTTCAACAACAATCTAGATTTCTCATATGAAATTTCATGTGCCAGTTTTTAAATTTAACAGCAGGATTCATGTTTGTAGAGTAAAACGATCTAGAAAAGTGCATTTTCTTGTATTATTTGGATTATTCAAACTATTGTCCTCATCTTTAATATTATCTACAAAACAAATCAGCCAACGTGCCCTCCGGGTATTTGTTGAACTTGGGAAACGTGTAGATAAAAGAGATGAGGACAATAGTCCGAATAATCCAAATTATCAAGCCATATTACAAAAATTCAGAAAAATTGCATTATCATGGTAAAAAAAAAAAAAAAAAAAAAAAAAAAAAAAAAAAAAAAAAAGTCTAGCAGATTGCATTTTTATAGCAAAATTAAACACAAAGTGCATTTTTATAGCATATGAAATTTCATTGTCATTTTTTTTAGGTTTATCAGCACGATTGTAGTATTTTTCCCCCACTAGGCCAGTGATTCTCAAACAGTGTGCCCCCAGAGATTTTTCAGGTGCACTCTGTAGTATTCCTGAAAAATCTATCCAGATATGAAAAGCAAATGTATACTAAGTTACTATATTATACCATTTCTTTACGAATACACTGCTTGCTTCATGGCGACATTATTATAGTTACTTTTCTTGCAACTAAATAAAAACAGGTTTTAAACAATTTTATTGAGAAAAATGAAAATCATTTATGGTAGTTTATTGAAAGTTAAAGAAAACAAAATCTTAATAAAAATATAAGATAAATGTTTTTAATAAGACCAATCATTGAAGAATTCGCAACGTCTCATCAAACTCAGGTTTCGTTATCACAGGAATGAATAAACTGTAAACTAGTTTTTTTTATATACATGCTTAGATACCAAGTAGATATCCATTATTTTGTCAATAGAATTCATTAACAAATAAATTTTAAGCAGAAGTTCCAACACTCATCCAATAAGCAGTGATGCCAATAGGTTTTTTAATTTAGTGCGTCCTGGGACACATGTATTTGATTTGAATGAGTTCCCAGGAAATTTGAGGTGTCCCAACTAAAGTTTCTTAATAAATTGCTATTTGAAAATATAATTGTCCATGGTATGACCCTAAACTGTATCTGATCAGGAGGTTCAGTAGTTCTGGGGATACCCCTTAATTTCTGTTACTCCTTGGTTCAACTAGACAATTATTAGAGGGCTGTAATCTTATTATAATGGAGATTGTGTGCTCTTTTGTCTGTAACCGAAACTATATCACTACTCAAGTTACAATTCCCTTAGTTATTGACATCACATACTAAATGATTTTATTTTTATTTTAACCTCTATTATTAATAAAATTGTTTTACATTATTAATACTGTTAACCATATCCACATAGTATTTACCGCTTACCCCACTTGTACGGGTCAGGCACAAAGTCCCTATTAACGTGGGACCACCCACAAGCCAAAGCTCATGGAGTGGCAGGTGAAAAAATTGCGTCGATCCCGTCGGCATTCCCCCTCAAGGCCTCAGGCAATAAACCCAGCCCTGCCCCTTTAAATCAAGGGGGCAGGTGTTGCCTGGGGGGATAGCCCCCTGGGATCGACGCCGTTAATTATATCAATGGTCCAGAGGCTGAAGCCACTGTAGACCATATCTACATACTAATAACATGTAATTGTATTTATATATACAACAAAATAGCAGTTTACAGTATGAATGGGAAGGCTAATTTACATATTGATATTAAAAATTTGATTTTAATAAATAAATGCTTAGTATTATTGATTTCTAACTGTTTGGTTTTATTTTAATGAATATGAGCAAAAATCTCTTCAATAAATCTTAAAAGAAATCCCTTAACAAGAAATAACTAATATTATTCTTTACTTCCTATTTTAACTAAACAGTTAAATTAGGCAAAATTACCAATGACGGAGTAACGGAAAATGATGGAAGAGTTAGTTTCAAAGTTGTTCTATTTTTCAATCATACCCCCTATGTTCAAAATCTTTTTATCTACATTCTTATTCAGTTTCATTAGCCTTTCTAATTTAATGATATTTTATATTAAAACTTAAATACTTGCACCCAGAGGGTGCATATATTTACTAGTATTTATTAAAATTTTTTTGCAAAACCGCTTTCTATAAAAAAAAAAAAAAAAGCATATGTGAAACCCTTACAATTTAAAAAAAATATTTTCCACCATACACCCAATAAGCAGTGATACTGATAGGTTTTTAATTTAGTGCATCCTGGGATGCATGTATTTGATTTGAATGAATCCCCAGGAAATTTGAGGTGCCCCAACTAAAGTTTCTTAATAAATTGCAGAGTTTCTATCTATGAACAACTAAAGCTGTCTAACCACTACTTTGTACCCCTTACAGTGTAATTCGTTTCCAAGAAAATATTGAAATGCTACAGTTAACTGGAAATGGTGAAGGAAGAAAAAGACAAATGGATATAATTTTTCTGTGTCTTTAGTTTTTTCTTTGTCAGTGACACGTACCTATCAGCATTTATGAATAATTCTAGTGGTATATTTAACACCAGTGGATGCATTTTGGGTAAGGGTAAAGATGCTAAGGCACCAAAACCATGTCCAACCCCAAGGTCATCATTTGATAAAGACTTTATTGGAATCTATCTCCCATTAAACCTACACACCTTTTCCTTTCTTCAATCTTTTTAGTCCAAGGTGGACACTCCACTTTACATACAAGACCCTCTTTTCCATTTAAGATTACAGAATTATATAATGAGGCTATGTGAAGAAAAAGATGTTACGATCAGAGGAAAAATTTTATGTGTCTATACTTGAGTATTAAACCATTATCAAGACACTGTTACAGAAATTTTTGTGTGGTAGAAAAATTTTCTCCCTCACAAAAATTTCTTTAACAGTGTCCTGATGATGGTTTAACTCTTAACATCCTGTTGAGAATTTTCTAAGTCCAGAGCCCCATTCCTATAAGGATTTATCAAAAAAATGGCTAAAATGACCTTTTCATTTAAAGTTACCCGTTATTTCACTTAAATCAAAGACTTCTAAATATGTTTAATATTTCATTTAAACAAAGGCTACCTTTTGGGGTGGATTAGGAAAATGAATGACTTCTGGCTGGGTGGAATGAGGTGGTATAGGACATTAAGAGTTAATACCGAAATACTTAAGTATAGACACATAAAATTTTTCCTCTGATCATAACATCTTGTGTTTGTTATATTTTTGGAAAACTTTTTCTTCACATATTGTCGGATTAATTTCCTCATCGTATTTCCATAATGAGGCTATGTACAAGTATTGGTAGTTTATGGCATCTGGGTAATCCAGATACCTCAACTAAGAACCTCTTCATTTCCATTTGATATTACAGAATTATAGAATGAGGCTATGTAGTATATGGCATCTGAGTAAATAATCTACCAGATACCTTAAATATCACAGTATTATAGAATGAAGCTACGAACAAGTCCAGGTAGTCTATGGCTTCTAGGTAAATATTAGCCTACCAGATACCTTAAATAAGACCCTCTTCATTTCCATTTAATATTATAGTAATAAAGATTGCAACATTGGAACACCACTGTGTGCATGTCCTCCTGAATGTGATCTGATTTTCTTTTAGAAGGTTTATTGCACCTACTAAATAGGAAAGACTTTTCATTGCGTATAATCAGGATTAAGATTTGATCTTGATTTTTTTTTTAAAACTTATATACCTTGCACAGAAATAGCCCTGTTTTATAAAACTTTATACATGGCACAGAAATGACCCATCTCCATTGTATGAATGCATATGCCAAAGTAAAATTTCTACATGCAATGATGTTATTCTCAAACATTAAAAGCAATTTTATAATACGATATAGTTTAATTCCTGGGCGAAGCTGTTTGAATTTCATATAGCGCTAATACCCTTGGGAAAGGTATGAATCCAATTCTCCCTCCAGCTATGGATAAATAGCAGGGCAGACTGGGCTCTTTAAACCTGGCTAGGTAACCAGTCCAAGAGAAGGAAAACTGAATTCAAACCTGTTAAACTCCGCTTAAGAAATTGACCTTGTGTCACATCCAGCTCGTGCGGAGGGGTTGGTAAATATATATAATATGATATAGAAATCAATTAATCATTAATTAATCTTTTAATTCAATATATTTTATTACATTAAAACCTAAATCCTTGTATTCAGGAGGTGTATACTTTTTCTAGTAGTAACAACAGTAGTAATAATAATAATAATAATAATAATAATATAATAATACTAACCTGAGCCCCACTGTCAAGTAATAGCTTTGCTACTTCAACATGCCCATCCATAGAAGCTTCCATTAAAGCTGTGTGCATTTCATCAGTCTTGTGTTCCTGATCTGCACCTGCTTCCAGAAGAAAACGAACCATTTCCAAATGACCTGCAGGGGGAGAAAGAAACAAAAAGGAGCATATAATAACTAAGTAATTGTGACTGTAATATAAGAGGATGCTACATACAATATCCCAATATAAGTAAAAGGAAAAAATAGGGGGTGGGGGGACAAAAAAAAAAAAAAAAAAAAAAAAAAAAAAATCACTAGGTCTTGAATTGGGAGAAAAAAAAAAAAAAAAAAAAAAAAAAAAAAAAAAAAAAAAAAAAAAAAAAAAAGGGAAATGAAAAAAAAAAAAATAAAAATACCAGGTCTTCATAAAAAAGTGTAAAAAGAGAAAAAAGGGACAAAGAATTTTTTTTTTTTAAAAGAGAACAAAAGAGAAAGAAAAAAGATTTGAAAAACTACTGAAAACCATCACAAGGTCTTTACAAAAAAAAAAAAGGGAGTAATTTTTTTTTTTTTTTTTTTTTATAGGTCTTCACAAAAAATAATGGAAATAAGGAAGAAAGGTTGAGTGGGCTAAAATTAGAAGAGAGAAAAAAAAAAAAAAAAAAAAAAAAAAAAAAGGGAAATCACTGCCCATGAAAAAAGAAAAACATTTTTTTTTTTTTTTAAATAGATTTGAAAAATACAGTACATCTTATACACTACATATACACACTAAAAAAAAATCATACATAAATATGTATTTAGCAAGGATTACAATATTTAGAAGAAATGAATAAGGGGGCAGAACTTTCCCCATCCAACCCCCAGGGTAAATAATACATTGTAGTCTAAAAGTATAAAATCTTAATTCAACAGATACTTTTTAAGTTTAGAAAGTTTTTTCTCTTTTCAGTTTTTCTGGTTATCGCTCTACTGGTATCATTCAGCATTGCTGGCCCCAAAAGACTGCCACAATCAGCATTTTACTCAATGATGGGGTGGGGGTGAAGGTGTTCAGCAGCCCACCCGCTAGCACCAAGGGTACAGGAAGCTCTCCCTCTTCTCCTCTGAGTGAGGGTCATGCACGGCAGAGAGTTTGGCTGGACTATTTCTTCAGATTTTTAGCAGCAAGAAGCTCATAGCAGTAATAATAGAATCAATGTTTCCCCTGAATATAAGAACTAGCATTATTTTTTCAGGATGATTTTAATATAAGTCCTCCCCTTAAAATAAGCCCTAGTTGAGAGCAGCAGACATGAAAGAAATAAGCAATCGTCACAATCACATTAAGCAATGCAAACAATGACATTCTCTGAAATATGTCCTAGTGTTATATTTCAGAGTGAAAATTAATATAAGCCCCGCCTTATTTTCGAGGTAACACAGTATTAAGAAAAAAAAAAAAAAAAAAAAAAAAAGGGGGCCATGCTAAAGGGATAGCCATTGATTTTTTAACTGTCATAAGGTGCAAGGTTTGGTTTGTTTTACGGCATATCAACCTAGTGGGTCATTTAATGCCAACAAAGTTTTGAAACAAACTCATTCTTGATAAGTATTAAAATTTTTTTATAAACATTTTTTCTATTTAACCCATAGATGGGACCCTTACAGGTACATGGTGTAAGTAAAGTCGACAGGCGGCCTAAAGTCAGTATCAGCCAGACAGCGAGGGAGTCTATCCCCTTTTCAATAGCGCTAGACCAAGGAGATTGTTTTAGCATCTGAGGTGGAGCGCCACACCTACCATCAGCTCCTTTACTGCACAGATCCCTGTGCTACTCATACGCTGAATTGGGGGGACCGTATCGAACTAGGAACCTTGTGGTTTCTAGCCGAACGCTCTACCGACTACATAAATTTAACCCATTACAGGTACATGGTGTAAGGACCCTTAAATAGGAACTCTCCTGTATCAGGGGTCACAGGAAGTTGGGGATTAACCCCTTTAGTTGGCTGACCAGAATTCAGCCACTTTGAGCGAACCCACCAGACAGTCAGCAACTACACACTCTCAGCCTGTCACATGCTAGCTGCTAAGGGACAGCATAGCAGCAGTGAGGGAGCATTACACTATCTAAACTGCTAAGAAACCCCCTTATATGAAGAAGAACTTTTATGGATGTGCATGGTCCAATGGTTAAAGTCATGGGAAATGGACTTTACTGCCACTCGTTCGAATTTATTTTTTGTTTTGTTTTGTAATAAAGTTTTAACTCAAAGATCTTAAAATTTATCAAGTGAGGGGAAACATGAAATGATTAAAAAGAAAAAAAAAAAAAAAAAAAAAATTTTTAAAAGTAAAGATTCGTGCATATTAAAATAATTGTTAATAAAAATTTATATAAAAATATAGAATCATTTTATTTATAAATAAAAATGTAAAATAAAATTTGTAACTCAAGAAAAATATTTGTAGATCCAAAATTTACACGATTCAAAGTGGTTTTTGTTGGAATTTTTTAAGATATAAGGGTGTGTGCCAGATGGCTACTTCTACATATAGACTCGCCTATAAGCACGTGACCTGAGAAAGATTCCTATTATCCAATCACTGGCAGTGCTGCTGCTGCTGTTGGTGTATTTATAGAGGCCTGATTCTAATCCTAACTCATTCACACTCGGATCATCTAGGACGTCGGACCTAAAGGACTATCCCACAAGGACTTATTGACTTACTTGTTTACTTTAAGTTCTTCTTACAACTGGAACCAAGGATGAACCAGTTACTAAACAGTTTTCTTTATTATAACTTTAAATTTTCTAAGCTAAAAAATATTACGTTTTAGAAGTAAAAAGTGTTTGGTCTTGGTCGTACTCGTGTAAGCGAAGAGATGTTTTTCATAAAAATTTGTGGGCGCGTCTAAAGCTGACGTCATAGGCCGAACTCATCCAAGAGGCAGTTGATTGTACAAAAAAACATTACCCGTAGAAGTGACATGATTTTCAGACCACCCAGTAGATAGTATAAAAAGCAAAGGAAAAACCCAAAGAACTCTTACCTTTGTAACAGGCCAACGTGAGTGCACTTTCTTTGAATTCATTGGAATGAGTATTTATGCCGGCACCAGCATCTAATAAGATTTTAGCAACTCCAACATGGCCTGCACTGGCTGCCTCCATTAAGGGAGTGTGGCCATTTTCATTGTGAACTTCAACATTGGCACCGGATTCAATTAATACTATCACAACATCCTCAAAGCCCCCACAGGCTGCATAGTGAAGAGGAGTGTTTCCTGAAAGAACAAACAAGACAAAGACATTTAGGAGGGTTTAAAACTTTTTCAAAAAAATAAAAAATAAAAAATAAAAAATTATAACAATTTATATGAAAAAGCTCATGTTTTTTCCTAGTTAACCTATAGATGGGACCCTAACAGGTACTAACACTCTGGGTTAGAGTGAACCCGAGAGTAATGGTGATCAAGGAGTACTCCATCCACAGGAACTCCAGAATTGGAACTTCAAATAGAGAGCAGCATAGCCAAGACATTAAGACCCTCAGCCATTGGCTTCCAGGTAATAGGGCTTCACATAACTAGCCAATTGAAATTGGAGGGAGATATCTATAATGTTGGGGGGGGAGAAAGAATCAAATGTCGTGTATATGTAGTATATGTGTGTGTATGTATGTGTATGTGTGCATATATGTGTATGCATGTATATATGTGTGTGTATATGTGTACGTGTGCATATATGTATGTGTGTGTGTGTATATGTATGTGTGAATAATCATTTGTGCATGCATGTGTAAGTAAATATGCATGTGTGAGTGTGTGTGTACACAAATATGCATGCATGTATACGTGTGTGTACATTTCTCTAAGCGTAAATCAAAACAAAGTCCTAGGGACCCGTTTAAGGTTTTTTCTTCCTTTAAACACCGTGATTAACCCAACCTTGAGTTCCAATATAAACTATGTAGAGGTCAGTGAAGGTCATTTGAGGTCAGTTAAGGTCATTGTTACATAGTGGCCAAAAAGATACCCATCCTCATCAACTCAGCACATGAGTAGCACAGCTTGGGTAATCTGATCTGTGCAGTAAAGTAGGGAGCTGATGCTAGGTGTGGAGATCCACCTCAGCAAAAGTCTAGGTTTAGTTTACAGCATATCAACCTCAGTGGGTTATTTAATGCCAACAAAGTTGTGAAATAAATTCATTCTTAATGCATAATACAATTTTGTTTGTCAACTCATGTTTTTCTATTCAACCATAGATGGGACCCTAACAGGTACTACCACTCGGGTCAGAGTGGACCAGGGAGCAATGGTGATGAAGGGGTGCTCCACATTCCCCAAACCTCAAAACTGGAACCTTACCATCAGAGAGTTTAACGTCATTCGACCCTCAGCCACCGCCTTCTAGTACCCATATGATAAGGATTGGGGGTTGCCATAAGGGCAATTATGTAGGTACTGTGGCCAGCCGATTGATAGGTGGTCTCACCGACCGCCGGTCTAGCCCGAGAAAAGCCTAAAGTGGAATATTGTAAGTCATGAACTGCTCAGCCACCTGGGTTCTATCCTTAAGCATCACGGGTCACCACCCACGGCCAACAGGTGGCCCCATTGGGGAGTCTTACCCCTCTGCAGAGGTAAAATTAGTGCATTCTAACGCCCTAGCCGACAGGGCGGGAGAGTTCTGGCCAGGCGGAACAAGAGTTAAATAAATAAAATTTGTTTTTAGAATCTAAAAGTATGAAATTTGAAACTTAAAATTAAGACTTTCAGGTGTTAAATAAATTTTATCTATTAGGTATATAAATTGTTTGACCCTAGTACAAGTGTCCATAAGAGTAATTAAGAAAAAAAAAAATTTTGATTAAAAGTCATCACAGAAAATTATTAAAATCAGATAATTCCCCGATTTCAATCTCCGTACGAGAAGCGGTTACGTGATATTTTCTCCTGTCATTTTTTTGGGTAAATAAAACGCACAATCTTTTAGAGTCTTTCTGCATGTTTAGACCAAAAAGAAAAAGATATTTCATTTAAAAATTATGAATTTTTCTGTACAGAGTATTTTTTTTTTTTTTTTTTTGTTGATTTTAAAAAAGAAACTGTTATAAGCCTTAAAATCCTAAATAATGTGAATTTTCTTTTACTCCCTAAATACATGAAAAAAAGCATCCATATTTGCAAAATATTTGAGTATAATTAATGGTTTAAAATCTAATAAAAATAAATATGTAATTGTGAGAAGACCTGTTCTGCACTCTGCTCTGTCGATGTACTTGTCTAGACCCCAAGTCAGAAAAACAGGCTCACAAGATTAAAAAACAAAACAACACCACCACAAATGTGTGTAAACAAGACGCGGATGGAAGAAGAGTGTGTGTGATGCTTTCGCTGTCTATCCAACTGGCTATTACTGCTATCCCTATTGGCGAACTTAACCCTTCAATCCCCGGGTTCTAACTGCTTAGTGCTCGAGTTTAGTTGTATTTATGTCAAATCCCCTTCCCCAAACCATCTTCTCCGGACCACACAAATGGCCAGCACTTAAATAAATCGCCGACTTCTAGTCGCCATTAACCCTTAAAATTAAAGTACTTAAATATTTTTTCAGACAATACGTCTTCAATACGTTGATCATTAATTTTTTTCAAAGAGAATTTCTCCTAAAAATCCTTTTTGCTTTTAATACCTGGGTGTCTAAGATATTATCATCAAGTGGTCCCATTTCATGGTGGGCACAGGTCTCTAAACTTTACGACCTAATCTTTGGATTCGTAAAAAGGTCAGTCACCCACCCCTTTTACTTATGCCTGGCTTTAACCTATTCAATTTCTATTTATTTATTCTGACCATGTTCATCTTCAACCATAGTATCACATAATATTCCCCCCCCCACTGATGCTCATTATGTTACTACTTTTGACTAAGACAAACATTTGACCTTAATCAATTTAATTAATTCTAATTAGTTTTTAAAATGAAAAAGATAGAACAAATTGGTAGTACCTAATATATACATATATGTAAAATCACTTAAAATATTTAGGCTGACCCTGATAATGCGTTAGTGAAATTCATTAAAAAGAGCAATTCTTAATTTTTTTGGGGGGGACCCAGAAGTTAGTTCTAATACAAGCAAAATTTTGAAATAAATTCATTCTTAAATGGATACTCAGTTTTTATAAACGCATGTTTTCCTATTTAACCAATAGATGGGACCCTAACAGGTACTACCACTGCCACCCAGAAGGAGCCAAACCATAAAACACTCAAAAATTACATTTCTCTTTTTCAAATCAAAATCCTTTTTCAAATATTTAATTCATGTAAAATCACTTAAAATATTTAGGCTGACCCTGATAATGGGTTAGTGAAATTCATTAAAAGGAGGGATTCTTAATTTTTTTTTTTGGGGGGGGGGCACCCAGAAAGAGTTCCAATACCAGCAAAATTTGGAAATAAATTCATTCTTAAATGGATACTCAGTTTTTCTATTTAACCTATACATGGGACCCTAACAGGTACTACCACTACCACCCAGAAGGAGCCAAACCATAAAACACTCAAAAATTACATTTCTCTTTTTCATATTAATCAAATCAAAATCCTTTTTCAAACATTTAATTCATGTTTTTATTCTCACATCTTTGCCAAGGTGACCTTTGACACGCTCACCCAAAACATGTCAATCATTAACCCTCCCCAAAATGAGGTCAACGATGATACCAAGTGTTGTACTCGATTAATAGGTTAGTCATCAGACCAGATGGCAAAAACATGCCAGTTCTAGACAAACATACTGGAAAGACAGACATCTATATATCTACCTATCTATCTATATATCTATCTACATAGGACATCCTCTATGCAGAGCTTTCATTTGGTAAGAGACAGATTGGTCACCCCTCATGACCTCAGGTGCTTTGGTATTGCCGTTCCAGCTGAGAAAATTTGGCTCGGTACTGCCCTCAGAGGTGGCAGGCTCTCCGTAGAGGACTGTTCATGTCTGAAATCACCCTGACACAATACCATGAAACTAAGAGGTCCAGAAGAAAGCAGCAGCAACAAAGCACAGGCACATCAACATCTTCAGGGACAGCCTTCAAATGCAACATCTGAGAATTGAATTGAATTAAATTCTATCTACCTTCATATCCCCACACCCACACACACACACAGTGGTAGGGCAGGCTTAGCTCAGTCAGTAGAGCACCTGCCTAGGAACCACAAGGTTCTGGTTCAATACTGACACTCACCAACTCAGTGCACGAGTAGTACAGCTTGGTTTTGTGCAGTGAAGAGCTAATGGTAGGTGTGGTGCCAACTTCAGATGCAAAAAAAATCTCTGGTCTAGTGCTAGTGAAAAAGGGAATAGATTCCCTCGCTGTTAGCTGACAAAGACAGTAGGCCACTGCCAACTTTTCCAAGTTGGTCACTCAGTCAACTTTCAGCTTTTAGCTAAAATTTGAATTGTGAGTGAGCTTCAGATATGCTTATGTTAATAAGGTGACTAAAAACATTTAAGTTTCCAAATTTGGTTGGCAGCCTTCCATCTACGAGAGACGATGGAGTAGTGTCAAATTTTTATTTTTACATATAATTTAAAAAAATGTTTTTCTTCTCTTTGAACTACATAGCCTGGGCGGGTTCATATGGAGGATAAGCTGTTGCTCATGCAGCAAATCCCCTTATACACACTGCTGCTGTGATCCAAAAGGTACCAATGCGGTTTGGCACTGGTAGTGTCGCAGGAGTTGATTGGTAGCACTGGATTTCAGCATCACACCACCTTAGGGACTTCGGCTCCTGATTTGTTTTGGGTTTACTCCCCCTAGCCTTTCCTTGAAGGCAGCAGAGGTTTTGTGTCGGACTTTTCCAAATTTATTACAAAGAAATATGTATAAATAAAAAAAATTTTTTAAATAAAAATAGATACCAGAAAATTTTACAGCACATAATTCATTACATTTTGTTTTACAGTGCTTTTTTTCTTAAAAAAAAAATTTTTAAATTAGGGTGTTTGGTAGGGGGAATAATAGGATTTCAGTAGGGAAAATTGATTTGGCTTTTAGCTAAAATTTGAGTTGTGAGCGAGCTTCAGATATGCTTATGTTAATAAGGTGACTAAAAACATTTGAAGTTTCCAAATTTATTATAAAAGAAAAATATTTTTTAAAAATAAAAAAAAATAAAAAATAAAAATACAGAACATTTTACAGCACATAATTATTACATTTTGTTTTTACAAATAGTGCTATTTTTCTTAAAAAAAAAAAAAAAAAAAAAAAAAAAAAAATTAGGGTGTTTGGTGGGGTAATAGCATTTCTGTAGAGAAAATTGATTTACATTCGTTTTTCTTTCTTTTTCTTTCTTTCTAATTTCAAACAATGAATCGGTCATAATTATAAGTACCAGTTTAGCTCAGTCGGTAGAGCACCCGCCAGTGAATCACTAGGTTTTAAATTCGATACCGGTCCCCACCAACTCAGCGTATGAGTAGTGTTGCTTGGGTAATCCAATCGGAGCAATAAAGTGAGGAACTATCAGTAACCAGGTGTTGCCTCCATATTATACTATACATTATTATATCATATACAGCACTGCTCACGTGACTTTCGGAAACATTTCTTCACACTCAGAATTGCGGAGGCATGGAATAAGCTGCCCGCGTCTATTGTAGGCTGCCGAAACACCGCATCTTTCAAAGCCTCTATGCTTCCTGTAGTCCACCGACACCCCTCTCCACACATACATACATGCATATTACTACTGTAAACTGTTCATGTTTCTGACACTAATACATTATTCTGTGTACTCAACATGAGACTTTGAGGAGTTGTGGTGCACCTGAGCATGGTACAGAATAAATTTCATTATTTATTTATATGTGTGCATGCCTTTGTGTTACCCTCACAGCGTTTTTAACCTGAACTATGCAGTGTGCTATTCAAGCATCTCAAGATTTAACTCAATGTCCTATACTGCCTCATTCCACCTGGCCAGTCGTCACATTTGTTTTCCTAATCTACCCCAAATGATAGCCTTTGTTTAAATGTAATATTAAACATATTTAGAAGTCTTTGATTTAAGGGAAATAATAGGTAACTAAATGAAAAGGCCATTTTTAGCCATTTATTGATAGATCCTTATAGGAATTGGGCTCTGGACTTTGTTTAAATGTAATATTAAACATATTTAGAAGTCTTTGATTTAAGGGAAATAACAGGTAACTTGAAATGAAAAGGCCATTTTTAGCCATTTATTGATAAATCCTTATAGGAATGGGCCTCTGGACTTAGGATATTCTCAACAGGATGTTAAGAGTTAAATAAAATGAAAAGTTTTATTACTTACCAGCTGACGACTGTGCATTAACATCTGCTCCATGTGTAATAAGTAATTTAGCTATATCAACAAAACCTCCACTTGAGGCTTCCATCAAAGGGGTACAATCACCCTTAATTCCTCTGTCTTCTACATTTGCTTTCATAACCAGTAAAACCTGAACAAAAAGACAAAAAAGACATGTTAAGCAATAATGGACAGAAAATTGGAATTATATCCTTATAATTACAAAGTGGTCTGGCAAAAGTCTTGTCACCCCCTACATACTGTTTTGACATTCATTATTTTTTGTTATAATTATAATAGATTATGTAATTATTTTACCTCAAAGAGTCTTTAAAAATTGAATTATTTTGTAGGGATGACAAGACTATCAAACCATGTTGTACATTACAGGGAGGTAATTTGAAAGTCTTGTCACCCCCTACATAGCGTTTTAACTTTATTTTTTGTTTTAATAATATAAGTTATGCATTTATTTCACCTAAAAAAAGAAAAATTTTTTTTTTTAAATATTTTTTTAAATTTTTGAATAAAAAATTTTTTTTTAAATTATAATTATTTTGTAAGGGTGACAAGGCTATTGGACCATGTTGTACATTGTTCTAACAGGATTATCCAAAAGTCTTGTCACCCTCACACATTGTTTTAATAGTAATTAACGGGGCCTGTGGATATACCACAGTATAATTTAATTATTACATTTGATATGTTTATTTAAGAGCTATTGCAAAATTTATTTCAATATGTAAAGATTAAAATTTTGATTTAATTTTCATCTTTTCATTATGTTTGATTGAAAGATTAGTTTGGTTTGTTTTACGGCATATCAACCTCAGTGGGTCATTTAATGCTGATTAAAGTTTTGAAAAATTCATTCTTAAATGGATACTCAATTTTTTTTTTTTTATAAATAGTTTTCTATTTAACCCATAGATGGGACCCCTAACAGGTGCTACCACTCCAGGTCAGAGTGAACCAGGGAGCAATGGTGATCAAGGGGTGCTCCACATTCCCTAAACCTCCAAAACTGGAACCTCACCATCAGATAGAGTTTAACGTCATTCCCAGGACATGTAGACCCTCAGCCACTGCCTTCTAGCACCCATATGATAAAAAGGGGCTGGGGCTTGCCATAAGGGCAACAAGGGTTGGGAAAAATCATAGGTGCTTGACATAACCAGCCGATTGATCGGTGGGGCCTCTTTGAACGCCCGTTTAGCCCAAAATAGGGCCAAAGTGGAATATTGCAAGCTCATCCACCTGGGTTCTATCAGGTGGCCCCATTGGGGGAGTCTTACCCCTCTGCAGAGGTGCAGTTTAACGCTCCAGCCAACAAGGCTGGTTAAGCAATATGGACAGAAAATTGAATTATTTCCTTACAATTATAAGGTGGTCTGGCAAAAGTCTGTCACCCCCTATGTACGTTTTAACTTTCATTATTTTTTGTTATAATATAATAGATTATTTATGTAATTATTTTACCTCAAAGAAATTCTTTAAAAATTTAATTATTTTGTAAGGATGACAAGACTATCAGACCATGTTGTACATTACAGGGAGGTCTGAAAATCTTGTCACCTCCTACATACCGTTTTAACTTTCATTATTTTTAGTTATAATAACTAGTAAATATATGCATCCTACGGGTGCAAGTATTTAAGTTTTAATGTAATAAAATATTATGTTACCCCTCTGCAGAGGTGCATTCTAACGCTCCAGCCGACAGGGCGAAGGTGTTAATGTAATGCATGGATTTATATTATACACAACTACAAAAAGAAAAAAATGAGGTAACTTTATACATCATTTAAGGACCTTGTAAAGAAAGTCATAACTTTTACCAGGGGGTTGAATTAACCAGTTTGATTTATTCATTATTTTTTTTAGTAAAGAAAGTCATAACTTTTACCAGGGGGTTGAATTAACCAGTTTGATTTATTCATTATTTTTTTTAAATTTTAACACAAAAAGACTATGGTAATAATTATCAACCGAGAACATTTGATAGATTTATGTTCATATTGAAGAATCTTTTTTTTTTTTAAGTCAACATTTGAACCGCAGACAAAAGCATTCTCAGTGTGAATAAAAACAAAATATATAAATAGATTAACAAATAAAAATAAACCATAAAAATCTGTAAATTACCAACATGAGTCAATCGCTTACCTATTTAAATTTTTTTTTACTTTAACATGAAAAAGACTATCGTCATATATATATATATATATATATAAATGAAGATAAATTTAAGGAGTCAGATAAACCTACTAAAAGTTTTGCTTAGTGTTCTTCAGGGTGGTTTTGTATGAATATATACACACACACACACACAAATTGTTTTTTCTTTTGGCCAAATATTGTACCAATAGATTACTTTTGGTTGGTACGATTATCTTGGTCTTTTCATTTTTCCCCAAAATTTTTTCTCTCCCCGGGTGATGTTTGGTAGTATATTTTTACAATCAAACTATTTGCTGGGTTTTTTCTCACTGCGAGGATTTACCAACAAGTCTGTCTGTCTGTCTGTCTGTCTGTCTGTCTGTCTGTCTGTCTGTCTGTCTGTCTGTCTGTCTGTCTGTCTGTCTGTCTGTCTGTCTGTCTGTCTGTCTGTCTGTCTGTCTGTCTGTCTGTCTGTCTGTCTGTCTGTCTGTCTGTCTGTCTGTCTGTCTGTCTGTCTGTCTGTCTGTCTGTCTGTCTGTCTGTCTGTCATGTCTGTCTGTCTGTCTGTCTGTCTGTCTGTCTGTCTGTCTGTCTGTCTGTCTGTCTGTCTGTCTGAAGTGTACTAAGCTGACCATTATTGACAGGATAGTTCATTTTAAAATAATTTTTTTTAAATAAATGATTTTTTTTTTTTTTTTTTTAAGTTAAATTATTAACTGTAAACAAGGCATTCTGGATGTGAATAAATGACAAAAAAAAAATTTCCCAAAAGCAAAACTAAAAATGTGCAAATTACCCACATGGGTGCCTGGGGATACAATTAGAAGGGATCCAGTTAGCATTCTCAGGCAAAGAGGATTTTTTTTTTTTTTTTTTCAGCATCCCTGGGGTGTTTTTCACTTGCATTCACAACTGTTAAGGTGACCTTGACCTTTAAAAGGTCATTAAATGTCAAGATGATGCCCGGAGGAGTCTATGACAACAAGTATGGTATTTTAGTGTCCCTGCACTAAGGTTGTACGTGTACATTCCCTACTCCCAGTACTACCTGTCCCATAATGGTTGGTACATTTTGTGAATGAAATCTACTTGCAAATGTAAATACTATTATGGACTAGTAGCACTTGTGGATATACAACTATGTGATTAATTATTACAACATTTGATATGTTTACTTAAGAGCTATTGCTAAATAGTTCAATATGTAAAAAGGATTATAATTTTGGTATTAGCTGCGTTATTCGGACTATTGTCCCCATCTTCATTGTTATTTGTACAACGTTTCAGCCAATATGCCCTCCGACCTTCTTCAGGTATTTCTTATCGGACTTTGGAACTTTCTTGTCGTAATCGGGAGCCATCACAGAACTTTGAACCTAACTCTTTATTTATTCCACGAGGGTATCCTGTTCTCATTCCGCTAACCAAAGCTGGGATAGGAGTTGTGTTCATTATTTTTCTAACTGCCTCTACTCAGGATCCAGAGATAACTGGAACTTAGAACTGTCTTAACTTAACTACCTTATCCACTAGGCCATGTGTCCAATTGGACAATTGAGTGTGAAACGTTGTACAAATAACAATGAAGATGGGGACAATAGTCCGAATAACGCAGATAATACTAATCTTCAAGCCCCATCTCAAACATTCAGAGAAATATTATAATTTTGATTTAACTCTTTATTTTCATCATGTTTGAAACTGATTAGCGTTATTGTTTCCACATGCACACCCCTCCCTCACTATATCTTTCCCCTACTATTTCTTTCTATGTAGCATGTCCTTTTTCTTCCCCTTTATAATAAAAACAGGATGGTCCATTATTTAGCTTAGGTGACGACACCAAGAAATCGGCAGATAAGCAACTCCAGATAATCAGGATTTATATTTGTGCATTTCATCTGGATGGTCGCATTTTTAACCAGATGGTGTTGCAAGATGATAACTGTCGGAAGATTAAAGAACAAGAGTACATATTTACCAACTCCTCCACACGACTAGGATGGATGTGACACAGAGTCAATTTTTAAGTGTTTAACAGACTTCAGAGTTCTTTCTCCAAAACCAGTTCTAACCAGTCTGCCCTACTATTTACTCATAGGTTGATTCATACCTTTACCAAGGCTGTGAAATGCAAACAGCCTCATCCAGGATTTAACACCAAAACTTTTTCTTTGGGACTGGTTGAAGGTACAAGTCTACTCTACAAAACTAATGACTTTGGAAGAATTTATTTCTACTATTACACAAGAGTTCCTAGGAAGATTAGTTGATGTGATTCCCAAGCAGCTTGTGAGGCTGGAGGCGAATGCTGGTGCTCATATAGAATTTTAAATAAAACTATGTTCTTATGTGTGTTCTTATATTCCTTTTTGTAAAAATAAGGATTCAGAAATAAATTAATAGGATTTCTAAAATAGAACAAGGAAGTTACTTAATCACCCTGTATAAATCTTTTTTTTTTGGGGGGGGGGGTATTAAAAAAATGTTTTTAAAAAAATTTTAATTAAAAAAAAAAAAAAAAAAAAAAAAAAAAGTATTACACAATGTGGAAGCCTCCTCCACTACAATTCCCCCCCCCATTTAAAATTTTCTTCCTTACCTGTGCCAATTCATAATATCCTGCAGAGCATGCAAGGGATAGCAAACTCTCCCCCTCTTCTGTTGTTTCGTGTACACTGCTTCCTTCTTGTAACATCTTTTTCACTGCAGGAACATCTCCATCACTGCATGCTTCGGCTAAAGATCGAGAGCTACAAAGAGCAAACAAAAAAGAATTTCCTTCTAAGACTGGTGCGACTTTGGGATTTATTTTATATAAACTAGCAAATATATGCACCTTCCGTAGGGTGCAAGTATTTAAGTTTTAATATAATAAAATATATTAAATTAGAAAGGCCAATGAAACTGAATAAAAATGCAGATAACATGATTTGGAACAAAGGGGGTATGATTGGGGTTAAAATAGGAAGTGTTATTTCTTTTGTTAAGAATTTTGCTCATATTCAATAAGATAAACAATTAGAAATCAATGATATTAAGAGATCAATATGCAAATTAGCCTTCCATTCACACTGTTGATACAACTGCATGTTATTTGTATGTAGATAAGGTCAACAGTCTTAATGATGTAAAACAATTAATAATTGAGGTTTAAATAAAAATAAAATCATGGAGAATGGGATGCAGATAACTCGGTTACAGACCTCTTATAAAGACAAATCATGTAGAACCCATTCAATTACTTGTAGATACACCACTGTATGATAATTTAATTACATTTGATGGTTGGTTTGGTTTATTGATTTTAATGGCATATCAACCCGTCCAGGGTTATGTCATGCCTACCGGTTATGATGTAATACACATTGTGTATATATATATATATATATAAATTTAGTAATTGGTTTTAACAATGTGTTAGCATTATTGGGGGTTATGTTGTATGGTATTGATTTGTTTCTATGGTATATTTTTTTTCAAAAAAAAAAAAAAAAAAAAAAAATATCCTCCATGTTGACATTTCCAAACAGATCTTTCATATTGTTTGCTTTAAAATAACGCTTTCTGGTGCGAGCAAAAACCTGCATTCCATGAATAAGTATTTAACAGTCAAAGGTGTTTGACATGTTTCACATTGTGGTTGTTCTTGTTTGAGTATATTGGAGTGCGTTAGTTTTGTATGACCAATGCATAATCGGGACACAATGACTTGTTCCTTTCTAGACTTCCTTAAAGTTGGTCTGCAGCCTCCCAAAGTGGGATTTGATTAGGAAGAGTTTATTATGGATGTTGTTATTCCAGTGTTGTTGCTATTTTGTATGAAGGAATCTATTAATTTTAGGTTTCAAGTCAGTATATGGTATCTTGAACTTGTCAGGATCAATCTAGAGCCAATTTAGCTGCAGTGTCAGCTTTTTCATTCCCCCTACCCCTATGTGGCTTGGGATCCAGCATATCATAATCTCCTTACAGTGAGACAAAGTCTAATCTATTCAAGAGTTACAACATTTGATTGAATCAGCATTATCGCTTCAGTACAATCACCCCTTCTATCTTTCCCCTACTCTTATGCTTTTATGTGTGGCATGTCCTTTTTCTTCCGTTTCTTTATGATAAAAACAGAATGCTCAATTATTTAGTTGGTAATGACACTCACAAGAAATAAGAGTTCGGCAGATAAGCAACACCAGATAATCAAGATTGGTCGTCAAAATCAAACAGCACCAAAGTACACATCTACCAGTCCCTAGATGTGATCATAAAGTGGGGGTTCCATTTTTTATTCTAACAAGTTATAAACTGATCCCCCATTATTTGGCCATTCTTTCTCTAATGGAAGATGAAAGCAATAGTGAGACACATTCTTGTTGGTTGGTGGTTGGTTGTTTTATTTCACGGTGTATCAACCTTTTTCTTTGTCATTCTGATAAACAAAAGAATTCTGGTTGCTTACAGTACCTGCTATTGTTTAAGTGGTCACTCAAAGTATTGATCAGGCTCATCACTGCTTAACTTCGGTCATCTAGCAAGAACTGGTGCTTTCAGTGTAACTTGACCGTAATATAGTTTTAAGTATTCCTAGCTAATATTAATCTATACACAATTAGATCTATTAATAATGGAGATTTGCTTCCGTTTTTTGTCTGTAACAAAAATTACGTCACTGCGTACGTCACATTACCCAAAATCATCATAACAGAATAAATACACTCAAAATTTGAACATGCAACATTAGACAGTCCTCATTGTTTTTTTGAAACAGGTTTTAATAAATACACGACTGGTATTATATATCTATATATAGTTTGTTTTATTTTAATACATATTTAAAGTTTACATTTCAAATTGTTTTATTTTTTAATCCTTTAATGAATTTGATAATTTTACTTAGGGTACAAACTCACTGACATTGAATTTTTAACTCCCACCACTCAGGCAATATGTTTCAAAAATCTATTTTTACATCGCCCGGAGGGTGTTTTTTATTTTGCTAGTGGATTTAATTAAGTATTTCTATTTGATACTTTATCTGCAGTTATAATTCTTACTAAACAATTAACTTCAAATGACAATTAATACAAATAATTTGCACAACATTATATCGCATTAATATGTGCCAGTTTAACTCGGTAGAGTGTCCGCCTAGGAACCACAAGGTTCCTAGTTTGGTACTGGCCCTCGCCAACTCGGCGTACAGTAGCACGGGGATCTGTGTGGTAAAGTGAGGCGCTCATGGTAGGTGTGGCGCTCCACCTCAGATGCTGAAAAACAATCTCCTTGTCTAGCGCTAGTGAAAAGGGGATAGACTCCCTCGCTGTCAAGCATTCTTAGATAATTTTTAAAACGGGTCTATTTGATCCATGGATGGAACCCTAGAAGTACTACCACGTCAGGCCTGTGAATAATGGCAATGAAGGGGTACTCCATACTCTCCAGACCCCCAGCCATAAGGGATAGATACGAACAGACCAAAATATAGAAAAATAAATAAATATATGCGGAGTGGCCTATTGTCAGTATCAGCCGGTTATTGAAGTCAGTAAGTCTACTGTTGGTTTGAATAACAGCAGCTAACTAAGTATAACTTAAGCAGTGTCCAAGACAGTTGGTATATATAGAAATCAAGAATGACCCATTCATGAATTTGGGTCATTCCACGAGTTCTGATTGACTTCTGGATTTGAATGACATTGTGGAGTCTTATATATATCCTGTCATTCTGCAGTAGACTTTGTGACATTCGGGTTGTATTTCAGTTACAACCGTTTGTTGCCTTGTCTTCCCAGTTTGACGGTAATTGGAACTTTAATTATTCTTCCATTGCGCGAGCGTAGTGGCCTTTGAGGGGGGGGGGATTAGTTCCTTTCCACCCGGCCGATTACAAGGGAAGTAATCTTGATAATGCACAGGGTATTTTTGATGGTATTGGCTTAGGGGTAGGGAGGCAGTATATCCCTTTTTGCTAGCACTAGACCAGGGAGATTGTTTTACCAAGATGGAGCGCCACACAGATCAGATTACTCAATCTGTGCTACTCATGCACAGTTGGCGGGGACCAGTATTGAACCCAGAACCTTACAATTCCTAGGCAAGTCTTTATATCAAATGTATTCTGACGAAGAGGACGCACTTTTTCCCAAAAAATTTTGGCTCAAAAAATTGCCTTGCGTCATGTACATCGTAGGTGAAGTTTGAGACCTCCCATAGGTCTCTTTATTATTATTATTATTATTTCCTGCTATTGAGGTGTCTTGGTATGCTTATTGCCTGCCTGTACTGCCAAATTGCTTTTATACAGCTATGTTTCTGCTTGTGTAATGCACAGCTAGACTGTTTTCAACAATATATGCTTAAATACACTAACAACTTTTTTTCTGAATCTGACCTGTTGAAATGGGGGTGCATCTTATTTGCCCGTGGGTCTTATATGCTGTCAAATACCGTAAATAAATCAATTAAAATGGTTACTCACCCTTCTTCACTTGATAACTGGCCTTGCTGTTCGGCTTTCATTCTATGAAGTGCGGCCGCTGCTTCATCAAGCGCACAACTAACGGAGGATGTAAGCTTTTTTAATACGTCGGGGTCAGTTAGGACCTTCCCATCTGGTGTGGACAGTTTTCCAATTCCTGAAAAAACACAAAGAATAAAATAAAAAATTAAGTTTTTTTTGTCGCAAAAATTTGGATAAATTTAATAGAAACAATAAAAGAATTTTCCTTTTTTGGATTTTTACTGCATGTCAACCCTTGTTGGGTTATTTTATGCCAAAGACATTTTGTTCTGTTCATTTTTTATGTGTTTTAAAGAAAAAAAAAAAAAAAAAAAAAAAAACTTTTTGAACTCAATGTTTTTGTTAACTAATTTTTTTCTGTTTAACCCATAAATGGGACCCTAACACGGTCAGAGTGGACCTGGGTGTAATGGTGATGAAGGGGTACTCCACATTCCCCAAAGAGCCAGAGTTAAAATTTCACTAGATACAGTTTAACGTCATACTCAGGACACTAAGACTATCAGCCACCACCTTCTAGCACATCTATGATAAAAAGGGTTGGGCTTGGCATAAGGACAATAGGGTTGGGACAATCATAAAAGTGCTATGATTTGGGAGTGGCCAGCTGATTCATCATTGTTAAAAAATTTTTAAATAAAAAAATCTTCAAAAAGTAAATTTTCTAGAATTTCAGGTTCTATTACATAACTATTTTACCACTTTAAGTAGAAAAATAAAAACTTTTAATTTTTTAAAAATAAATGTAAGGGGTGACAAGACTTTCGGACCACTATACGCATTTTTTTTTTTTTTTTTTTTTTTTTTTTTTTTAAAGACTTTCATCCTTCACATCTTAAAAAAATTTTTAAAAAAGTCACTTTCCAATTCATTTATATAAGATGTATTTTCTATTTTCTGATCAGTAAAAAAAAATAAAAAATTCTCAGTAATAAGTATAGCTGCTAATTAATCAACTACGGTATTTGATGGCATATAGGATGTACTTTTTCCATAATTTTAGCTAAAAAAAATTAAAAAAATAAAAAAAAATTTTTTTAATAAAAAATAAAAATTGCCCCGTCTTATACATAGGTGAAGTTTGAGACGTAGGCCTAGGCTAATCTTCTCTATTTCCTGCTATTGAGATATCTTGTGTATGCTTATTGCTTGCATGTACTGCTGAATTGCTTTTATACAGCTATGTTTCTGCTTGTGTAATGCACAGCTAGACAGTTTTCAAACAATATATGCTTAAATACACTAAAAACTTTTTCCTGAATCTGACTTGCTGAAATAGAGGGTGCGTCTTATATGCCATCAAATATGGTAATTATTTAGTTTTCATACAAATCTTTTGCAAAAAACTTTCTCCATAATTCAAACCACCACTTGCCTCTAGTTGCATGTCTACCAGGCCTTTACTTGGTATAGCCTTGACCCTTGCACATTCCTAACTAACTACCAATCTATTTATCAACATTCTTGAGTTCATTCTTTGTCCAAGTCTGTTCTTAGACATCTAAAACATACCCCCCCATCCCTACCCAAATAGTTGATACTGACCTCCCAAAATTACGCTAATTCATGTACGAACAATTTATATCTACTATTGATGCCCCCCAAAAAATCTAACATGCTCCATTGGCACATTTTAATTTTTTTTTTTAAATCTATTTAACCAAGAGATAGGACCCTAACAGGTACTACCACTCCAGGTCAGGGTGGACCTGGGAGTAATAGCAATAAAGAGGTACTCCACATTACCCAGAGTTCCAAAATTGGAACCAAGAGATGAAGTTTAATGTCATACCAAAGACAGTCAGCCACCTTCTAACGCATATGATAAAGTTTTGGGGTTTGCCATAAGGGCAATACTGTTGGGACAATCATATAGGTGCTAGGGCTTCACATGACTGCCTGTCTAGCCTAAGTAAGGACTAAAATGGAGTGTTCCATGTCACTAACTGTTCAGCCACTAGGATTCCGTACTTAAGCATCACTGGTTGCCACCAATGGTCAGCAGGTGACCCCATTACAAGTTTACTCCTTGGCAGAGGTGCAGTTAGCATATTCTTCAGACCCAGTTGACAGTGGTGACCCCGATTGGCAGTACCTCTTAAAGTCCCATCTATGGGTGAAATAAATCGGATTAAAAATTTGTATTTTATAGTTCAAAAAACTCAGCTAAGTATATTCTCATAGTGTCAAAAATCTATCCCCCAACACATTTCTATAGTGTCAAAAAATCCCCCAACACATTTCTATAGTGTCAAAAATCATTCCCCCAACACATTTCTATAGTGTCAAAAATCATTCCCCCAACACATTTCTATAGTGTCAAAAATCATTCCCCAATACATTTCTATAGTGTCAAAAATCATTCCCCAATACATTTCTATAGTGTCAAAAATCATTCCCCAATACATTTTCATACTAAAACCCATCTATCTATATCTCTACATATATAAAGGGCAATTGGTGTGTATGTATGTCCAGAGGAAACTACGAAAATAAAATACTTAATGACAAAGTAAATATATATTCAAATTAAATATCACCAGTTTTTGCTGCTTGTGCAAAAATCATGAAGATATGATTTATACTTAAAGATATTTAAAAATTAAAATATACATAGAAATAGCATTGAAATTCTACTTTAAAATGTCTAGCATTTGTAAACCTCAAAAGTAAACAAATCAATACACCCGGCCCTCCCTCTACCCAGGTGATGCTGGGTTTTAGTTTGAAAATCAAGTACAAGGCAGTGTGAACAAGTCCCGTCATCCAACAGTCTATTAAAACAAAGAAGTTTGTGGAAGTTGACGTGCATTTCCATACTAAAAACCCATTTCCATACTAAAAACCCATTTCCAATACATTTCCATACTAAAAACCCATTTCAAAATGAAGTCCTAGGTTATGTGAACAACAACAGTCCTATCATCCAACCGTTTATTAAAAGAAGGAGGGGGGGGGAGTTGTTTGGGGAAGTTGAAATGGAGGAGTGGTGGTATGGGGTGATTTATAAAACACATTCAACATACAAAATATTAAGAAAGGATAATATTTGACATTTATTCTATAGCAGTAAATTAAGTGCAGATAAGACTTAAGTGAGTTGCTTTCATGAGAGTTGCCTTTTATAGAGAGAGTTTTAAGAGGTCAGAGTTCATAGGGTTATTCCAGTATGGGAACTTTCAGAGATATATACACCATGGAAGAGGTCAAGGGTTACCAGACAACCTCAATAGATGATAGAGATGGCAAGAGAAGAGAATATTATATATTAATCAGGAGACCAAGGAAAAATTTGTTTTTTAATTTATTTTAAGGAATTATGTTTTAATAATCCTGCATTGCAAATTAATGTAGATATACATAAAGAATATATATATTTATTTACACATACATACATACACACTAGCAACAGAAAATACCCTCCAGGCATCGTAAAAATTATTTTTTTGAAAAACATTGCCTGAGGGTGGGAGTTAAAAATTCAATGTCAGAATCATAAGCAAGCAAAATCCTCATTTTTTAAAGGAGTAAATAAAAAAAAAAAAAAAAAAAAATGAAACAATGAAAACAGAGCCTTTTAAAATTGCTTACTCAAATTTTGGGTGCATATAGCATAAGAATATTGTGACATATCTATATATATAATCCAAATGACTGGTAAGTAAGGGATGATTCTATTTGGGATCATCAAAATCTCACCCTACATCCATACTATATGCTCATGTAGGTGATAGATGATACATTCATAAAAGGATTTTATGAATTCCTTAGAGAGCTCAAGGTATAATAACTAATAAATTATATAAAGAGCAATATTTAACTTTGAAAGAAAAAAAAAATATTAACAGACGGTTTAAGTTTTTCTTTCTTTGAAAGTTAAATATATATAAGTAAAGTGGCCTACAGTTGGTATCAGCCAGACAGCGAGGGAGTCTATCCCCTTTTCACTAGTGCTTTTCATTAGCATCTGAGGTGGAGTGCCACACCTGCCATCAGCTCTTCACCACACAGATCCCTGTGCTACTCATACGCCAAGTTGGAGAGGGCCGGTTTCGAACCAGGAACCTTGTGATTCGTAGCTGAACACCCTACCGACTGAGCTAAACCGATAATCCAAATGACTGGTAAGTAAGGGATGATTCTATTTGGGATCATTGAAATCCCTCTGTACAACCATACTGTATGCTCTTTTAGGTGTAAACATTAATACAAGTATTTTTAGAAATCCCTAAGTGAGCTCAATGTATAATAACTTATAAATTAATCATATACAGAGCTATATCCAACTTTCAAAAGAAAGAAACTTAAACGGTCAGGTTATATTTATTTTGACCAGAAACTAAATGAATCTAGCCTCTTCACATCTATTAATAAATAGAGATTCGCTTCCGGTTTTTGTCTGTAACAAAAACTACGTCACTGCTTACATCACATTATCCAAAATCGTCATAACATAGAATAAATACACAAAATTTGAACATGCAACATTAGACAATCCTTATTGTTTTTTAAAACAAGTTTTAATAAATACACGACTGGTATTATATATCTATATATAGTTTGTTTTATTTTAATACATATTTAAAATTTACATTTCAAATTGTTTTAATCCTTTAATGAATTTGATGATTTTACTTCCTTAGGGTACAAACTCGCTGACATTGTATTTTTAACTCCCACCCCCTGAGGCAATATGTTCTGGAGGGCATTTTTTATTTTCCTAGTAAAAATAAGATATACTTGCAGCTTTGTATCAAATCTAAGTTAAGGCACCCAGTGAGGATCGAATTCACTATTCAAGTAGCAATGAATATGCAAGATTAACATTACACTATCATGAGATGCTGGTTTCTTTGTTTAATGGCATATAAACTTTAGTGGGTTATTTAATACCAAAACCATCCTTTTTAGAAAAAAGGGAGTGGTACTAACTCATAGCCGGGGGTTATGTGGGAGTTCATACCTTTCCCAAGGGTATAAGTCCAAAAATGAACGTAATAGTGTAATTGGAGTTCTAACTCACAACAATGTTTCAGTTTAGCATTTTAGCCATTATGCCCCAGGGACTCCCACCATCCCCCATATTACTTTGATATTAAAATTACTTTAGTTGTAAAAAGGAATAGACACTGCTTTAATATTGCATAATTGTTGGAAAAGGATATGTGCTCTTTTATGTGGGATGATAGAGAGTATTTTAAGGTTTGGCCATTAGGAACGCCCAGAAAAATGCTGACTTTTTGGGAGTGGGGACAAGAATCAAAAATGTTTTGTTTTTTTTCACTAAAAAGAAAATCTGAAATTTGTATTTCTCCCTAAAAAGAAAAAAAAAAAAAAAAAAACTCCTACATGTGTTTGTATGTATGTGTATATATGTTTTTGGTACACGAGAATTTGTATAACACTAAAAGTGGAGGAATCATATGTAATTTGGTAGAATATTTTATTAATGAATAAAATATAAATTTTTTTTTTTTTTTTTTTACACGAAGGCCTTTTCAACCAGTACTTTTCAAGTGATACACAACGGTGACAAATAAAAGTCAGATTGTACAAGAATTTTGTAAGAAACGAATGGGGGTGAGCCAGAGGGGGACAAATAAAATAAAAAAAATTTTTTTTAAAAGGGGCATAGGTAGAAACATGGTTGGAAGTGTCTCCCATTAAATAGAGGGAGTGCTTTGTGTATGTATGTATGTATATATATATACATAACACAGATAGTGATGGGACGCATACTGCATCCCTGAAAGATAAAAATCTAAAAGGACAGTAAAATTGTATGTGTCCCAGTATTTTTCTTTCCTTCCCCACAATTTCCAGCTAACTAAATACATTTCAATATTTTCTTAAAAATGAATTACACAGGATGGGGTAGATGGCTTTTCCCAGTTAATAAATTAAAAAAACCCTACAATTTATTAAGGAACTTTAGTTGGTACACATTAAATTCTCAGGGACTCATTCTAAGTTAATATATGCATCCCTAGACACTAAATTAAAAAGTTATCAGCATTACTAATTCTATCGATCTACATACGTGGAGATATAGATGAAGTTCCACCCAAAACAAAAAGACCTTACCAATTTCAAAACTAAATAGACTAAAATATTTATTTCCTAAACATTTTAACAGTTTTTGTTAGCATATTATTTTACTAATACAAACATTTTTTTTAAAACAAAAAAAAAAAAAAAAAAAAAAATAAAAAAAAAAAAAAACTTTTATCTATCCCACTAACCACAAGGTCAAGTCTAGTGTGGTGAGGCCCTGTCAAATGTATGGGTAGTTCCAGAATTTACCCAGCAATCAGTATTTCTATTTTTAGAACACCCCAGGGCAATGACCTTGATGTTAACCCTAGAAGTATTTATTTACCTAACCACAAGCAGGATGTGACACAAGGTCAATTTCTAAGCAGAGTACAATTTATTTGATGTAAGAGTTTTCCTTTTCCTAGATTGGTTACTTTAACAAGGCTGAAGAACCCAGTCTGGCCTATTTACCCATAGCTGAAGGGAGAGGAGATGGATTCATGCATTTCTCCCAAGGGCATTAGCACAAAAGGAAATGCAAAACAACCCTGTTCGTGGTATGAATTCAGGGTTGCTAATTCTACTTCCTAAGAAAAAAAAAAAAAAAAAAAAAAAAAATTTTTTAAATTTAAAAAAAAAAAATTATCCAACATGTTTACCACAGGTAAGATTTGACACAAGGTCAAAAGTATGGGGCTTCCAGTAAGGATTGAACTAGACTATTCAGTTGGACCTGGGAGTAATGGCGATAAAGGGGTATTCCACATTCCCCAGAGTTCCAAAATTGAACTACCATTAGATACAGTTTAACATCACACTCGGGACACTAAGACCCTCAGCCTTCTATCATCATTGGCATTTCAGTCTTGGAAGACTATAATATTGTTTTTGTGCCCCTGAAGTTACAGCGCCTCCTGTAACAGTAAAGTCCAATGTTCGAAAAGCATATGTCACATGCTAAGGCGCTCCCTGTTGATGTGCTGGTGCTTTGTCACTGCTTTCTTCTTGACACCTTAGCTTCATGGTGTTGTGTCAGGGTGGCTTCAGACATGAACAGTCCACTATGGAGAGCCTGCCACCACCGAGGGTGATACTGAGCCAAATTCTCCCAGCTGGAAGGGGGCAATGCCAAAGCACCCAAGATCATTCTTGCAGAATGATCTCCACCTTCTAGCAGACACACACACATGATGGACTCTCTCGTCGATAGACGTACGAGTGTTCATACAATGAACATCCACGCACTGATTTGTTTATAGTGGTGAAGGCTTGTGTTGGACCATCCACACTTTTTGGCACAGTCGATAGGAAAGAATTGGTGCATCAAGGGTTGCCACAAACCCAGTCAATGACAGACCTCAGGAATTTTGAATTCAGAGTTATCCCTCTCCTAGACTGGTTACCTACCCGAGGCTGAAGGGCCCAGTCTGCCCTACTATTTAACCCATAGCTGGAGGGAGAATATATGGATTCATACCTTTCCCAAGAGTATTAGCGCTATGTGAAATGCCAACAGCTTCGTCTAGGAATTGAAATCGCATCAACAAGTCCATGCGCCTCTATGTATATAGGGTTGCTATAAGGGCACCTGCTGTGGGTTAAGCCGGCTCCGCAAATTTAATTGACATTTCCTACATGCTCAAGATTGGCAGTATCAGTTCTCACAATGTCTAGCCATTCACGGTTCTATCAACGGACACCATAAAAAGATTCCAGCTAAGGATACCTGGCTAACCATTGTGAAATTGGAGTTTCCCTATGAAAAATGCACTGATGCAAGAGACAAAACTCATCTCCCTGTAACCATCCACCCAAATTATATGAAATGATTTCCCTCACCAATATATTAATACTCTGGTTCCTTAATCTTCTGACCGTTATCATCTTGAAACACCCTCTGGTTAAAAATGAGACCTCAATACTCAATCTGGTCTTCTGGCTGGGATAAGATTATTATCTATATATTAATACTCTTGTTCCTTAATCTTCTGACCATTATCATCTTGAAACACCCTCTGGTTAAAAATGAGACCATCCAAATCATCCAAGATGAAATGAAAAAAAAATGAAAAAAAAATAAGTAAAATAATAAAAAAGTGACAATCCTGATTATCTAGTGTCGCTTAATTGCTGAATTATTATGAGTGGAGTGTCGTTACTTCAGCTAAATAATGAACCATTTCATTATTATAAAGAAAGAAATGAAAGAAAAATGACATGCTACACAGAAAAATATAAGGACAAAGAGAGTGGCAGAGCACAGAGGCAATGACACTCATGTATGTTTCAAATGAAAAGAAGGAAAGAAAAGGAAAGAAAAAAAAAAAAAAAAAAAAAAAAAAAAAGAAAAGAAAAGTGAAAAGTTAAATATAAAGATTATTATACTTTTTAAATAGTGAACTATTTTGCTCTTAAGTAAACATATCAAATGTAATAATTAAATTATCATACTGTGGTATATCCACAGGTCCTGCTAGGCAATTGTTATTTCTCTTTAGGTATTAACCAAAACTTGGGGGGGGACAAATGTTAAGCATGAGAAAAAACTTTCAGGATAAGTATCAGACTTGTCTTAACCCCCTTTTAGGGGTATTGCAGGTAGGTGCTGCTGCTGCTGCCAGCAGGGGGCAGGGCAGACTGGGCTCTTCAGCTGTACTAAAGCAATTAGTCTAGAAAAATCTAACAACTCCACTCCCATAAAAACCTATTTGCTACTTAAAATGCAGCACCATCACATATGTGGGTGTAGCTGCACCCCTCAAGGAATGTGCAGGATGCAGTTGCTGCTGCTGCTGCCTGCAGGTGGTTTGGAACCCTAAGCAGTCCAAAATGTTTTAAATCAAATAGAGTGTGGCGTTATTTTCGGATTTGCCTGGGGAGTTGTCTGCCCGTTTAGTTTCGCTGGTTCCCACTAGGGGCCTTTGATATTTAAGCGGCTGGTTTGAACTTTTCTCTTTGCCTGCCGACCTACAAGACACCACTATGGGTTAGACTGTCTACCCCCTTCTCGTTGGGGCTTCAGCCCTTAACACTGGCCACTCACTGCTAGTAAGTCTTGTATACAATATATGACTATCCTTTAGTCATGTATCCGTAACTGTTTTTATGTACATTTTGGTATCTCTTGATACCTAAATATCTTGTATTTTACCATTCATGAATGTGTCATTATCTCTACTCTTGTATATGTATTTATATTACTTATGCATGTATGTTTATGTACACCTCTATGTATTATGTATCCTGTTTATTCTGTGCTGTATATAAAATGTTTTGTCTATCAACCCTTGTCGGAGTTTTATCTGCAAGTATTATCACTTGGATCCTTACAAGAGCAAAAATAACAGGCACACAAAGGGGTATCATGGTTAGCAAGTTAGTCTTGCAGATCCATTATGATTGAATACAGGGTTCAATTCTCACGGGATACCCCATATTTGCAGCCTTGTGTCACATCCTACCCATAAGCGAATGGGTTGGATAAATACCCACACACAAATAATAGGAGGGAGACATATTTCAACACTTGCAAGAATATCTAATATTAATACTTGTGTTCCTAAATTGTACAGCCGTTAGCTTGCAACACCCTCTGGTTAAAAATGAGACTCCAAATCAGAGATGAAATGCAAAAATGTAAATTCTGATTATCCGCCGAATTCTTTAAAGTGTCGTAACCTCGGCTAAATAATGAACCATTCCCTTTGTACTATAAAGAAAGGGTAGAAAAAGGGCATGCTACACAGAAAATATATAAGAAAGAGTAGGAGAAAGAGGGTGAGTATACGGAAGTAATAATGCTAATCTGTTTCAATTGAACAACGAAACGATGGAAAGAAAAAGTGTGAGAGTTAAATCAAAATTATACTTTTTACATATTGAACTATTTAGCAATAGCTCTCAAGTAAACAAATTAAATTTATCCGTGTATAGAAAGCTGTATGCCTATTCATACTCTTATACAGAAGCAAGTGGTGGGTGTTGTATCACAAACACCTGAAGAAACTGGAGGCATTCCATACCAACTGCCCTCCCCCCAACACATACTGGGCATAAAATGGTGGCACAACCCCCCCCCCCGAAATTCTAAGCAGAACATGCATTGACCCAACTAAGACCATTCTATCGCAATGCTAAGTGTGATGGTTGGGTCACACCATCCACATGCTTGCAGACAGACTTCTAACAAAGTACTTTATGGTGAACTTGCAGAAGGCACTTGAAGGGCAGGAGGTCCCCGAAAGCCATTCAAAGACCATATGAAGACCATTTTAAAATGCACCATTACACCTTCAAGTCTAGAAGACCTGGCCTCCAATAGACAACGTTGGCAAAACATGTGCCACACAGAAACTGAGCAGCTCACTATCAAGCTCAATAGGGCTGCAGAACAAAGTCTTCATAGTCATGCACAACAGAATGCAGAAGGAAACTTCCCTTGGAATGTGTAGTGTATCTGTTTGTTTTGTTTTTATGGCATATAAACCTCAGTGGGTCATTTAATGCCGATAAAGTTTTGAAATAAATCAATTCTTAATGGATAATACAATTTTTTTATAAATACATTTTTCTATTTAACCCATAGATGGGACCCTAACAGATACTACCACTCCAGGTCAGAGTGGACCAGGGAGCAATGGTGATCAAGGGGTGCTCCACATTCCCCAAACCTCCAAAACTGGAACCTCACCATCAGATAGAGTTTAACGTCATTCCCAGGACATGTAGACCCTTAGCCACCGCCTTCTAGCACCCATATGATAAAAAGGGGTGGGGCTTGCCATAAGGGCAATAGGGTTGGGAAAATCATATAGGTGCTATGGCCTGACGTGACCAGCCGATTGATCAGAGGGGGCCTCTCCGACCGCCCGTCTAGCCCAAGATAGGGCCAAAGTGGAGTATTGCATGTCATGAACTGCTCATCCACTGGGCTCTATCCTTAAGCATCACGGGTCGCCACCCACGGCCAACAGGTGGCCCCATTGGCATATTGTATCTGTAAGTCCAAAATTGAACTAATTAGCCATCAAAGTCCATAACTAATCAACAACATTGAGTGAGGTCATTGTCATCTGCGACAGACTGCTAAAAGAAATAATTAAAATATACTGTGGTATATCCTGCGAGATTAAATATAGACATTAGAAATAAAGATTATTTTTTTCTATTTTTTTAAATTTTTATAGTGTGTTAGAAGCATTAATTAAAATGTAATAAGATTTTTTGAAGGCAAAATAATGCAAATTTTAACATTTTGAGTTTAACAAACACAGAGCTTTTCAACTCTCTGAAGATGGGCCTTGCCCGAAAATATTAAGAGTGAAAAAAAAAAGATTAAAAAAATTAAATAAATATGTTTTTCAACATAATTTGCATTATTTTGCTTTCAAAAAATCTTATTATAGACATTAGAAATATATTGAACTTTAAAAATTCAGTTCTAAAAAAAAAAAAAAAAAAAAAAAAAAAAAAAAAAATTTTTTTAAATAGATATCTTTCGAAATAACTGATCAAATTAATTTAAAAGAACAGAGGGATCTTTTTTTGTGTAACCGACAGGATATTTTCCCAATGTACCACAGACTTTTACCATATTTCTGTTCCCTGAAAATATTGTTTTACAATCCATTAAGAATTAGTGCTGTTGACAAGTCTTGATGATGATAGACGGTAGAATAAGAATTATTTTATCTTATAATGAAGATTCAGTTTCTGTATGTCTGAAACAGAAATTACGTCACAATACCCCCAGGAATTGTGTAAGTTTATCAATTAGTATTTTAATGGTCAAAATAATTAATACATAGAATAAATCTTATCTATTAATGATGTCTATGAAAATCAGGAGTTAGATTTGCCTCAAAACAGCCCCTGTTATTAGTGCATTTAAAATCCTGCAATGTGTCTTATATATCACTAAGAAATAAAGGTTGACTATATATGGTGTGGTTAATTTGCATACTGTTTTAACGAAACCAGGTTTAATACCTGGTTAGCTCAGTTGGTACAGCATTCGGCTAGAAACCACAATGTTCCTAGTTCGATACCGGCCATCGCCAACTCAGCATATGAGTAGCACAGGGATCTGTGCGGTAAAGTAAGAAGATGCCGATAAGTGTGGCGCTCCACCTCAGATGCAAAAAACAATCTCCTTGGTCTAGCACTAATAAAGAGGGAATAGACTCCCTCACTGTGAGACTCATACCGAGATTAGGCTGCCCTGATGACTTTACTTTTTACTTTACCCACAACCAACAGGTGGTCCCATTGCGGGAGTTGTCTGACCCCTCCGCAGAGGTGTAGTTGGCATATTCTACAGCCACAGTGGACTTATCACCGAATGGGGCCATTTTGTCTACAGTTTCGTCTTCGAGTCACATCTGGTTCCGGTCAAAACCAGGAACTTCAGTTTTTATTTTTAAATCTATTTCCGGGTCATTCTACAGTCAAATTACTGGTTCCCCACTTAGTGTTTACTTTTCCAAATTTTAACCTTTGTTTGTTCTTATTTCTTTTTCCTCTCTTTCTCTAGAAATCCGAATACAGTTTTATTCTTAATCCTAAATTCCCTGTAGACCCTAATAATTACGCTACAGAGAGTGAATAAAGGGTTTGAAACTGATAATTGGAGATGCGTGGTATAATGGTTACCATTGTAGGAAATAGACACTGGTATTTCTGATTGATATTAAAATATTTTTATTTATCAAATTCCCAGTAGATAAGCAAAAGAAAAATCTTAATCTGAGAAACCAGCTGTTTAGAGTACTACAAAAAACAAAACAACTATTTATGAAACCTAGTTACAATGAAAATAGAAAGAAAGGTGAATTGACCTAATAATAAAAAAACTTTCTCCAAGAAAGGAAATCAATATATATTGTATATATTTGTTATCAGATCAAAATTTCTCTAGTTTCTAAGTTGACATCTGTATATCAATACGTTTGTTCCTTAAATTTCAGACCGTTATACTGTAACACGTATGTGTATGTATATGTGTGTGTGTATATGTGTGTATATATATATATATGTGTGTGTGTATGGTGTATATATATGTGTATATATATGTATATGTGTGTGTGTATGCATGTGTATATATGTATGTATATGTGTGTGTGTATGATGTGTATATATATGTATGTATGTGTGTGTGTATGCATGTGTATATATGTATGTATATGTGTGTGTGTATGCATGTGTATGTATGTATATGTGTGTGTGTATGTATGTGTATATATATGTGTGTGTATGCATGTGTATATATATGTATGTGTGTGTGTGTATGTGTATATATATGTATGTGTGTGTGTATGCATGTGTATATATATGTGTGTATGTGTATATGTGTGTGTATGTATGTGTATATATGTATATATGTGTGTGTATATATGCCGGTTTAGCTCAGTCGGTAGAGCATCTGACAAGGAACCACAAGGTTCCTGGTTCAATACCAGCCTTCACCAATTCAGCATATGAGTAACACAGGGATCTGTGTGGTAAAGTAAGGAGCTGATGCCAAAACAATCTCCTTGGTCTAGCACTAGTGAAAAGGAGATAGACTCCTCTGCTGTCTGACTGACAACATAAGGACACCCCAACTTAACTTATTACTTGCTGTCCATCGTTATCCAACAATGACACCACACAAATCTTTTTCCTTAAATTTATTCAGTCTCTGGTTGTGTCTTGCCAACTGCTTATGGGGATGTTAAAATCCTTTAGATTTCTCTTGACATTGTCTTTGTACCAAAGCTTTGGTCTACCGATTCCACATGATCCCTCTGTTGAGAGTACAAAATTTGCTTTGGCAGTGTCATCCCAAGTCTGTTTAAGTGGCCAGCCCATCTCAGGTTGCGTTGGACAAGCATTTTGTGCATGCTAGGAAGTCCAGTTCTCTTCAGTATGGTCCCGTTTGAAACATGTTGCCACCAATTGATATTTAATATACTGCGCAAGTGACGCATGTAAGGAGGTGGGCATCTTCTTTGTATACCGCCCAGGAGGGTTGCAATAGCTCTTAAGCAAATATATAAAATACTGTGGTATATCCACAGGTCCTGCTAGTAAGATATTAAAATAATACACAACGAAAAGAGAAAGAAAAGTGAATTGACCTAATAAAACAACATTCTCCAGAGGAAATCAATATCTATTGTAAATATTACTTATCAGATATATTAACTTAGAAACTAGAGTTATTCTAAGATATTAAAATAATACAAGGAGCTGAAAAGTTCTAGGTCAAACAAAGGAATTAAGACAGGTATGGGTAACCCATTATGAGAAGAATTACCTGATCAGGTGAGCTGTACAACTAAAAAAAAATTCCAGGTAGGTTTAGATTAAAGGTACGTCAATCATTTTCATTACAAAATAGCATACACGTAAACATCTGCCTTAGAAATCGGAAAAGTTGATCTTTTTTTCTCATCGGTAAAAAGATCTTTTCTATAAAAAGAGAATTGAGGGCATGTGGTGTAATGGTTATCATCACAAGAATTGAACTCTGCGGCCAGAGTCCAATATGATTGGTTCCAATACATTGGAGGAGAAAAAAAAAAAAAAAAAAAAAAAAAAAACAATTATATTAGAAATCAATAATACCAAGTAATTTTTTGTTAAAACCAGTATGCAAACTGCGACCAGAGTTCAATTCCTGGACAAGGCTGTATTTCAGATAGCACTAATACCTATGGGAATTATTCTACCTCCAGCTATGGGTAAATAGAGCAAAGTGAAGACTTAAACTTGGTTAGGCAACCAGTTTAGGAAAAGGAAAACTGAATTCAAACCCGTCAAACTCCACTTAAGAAATTGACCGCGTGTCACATCCTACTCATACAGACTGGTGCTGAGATATATATAAACTTTATGTACCAATAAATATTATGGTTGGTTAGTTGGATTTTATGGCATGTCAACCTTTGTTGGGTATTCAATTTTTGATCTATTTAACTATAGATGGGACCTCAACAGGTCCTACAACTCCTGCATGATCTATTATTATTATTATCACTTATAATGATGCGGAGTTTTGATTTAGTGCATCCTGGGACACACATATTTGCTTTGAAAAGAGTCTCCGGGAAAATTTATGGGTCCCAACTAAAGTTGTAGGGTTTTTTATTTATGATTTGTGGAAACAACTAAAACCATCTAATCCTTACTTTGTAACCTATCCTGTGTAAATCATTTCTAAGAAACTATTGAAATGTATTTACAGCTAGCTTGAAATGGGGAGGGAAGAAAAAAGAAAAACACTGGGACGCATATCTATCAGCATCTCTGAATGATAATACTTGAAATTATACATATTTGATGGGTCCCAACTAAAGTTTCTTAATAAATTGTAGGGTTTTTTATTTATGATTTGTGAAAACAACTAAAACCATCTAACTCCTACCTTGTAACTTATCCTGTGTAAATCATTTCTAAGAAACTATTGAAATGTATTTACAGTTAGCTTGAAATGGGGAGGGAAGAAAAAAGCAAAACACTGGGACGCATGGATATGATTTTACTGCGTCCTTTTAGATTTGTGCGTCAGGGACACAGGACGCGTATCTATCTAAATGATAATACTTGAAATTATACATATTTGATTGGTCCCAACTAAAGTTTCTTAATAAATTGTAGGGTTTTTATTTAGGATTTGGGGAAACAATTAAAGCCATCTAACTCCTACCTTGTAACTTATCCTGTGTAAATCATTTCTAAGAAACTATTGAAATGTATCTGTTAACTTGAAATGGGGGAGGAAAAAAAAAAAGGAAAACACTGGGATGCATGGATATGATTTTACTGCATCCTTTTAGATTTTTGTGTGTCAGGGATGTGTAATTATCAGCATTTCTGCACTTATTTCACTTCTTGTGAGTTTTTCACACCAGCGTGAGATGATCTTTTCACCGGAGTGAGTGACAAGTCTCCCCAGATCTCCAGGACCGAGTATGGATGGGTTCAATTCTTCCTGATTTCCAGTTCCTCTACAGCTTTCTAAGCTTTTGCGGACCATTCCAAGTGCACCAACTTCAATTGGTATCACTCACTCGTATTCCAGTTTTTCATTTGTTGTTTTTACAGCACATCAATCTCAGCGGGTAATTTAATGCCGGCAAAGTTTTGAAAGATTTGTAGGTACTACCACTCCAGGTCAGAGTGGACCTGAGAGCAATGGTGATGAAGGGATGGTTCCATATTCCCCAGACCTCCGAACTGGAACTGCAGCGTCATTCCCAGGACATGAAAACCCTCTCAGCCACTGCCTTCTAGCACACATGATAAAAAGGATTAGGGTTGCCATAAGGGCAATAAGGTTGGGACAATCATATAGGTGCTAGGGCCAGTTTTTTTTCAATTCTCTAGCTAAGTCCAATTACTACTACTACTATTTCCCCTTCGAGCTGGGAAAATTTGGCTCAGAACTGTCGTTGTTGGTAGCAGACTCTCCGTGGCAGATTGTTCATGTCTGAAGCCACCCTGGCGCAATACCATGAAGCTAAGAAGTCCAGAAGAAAGCAGCAGCACATCAACATCTTCAGGGACAGCCTTCAAATGTTAACATCTGTAGTTGAGAATGTAAAGTCCAATGTTCGAAAAACAGTCACAGGAGGCGCTGTAATTTCAGGGGTACAAAAACTACATTGTCTTCAGAGACTGAAATGCCAATGACTCATTATTACCAAATGTTTTAATAATTTGTAGTTATCAATTTTTCTAGCAAATTGAAAATGACAGTCTATCCAACCAACTTAAACTTGGACCACATGATCTTTAGGAACCCTTTTTGATCTCGATTAAGAAATGACGTTTTTCATTTACACCATCAATATCCAGTTGTTTTAACAGACGATTTTTAGATTTTTTTGACCGTGTGTCACATCCTACAGACTGGTGCTGAGATATATAAACTGTATGTACCAATAAATATTTTTAATTTAATGCAATGAATAAAAATAAAACTAACCCCTAACAAATAACCAGATATTGACGGTGTAAATGAAAAAACATGTCCTTTCTTAATAGAGATCAAAAAGGGGTGCCTAAAGGTAATATGGTCCCTAAACTTATTTGATTCAGTACAAATGCAGAGTTTTAGGGAATGGAGGTAAGTGGGATTATTCAGCGAGTATTTCTCAATACATATTCATTTTTACATCAATAAAAGAAATTCCAGAAATTTACACCTCAACAGAAACAACTGTACATTTGTATATATGTAACTCGATTACTCCTTCCATTCAAAAAGAATTGAATGGAGTAAGAACCATTATTAAAAGTAAAAAGAAATTTAAATAAGAAAATGTTAAAAGAATGCTGTTATATCAAGCCACATATACATATATATAGTAAAGTCGTCAGGGCGGCCTAAAGTCGGTATCAGCCAATCAGCGAGGAAGTCTATCCCCTTTCCACTAGCGCTAGACCAAGGAGATTGTTTTTGGCATCTGAGATGGAGCGCCACACCTACCATCAGCTCCTTACTTTACCGCACAGATCCCTGTGCTACTCATACGCCGAGTTGGCGAAGACTGGAATCGAACTAGGAACCATGTGGTTTCTAGCCGAATGCTCTACCAACTGAGCTAACCCAGCCCTTATATATAAAATTTTAAAAAATAAAAAAATAAAAAGATTGATTGATTGATTCTAATAGCATGTCAACATGTCTAGGATTATTTCATGCCTAGTGGTTAGGGAATTGTGCTCCTTGTACATTTTTTCTGTAGTTGTTTCTTAAGCACCAAACCTTCATATTAACCACTAACCAATAATATTTTTAAAAAATAGATTAAAAAAAAATATTTCAAACCGTCCACCTTTCCAATGTTCTTTCTTCAAACTTCAAATTTTGAACAGACTGATAAACAAGGACTATGGCTGTTTTTCTAGTTATTCTGTGATAAAATTTATATTTTTTTTTTAATTTATATTTATATATATATTTTTTTTAATTTATATTTTTTTTTATTTTTTAAAGCTCCAAACCTTCATACTAACTACCAACCAATAATATGCAAAAAAATAAATTTAAATAACTCCAGTGTTTCGATCTATTAATTAGATCTTCAGGGCATTTGTTGATATAAGGAAAGATAATAAAAAATTTTATCACAGAATAACGAGAAAAACTGCGATAGTCCTTGTTTATCAGTCTGTCCAAAATTTGAAGTTTGAAGAAAGAACGCTGGAAAGGTGGTCGGTTTGAAATATAGATATAATAAAAAATATAAATATAAATATAAAGAGAATTCTTTTTTTTAAATAAAAAAATTTAAATAAATCATTCTCAGTGGGTCATTTAATGCCAGCAAAGTTTTGAAAGATTCATAGCGAGTTTGGTAAAAAACTTTAAAAGTAAAAAATAAAAAATAAGAACTATTTTGATATAGGCAGTGATGTACTTTTGGTTACATACAGAACCTAATCTCTATTATAATAAGATTTGAAAAATAAATTGTCTGTTTAAACCATTGATTGTTAAAGACATATCAAATATATATATTTATAATTAAATAAATATCGTGTATCTACAATCTCCCTCAGAACAATTAAAATATCAAATGTTGGTTTTTGTTTACCAAGTGAGTAGTTTATCAATTAGGTATGTATAAATAAATAATTTTTTTTAAATATCCACTTCAGTGACAATATCTATTCATTTATGTATCCCCACCCCCAAGTTTTGGTTTGGTGTTTGTTTTAATCAAATAAGTATCATGTATCTACAATCTTCCTCAGGACAATTCAAATATCAACTGTTGGTGTTGGTTTTTGTTTACCAAGTAAGTGGTTATCATTTAGATATATATATATATATATATATATATAACAAATGAATACTTATAAATAATTAGGTTTTTTTTTTTTTTTATAGAAAATATACTTTTTTTTTTTTTTAAATATCCACAATTAACATCTATTTATTGATCCCCCCCACACAATTTTTGGTTTGGTGTTCATTTCTTTGTTAAATCAACCTTATTTAATGCCAAAGCCATCCTTGTAGAAGAACAGTAAGGTAAAGTCGTCGGGGCGGCCTAATGTAGGTATCAGCCAATCAGCAAAGGAGTATCCCCTTTTCACTAGCACTAGACCAAGGAGATTGTTTTTGCATCTGAGGTGGAGCGCCACACCTACCATCAGCTCCTTACTTTACCAACAATAGGTAATCCCTGTGCTACTCATAACGCTGAGTTGGCGAGGACCGGAATCGAACTAGGAACCTTGTGGTTTCTAGCCGAACGCTCTACCGACTGAGCTAACCCGGTGGTACCATTTAATTCATAGCTGGAGGAATTCATACCTTTCCCAAGAGTATTAGTCCAAATGTGACTAATAGCTTGACTGGGGTTTGAACTCGCTTATTCTGATGTCAGAGTCCAGCACATTAGTCATTATGCAACAGGGATGGCCCTTTATAGAAAAAGTTTTTTAATTTAACTCCTAGCTAAGGGGATGAGGGAGTTCATACCTTTCCCAAGAGTATTAGTCCAAATGTGACAGCTTGACTGGGGTTTGAACAGGGATGGCCCTTTATAGAAAAAGTCTTTATTAATTTAACTCCTAGCTAAGGGGATGAGGGAGTTCATACTTTTCCCAAGAGTATCAGGCCGAATGTGAACATTGGCACCACTGGAGTTCAAATTTGCTTATTACAATGCTGTAGTCCAGCACTCAACTACACCTTGGCAATTGCTCCCCCTTCAATTTTTGTGAAAAAAAAAAATAATTTTTTTTTTTTTTTTAAGTAATTGTAATAAAATAACTTTCCAACTTAAGTTATATGAACAAAGTTTTGTTTTTTGAATTCAAAAATTATTTACTGCAATGAATAAAAATAAAATAAATTAATTTAAAAAAATTTTTTAAATAAGAATATCACTGAACATAAAATTCTGAAAAAAAAAAAAAAAAAAAAAAAAAAAAAAAAAAAAAAGATTCCCCAGGCCCCATGATTATTTTTCTAGATTTTCAAAAAGATCAAATTAATTTTACATGCCCCAAGGTCTTTCAGGGTCAACTTGAAATTCACTGTAACTCCCAATTCAATTATAAATACAAAATGGTTTTTCATCTTTTTTAAATGAGGCTTGATAATTTCATTTTATTTGGATTTTTCAGACTTTTCCTTATCCGTGTCAGAAAAGTATCAAGATTGAAGCCATTTTTACCAAGATAGGAATGAAAAATAAACGTAACATTAAGTTTTTTTCAGAATACAAGGTGTATCAAAAAGTACTAAAAATCTCAACACCTTGTACACATTTCGGTCGATGTGCCACCTGCCCTTCCCAAGTTCGACAAGATATGTCTTAACTCTTAATGTCCTATACCACCTCATTCCACCCGGCCAGAAGTCACATTTATTTTCCTAATCTACCCCAAATGATAGCCCTTGTTTAAATGTAATATTAAACATATTTAGAAGTCTTTGATTTAAGGGAAATAACAGGTAACTTTAAATGAAATGGTGATTTTTAGACATTTATATATATCCTTATAGGAATGGGGCTCTGGACTTAGAAAATTCTCAACAGGATGTTAAGAGTTAAGGCGCATCAGCCAAAACATTGTGTATATCTTATAATGGAGATTGTGTGTTTTTCTGTCTGTAACCGAAACTATATTACTAATCGAGTTACAATTCCCTTAGTTATTTACGTCATTCTCCATGAATTTTTATTCATATTTAAACCTCATTAATTAATAAATTTGTTTTACATTATTAATATTGTTGACCATATCTACATACTAATTACATGCAAGTGTATTTATATATACAAAAAAAAAAAATGGCGTTTGCAGTGTAAATGGGAAGGTTAATTTGCATATTGATATAAAATATTTGATTTTAATAAATGTGTTTGGTATTATTTATTTCTAATTGTTTGGTTTTATCCTAATAAATATGAGCAAAAATCTCTTCAATAAATCTTAAAAGAAATCCATTAACAAGAAGAAATAACTAAGTTTATTCTTTACTTCCTATTTTAACTAAATAGTTAAATTGGGAAAATTTAGCAATAAAAGACGGGAGTAATGAAAAATGATGGAAGAGTTAGTTTCAAAGTTGTTCTATTTATCAATCATACCCCCTATGTTCAAAATCTTTATCTACATACTTATTCAGTTTCATTAGCCTTTCTAATTTAATATGATATTTTATTATAAAATTTAACTAAAATACTTGCACCCGGAGGGTGCATATATTTGCTAGTAACAATAAAGATGAGGACAACAGTCCAAAATCCAAGTAATATAAATTGTTTTATTTTTGATAGTGTTAAAAGTTTCTCTTCCAGACTTTAGTTTTTTTGGGTTTTTTTTTACTCCTATATTAATTCTGCAGGTAAGCAACACCAGATAATCTGGATTTACATTGCATCTTGAACAATTTGGACAGTCTGATTTTTAACCAGGGGGTGTTGCAGGATCATAACAAAGGGAAGATTAAGGAACAAGTGTATTACTATATAAACATTTTATTTTATAGACTAGTTTTTTTTTGTTTTTTTTTTTTACTCCTACAAATTGTTAAAATGTAGAATAATCATTACTGTAAGGAAGAGTTCAATTTAAAAATCCCCTTTACATACAACGGTTGGGGGATCTTCCTTGATACTGGTACTCTTTAAGAATTAGTACAACCTGTTGAATGTTATTTACGATAAAGAAATGAGGGCCACTGCCTATTAGGCTCCAATTGCAACAGGAGATACACCTAAGGGAAATTACTCAGCATGACACCAACTGCTAAGAGAGGAAATGGGCACAAAGATTTATTTACTTATTAATGCTCTATCACAGATATTGAGCACTCCTAAGAATACTGTATGTTGGATAACTACTCTTCAAGTGTAATAGTGCCAACCATACACATTGATAGCCAAGAAATTACTCTGTAAGGCACCAACTATGGACTGAAAGTCATCAGGGTGGCCTAAAGTCAGTGTTAGAGTATATCCCCTTTTCTCTAGCACTAAACCAAGGAGAGTTTTTTTGTGTCTGAGGTAGAGCGCCATCTTCTACCATCAGTCCTTCACCTTTACTGCACAGATCCCTGTGCTACTCATACACTGAATTGGCAAAGGCCAGTATCAAACCAAGAACCTTGCGATTCATAAGTGCTCTACCAACTGAGCTAAACTGGCTCTGACTATAGACTAATAGGTTGTTTTATCCAAATTTACACTAAATAGTAAGTATTTACCAACATCCCACCATGTCAGTCGAACACAAAGATCATCATTGTGTGGAACCATACATAAATTAGTATATATATATATATATATCAACCCTCCGCACGAGCAGGATGTGACACAAGGTCATTTTCTTAAGCAGAGTTTAACAGGTTTGAATTCAGAGTTTTCCTTCTGGACCAGTTACCTAACCAACGTTAAAGAGCCCAGTCTGTCCTATTTACCCATAGCTGGAGGGAGAGTAGAATTCACACTTTTCCCAAGGGTATTAGCGCTAAGTGAAATGCAATTACTACGTCATAAATTAGTATATATGATAAAAAAAGGTTTGGTGCTTGCCATAGGGTAGGGACAATCATATAGGTGCTAGGGCTTGACGTGACCAGATAGGATGGCTAGGGTTTTAAAAATTGCGCAAATTCCCATGACATTCCTCTTGAGGCGCTTCAGGCACTGGGCAATAAACCCAGCCTTGCCCCTTTTAGCATAACAATTTAGTATTTACTGACATCCCACAATGTCAGTCGAACAAGGATCATAGAGAACAACACACAAACCGAAGCTCATGAGTGTTTAAAAATTGCCAACCCTAAATAGTAAATATATAAAAAACGATTATTTTTCATATTTAAATAAAATTTAGAATAATTAATTTATATTATTATAAAAACCCTGTTAGAACCTCAGTCGAGGAACCACAAGGTTCAGAGTTTGATACCGGCCTTCGCCAATTCAGTATATGAGTAGCACAGGGATCTTTGTGGTAAAGTAAGGAGCTGATGGTAGGTGTGGCGCTCCACCTCCGATGCACTATGATGGTCTAGCACTAGTGAAAAGAGAATAGACTCCCTCGCTGTCGACAAATAAGAACGATTTTAATCTTTTTTAATGAAATAAATAGTGCATATTGAATATGCTTTATTCTTATGTAAGTTTCCATGGAATCTGCAAGGAATCGTATAAAACGGGATTTGGGGGGGGGGGGAATTATGGGAGGGGCTATTTGAGTTTTGTATTAATATACAAAGAAACTAGAAGTAAAACTATGACAAATAATTTTGTTTTTTTTAAGTATCATTTAAAAAAATTTTTTTTTTAAATAATTTTGATGAAAAAAAAAAAAAAAAATTTTTTTTTTTTTTTTAAAAAGGGGGAGGAAATATTCTCAGACTCAAGTTCTTAAAGTGTCTAGCAACAAGGCACGTGGACAGAAAAAGAAAAAAAAACTACAGACACTGAGGAATAACTTATTAAAACGTCAAGCTTTTTTTTTTTAAATCATAATTTAATAAATCAACGACAGAATATTCATTTAAGATTTCCCGAATGAAGGAAACCAAAAGAACGTAAGTTCGAATCACACTATAGAACTTTCCCCCCATGACTCGCGCTGTTTTTACTTAGATAGTACCGTTAATATTAACGGCCCAAATAAACTTACAATAATAAATTGACAATAAACAAAAATTTTAAAAAATTAAATTTTTAAAAAGAAAAATAACTTTTTTAATTAATTTTTTTTTTCGAAAATGAAAAGGCTTTCTATATATATAGGCAGTATTTGAGCGACAACAAAAAATAACTTTCAAAATGGAGATTAATAATAATAAAAAAAAATCATTAAATATTTTTTATCTTTGTCCCGTTATAAGTGTTATATTTGCATATAAATTTCATACATTAAAACGTAACTATTATTAGGACAGAGCTAGTAATAATGATAATTCCCCAAAGTCCAGACAAAAAAGCTTAACTTAAAAGGTATAAGCTAGATTAAATTTACTCAGGGTCTCAATATTTTTTAAAAGACTCGTACTAACATTCTTTTTCTTATCTATTAAATATGTATTATTATTTTTATTTATTTTTTTTTTTTTTTTTTTTAATATTAACATACAGTAAAAATTTAACATTTATTATAAACCAGAGGTTAGGGTAGAAAAACGGTTATGAACGAACGGCTACTAGTTCGACTTAAAGCAGACAATAAAATACATGAATTACTTAAAAATAAGCATTTTCTTCGATTAAGATTGTATATTATTAGTAGCCAACAAGTTTAACTGAAAAGACAGGCATTTATACAGAAGAGGAGGAGAAATTAAAAATCAATAACGAGAAATCGATACTAGAAAGAAAAAAGAAAAAGATTTTTAAAATGTTACAAAAAGACGATTGACCATACAGATGCTAGTTTGACCACAAACTTTAATTAAACCACAAGAGGAAAAAATATAGCAGTAAATTAGTCTATTAAATAATTTCATACATATATATTTACATATACATAAATAAAGCTAGAAGAAAATAGATATGTTAATTTGACATATTGAAAATAAAATTATTAACTTTAGCAAAGAAAATAGATGAAAGAAATTTTTAAGCAGGTGCTAGATTGGATAATACATTAAGAAAAACGTTAAGAAAATATTTGTAAATTAAAAATAACAGTTGACAATTAAAATAAACAATTGGTTTATTTTAAGCTGTATATATTTTTCATAGTTTATATAGAAAAAAGAAAAAATAGGTATGAATTACTTGAGTAACCTAAATAAAAAGATTTTTTTTATTAAAACAAGTTCTTTTTGGTCAAAATAGTCTTATTTGAAAGATTAAAATAAGAAAAAAACGTTAAATAAAATCATTTTTTTTTTTTTTTTCTTTTTTAGATATAAAAAAAAAGTAATAAGAAATTTTAAAAGAAATAAAAAATTAATGTTTCAACAATTTGAATTAAAAAAATATATTCATTGAGAAAAAAAAGAAAAAATGATAAATTAATATGGGATATAATTTGTATTATATACGATGAAGATTTTTGTATTAATTAATAATTATAAACTAGTATCAGTTGTTTTTTTAGCTAGATAAATAAAGTAAAAAGAAGAAAAAAAGAGATTATTTAAATGAGTAAATTTAGCCTCATTATTAGATCTGGTCTTATTATTCAATCATAAAACTGATGGTATACAAATTGTATGTCCGACATTGGAAAAAGAGAGTGATGTCGAGAAGGAAGGACTAGCAAGATTTCTCTTCTAAATTAGAAAAAGAAATTACTGGAAAAATAAAATAAGGAAGAAAAACTAACTAAAATAGGTTGTGGCTATTTCTAACACAATTGGACAGATGTCGACCTTAAAAAACGAACAAGAAAAGAGAAATAATAAATAAAAAATAACAGTAAGGAAAAGGCGAAAAAAGTCATGGGGTAAAAAGAAGAGAGAGAAAAAGAGAAAAGCTTAATTTTTAAAGAGGATTTTTAAGTTAAAATACGGGAAAAAAAGATGAAGAAAAGGATGGATCGTTGTCTAGGTGGCTTGTCATTGGAGAACAAAGTCTAGACAAGGGTGATATTTATTCGTACGGGTAGCAGAAATAGAAAAAATCGGAAAGAAATGGACTATGGTTGTGTGATCTCATCAGTTAGAGAGAGACGAAGCAGTCAATCATTCATATACGTATAGAGAGAATAAGACACGCATATACATACAAACACACGCGTTATTGGAGTTGTTCACGGTCTAATGCAAAATAGAATTGAACCTAGATGGTTGGTTTATGGAATAAAGTAAGTAAAAATAAAAGAAACTAGACTAAAAAATGGTGTCCCAGAGCGGGATGAGAGATTTAGTCTTACCCAGACAGTCACGCTTGTGTTTCACGGCAATATGGCGGCAACTACAGGAAATAGACCCATTTACGACTGCCGTAAATGCACCCTGGAACTTACAACAGCTATTATTTATACTATCCAGGAACAATTTACGGCCCGTTGTAGTGTTTTAAAAAAATCTCTAATCAATAATAAATGATTTATTTTGCGTTTTATAGTTACATTTCTTAAACAATACTTATTCGTTTTCTTTAGATGAATTAAAGCATTCTTTTTTGCATTTTGATGCAGTTAATATTTTAATTCTAGGAAATGGGGGTTACCTGCCCTTGGTTTTGTCGACGGGTTATCTGCCCCTTGTGTAGACGAGGCACTTTTTTTATGAATGGCTACGTTGTATATAAAAGAACGTGCCACACATTCCACAACGTTAAAATGTTACGGTTTCTTTAAAGGGATTAGGAATTTAGTTTGCTTAAAATAAATAAATAAGTAAAATGTAGAAAGATATACAGATATTAAGTCTCTTACAAAGAAGTACTGACAAAAGAAATATCTAACTTAAGAAAGTATTTATTTTACTTTTTTTTTTCAACGTCTAAAAGTTTCACAAATTTTTCAGAAAACGAATATAATTTTTTTTTTCTTCCATGATATTTTATTATTAATATCATGTGAATAAATACCAACTGAAATTAAAAAGAAGTTTTAAGATTCTAGTTTTGTTTTTTTCTTTTTGTTTTGTTTTGTTTTTCTTGTTTATATTTTTAAACATTAACTTCTAAAAACCAATATTAGAAGAAAAAGTCATTAATTTTTAATTTAATAAATATAATTTTTTTAAAGTGATGAAAGGCATTCCATTAAATTTGCGTTCAGGAATTTTGGTATTACCCAATAACGCAAAATTTCTTTAAAATCATAAAACTAAATTTTAAATAAACACAAATAGTTGTTCAAAATTAACCTGTCAGGGTAATAATTTTTTTTTTTAAAAAAAAAAAAAAAAAAAAAAAAAAGATTGATAAAATTAAATTTAAAAAGTGCATTTTTTATTTCCAGTTTCTTATTCATTTATTATTTTATTCATTTTTATAAAATATCTTTCAACTTAGCAGTTTTGGCTTTGGGGGATATGACACCTAAAACGGGGGATACTAAGTATGAAAGAAAGCTCGAACTGATCCAATTTTAAATCAAATATAAATAAATAAACTCTTCATTTTTAGAGTCAGTCAAATAGTCTTTGAATTCACAGAACTAGATTGGTTGGTTAGGTTTAACGGCATGTCAACCCTTGTTGGGTTATTATATGGCATAAAACCTCTTTGGCATGAATTTTATGCCAAAGACGTTTCGTTTTATTCATTCTTGTTGGGTATTCATTTATTTTTTAACACTTTTTTAAAACTCATTTTTTCTATTTAAGCCATACATATCACCCTAACAGGTACTACCACTCGGGGTCAGAGTGGACCTGGGAGTAATGACAATGAAGGGGTACTCCAAATTCCCCAGAGCTCCAGAATTGGAACTTCTCCATTAGATGAAGTGTAACGCTATACTGCAGACCCTCAGCCACCGCCTTCTAACACATATATAAGGGTTGGGACAATCATATAGGTGCTAGGGCTTGACATGACCAACTGATTGATCAGAGGGGGGCACTCCGACCACCTGTCTAGCCTAAGTAAGGGCTAAAGTGGTTGTTGCAAGACATGGGGACTAGGGTTTGTTTATAAACATGAAGATATATGCGCATGAGCTTTTGGTTTGTGCATAGCTCACCAGGTTAAAAAGACCTTGCTGGAGGACAAGGAAATAAATACAACAGCAAGTTTTATATGCAACAGTAAAACAACCATCCGTCTAGCCCAGGTGTCATCAAACTACAGCCCGCAAAGGCATTTTATCAGGCCTACCGTTGGTACTTGAATTCAGTTTCATAAATCTCACTAAACCTTTTTGAAAATAAATATGTTGGTTAAATTTATTTTTGTGCATCTTACGCCACTCATCCATGAATATAACATGGAAAGACATTTTGTTTTATATCTTTTTCTCAGAGTTTTCGTTCTGGCTAACAAGTATTGAACATAATAATAATGTGGCCCGCTTGTTATTTTTTTCAATTATCTGGCCCACCGTGAAAAAAGTTTGGCAATCCCTAGGCTAGCCTAAGTAAGGACCAAAATGGAGTATTACAGGTCATGCACTGCTCAGCCTCCCCCCAGCTAAGTGGGATAATCTTCTACATCTTCTTCCCCGCAGTAGGAGCCTGTGGTGCAATTGTTACTGTCATAGGAGATGGACATGACAACAAATTCAAATCCTGATTGTTGCATTTCACATATTGCTAATACCCTTGGGAAAGGTCTGCATTGTCCTTAGCATCACAGGTAGTCACCCACAGCCAACAGGTGGGTTGGGGGGAGGGTTACCTCCCTGCAGAGATGCAGTTGGTATATTCTTCTGTCCCAGCCAACAGGGCAGTGTGGTGTAATGGTTATCAGTAAGAAACAGACACAGCAATAGGAGTTTAAATCCTGATCAAGGCTGGTTGCATTTACATATAGTGCTAATGCCCTTTGGAAAATGTAAGCATCCAGCTATGTGTTTTTGTTGTTTTTTTTGTTTTTTTACGGCATACCAACCTCAGTGGGTCATTTAATGCTGATAAAGTTTTGAAATAAATCCATTCTTAATGGATAATACAATTTTTTTATAAATACATTTTCTATTTAACCCATAGATTAACAGGTAATACCACTCCGGTCAGAGTGGATCAGGGAGCATAGCTGATGAAGGGTGGTCCACATTTCCCAAACCTCCAAACTGGAACCTCACCATCAGATAGAGTTTAACTCATTCCCAGGACATGTAGACCCTCAGTCACCACCTTCTAGCACCAATGTGATAAAAAGGGGTTGGGGCTTGCAATAGGGTTGGGAAAATCATATAGGTGCTAGGGCTTGACATGACCAGCCGATTGATCGGAGGGGGCCTCTCCAACCGCCCGTCTAGCTCAAGATAGGGCCTAAGTGGAGTATTGCAAGCCATGAACTGCTCATCCACCTGGGCTCTATCCTTAAGCATCACGAGTCGCCACCCACGGCCAACAGCTGGCCCCATTGGGTGAGTCTTACCCCCCTGCAGAGGTGCATTCTAACGCCCCAGCCGACAGGGTGTATAGGTGCTAGGGATTGACGTAACCAGCCAATTGATTAGAGGGGGGTCTCACCACCAGTCAGCCCACCTAGCCTATGTAAGGACCAAAGTGAAGTGTTGTATGTCATGGACTGCTCAGCCACCAGAGTGCCATCCTTAACTATCACTCACAACCAACGGGCAGTACCATTGGGGTGGGGGAGATCTTACCCCTCTGCAGAGATGCAGTGTGTATTCTCAAGCCTGGGTATGACACTGAACTGCATATGATGGTGAGGCTCCAGTTCTGGAGATCTGGGAATGTGGAGTAGTCCTTCATTGCTATTACTCTCAGGTCCACCCTAATAGTGGTAGTATCTGTTGCAGGCCCCAACACTAACTTTTTTCATGACCATCCCAAATGGGGTTTGGACCATCCTGAAATCAAAATATTTTTGTTTAATTCATTAGCATCATCTATACTTGTCAGACATCAGTAGCATTACAACAGGTAATAAAACATTAAGAAAAGCTGAAGCAGTGATAATTCTGGATATTTGGACAAAAATCCATTTCCTAGTGTGTTTTGAGCTAAAAATTACTTTTTTTACTTTAAGTTACCCTGAGAAGGATTAGTAGTACATAATTTGGTCCTTTTAAACTATCTCCCTCCACCATTATTCATTACATGGCTTTGAGAACAGACCTGTAGTGCCGCAGCCTCATTTTGAGGTCAGCATTGGGACAATCACTGGACGGCCAATATTGGAATGTAGTACTAACTTTTAGGAAAAAATTTTACCGTCCTTGGCAAACTGTCTCGGATGACATTGATCGTCCCGGTGTAATTTTTATCGTCCCTGGGACAATGTTAATGTCAAGCCCTAATCTGTTGCACTGTACTTAAAAATTTACCTTGTGTCACATCTGCTCAAGGCAGAGAGACTGGACCAATTCATATTTATTTTACAGCAAATTAATATTGAAAAATAAATCGAGTGTTTGAGGGGGGCGAGTGGAAGAATATCCCACTTAGCTGCAGGGAGGAGATGTATTTACCAACCCTCTCCTCACAATTCATAGTTTTCATTTCTTCTCGACCGGTTGTCATTCCAAAGTTAAAGAGACCAGTTTGCGCTACTATTTACCCACAGCTGGAGGGAGAATATTTAAATGCAAACCTTTCCCAAGGGTATGAGCAATATGTGAAATGCAACAATCATCAGGATTTGAATTTGTGTAGTCATGTCCATCTCCTATGACAGTAACAATTGCACCACAGGCTCCTACTGCGGGGAGAAGATGTAGAAGATTATCCCACTTAGCTGAGGGGGGGTTAGATGCATGAGTGTAACGTCCAATTAGACAAGATTAGCAAAATTTTGCTAAGGAATCACAAGGTTCCTGGTCCAATACTGGTGTAAGGGCAGTCTCCCTTGTCTGAGGGTTTTGGTGAATCTCCTGTGTGAGGAGACCCTATTTTGGTAACGTGACACAGGAACCCAAGGAGAGAACCCTCTTCCGATGCCACTGAACAAGCCTGGACGTGCTTGTCATCTCTCTCCAGCAGACGCCACAGCCTCTACTTACAGTAAGTGGTTACCACTTTGTCTATTAACACTATTGTGTATGTTTGGAGACGTGTGACATTAAATAGCCTAGGGAAATTTGTTATAAAGTTATATAAATGTAACTAATGCGTTTGTTGTTTTCCTAAGTGAAGTATTCCGCATTGGGTACTTAGAGGATAAGTAACCCAATGTTTTATAAGAACCAGAGTTAACACTGGACCTCTCATACTGGTCTTCGCTAACTCTGCGCACAGCCTGGGTAACCTGATCTGTGTGGTTAAGCATCTGAGATAATGGTAGGTGTGGTGTTCCAAATCTCTCCAGTCTAGCACTAATGAAAAAGTGATAGACTCCTTTGCTGTTCAGCTGATACCAACAATAAAGTAAAGTCGTCGGGGCGGCCTAAAGTCTGTATCAGCGAGGGAGTCTATCCCCTTTTCAATAGCGCTAGACCAAGGAGATTGTTTTGGCGTCCGAGGTGGAGCACCACACCTACCATCAGCTCCTTACTTTACCAACAATAGGTGGATTGAATTTTATGACACGTCAACCTGTGTTGAGTTATTTTATGCTGAAATCCTTTTATTCATTCTTGATGGGTAGAGAAATTTTTTTTCGAATCATTTTTTCTATTTAACCCATAGATGGGACCCTAACAGCTACTACTACTACTACTCCAGGTCAGGGTAGACCTGGGAGTAATGGCAATGAACAGGTACTCCACACTCCCCAGAGCTCCAAAACTAAAACTTCTCCATTAGATGCAATTTAACATACCCAGGAAAATAAGACCCTCAACCACCGCCTTCTAGCATATATATGATAAAAAGGGTTGTGGCGCTGCCATAAGGGTAAGAGGGTCAGGACAATCATATAGGTGCTAGAGCTTGACGTGACCAGACGATTTATCGGAAGGGTCCTCTCCAACCACTATTCTAACTCAAGGGCAAAATTGGAGCGTTGCAAGTCATCCACCAGGATTCTGTCCTTAAGCATCACAGGTCGCCACCCACAGCCAACAGGTGGCCCCATTTGGGGGGGGTACCACTCTGCAGAGGTGCAGTCGATGTATTCTTCCACCCCAGCCAATAGGCCACTAACTTTACTTACTACCAATGATGCTGATAGCTTTTTGATTTATTGCATCCTAGAACACATTTGCTTTGAACAAGTCCCCAGGAAAATGAATGGAGACCAACTAAAGTTTAATAAATTGAAGGGTTTTTATTCATGATCTAAAGAAACAAAGCCATCTAGCAAGAAAAACACTGGGACGTATTGAAGTCAGTCTACTGTATCTAGCAGTGTCCAAGACAATTGGTATTTATAAAAATCAAGAATGATCCATTCATGCATTTGGGTGATTCCATTCCCCGAGTTCTGATTGGCTGCTTGGTTTCAATGATATTGTGGAGTTTTATAAATACCCTGTCATTCTGCAGTAGAATTGTAAGACCCTAACAGGTACTACCACTCCTTGTGGGTCAGGGACGCAGGACACGTACCTATGAGCATCTCTATACTACTATTAAAGAGTAATTTTGAATATTATTTTATTATTATCATAGTAATAAGTAAAAAAAGTAAAGTCGTCGGGGCGGCCTAAAGTCGGTATCAACCAGTCAGCGAGGGAGTCTATCCCCTTTTCAATAGCGCTAGACCAAGGAGATTGTTTTTAGCGCGCCACACCTACCATCAGCTCCTTACTTTACCGCACAGATCCCTGTGCTACTCATACGCTGAGTTGGCGGGGACCTGTATCGAACTAGGAACCTTGTGGTTTCTAGCCGAACGCTATACCGACTGAGCTAACCCGGCCCCTTAGTAATAATAATGTATTTTATTAGATGAAATAAATGGAAATATTTCCCCCCCCCCCAAACCAGAAATCCTAGTTGTGGCTTTTCTTATAAATCAACCAAGTTTCCTGCTCGGTACAAGACAGTGTTTAATTCCCAATAATAGTTATCTTTTGAATATTATTTTATTATTATTATATTAATAAAAATTTATTTTATTAGATGAAATAAATGGAAATATTTCCCCCCCGCCCCAAGCCAGAAATCCGAGTTGTGGCTTTTTTTATTAGAAATCAAGTTTCCTGCTCGGTACAATACAGCATTTAATTCCCAATAATAGTTATCTCGGAGATAAAAACCAAAAGGATTAGGATTAACAGGATTAATACAATATTTAGTATTAATCTAATACTATTCAAATTTTGATAACGTACTTTCATTATGGTACTAATACTAATAGTGATGGTGACAGCTGATACAGTCTTAAACAAACTACATATTTTTGTCTATCTTCAAAATAGGGCCAGTTTAACCGAGTCAGGGATACAGGTCTCCGCCAACTCAGCACATGAGTAGCACAGATTGGTTTGGTTCGTTTTGTTTTGTTTTGCGGCATATCAACCTCAGTGGGTCATTTAATGCCGATAAAGTTTTGAAATAAATCAATTCTTAATGGATAATACAATTTTGTTTATAAACTCATGTTTTTCTATTTAACTCATAGATGGGACCCTAACAGGTACTACCACTCTGGGTCAGAGTAGAACTGGGAGCAATGGTGATGAAGGGGTGGTCCACATTCCCCAGACCCGGAACCTCACCATCAGAGTTTAACGTTGTTATACCTAATTTGTCGAAAAATCCGTGTTTTTATAATACAAATTTACCCCCCCCCTCCCGTTTGAAAAAAAAAAAAAAAAAAAAAAAAAAAAAAAAAATTAAAAAGTCAGTGAATTATCCGATTTTAATGAAATTTTCAGTGTTGATTCATCAAGGAATTAATTTTTATAATGCATCAGTTATTTTATTTCAAAACTTTGATTTTTTTTTTCAGCTCACTTAACTTTGAAGCAACCCCCCCCCCCTCTTATTTTTTGGGCGCAAAATATCGGAGGGGTTTATATACTTTCGAAACTGATTACAGTATGAATAAAAAGACCGAAGGCGTGAATTTTTTAAAAAATACCGATTTCTCTTGTATAAGCCTTAAAGAAAAAAAAATCCGTAGTTTTGTTGGGGGGGGGGGTCGAAGAGGAGAGGACAAAATAGAAATTAAATCTTTAATATAACAAAAAAAAATTTAAGTAGATAGCAAAAATATACGTAATTTTAAACAAATAGCGTTATTTATTTGTAATAATATACAATACACACAATAATTGAGTGGTTTGTATATATTGAATATATACAAACCACTATACATACACAAATGAAAGTTATTAGTTAAAATTAAATGGAAAGAGGAAAGGTTTTTTTCTTTTCAACTGTCTAGTCAGATGTTTATAAATGAGAGCAATTATTTTTTTAATCTATAAACAATTTAGACAATAGCAAACTTAAATGAATACAAGTTTTGTTTATAAACTTTAATATTTACGTACGTACTCCAGTAAAACAAATGTTTGTCTTTTATTTATTTATTTATTTTTTTTTTTGTAATGTTTAAATTGTGGCAATGCTGTTTTTATCTTCAGTCAGTCGTTGGTGTGGCCTAAAGTCGGTATCAGCCAATCGACGAGGGAGCATCTCCTTTTCACTAGCGCTAGACCAGGGAGATTGTTTTGGCGTCTGAGGTGGAGCGCCACACTTACCATCAGTTCCTTTACCGCATATACCCCTGTGCTACTCATACGCTGAGTTGGCGAGGGCCGGTATCGAACTTGTGGTTTCTAGCCGAACGCTCTACATACCGAACTAATCCGTGTTTTTACAATACAAATTTAACCACCTCCCCCCGTTAAAAAGAAAATTTACCAAAAATCAGGGAGTTATCCGATTTTAATTAACTTTTCAGGTCACTTAACTTTGTCCCCCCCCTTTATTTTGGGGGTGCAAAATATCGGTGAGGTTATGTGATTGATACTTTAATAATATTTAATTAAGACCGTCAAATTTGGATGTTTTTCAAAAAATCTTTCACGTTTACGGGCGCAAATAAATCTAACCTAATTTTTAAGTGAAAATTATAAGAATAATTATTTTAATGTCTTTACTCTTTTTTTTTTTTTTTTTTTTTGTCTAAAGTTTGGCACGTGGTATTATTCTATTTTGTAAAGGTAAACAATTAACTAAGTAAAAACCAAAGATAAATAAATAAAAACTTATTAACTACAGGTGCCCGCTGGAACTGTTTTTTTAATGTCAGACATGCGCACTTGTGTATGTGTGTGTGTGTGTGTGTGTGTGTGTGTACACAAGATTGTCCGTTTTGTTAGAAATTAAAAAGTATAGAATAAAATGGTTGTTTTTTTTCTTATCTACGTCGACATTATTGAATTAAAAACTTATGACAATTTAAAAAAATTAAATAAAATTAAAAATTGAGAAAACTAAAGTTAAAAAAGGTAGGTATAATTTTCTTTTAGTTTAAAAGAAATTTTTTGGGTCCTAAAAAAAAAAAAATTAGGGGTGCTTTATTTTTTTTAATATTGAACAACCCAATCTTTTTATAGATTATGGAATAAAAGTTTTGTTTTGTTTATCTACATAGACTGATTTTTTTAAGTTATACAATGCAACAATTTTTTTAAATTCCTTTTAAAGAATTTTTAGAGACTAATGTTAAGCTAGGTATAAAACTTTAGTTTAAAAGGTTATTTTTGGGTCCTAAAAAAAAAAAAAAAAAAAGCTTTATTTTTTTATTAAACAATCCAGTGTTTTTATCTAAATACAAGACAAAACTTCGAAAACAATTTTGAAAATAGATTCTTAAATTTTAATTCGAAGAGAGTATTGTTTTTTAGTCATTTTTTTTTTTGTTGGAGTTTCCAAAATAAATAATGCTGATAAAACGTGAATTTTTTTTTATTGGACTATTCATCAACTTAAAAGAAAATCAGGGAAATAAATATACCCAATGAAAGTGAACAACTAAGATTAAATCTGTCAATTACAAAAAATAAACAAACACAAAAAGATTGAAAGATAAGTTGCTGATAAAAATAAATTTAAAGAATGAATTAAGAAATTTAAAACTAAAGAAAATATAATTTTAAAAAATTACAATAAATAAATAGATATTTAATGTTAAACTTAAATATTTAATACGAAGGGAGTATATTGTTTGTCGTAATTTTTTTGTTTTTTTCCATAAAATTAAAAAAATTTAGTAGTAGTAATAATAATAATAATTAATTGAATTTTAATAATTATTACTATAATTTTAATTTTCTGGAAAAACAAATAAATTACGAAAAAAATAAAAATTACTATTAGTATTATTCTAATAATGATAATAGTAATAATAAAATACTAGAACGAGGAGTAACAATAACAGTAATAAAATACTAGTATTAGGAGTAGTAGATAATAATAATAATAATAATAATAATAATAATAATAATCGTAATAATTACTACTTAAACGTTAAGAAAAGTAAGTATAAAATTCATATATCACGCCCCCACAAATAGATTTGCGGCAAATATCAAGTGTTATTTTTACACCACGTGGCTAAGAAAATAACGTAGAACTTTGTTAGTGACAGGGTTTTTTAAAGTTTTAAAAAAAGGGGGATAAAGTCGACCCCCCAAAAAATACACTTCGCAACAAAAGAAAAAACTTACACATATCAAACTAACTAAAAATAAAGTTTTCACTTTTTTTTATATCTTATAATATATCAAATAAGAAATTTAAAAAATGTAGAAAACTTTGACTTTGTTAACGAGGGTTTTTTAAAGTTGTTTTTTTTTTATTTAAAAAAAAAAAAAAAAAAGGGGTAAAGTCGACCACCCAAAAAACACTTTGCAAACGAAAAATTTTAATAAATAATAAATAAAACTGACATATCAAACTAACTAAAGTTTCACTTTTAATCTTATAATATATCAAATAAAAAGTTTTTAAAAATTAAAAAAAGAAAACTTTGACTTTGTTAGCGAGAGGGATTTTTTAAGTCGACCCCAAAAAAAACACTTCGCAACGAAAAAAAAAAAAAAAAAAAAAAAAAAATTACAAACTCAAAAATAAACATTTTTTTAATATATCAAATTAAAGAAAAGAAAAACTTATGACATTCTTACCTTTGTGGGGCGAGTAGATATAGTATTAAAGAATTTGATTCTCGTGGTATAAGTTGCTGTATTTTTTTTCTTCTTTTAAGTGTCCATGAAGGAATACATAAGAAATAATGTTTGTATCATACAAAAATTACGTTTAAAGAAACGTAAAGACTGAACAATAACTGTTAAAAAAAAAAATTCACTTAAAATACTTGCTCATTATTATTATTTTTTTTATATTTTTTTTTTAACGAGGAAAAAAATAGAAAAAAAATCGTGTGGATTCCTTCGTTTAACTTGTCCTCCTTTACGCGCGGTATTTTTATATACTTATGTCTTTCCCACCCCCGGGGTAGACAGACTTTTCTTTTTTTTGAGGAGGGGTGGTGGAGGCTCTAGATAGCGATTTTTTATTGGGTTACACAATTTTGAATTCCGCTATTTTTTTTTTTTTTTTTTGTTAGGAAAGAGAATAAGTCAATGAGTTTTTTATGCATTTTTTTTGTTCTTTATTAAAGCAAGCACCTGTCGAAAAAAATTGAGATCTATTCTATTATAAATTAATAATTTATAATAAATATTTTCTTTCTTTAAATAAATAGATACATTCTTTGTAAATCATTTATTTACTTATTTATTTTATAATTTATAAAAATAAATAATTTATTTACAAAAAAATTATCTATTTATCTTTATAATTTTTATGAAATTAAAATTTGACTTTAAATAATCGATTTAATTAATTTTAATTCGTTTTTCAAATGAAAAGCAGACAATAAATTGGGTATATCTATATAAAAATAAATAGATAATTTATTTACAAAGAATTCATCTATTTATTTTTTCAAATCAAATCAATTATTTATTTATTTATAATTCAATGTTCAAAATGTATTAAAAATTTAATTACATATGAAATATTATTTTACGTCAATGGCATTTTTCAACTAAACTTGAAATTTAACTTTAAATAATCGATTTAATTAATTTTAATTCGTTTAAATCTCTATATTCTAATTCTTACACTTAACACAACTAGAAATATTTTATTTTAAAATGTTTACGTTTTTTTGTAAAATAGTGTGTCATTAGAATTCGCATAGAATTATTTTAGGTAATTTTTTTTTTAAAGATTGATTTTTTTTTTTTAAACTCCCCAAATTCAACAAATTATATTTTTAATGAAATTAAAAAATGAAATTTTTAATGGATTCTTAAAGACATTTTTAATGAAAATTTTAATGAATTTTTAATGAATTCTTTTTTAAATATATTTTTAATGAAATTCAACAAATTAGATTTTAATTAAATTTTCATGACTTATTCAATAATAATAATTTTTTTTTTTTTTTTAAGAAAACTTTCTAAAAATATTTTTAGGTCCCCTTCCCTTGAATTTCTAAATAAGTTGTCAAAAGAAAAAATCCTTAAAAAAAGAATTTCAAATATTTGTAAATATTTCTGAAAAAAAAAATTCTAAAACAAATTCTAAAGATTTCTGAAAAAAAAAGATTTAAAGAAAATTTTCTAAAATTCCTAAAAAAAAATTTTTTTTTTCTAAATCTAAAGATTTCTTGAAAAAATATTAAAAGAAAATTTTCTGAAATTTCTAAATCTAAAATAATTCTAAATAATTCTAAAAATTTCTAAAAATAAAAAACATCTAAAAGAAAATTTTCTGAAATTTCTCAAAAAAAAAAAAAAATTCTAAAACTTTCTGGAGAAAAAAAATTCAAGAAAAATTTCTGAAATTTTTAAATAATTTTTTTTTTCTAATAGGACAAACATAAAATAATTTGTGTCAATTTTCACAAATTTAAATCAGTTTATTTATTTTTTAATTTATTTTTTATTTTCACAAAAAACAGAAAATTTGATAAGTAAATATTAAATAAACTGCAATAAAAAATAAAAATGCATTTCTTTTTTTAATAAAAATGCATTAATTTGACTGAAAATGCAAATGATTTTTAATGAAAATGTATTGGAAATGATTTTTTACAATGAAAATGCATTGGAAATGATTTTTACTATGAAAATGCATTGGAAATTATTTTTACTATGAAAATGCATTGCCAATGATTTTCACTATGAAAATGCATTGGCCAATTATTTTTATTATAAAATGCATTGGAAATGATTTTTATGAAAATGCATTGGAAATGATTTTACTATAAAAATGCATTGGAAATGAAAATGCATTGGAAATTTTTACTATAAAAATGCATTGGAAATGATTTTTAACTATAAAATGCATTGAAATGAAAATGCATTGGAAATGATTTTTACTATAAAAAATGCAATTTTTTACTATAAAAATGCAATGCATTGGAAATGATTTTTAACTATAAAAATGCATTGGAAATGATTTTTTACTATAAAAATGCATTGGAAATGATTTTTACTATAAAAATGCATTGGAAATGATTTTTAACTATAAAAATGCATTGGAAATGATTTTTAACTATAAAAATGCATTGGAAATGATTTTTACTATAAAAATGCATTGGAAATGATTTTTACTATAAAAATGTATTGGAAATTATTTTTACTATAAAAATGCATTGGAAATGATTTTTAATATAAAAATGCATTGTCAATGATTTTTTACTATAAAAATGCATTGTCAATGATTTTTTACTATAAAAATGCATCGGACAATAATTTGACTATGAAAATTCATTCCCGATAATTTTTATTATGAAAATGCATTGGCCAATGATTTTTACTATGAAAATGTATTGGAAATGATTTTTTACAATGAAAATGCATTGGAAATGATTTTTACTATGAAAATGCATTGGAAATTATTTTTACTATGAAAATGCATTGCCAATGATTTTCACTATGAAAATGCATTGGCCAATTATTTTTATTATAAAAATGCATTGGATATGATTTTTACTATGAAAATGCATTGGAAATGATTTTTACTATAAAAATGCATTGGAAATGATTTTTACTATAAAATGCATTGGAAATGATTTTACTATAAAAATGCATTGGAAATGGGAAAATGCATTGGAAATGATTTTTACTATAAAAATGCATTGGAAATGATTTTTACTATAAAAAATGCATTGGAAATGATTTTTACTATAAAAATGCATTGGAAATGATTTTTACTATAAAAATGCATTGGAAATGATTTTTACTATAAAAATGCATTGGAAATGATTTTTACTATAAAAATGCATTGGAAATGATTTTTACTATAAAAATCCATTGGAAATGATTTTTACTATAAAAATGCATTGGAAATGATTTTACTATAAAAATCCATTGGAAATGATTTTTACTATGCAATTGCATTGCAAATGATTATTACTACAGAAATGCATTACAAAACTGTCACCATTGAAAATACATTGGTCATGGTTTTTACTGTGGAAACATCAGGAAATCAATTTATTGGAGAGTAATATTGAGCTTAGAGGGCATACAAAGAAGAGTGACAAAACAAATAAAAAGAGTAAAAGATTAAAGTCACAGGTAGAGATTGGAGAAATTAGGATCTACTTTACGAGAAAGAAGAATAAAAGGTGATCTAATTGAAACTTTCAAAATAATAAACGGAATTTCTAATAGACATTTTTTTTAAATATTTCTCCTCAAACTGGAAATTTATTGTCAAGGCAGATGTCAAAAACTAAGTCTATTAACCAATTGTATTTTTTTGTTCATAAAGTAATATATTTTTGGAATAAATTGTCTAACCAGATAAAAATAGCAATAGTGTAAAAAAAGAAATGTGGTATGGACTTAGATAGATATGAACAGATTTGATAGATATGAATAGATAGATATGGGTAAATAGATATGGGTAAATAGATATGAATTAGAGAACAGGTAGATATGAACAAATAGATAGATAGATAGATAGATAGATATGAGTAAATAGATATGAATTTAGATAACAGATATGAACAGATAGATAGGTAGATAGATATGAACAGATAGATAGGTAGGTAGAAAACAAATAGATATGAACAGATAGATAGGCAGATAGATATGAACAGATAGATAGGTAGATAGATATGAGTAAATATATATGAATTAGAGAACAGGTAGATATGAACAAATAGATAGGTAATATATATGAGTAAATAGATATTTAGATAACAGATAGATATGAACAGATAGATATGTAGATAGATATGAACAGATAGATAGGTAGATAGATATGAGTAAATAGATAGGAATTTAGATAACAGATAGATATGAACAGATAGATAGATGGATATGAACAGATAGATAGGTAGATACATATGGGTAAATAGATATGAATTAGAGAACAGATAGATATGAACAGATAGATAGATAGATATGAGTAAATTGATATGAATTTAGTTAACAGATAGATATGAACAGATAGATAGATAGGTAGATAGATATGAACAGATAGATAGATAGATATGAGTAAATTGATATGAATTTAGTTAACAGATAGATGAACAGATAGATAGTAGATATGAACAGATAGATAGATAGATATGAGTAAATTGATATGAATTTAGTTAACAGATAGATATGAACAGATAGATAGATAGGTAGATAGATATGAACAGATAGATAGATAGATATGAGTAAATTGATATGAATTTAGTTAACAGATAGATAGGTAGATAGATAAGTTTTTATCGTTGAATTAACAGCCCCATTTGAAGAAAATCTTGATTGGGCACATCAATGTAAGTTGGAAAAATATGAAGACCTACATGAACAATGCGCCAGAAATGGATGGATTACAGATGTATTTCCTACTGAAGTTGGATGCCGGTGATTTATTACCAACTCAACTTTGGTATTTTTGTCTAAACTTGGACTTTCTCCACCAGACAAGAAGAAATATATAAAAACTATCCAAGAGAAAGCTCTAACCACATCAGCATGGATATGGAAATCCTACATTGTGACATCAAACCGACAAAGTCTGGTGGTATCATGAGATACTGCTGGGGCACTCTTGGTTAGTGGTAATGATGCTTCGGCCCCGAAACCATGCCTGAACCCAGAGTCATTATCTGATGAAGGCTTTGTTGGTTGCAATGCTACTGTGTAAATAGCAGTCATTGTATGAAGATTATTAAACAGATAGATAGGTAGATAGATATGAGTAAATAGATATGAATTTAGATAACAGATAGATATGAACAGATAGGTAGGTAGATATGAACGTAGATATGAACAGATAGGAAGATATGAACTTAGGTAGATATTAATTTTTATAGATATGAACAGATAGATAGATAGATATGAACAGATAGATAAATAGATATTGCTAACAATATCAAATAACCCAGCAAGGGTTGGTGTGCAATAAAATGGTGTGGCCTCTTATCAGTATCAGCTGGACATTCCCCAATGATACCTGCATCAGAAAAATAAGGTGTAAAAAATGTTGACTTTAAATCTAACATGATATTTTTTTTCCAAATTTAAAATGTCACTCATCTCATTAGTGTTTAGGTGTGAGATTTGTCAGTCAGTCCCAGGGAAAATGGGAAGACTGGAACTTATCTATCAATAAGGCTTCGTTTTTTGTTGTTTTTTTTGGGGGGAGGGGTCGAAAAAATGTAAAATAAAAAAATAAAAATTTAAAAAAAAAAAGAGAGAGAAAAGAAGAGAAAGCTGAACAACACAGCTGCATTCCTCATCTATTACCCACCACCACCGCCACCACTACCCCCCCTTTTGAAACCCCCATTCCTCACCCTAAACTTTTCTCTCCTATCCATACTACCACATACAAACTAATTTCCATTGGAATTTTGAAAAAGAAAAAAAAAAGAAAAATGAAAAACAATTCTAATTGATAGAAAGAAATATTTCAACGCAAATAATTTGAGGGATCTATTTGAGAATAAAAAACATTAACCAAATTTTGGAATGACTATCATCATCATCATCATCATGTCGAGCAAGCAGCATGGATCTCCATGACAATCTCTCGCCGACCATCCCTATCATTCATTGCCCTTAGGAGGTCCTCTGAACAGCAACCAGCATCCTCGCATAGTTGGCCAGTGTAGGTCCATGTGTTGGCTTCCACAGGAGAACGTCGCTTATGAGCTCATCCTTGCTTCTCCAGCAGTGTCCTGCATGCCTAGTCTGTCTCATTTGGATGGTTTGTGAGATGGTGGACAGGTGGCCATACAGCTGCTTCCAGAACTTGTTCAAGACTGCACGCAGAATTCCTGTACAGCTCCCATCCAGCTTATTCTCAAGGCGCTTCGTTGGGGTCCAAAAGGCCATGCTGGGAGAGCATTCTTCTTTGTCTGTTTTATCATTATATTTTGATAAATATATTTTGATGAATGATTTTAATAATCTTGATGAATATATTTTGATAAATGTTTTTAATAATTTAGATAATTATATTTTGATAGATGTTTTTGATAATTTTGATGAATATATTTTTGATAAATGTTTTTAATAATTTAGATAATATATTTTGATAAATGTTTTTGATAATTTTGATGAAATATATTTGATAAATGTTTTTAATAATTTAGATATAATATATTTTGATAAATGTTTTTAATAATTTTGATAAATGTTTTGATAATTTTGATAAATATGTTTTGATAAATATATTTTGATAAATGTTTTTTAATTTAGATAAATATATTTTGATAAATGTTTTTGATAATTTTGATAAATATGTTTTGATAAATATATTTTGATAAATGTTTTTGATAATTTTGATAAATAGATTTTGATATCCTCATAGAGAGTGGGCTTTTTGTTCCAATCAGAAAGAACTTTTTCAACACAAATAATATAAGGGATCTGTTTAAGAATATTAACATGAATGACATTTTATCATTCTTGAGAGAAATAAAAATATATTGAAAATTATGAATCAGCTCAGTCGGTAGAGCGTTCGGCTAGAAACCACAAGGTTCCTAGTTCGATTCCGGTCCTCACCAACTCAGCGTATGAGTAGCACAGGGATCTCTGCGGTAAAGTAAGGAGCTGACGGTAGGTGTAGCGCTCCACCTCAGACGCCAAAACAATCTCCTTGGTCTAGCGCTATTGAAAAGGGGATAGACTCCCTCGCTGACTGGCTGATACCGACTTTAGGCCACCCCGACGACTTTACTTATAAAATACATCCACGAAATACGTCTACAAAAATACATCTGTAAAGGAAACTTGATTACCAACTCAGTTTTTGGCATTAAATAACCCACATAGTTGATATGCCATAAAATAAACAATCCAAACCAAATGAACTTAATGAAAATTATTTATACTAATTTGAAGATATAAAGAACTTGAAACATAGAAACTTTTATCAAAATAACTTGATTCAGCATTAAATGACCCAAAAAGGGTTGATATGCCATAAAATAAACAATCCAAACCAAATGAAGTTAATGAAAATTATTTATACTAATTCGAAGATATTAACAACTTGAAACATAGAAACTTTTATCAAAATGACTTGATTCAGCATTAAATATCCCGAAAAGATTGATATGCCATGAAACAAAACGACCAACCATTGGATTGTATAATGTTCCACTAGAAATAATAATAGAAGTTAAGCACCAATGAGTCTGTTCAATACTTAATTGGGTGACCACTTAGACAATAGCAGTTAGTGTAAGCAACCCAAGTCCTTTGTTTATCAAAATAACTTGATTCAGCATTAAATGACTCGAAACGGGTTGATATGCCGTAAAACAAACAGACCAAACCAAATGATTTTAATGAAATTTATTTATACCAATTTGAAGATATAAAGAACTTGAAAGATAGAAACTTTTATCAAAATGACTTGATTAGGCATTAAATGACCCAAAAAGGTTGATATGCCGTAAAACAAAACACCCAACCATTTGATTGTATAATGTTCCACTAGAAATAATAATAGAAGTTAAGCACCAATGAGTCTGTTCAATACTTAATTGGGTGACCACTTAGACAATAGCAGTTAGTGTAAGCAACCCAAGTCCTTTGTTTATCAAAATAACTTGATTCAGCATTAAATGACTCGAAACGGGTTGATATGCCGTAAAACAAACAGACCAAACCAAATGATTTTAATGAAAATTATTTATACCAATTTGAAGATATAAAGAACTTGAAAGATAGAAACTTTTATCAAAATGACTTGATTCAGCATTAAATGACCCAAAAAGGTTGATATGCCGTAAAACAAAACACCCAACCATTTGATTGTATAATGTTCCACTAGAAATAATAATAGAAGTTAAGCACCAATGAGTCTGTTCAATACTTAATTGGGTGACCACTTAGACAATAGCAGTTAGTGTAAGCAACCCAAGTCCTTTGTTTATCAAAATAACTTGATTCAGCATTAAATGACTCAAAACGGGTTGATATGCCGTAAAACAAACAGACCAAACCAAATGATTTTAATGAAAATTATTTATACCAATTTGAAGATATAAAGAACTTGAAAGATAGAAACTTTTATCAAAATGACTTGATTAGGCATTAAATGACTCGAAACGGGTTGATATGCCGTAAAACAAACAGACCAAACCAAATGATTTTAATGAAATTTATTTATACCAATTTGAAGATATAAAGAACTTGAAAGATAGAAACTTTTATCAAAATGACTTGATTAGGCATTAAATGACCCGAAAAGGGTTGATATGCCATAAAATAAACAAATCAAACCAAAATTGAACTATTTCAAATAGTTTTGTTGAATTTTAAATTTTAAATTTAAATTTTAAATTTACTTTCAATCCTTTTCTATAATATGTCTGTATTTTTTTAGATGAGGCTTGATGTGAATAATTTTAATTTTTCAGACTGTGGTCCTCATCTTTATTGTGGTGTGTATAAACACAACATTTCAGCTGCTGCATCCTCCGGCTTTCCTCAGGTGTTCCCAGTGTATCCAAGAATACTAATGATCCAACCTGGGAAATAATTTTTAATAGTTTTACTGCTGATTAAACAGGCACCTATCTAGTCTAAGGGCCAAAGTAGAGATTTGCAAGCCATGGACATCTTAGCCACCAGGATTCCGTCCTTAAGCATCACGGGTCACCACCCACAGCCAACAAATTAAAAATAAAACAACCTGGCAATACTGGATAACCTTGCTATACAGTATGTTTATTATCATTTACTAAGTGGTCCCCATCTAAGTACTGACCAGGGTCCTTGCTACTTAACTTTAGTAATATTATTTTTTTCTATTAAAAAACAAAATAAAACACCTGGCAATGCTGGATAACCTTGCTATACAGTATGTTTATTATCATTTACTAAGTGGTCCCCATCTAAGTACTGACCAGGGTCCTTGCTACTTAACTTTAGTAATATTATTTTTTTCTATTAAAAAAACAAAATAAAACACCTGGCAATACTGGATAACCTTGCTATACAGTATGTTTATTACCATTTACTAAGTGGTCACCCATCTAAGTACTGACCAGGGTCCTTGCTACTTAACTTTAGTAATCTTACTTTTTTCTATTAAAAAAACAAAATAAAACACCTGGCAATGCTGGATAACCTTGCTATGCAGTATGTTTATTATTATTTACTAAGTGGTCCCCATCTAAGTACTGACCAGGGTCCTTGCTACTTAACTTTAGTAATCTTACTTTTTTCTATTAAAAAAACAAAATAAAACACCTGGCAATGCTGGATAACCTTGCTATGCAGTATGTTTATTATCATTTACTAAGTGGTCCCCATCTAAGTACTGACATGGGTCCTTGCTACTTAACTTTAGTAATATTACTTTTTTCTATTAAAAAACAAAATAAAACACCTGGCAATGCTGGATAACCTTGCTATACAGTATGTTTATTATCATTTACTAAGTGGTCCCCATCTAAGTACTGACCAGGGTCCTTGGCTACTTAACTTTAGTAATCTTACTTTTTTCTATTAAAAAAACAAAATAAAACACCTGGCAATGCTGGATAACCTTGCTATACAGTATGTTTATTATCATTTACTAAGTGGTCACCCATCTAAGTACTGACCAGGGTCCTTGCTACTTAACTTTAGTAATCTTACTTTTTTCTATTAAAAAAACAAAACAAAACACCTGGCAACGCTGGATAACCTTGCTATGCAGTATGTTTATTATCATTTACTAAGTGGTCCCCATCTAAGTACTGACATGGGTCCTTGCTACTTAACTTTAGTAATATTACTTTTTTCTATTAAAAAACAAAATAAAACACCTGGCAATGCTGGATAACCTTGCTATACAGTATGTTTATTATCATTTACTAAGTGGTCCCATCTAAGTACTGACCAGGGTCCTTGGCTACTTAACTTTAGTAATCTTACTTTTTTCTATTAAAAAAACAAAATAAAACACCTGGCAATGCTGGATAACCTTGCTATACAGTATGTTTATTATCATTTACTAAGTGGTCACCCATCTAAGTACTGACCAGGGTCCTTGCTACTTAACTTTAGTAATCTTACTTTTTTCTATTAAAAAAACAAAACAAAACACCTGGCAACGCTGGATAACCTTGCTATGCAGTATGTTTATTATCATTTACTAAGTGGTCCCCATCTAAGTACTGACCAGGGTCCTTGGCTACTTAACTTTAGTAATATTACTTTTTTCTATTAAAAAAACAAAACAAAACACCTGGCAACGCTGGATAACCTTGCTATACAGTATGTTTATTATCATTTACTAAGTGGTCCCCATCTAAGTACTGACCAGGGTCCTTGGCTACTTAACTTTAGTAATCTTACTTTTTTCTATTAAAAAAACAAAATAAAACACCTGGCAATGCTGGATAACCTTGCTATACAGTATGTTTATTATCATTTACTAAGTGGTCACCCATCTAAGTACTGACCAGGGTCCTTGCTACTTAACTTTAGTAATCTTACTTTTTTCTATTAAAAAAACAAAACAAAACACCTGGCAACGCTGGATAACCTTGCTATGCAGTATGTTTATTATCATTTACTAAGTGGTCCCCATCTAAGTACTGACCAGGGTCCTTGGCTACTTAACTTTAGTAATATTACTTTTTTCTATTAAAAAAACAAAACAAAACACCTGGCAACGCTGGATAACCTTGCTATACAGTATGTTTATTATCATTTACTAAGTGGTCCCCATCTAAGTACTGACCAGGGTCCTTGGCTACTTAACTTTAGTAATATTACTTTTTTCTATTAAAAAAACAAAACAAAACACCTGGCAACGCTGGATAACCTTGCTATACAGTATGTTTATTATCATTTACTAAGTGGTCCCCATCTAAGGACTGACCAGGGTCCTTGGCTACTTAACTTTAGTAATATTACTTTTTTCTATTAAAAAAACAAAACAAAACACCTGGCAACGCTGGATAACCTTGCTATACAGTATGTTTATTATCATTTACTAAGTGGTCCCCATCTAAGTACTGACCAGGGTCCTTGGCTACTTAACTTTAGTAATATTACTTTTTTCTATTAAAAAAACAAAACAAAACACCTGGCAACGCTGGATAACCTTGCTATACAGTATGTTTATTATCATTTACTAAGTGGTCCCCATCTAAGTACTGACCAGGGTCCTTGGCTACTTAACTTTAGTAATATTACTTTTTTCTATTAAAAAAACAAAACAAAACACCTGGCAACGCTGGATAACCTTGCTATACAGTATGTTTATTATCATTTACTAAGTGGTCCCCATCTAAGTACTGACCAGGGTCCTTGGCTACTTAACTTTAGTAATATTACTTTTTTCTATTAAAAAAACAAAACAAAACACCTGGCAACGCTGGATAACCTTGCTATGCAGTATGTTTATTATCATTTACTAAGTGGTCCCCATCTAAGTACTGACCAGGGTCCTTGGCTACTTAACTTTAGTAATATTACTTTTTCTATTAAAAAAACAAAACAAAACACCTGGCAACGCTGGATAACCTTGCTATACAGTATGTTTATTATCATTTACTAAGTGGTCCCCATCTAAGTACTGACCAGGGTCCTTGGCTACTTAACTTTAGTAATATTACTTTTTTCTATTAAAAAAACAAAACAAAACACCTGGCAACGCTGGATAACCTTGCTATACAGTATGTTTATTATCATTTACTAAGTGGTCCCCATCTAAGTACTGACCAGGGTCCTTGGCTACTTAACTTTAGTAATATTACTTTTTTCTATTAAAAAAACAAAACAAAACACCTGGCAACGCTGGATAACCTTGCTATACAGTATGTTTATTATCATTTACTAAGTGGTCCCCATCTAAGTACTGACCAGGGTCCTTGGCTACTTAACTTTAGTAATATTACTTTTTTCTATTAAAAAAACAAAACAAAACACCTGGCAACGCTGGATAACCTTGCTATACAGTATGTTTATTATCATTTACTAAGTGGTCCCCATCTAAGTACTGACCAGGGTCCTTGGCTACTTAACTTTAGTAATATTACTTTTTTCTATTAAAAAAACAAAACAAAACACCTGGCAACGCTGGATAACCTTGCTATACAGTATGTTTATTATCATTTACTAAGTGGTCCCCATCTAAGTACTGACCAGGGTCCTTGGCTACTTAACTTTAGTAATATTACTTTTTTCTATTAAAAAAAACAAAACAAAACACCTGGCAATGCTGGATAACCTTGCTATGCAGTATGTTTATTATCATTTACTAAGTGGTCACCCATCTAAGTACTGACCAGGGTCCTTGCTACTTAACTTTAGTAATATTACTTTTTTCTATTAAAAAAACAAAATAAAACACCTGGCAATACTGGATAACCTTGCTATACAGTATGTTTATTATCATTTACTAAGTGATCACCCATCTAAGTACTGACCAGGGTCCTTGCTACATTAGTAAATTATCATTTACTAACTGGTCACCCATCTAAGTACTGAACAGGTTCACTGTTGCTTAACTTCAGTGATCTTATTTACAAAGAATTCCTTAGTCTAGGCCTTAACTCTCAGATTGCTCACAATAACTGCTGTTACTAAGTGGTCACCCATCTAAGTACTGACCAGGCCCATTGCTACTTAACTTTAGTAATCTTACCTTTTTTTCTACTAATTTAAACAAAAAAAACACCAAAAACCAAACAACAACCTGGCAATACTGGATAACCTTGCTATACAGTATATTTATTTTCATTTTCTAAGTGGTCACCCATCTAAGTACTGACCAGTCTCATAGCTACTTAACTTCAGTAATCTTACCTTTTATCTACTAATTAAACAAAAAACATCAAAAACCAAAAACCAAACACCTGGCAATACTGGATAACCTTGCTATACAATATGTTTATTATCATTTTCTAAGTGGTCACCCATCTAAGTACTGACCAGTCTCACAGCTACTTAACTCCAGTAATTTTACCTTTTTTTCTACTAATTTAAACAAAAAACATCAAAAACCAAAAACCAAAAACCAAAAACCAAACAACAACCCGGCAATACTGGATAACCTTGCTATACAATATATTTATTTTCATTTTCTAAGTGGTCACCCATCTAAGTACTGACCAGTCTCATAGCTACTTAACTTCAGTAATCTTACCTTTTATCTACTAATTTAAACAAAATCATCAAAAACCAAAAACCAAACAACAACCTGGCAATACTGGATAACCTTGCTATACAATATGTTTATTATCATTTACTAAATGGTCACCCATCTAAGTACTGACCAGTCTCATAGCTAGTTAACTCCAGTAATTTTACCTTTTTTTCTACTAATTTATACAAAAAAAACATCAAAAACCAAACAACAACCTGGCAATACTGGATAACCTTGCTATACATTATATTTATTTTCATTTTCTAAGTGGTCACCCATCTAAGTACTGATCAGTCTCATAGCTACTTAACTTCAGTAATCTTACCTTTTTTCTACTAATTTAAACAAAAAACATCAAAAACCAAAAACCAAACAATAACCTGGCAATACTGGATAACCTTGCTATACAATATGTTTATTATCATTTACTAAATGGTCACCCATCTAAGTACCGACCAGTCTCACAGCTACTTAACTTCAGTAATATTACCTTTTTTCTACTAATTTAAACAAAAACATCAAAAACAAAACCAAACAACAACCCGGCAATACTGGATAACCTTGCTATACAATATGTTTATTATCATTTTCTAAGTGGTCACCCATCTTAGTACTGACCAGTCTCATAGCTACTTAACTTCAGTAATCTTACCTTTCTTTCTACTAATTTAAACAAAAAACATCCAAAACCAAAAACCAAACAATAACCTGGCAATACTGGATAACCTTGCTATACAATATGTTTATTATCATTTACTAAATGGTCACCCATCTAAGTACTGACCAGTCTCATAGCTACTTAACTTCAGTAATATTACCTTTTTTTCTACTAATTTAAACAAAAAACATCAAAAACCAAACAACAACCTGGCAATACTGGATAACCTTGCTATACAGTTTATTTATTTTCATTTTCTAAGTGGTCACCCATCTAAGTACTGATCAGTCTCATAGCTACTTAACTTCAGTAATCTTACCTTTCTTTCTACTAATTTAAACAAAAAACATCAAAAACCATACAACAACCTGGCAATACTGGATAACCTTGCTGTACAAACATCCTTAGTTTCTAGTGATAATGATTCAACATGAAAAACCAAAAGATAAAAATTGTTTTAATGATACAAAATGAAAACCTACAATTTATATTAATCATTTGAGTTGTTGCTTAATTAGATGAAAAAAAAAACCCAAAAAATTATGTTTGGTCAATACACAAAGACAATTCCATATGATTTTTCCCAATTAAGACAAAGGCCAATTCTGCATCCGATGTTGTGCTTATGAATAAAACATATCTTAGTCAATATTTGCTTGATTTCATACTACAGATCTTCCTTAAATAAAAGACTTTAAAAAATTGACAGCACTTGAAATTTTATTATAAATCAATCCGCTCCAATAAACGAATAAGGCACTCCTTTAAGATTTTTTTTTTTTATCCTTTCAGGAATGTGAGGAATGAATGCAGTTAACAAAACTGGTCTCCCTAGTTCACAGCAAAAGTTTTTTAGTTTTATTCATTTTTTAAATTTTTTTATGGGGGTTCAGTTTACAATGTAACTACTGTTGTAAAATGGACCCTTACTTTCTGTCCAAAAAAGATTGTTTTTAAATTCATTTTTAAAATTTTTTATGGGGGTTCAATTTACAATGTAACTACTATTGTAAAATGAACCCTTACTTTCTGTCCCAAAAAGATTTTTTTAATTCATTTTTTAAATCTTTTATGGGGGTTCAGTTTACAATGTAACTACTATTGTAAAATGAACCCTTACTTTCTGTCCCAAAAAGATTTTTTTTAATTCATTTTTTAAATCTTTTTATGGGGGTTCAGTTTACAATGTAACTACTATTGTAAAATGAACCCTTACTTTCTGTCCCAAAAAGATTTTTTTTAATTCATTTTTTAAATCTTTTTATGGGGGTTCAGTTTACAATGTAACTACTGTTGTAAAATGGACCCTTACTTCTGTCAAAAAAATATTTTTTAAATTCATTTTTTTAATTTTTATGGGGGTTCAGTTTACAATGTAACTACTATTGTAAAATGAACCCTTACTTCTGTCCAAAAAAGATTTTTTTAATTCATTTTTAAATCTTTTTATGGGGGTTCAGTTTACAATGTAACTACTATTGTAAAATGAACCCTTACTTTCTGTCCAAAAAAGATTTTTTTTAATTCATTTTTTAAATCTTTTTATGGGGGTTCAGTTTACAATGTAACTACTATTGTAAAATGAACCCTTACTTTCTGTCCAAAAAGATTTTTTTTAATTCATTTTTTAATCTTTTTATGGGGTTCAGTTTACAATGTAACTACTATTGTAAAATGAACCCTTACTTTCTGTCCCAAAAAGATTTTTTTTAATTCATTTTTTAAATCTTTTTATGGGGGTTCAGTTTACAATGTAACTACTATTGTAAAATGAACCCTTACTTTCTGTCCCAAAAAGATTTTTTTTAATTCATTTTTAAATTTTTTTATGGGGGTTCAATTTACAATCTAACTACTATTGTAAAATGGACCCTTACTTTCTGTCCCAAAAAGATTTTTTTTAATTCATTTTTTAAATTTTTTATGGGGGTTCAGTTTACAATGTAACTACTATTGTAAAATGGACCCTTACTTTCTGTCCCAAAAAGATTTTTTTTAATTCATTTTTTAAATTTTTTATGGGGGTTCAATTTACAATGTAACTACTATTGTAAAATGAACCCTTACTTTCTGTCCAAAAAAGATTTTTTTAAATTCATTTTTAAATTTTTTATGGGGGTTCAATTTACAATGTAACTACTATTGTAAAATGAACCCTTACTTTCTGTCCAAAAAAGATTTTTTTTAATTCATTTTTTAAATTTTTTTGTATGGGGTTCAATTTACAATCTAACTACTATTGTAAAATGAACCCTTACTTTCTGTCCAAAAAAGATTTTTTTTAAATTCATTTAAAAAAAATTTTTTTATGGGGGTTCAATTTACAAAGTAACTACTATTGTAAAATGAACCCTTACTTTCTGTCCCCAAAATATAGGTTTTTATTTTCATCTATTTAAGGCTGCCCTGTTGGCTGGAGCAGTAGAACATACAGACTGCACCATTGCAGAGGGGTAAAATTCTCCCAATTGTGCCAACCCAACAAAAATGAATAAATGAATGGTTCAATTTACAAAGCATGTAATTACCAACCCCTCCACATGAATAGGAGTTAAATCCAGTGGATTTAACCCAGAAGATCCTTATGGTGAAACTCAAGTAGGTTATTCCAGTGTATACCATCATAATATTGAATTTGCTCTTCTTACATATTGAGCACTTTATATTTATTATATCGCTGTCTTATCATTGTAAAACTTGTATCAACTAACCATTGTGGCCAATTTCACCGGTAAGTCACCGTTTTCATATATAAAATTATACATATATATATATATATATATATATATATGAGTATAGATAAATATATATATATATACCAGCAAAAGATATATATATATATATATATATATATATAAAATATACCAGCAAAAAATCATATATACATATATGTGAGTATAGATAAATATATATATATATATACCAGCAAAACATAGATAAATATATATATATATATATATATACCATTTTCATATATAAAATCATATATATATATATATATATATATATATATGAGTATATATATATATATATATATATATATATATATATATATACCAGCAAAAGTACCATGACTAGACTTTTAAACACCAGATAAATAGGCAAGAGATTCCAAGCTGAACAGCATAGACTGCCATTTTGTTGACTAAAATTTTGTTCACTAAACTGCTGGTATCGCTATAATAGAAAACAGGCAGCGAACAATATTTTATTATCAGCAAGAGCTGGTATACAGATAGTTCTGCAAATTGGTTGATTTTGGTTTAATTAATTAATTATATCCCTTAATCAGTAAAAATCAATAACCAAATTTGGCATGTTTCTTAGTTAGAAAGATATTAATGTGTATGCAAGATTTCGAATCTGAGTGACCTCCTGTTTTGGAATTATACATCGACACATACATACCAAACTTCCTTTTATATATATAGATATATATACATACACTTTCAATAATAAAGATAAAATCAACAAGATGTCAGTTGGCTATTGTGAGTAACTAGCAAAATAAAAAACGCCCTCCGGGTGATGTAAAAATAGATTTTTGAAACATATTGCCTGAGGGGTGGGAGTTAAAAATTCAATGTCAGCGAGTTTGTACCTTAAGTAAGTAAAATCATCAAATTCATTAAAGGATTAAAAAATAAAACAATTTGAAATGTAAACTTTAAATATCTATTAAAATAAAACAAACTATATATAGATATATAATACCAGTCATGTATTTATTAAAACTTGTTTTAAAAAACAATGAGGACTGTCTAATGTTGCATGTTCAAATTTTGAGTGTATTTATTGTATGCTATGACGATTTTGGGTAATGTGACGTAAGCAGTGACATAGTTTTTGTTACAGACAAAAACCAGAAGTGAATCTCCATTATTAATATATATATATATATATATATATATATATATATATATATATATATATATATACCAACTCCTTCACACGAGCAGGATGTGAAACAAGGTCAATTTCTTAAGCGGAGTTCAACAGGTTTGAATTCAGAGTTTTCCTTCTTTTGGAGTTATACATCGACACGTACATACCAAACTTCTTTATATATATATAGATATATATACATACACTTTCAATAAGAAAGATAAAATCAACAAAATGTCATGTGGCTATTATAAATTAAATGATGACTTTTTTATGTGGGTGTGTTGTTATACATTAAAAAATAAGACGATTTAAGTGATATACAGGTTTGAAAAAATTTCATTGAAAATGTTATTTTCTTTGTTGTTTGTTCACCACAAGAATTCACAAAGATATGAATCTAGCATATCTGCCTGAATGGTTTGGTTTGTTTTGGTGTGTTTTGTTTTACGGCATGTCAACCTCAGTGGGTCATTTAATGCCGATAAAGTTTTGAAATAAATTAATTCTTAACGGATACCCAATTCTTTTTACAAATACATTTTTCTATTTAACCCATAGATGGGACCCTAATAGGTACTACCACTCTGGGTCAGAGTGGACCAGGGAGCAATGGTGATGAAGGGGTGCTTCACATTCCCCAAACCTCCAAAACTGGAACCTCACCATCAGATAGAGTTTAACGTCATTCTCAGGACACGAAGACCCTCAGTCACAGCATTCTAGTACCCATATGATAAAAAGGGTTGGGGCTTGGCAGAAGGGCAACTGGGTTGGGGCAATCATATAGGTGCTTGGGCTTGACGTGACCAGCCAATTGATCAGAGGGGGCCTCTCCGACCACCCATCTAGCCCAAGTAAGGGTCTAAGTGGAGTATTGCATGTCATGGGCTGTTTATCCAACAGGATTCCGTCCTTAAGCATGAATGCCATACTGCTTTTTATTTTGTTTCTTGGTATGATACTATAACCCTTTAACATTTTTTGGGTGGGCTCCCACGGTCGGATCCACAAAATTAAGTAAATGGTTCTACTGGTTTTAAAAACCAAGTAAAAAAAAAGGGGTTTTGTTTTTTTCTCCTTTCTAACATATTTTCTTATTTATTTTGTAACTAGAAGCGGCTACCCAGCTTTGCCTGGGTGGAGGGGGGATTTTTTAAAAAAGTTAGTCTCGCAGATCCATTATTACTGAATTGTGAGTTGGATCGCCACTGGATGCCCCATTAAAATCCCTACGTAAAAAAAAGACCTTGCGTTGATCCAGTCACTCTGAAAATTAGAAATTCATGTCCACAACATTAAATGGAACAAATTCCATGTTGTTATCATTTAAATTTTATTTTTTAGATATCTTCATGATTTAAATCAAATCTTCGATATTTTTGCTCAAAAACTGAGCCCCGGTGATATTTAATGTGTATATATATTTACTATGGCTATCTGACAAAACTGGGCTCATTTATGAAGTTACGGTCCGAAATAAATTTATAATAGACAAAAGACAGTTTATTGAGTTTTTCTTTCTTATTGAAAGTATAAATATTGCTCTGTATATAATTGATTAATTATCTTACATTGAGCTCTCTTAGGGATTTGAAATAACCCTTGTATAAATCTATAGGTCTGCATCTATAGGTATCATGCATTGTGGATATACAGAGGATATATACAATAGGGTAGGTCGATTTTTCACTTTTTTAAAATATCAAATTGTCCATCTATGTTAAAGTTGTGTTAGTATACTGAATACTGAAAATTAGATCTTTTACTTGAACCATTGTTTGAGGAAATAGCATCAAAGATCATCTACGAAAATGCACTAAAAATCCTCGTTTTCGCAAAATTTAGCTTTTAGAAAATGAGGATCTTTAGAGCATTTTAGTAGACGATCTTTGATGCTATTTCCTCAAACAATGGTGCAAGTAAAAGATCTAATTTTTGGTATCAGTATTCAGTAGAAAAAAGTTGTCTGGGTGGCCTAAAGTCGGTATGGGCCAATCAGCAAGGGAGTCTATCCCCTTTTTACTAGCGCTAGACCAAGGAGGTTGTTTTTGCATCTGAGGTGGTGCGCCACACCTACCATCAGCTCCTCACTTTACTGCACAGATCCATGTGCTATTCATACGCTGAGTTGGTGAGGGCCAGTATCGAACCAGGAACCTTGTTGTCCCTAGCCCAATGCTATACCGACTGAACTAAACCGGCCATATAATAACCCACAACTTTCGCATAGATGGACAATTTGATATTTTTAAAAAGTGAAAAATTGACCTACCCTAACAGACAGTCCCAAATAGAATTATTCCCAACTTACCAGTCAATTGGAAAACTCAAAATATTCCATTTAATAAATTTTTAAGAATGAAAAAAAAAAAATGAAGACTATAATACGAAGTTATTAACCTGTAAAAAAAACATTTCAAATAATGAAAGTTCCCGAGTCCGACAAGAAATACCTGAAGAAGGCCAGTGGGCATATCAGCCGAAACGTTGTACAAATAACAATGAAGATGGGGACAATAGTCCTAATAACGCAGATAATACTAATCTTCAAGCCTCATCTCAAACATTCAGAGAAATAATGATCTTTCCGTTATCATTTGGTTGTTGAAAACATTTTCTGAAATAAATTGTTTACACCATGTTTTATGAAAAAAAAAAATAACGTTCCATTCATCAATTTTTTTCAGAATACAATGTGTGTCAAAAAGTATAGATTTTAAAGTTGTATTTACCAAGATAGAAATGAAGAATGAACAAAACGTTTTTTGTTGGGTTTTTTTTCAGAATACTAGGTGTGTCAAAAATGTACAATATATCTCGATATTTTTTGACAAACCTTGTATATATATATATTAACCAAAAAGAGTATAAGAGTATGAGTATAAGGTATTTCTTAATTTTTTTCTTAATTATTGAATTATATCGCTTAATTATTAAAAATCAGAAACCAAATTTGGCATGTTTCTTAGAAAGATATTAATGTTTATGCATGATTTTGAATCAGAGTGACCTCCCGTTTTGGACTTATACATCGACATGTACATACCAAACTTCCTTTTATATATATAGATATAATAATAATTAACAGGTAATTCACGGACATAGTCAGCAAAGAAAAACGAGTCTTGAATACAACATTTGCATATTGTTAGTACAGGCTGTAATTAAAGAATTAGATTTTTCATCCTTTTTTTTTGGGGGCTATTGGGGGGGGGTATTACCTGCAGCTTCTAGAAGGGCCTCCAACCGAGCATGTGTCTCAGGATCTACTGTTTGCAGATTGGCCCCTTCTATGTTCTCAGCAGGCAGTAAAAACTTAGCTGCTTCCAACATGGGTTCTTCCTCGATTTCCTGATCTAGAAGGAAGGAGTCCACCTAGAATCAAAGAGAAAACATACAAAGAAATTAGAAACAAATTATACTAGCAGCCATTCCCAACATTGGCTGGGGAAAAATACAACCAATAAATAAATAAATAAACCAAAAATAAAAAACGCAATATGAGTCAAGGTAAAAAAAATCATAAATCTGTATTCTATATTTTCAAGATTATCTAGCTATATTTCATATTTTCAAGATCGCCTACCTATATTCCATATTTTAAAATCATCTACCTATATTTCATATTTTCAAGATCGCCTATTTATATTCCATATTTTTAAAATCATCTACCTATATTCCATATTTTCAAGATCACTTACCTATATTCCATATTTTAAAAATTATATACCTATATTCCATATTTTTAAGATCGCCTATTTATATTCCATATTTTTAAGATCATCTTCCTATATTCCATATTTTTAAGATCATCTTCCTATATTCCATATTTTTAAAATCATCTACCTATATTCCATATTATTCTACTCATATTACATATTTTTAAAATCATCTACCTATATTCCATATTTTCAATATCATCTACCTGTATTCCATATTCTCAAAATCATCTACTTATATTCCACATTCACAAGATTAGCTACCTATATTCCATAATCCCTAGATCATCTACCTATATTCCATATTTTCAAGATCGCTTACTTATATTCTATATTTTTAAAATCATCTACCTATATTCCATATTTTTAAGATCACCTATATTCCATATTTTATCTACCTATATTCCATATTTTCAAGATCGCTTATTTATATTCCATATTTTCAATCATCTACTTATATTCCACATTCATAAGATCATCTACCTATATTCTATATTTTCAAGGTCACCTACCTGTATTCTATACTTTAAGAATCTCCTAACTGTATCCATATTTTCAAGATCATTTACCTGTATTCCATATTTTCAATATCATCTACCTGTATTCTTTATCTAATTAACTGTCACCACAATTGAAGACCAGAAAAACAAGTTATTTTTATGCCAGGTGAGGATAAGTAATTAAATAATTCATAAATGGTCACAAGCCAAATCAATTAGTAACCGTACTGATCACATTAAATGACTAACAAAAATGTCGTAAGTATATTTTACTGTATCTATCTTTAAAGTCCAGATCAGGGCTTCTCAGAGTGGTCCATATAGCCCCCCTGAGAGTGAATAACATTTTAGCAGAGTGAATGTGGTCCTAGGGGTCCACAGAGGGTGAATTTTCTAGATTGCATTAATAAATCTCTTTATATAAATAGTAGGTATATTTTACTGTATCTATCTTTAAAGTCCAGATGAGGGTCTCTCAAAATGGACCATATAGCCCCCTGAGAGTGAATAACATTTTAGCAGAGTGAATGGGGTCCTAGGGGTCCACAGAGGGTGAATTTTCTAGATTGCATTAATAAATCTCTTTATATAAATAGTAGGTATATTTTACTGTATCTATATTTAAAGTCCAGATGAGGGTCTCTCAAAGTGGTCCATATAGCCCCCCTGAGAGTGAATAACATTTGAGCAGAGTGAATGGGGTCCTAGGGGTCCACAGAGGTTGAATTTTCTAGATTGCATTAATAAATCTCTTTATATAAATAGTAGGTATATTTTACTGTATCTATCTTTAAAGTCCAGATGAGGGTCTCTCAAAGTGGTCCATATAGCCCCCCTGAGAGTGAATAACATTTTAGCAGAGTGAATGGGGTCCTAGGGGTCCACAGAGGGTGAATTTTCTAGATTGCATTAATAAATCTCTTTATATAAATAGTAGGTATATTTTACTGTATCTATATTTAAAGTCCAGATGAGGGTCTCTCAAAGTGGTCCATATAGCCTCCCTGAGAGTGAATAACATTTTAGCAGAGTGAATGGGGTCCTAGGGGTCCACAGAGGGTGAATTTTCTAGATTGCATTAATAAATCTCTTTATATAAATAGTAGGTATATTTTACTGTATCTATCTTTAAAGTCCAGATGAGGTGTTTCTCAAAGTGGACCATATAGCCCCCTGAGAGTGAATAACATTTTAGCAGAATGAATGAAACCCTAGGGGTCCACAAGGGGTGAATTTACAAAATTGCATTTATAAATCCTTTTCTATAAATAGTATGTATATTTTACTGTATCTATCTTTAAAGTCCAGATGAGGGTTTCTCGAAGTGGACCATATAGCCCCCCTGAGAGTGAATAACATTTTAGCAGAGTGAATGGGGTCCTAGGGGTCCACAGAGGGTGAATTTTCTAGATTGCATTAATAAATCTCTTTATATAAATAGTAGGTATATTTTACTGTATCTATATTTAAAGTCCAGATGAGGGTTTCTCAAAGTGGTCCATATAGCTCCCCTGAGAGTGAATAACATTTTAGCAGAGTGAATGGGGTCCTAGGGGTCCACAGAGGTTGAATTTTCTAGATTGCATTAATAAATCTCTTTATATAAATAGTAGGTATATTTTACTGTAACTATCTTTAAAGTCCAGATGAGGGTTTCTCAAAGTGGTCCATATAGCCCCCCTGAGAGTGAATAACATTTTAGCAGAGTGAATGGGGTCCTAGGGGTCCACAGAGGTTGAATTTTTCTAGATTGCATTAATAAATCTCTTTATATAAATAGTAGGTATATTTTACTGTATCTATCTTTAAAGTCCAGATGAGGGTCTCTCAAAGTGGTCCATATAGCCCAGCTGGGGGGTAAATAACATTTTGGCAGGGGGAATAAAATTTTAGAGGTTCACAAGGGGAGGAATTTAGTATTATTGCATTTAGTATTATTTGGATTATTTGGACTATTGTCCTTATCTTTATTGTTATCTGTACAACGTTTTGAATAATCCAGATAACAGTAAAGATGAGGACAATAGTCCAAATAATCCAAATAATACTAATTATCGAGCCACATCTAAAAAATTCAGAGAAATAGTGTAGATAACAATAAAGATGAGGACAATAGTCCGAATAATCCAAATAATACTAATTATCGAGCCACATCTAAAAAATTCAGAGAAATAGTGTAGATAACAATAAAGATGAGACAATAGTCCGAATAATCCAAATAATACTAATTATCGAGCCGCATCTAAAAAATTCAGAGAAATAGTGTAGATAACAATAAAGATGAGGACAATAGTCCGAATAATCCAAATGATACTAATTATCGAGCCTCATCTAAAAAATTCAGAGAAATATAAATCCCTTTATATCATCATCATTATCATGTTGTGCAATTAGCATGGATCTCCATGACAATCTCTCACCAACCATCCCTATCATTCATTGACCCTGGGAGGTCCTCTGCACAGCAACTAGTATCCAGGCAGTGCTGGTCAATGTAGGTCCTTGCTCTTTATATAAGTAGTAGGTACATTTTGCTGCTTTAAAAAACACTAAGTGGTGATAGCTAAAAAAAACAACCCGCCCTACAAATGAAGTCCCTAGCTGAAGCGGTGCCTACTGAAAAAAACAACCAGCACTTAAGGCATTTTTCCTGAAAAGTTGACAAGAAGCACCTGATGAAAGCCGGAGGGTACATCAGCTGAAACATAGTATATAACAACAAAGATGAGGACAACAGTCCGAAAAATCTAAATAATCAAGCCTCATCTAAACTTCAGACAAATATTATGGTTTTATTTTCAGATGTTGGTTGGCTTGTTAGTTGGTTGGTTGGTGGTTGTCAACCCTTATTGGATTATTTTATGCCAAAGATTTTTTTTTGTTTTTGTGTATATAATAATAAAGATGAGGTCAACAGTCCAAAAAATCTAAATAATACAAATTATCAAGCCTCATCTAAACTTCAGACAAATACTATTGTTTTATATGAAAGATATGCATTTAACTATTCTCCCTCTGGTTATGGGTAAATAATAGGGCAGACTGGGCTCTTTAACCTTGGTATGGTAATCAGTTTAAGAAGAGGAAAACTGAATTCAATCCAGTTAAAATCTCTTTAAAAATTGGCCTTGTGTCACATCCTGCTCATTAATACCCCTGGGAAAGATATGGATCCAACTATTCTCTCTCCAGCTATGGGTAAATAGTAGGACAGACTAGGCTCTTTAACTTTGGTATGGCAACCAGTCTAGGAGAAGGAAAACTGAACTCAATTATTAAATTGTTTAGAAATTGACCTTGTGTCACATCCTGCTCATGCAGAGGGAACATCATACTGGTGAAACATACCAAGAAAATGTAGTACAGCCATGGCGGAAATTTGGTAGGCAAAGAGTTAACCTTGGTATGGCACTCCCTCCAGCTATGGGTAAATAGTAGGGCAGACTGGGCTTTTTAATCTTGGTATGGCAGCCAGTTTAGGAGGAGGGAAACTGAATTCAACCCTGTTAAACTCCTCTTAAAAATTGACCTAGTGTCACATCCTGCTCATCATGCAGAGCATTTGGTAAATATAAACTTCAGCACATAGGGCAGGTTTTCCGCTAGCCAAAATAGTTCACGTAGGAGACAAAGTGAACTAATATCCTTGAGAAAGATATGCATCCAACTATTCTCCCTCCAGCTATGGGTAGATAGTAGAGCAGACTGTGCTTTTGAAGCTTGGTTAGGCAACCAGTCTAGGAGAAGGAAAATTGAATTCAATCATTAAACTGTTTAGAAATTGACCTTGTGTGAGATGACCTGTTCTGCACTCTGCTCTGTCGATGTACTTGTCTAGACCCCAACGTTGTGAATTATGTGCTGGCCGAATTTAAGGCACGAGTCAGAAAAACAGGCTCACAAGGATTAAAAACAAAACAACAACAAGTGTAAACAAGACACGGATGGAAGAAGAGTGTGGGTGATGATTTCGCTGTCTATCCAACTGGCTATTACTGCTATCCCTACTGGCGAACTTAACCCTTCGATCCCTGGGTTGTAACTGCCTTAGGGCTCGAGTTTAGTTGTTTTTATGTCAAATTCCCCTTCCCCAAACCATCTTCTCCGGACCACACAAATGGCCAGCACTTAAATAAATCGCAGACTTTTAGTCGCCATTAACCCTTAAAATTAAAGTACTTAAATATTTTTTTCAGACAATACGTCTTCAAACGTTGATCATTAATTTTTTTCAAAAGAGAATTTCTCCTAAAAATCCTTTTTGCTTTTAATACCTGGGTGCCTAAGATATTATCACCAAGTGGTCCCATTTCATGGTGGGCATACAGGTCTCTAAACTTTACGACCTAATCTTTGGATTCGTAAAAAGGTCAGCCACCCACCCCTTTTACTTATGCCTGACTTTAACCTATTCTCTTTCTTATTTATTCATTTATTTATTTATTCTGACCATGTTCGTCTTCAACCATAGTATCACACTTGTGTCACATCCTGCTCGTGTAGAGGGAACATCATACTGGTGAAACATACCAAGAAAATGTAGTACAGCCATGGCGGAAATTTGGTAGGCAAAGAGTTAACCTTGGTATGGCACTCCCTCCAGCTATGGGTAAATAGTAGGGCAGACTGGGCTTTTTAATCTTGGTATGGCAGCCAGTTTAGGAGGAGGGAAACTGAATTCAACCCTGTTAAACTCCTCTTAAAAATTGACCTAGTGTCACATCCTGCTCATCATGCAGAGCATTTGGTAAATATAAACTTCAGCACATAGGGCAGGTTTTCCGCTAGCCAAAATAGTTCACGTAGGAGACAAAGTGAACTAATATCCTTGAGAAAGATATGCATCCAACTATTCTCCCTCCAGCTATGGGTAGATAGTAGGGCAGACTGTGCTTTTGAAGCTTGGTTAGGCAACCAGTCTAGGATGAGGAAAACTGAATTCAATCATTAAACTCTGTTTAAAAATTGACCTTGTGTCACATCCTGCTCGCGCTGAGGGGTTGGTAAATAAAAACTTCAGCTCATAGGGAAGGTTTTCTGCTAGCCAAAATAATTCAGGTAGGAGACAAAGTGAATGAGACATTCCAATAGTCATTGCCCTGACCATCAAACATCACATGAGGGGTCGGTAAAAAAATATTCGGCTCATAGGGAAGGTTTTCTGCTAGCCAAAATAATTCAGGTAGGAGACAAAGTGAACGAGACATTCCAATATTCATTGCCCTGACCATTAAACGACAGATGATTATGCTTAATTTGTGCTTTAAAAGTGTTTTGTTCAGATAAAAACAGAGATAAAGACAAGACAAACATGGCTGACAAAAGCAGCACAAAATTAACCTCCAAAACAAAAGAGTTACAATATCCACTTTCTATAAATACCAGGAAAGGCAGTAGAAATTAGAGTTTGATTAATTGAACAAATGAATTGGTAAATGAGTGATTGCATTCACAAGTGAGTGAAAGAATTAATTGGCTGGTTGGTTGGTTGGTTGGTTGGATTTTAAGGCATGTCAACCCTTGTTGGGTTATTTTATGCCAAAGACATTTTGTTTGATTCATTCTTGGTGGTTGGTTGGATTTTAAGGCATGTCAACCCTTGTTGGGTTATTTTATGCTGAAGACATTTTGTTTTATTCATTCTTGGTGGTTGGTGGGATTTTAAGGTATGTCAACCATTGTTGGGTTATTTTATGCCAAAGACATTTTGTTTTATTTATTTTTGGTGGTTGGTTGGATTTTATGGCATGTCAACCATTGTTGGGTTATTTTATGACAAAGACATTTTGTTTTATTAATTCTTGATGGGTATGGAAATTTTCTTTTTTAACTCAATTTTTTTGCATTAACTCTTAACATCCTATACCACCTCATTCCACCCGGCTAGAAGTCATATTCGTTTTCCTAATCCACCCCAAACAATAGCCTTTGTTTAAATATGATATTAAACATATTTAAAAGTCTTTATTTTAAGGTAAATAACAGGTAACTTTAAATGAAAAGGAAATGTTTAGCCATTTTTGATAGATCCTTATAGGAATGGGACTCTGGACTTAGAAAACTCTTAACATCCTGTTGAGAATTTTCTGAATGAAAGAATTAGTTGGTTGGTTGGATTTTACAGCATGTCAACCCTTGTTGGGTTATTTAATGCTGAAGACGTTTTGTTTTTTTCATTCTTGATGAGTATTCAAAAAAATTTTTTAACTCAAATTTTTTTTTTTTACATATTTTCATGTTTTTTCACAAACTTTCTATACATACAGAGGTGCTGATAGATGCACATCCTGCAACCCTGATGCACAAAAATCTAAAAGGATGCAGTAAAATCATATCCATGAATCCTAGTGTTTTTCTTTTTTTCTCCTCACCATTTTAAGCTAACTATAAATACATTTCAATAGTTTCTTAGAAGTGAATCACACAGGAGAGGTTACAAGGTAGCCGGCTTTAGTTTGGACCCATAAATGTTCCTGGGGACTCATTCAAAGCAAATATGTGCATCCCAGGATGCACTAAATTAAAAAGCTATCAGCATCACTGTATGTATATATATATATATATAAGCAAGCAAGCAACCAACCAATCTCTATCTCTCTCTCTTCTCTCTCTCTCTCTCTCTCTCTGTTCAATCTCTCTCTTTACACTCACAGAGAAAACTAAGGAATATTTTGGGATGTATTTTGTGTTATTAAACTAAATAGGAAAAAAGCCTTTAGCAAACAATCATTGATTCACTCAGCTTTAGTATAATAATAGATACCTGAGAGAGTTTTATTACACTGCCAGAGACCAACCAACCAACAACCAACCAACCAATGAACCAGTCAGTCAGTCAACCAATTCATATCATTATTGATATAATGTGTGTGTGAGAGGGGGGGGGGCGAGGAATATTTTGATATGAATTTTGTGTCATTAAACTAAATAGATGGGCCAGGTTAGCTCAGTCGGTAGAGCATTCGGCTAGAAACCACAAGGTTCCTAGTTCGATACCCACCCTTGCCAACTCAGCGTATGAGTAGCACAGGGATCTGCGCGGTAAAGTAAGGAGCTGGTGGTAGGTGTGGCACTCCACCTCAGACGCTAAAATAATCTCCTTGGTCTAGCACTAGTGAAAAGGGAATAGACTCCCTCGCTGCATGGCTAATACCGACATTAGGGCGCCCCGACGACTTTACTTTTTTAAAAACTAAATAGGAAAAAAGCCTTTAGCAAACAATCATTGATTCACTCAGCTTTAGTATAATAATAGATACCTGAGAGAGTTTTATTACACTGCCAGAGACCAACCAACCAACCAACCAACCAACCAATGAACCAGTCAGTCAGCCAACCAATTCATATAATTATTGATATAATGTGAGACCGCGAAAGAGAGAGGGAAAGTTCTGGGTCAACAACTAGTTGATCCTGATTGAAGTTGTGAGGAAAATATTATTAAATCAATAATATTTAATGCCGGAATAACAATCGAAGCCGAGAAGAAAGGGAGAAAGAAAAAAAACCGCCTCTCAAGTTTACAAACAAAATCCTACTAAAGCTATTTAAATGCACAACAGGACGAGATACCTTTTTCTTTTTCTTTTCAAGAGTTGAAGGCCAACAATTGGAAATCAAAAGAAACAAATGATAATCACATACACATATATATATATATATATATATATATATATTTTTGGGAGGATATGTGCTTAATTGAAGTCATACCTAATTTTTGAAAATTAATTAATTAATAATTAATGAATTTAGGTGGGCCTATATGTTCAAATGTAAGGCTAAACAAATCGAGAAAATGTCAATCCCTGAATGTACATTTCGACCTATTAGGTCTCATCAGCAAGGTTATAGACATGGGAGACTGCTCCGTGTGTGACTTGAAACCTCGAACACGGAGCAGTCTCCCATGTCTATAACCTTGCTGATGAGACCTAATAGGTCGAAATGTACATTCAGAGATTGACATTTTCTCGATTTGTTTAGCCTTACATTTGAACATATAGGCCCACCTAAATTCATTAATTATTAACTAATTAATTTTCAAAAATTAGGTATGACTTCAATTAAGCACATATCCTCCAAAAATTGTCGGCTAGAAAGCCATATCAAATAAACACAATGTTTATTTACGTACTTTCATATATATATATATGTAGAAAGTTTTGCTGACAGATATCTGTTTCAACCATATGCGGTCTTTATGAAAGCAACTTTGTAAACGGAAAAACAAAATAAATATATCATTAATCACGAGGCACAGAACGCTCTCCATCAGTAGCGGAATTTTCAAATAATTTTTTAAAATTCGTATTTTATATTAAAAATAAAATAAATTTTATTTTTAAAAATTATAAGCATTAAAAAACTCAAAAGAGTTTGCAGTAAAGGTGTATATAAATATCAAAAAGTTCAGGAAAATATTCCGGTTACAAAAGAAAGTTTAAAAATATATATACATATAAACTAAAGCGTAAATGCAATGCTCTTCTATATAAGGGATGGAGCACTCTATGATGTTTAAATCCCCTTCCCATTCTGTAAGTGACAATAGCCTAGTGCTTAAGCTATCCGACTGATGCTGAACCAATCGGATTTCAATCCCAGCTGTAGGTAGCTTACAAATGTCTAGCCACACTGAAGAGACTTGATGGACCATATGACCTTTAGTCATCCCTTCCGCGATCTCGACTCACAAGGACACTTTTCCCATTTACACCGTCAAAATCCAGTTGTTTGTTAGGGGTTAGGGTTAGGGTTAGGGTTAGGGTTAGGTGTTAGTTTTATAATTTAAAAAAAAACTCTAAAAAATCGTCACAAAACAAACCAAACCAAATCCTTTCTTTCTTGTCACACATCTATGCAAAAACTCCTTTTTGTTGCGTCGAAACAGTGGCAAACAATGTTCTGAATCATTGATGCGTTGTTGTTTTTGATCAACTGCGAGCAAACACGGCACCCACTTTGAACACAGCTTTCTTATTGACAAATGTTCATGCAAAATGGTGAATCCACTGCCTTCTGATATCTTCAACTCCTCTGCTATCTCACACAACTTCAATTTACAATTGGCCAAAAGGAAATTTGTGGAGTTTTATAGTGTTTTCCAGGACAACTGCTGAATTTGGGATCTAGACATTGTGCAACGAAGGTGCAAGAGTGCAGACCGGGTATTTTCACACCAGCTACTCTGATCCAGAATAGCCGATATCCAGAAAAAGGACCGTTAATGAGTACATTTATTCTTTCTTTAACCCAAGTAAAAGTCTTGAAGGACAGACCTCATTTTCCGTATGTCCTCTTCAAACATTCAGCCCAGACTCATCCGTCCGTCTCCTCCAAAAACCTCAACAAGACTCCCCACTTTCTCACTATCTCTCTTTCAGTCTCACTCTCGTTCTCCCCCTTTTTCTGTCAGAAACAGAAACCTGGAGTGGAGCGCCACACCAACCATCAGCTCCTCACTTTACCGCACAGATCACTGTGCTATTCATACACTGAGTTGGCGAGGGCCGGTATCGAACAAAGAACCTCGTGATTCTTAGCCGAACGCTCTACCGACTGAGCTAAACCGGCCCTCTGTTGATCTGCGTTTCAAGTCAGCATACCCCCTCTTAGTATGACGGAGCAGAGTCCAAATAACACTTATCAATCCATTGCTTTGTTTGAACATTATTTTTTCCCATCAGAAAGCAATGCTTTATCAACACACAAAATTCAGATTTTTCCCTTGTTTTGAAAATTTGCAACACTAGCTTCACTTAAATAACTGTAATTTGTAAACTAATAATCTGATTGGGCTCAAATTTTGACACGTGACATTTGAAGGTTAGTACTTTATGAAAATCATATGGATTTTATATTAGTGGTGCCATCTATATATCGGACCTGGGACTTATTGAGTGATGTGTTGGATGCATACCTTTCCCAAGGATATTAGCGCTATGTGAAATGCAAACAACCTTGTCCAGGGTTTGAACTCTGGTCGACAAGTTTATTTCTCATGACTCTAACCATTACACCATGCACCTCCGTAATAGGTCCATATAAAATGTAAATTCAACTGGAGTCAGAGTTGGAATAGTTTTATTGTCTAATAGGACACATAGCATAGTGGATAAAGGTGTTGGTTTAGACAGCTCTAAGTGACAGTTATTTCCAGGTTCAATCCTGGTCAGTGGCAGCAGTAACATAGAATAAAAATTAACACAGCTTAACACCTGTACCCCAGCTATGGCTAGCAGAATGAAAACAGGATACGCCTCTGGACTGAATAAAGGTTGGGTTCAAAGTTCCGTGATGGCTTCCGATTACAACAAGAAATATCTGAAGAACATCGGAGGGCAGATCGTCCGAAACGTTTTGTAGATAACAATAAGAATGAGTGTTGTATACTTTTCTTTTACTTCTATTACTCTTTTGCTCATCTTTGGTATCTTACTTTCTTCTTCCAGCGTCTGGACTTCGTCTTGGTGGTTGGTCGTCTTTGATTCATTTCTTCTTCTAGGTCAGTCTTGTTGCCAAGACATTCATCAACCACAAAACCATATTATTTATTTAAACCTTTATTTACTTAACTAAACATTTCATGTAACTAACATAACGCGCGTGTGCAGTGAGCTTCAGCTTAGGCAGAAAGACCTTATCTGCCTGACGTCCAAGCTGAAACTGAGAGCCAACCAGGTCCCATGTGACTTCACGTATTTCGCGGGCTTTCTGTAATATTCCATGGAAAGTCCCGCCCATGATATGAAAAGGGGCCATCCCTTCAGAAATACAGGGAGTTGACAGTAATCTATACATAGATTATGTAACATGAGGACAATAGTCCAAATAATACTAGTTTTATTGATTCTGACTCCAGTGACCCCTTAATTGACTCCGACTCCACGACTTTGACTCCATAGCCCTGCCGCAAACTAGCACATACCAAATTATTGCAAACCTTTTGACTCACCCTAGAACAGAGGTTCCTGCCCAGGGGTGCGAGCATCATTTCAGGGGGTACAAGAAGCGTCCGTTCAAAGCAGAGGTTTTATAACAGACTTTTCCTTGTTTAAATGGATTGCTGTTCAGAGCTAAGGTCTTTATTCAATTAATATTTCGCCTTGGTGTATTAAAGAGGCTTCGTCAGAATTTTTTTGGGGAGACAAGAAACTGCTATGTATATATATAGTGAAAAGGTGGAGGGAGAACAATTGAAAAGAAGGGGAAGGACAGATGTGACAGAAGGTATGAGGCAGAGATAGAGGCAAGGGGGAAAAAAAGAGGGAAGGGGAGGGGAAAGTATCACCAATGATACGGTGGCTCACAAATTCAAAGCGGTGCAGTGGGGACCACTATTTTGTTGTATATATAAATACAATTGTATGTTATTAGTATGTTGACAAGGCCAACAGTATTAATAATGTAAACAAATTTTATTAATAATTGAGGTTTAAATAAAATCATGGAGAATGTGATGTATAGAACAAAGGGAATTGTGACTTGTATAGTAATATAGTTTTGGTTACAGACAGACAAACCCACAATCTCCATTATAATAAGATGTTGACAAGGCCAACAGTATTAATAATGTAAAATAATTTTATTAATAATTGAGGTTTAAATAGAAATAAAATCATGGAGAATGTGATGTAAATATCTAAGGGAATTGTGACTTAAGTGGTGATATAGTTTCAGTTACAGACAGACAAATGCACAATCTCCATTAGTTCAAAGTTGAAAATAAACAAATCTCTTCAGTTTTTGTTTTTTTTTCATAATTTTATCAGGGGCCTTGAGGTACCTTTTAGTTTTAGTTTTGGGGTCCCAGGGCATCAGCACATACTAGCCCGTATGTAAATTCGTCACTGGGTGTTACTGATTATGAACACTACAGTAAGTAGTAAAAAAAATCAAGAGGAGATAACTCTTCGGTCTTTAGATATTACTACTACAACCTGCCACCATTTTATCTAGCAGTTCTAATGAATGGAATGTATCAGGGTAATTGAAGGTCTTAGGGTGAGGGGAGGCGTCAGGCACCGGCTGGTGTCTGACTCTGACTCCAGTGACCCCTTAATTTGCTTCCAACTCAGATTCCATGACTTTGACTCCACAGCCCTTCACAAACTAGCATATACCAAATTATTGGGACCATATGACCTTTAGGCACCCCTTTTGCGATCTCGATTCGTGGGGACATTTTTTCCATTTACACTGTCAAAATCCGGTTAATTGTTTACAGACGATTTTTAGAGTTTCTTTTTTAAAATAATAAAACTAACCCCTAACCCCTAACCCTAACCCCTAACAAACAACCGGATTTTGATGGTGCAAATGAGAAGTGTCCTTGTGAGTCAAGATCACAGGAGGGGTGCCTAAAGGTCATATGGTCCAATTATTGTAAACCTTTTGACACCCTAGAACAAAGGTGCGAGCATCATTCCCGGGGGTGCGAGAAGCGTCTGTTCAAATTTAGATTAAATTTTGTTTTGTCATGCGTGTTGCTATCAGCAAAATAATTCCATGTTTTGAAGAACTCATATGACAGAAACATCAACAAAAGATTCATTGAATTAAAATACATTAACAAACTTTTTAAAGTCAGCCCCTTTTTTTATTATTTTGTATATATTTTAAGCAAGTAACTATTTTTTGTAAAGTTTATTCAAATATTAATTCTGTCAGGAATTTGAGAATTTGAGTCAGGATTTAGCAAGAAATTCAAATATCAATGTCTTATTTTTGTTTACATACTATATTAGATCTACAGAGTAAACTATATATGATCTTTTGATAAAACTGTAGTATGGATTCACATTCTATATTTTTGAACAAAAGTATAAATTGTAGGGGTGTGAGGTCAGAGCAAAACTCTTTTAAGGGGTGCGAGGTCAGAGCAAACCTCTTTTAAGGGGTCAGAGCAAAACTCTTTTAAGGGGTGCGAGGTCAGAGCAAACTCTTTTAAGGGGTGTGAGGTCAAGCAAAACTCTTTTAAGGGTGCAGGAATAGAAAAAGGTTGGGAACGACTGCCCTAGAATATGCACACCAGCCAAACAAGAACTAGATATAAAAATTCCAATTTTACATTTTCGGACATTCAAAGCAAAATGCCATTTTAACTTGCTATAAAAATTAATTCAATGGATTACATATTTAGAAAGATCATTTCATTTTCTTTCCAGCCATATAAATATTTTTAAGATTGGACCAGAAATACATGAGAAATTGCAAGTTGAATTGATTAGGGTGCAAATTTGTCAATGTCCACCAAAATCAGCTAAACTGCTGGGAATGCTAATTTAACTTAAGATGTAATTGTAACGTGGCAGTATATTCACGGTACCAAAACGGATATATGTAATGTTCTAATATCGATATAAGTTGTATAGCGGGTCTTGTCAACGTGCCCCCAAATTCACGACACTAAAAAAGGTGTTCAGCACATTGTCGATAAAAAAGTACAACGCAAGAAATATATCGTCACAAGCTGCTTAGCTTTTATTTCCAGGGCTCGTCTCATGGGTTGTGTTGGAGAGGAGGAAAGACAGAGAGAAAGAGAGAGAACTGTTAAATTACGGTAATCCCACACTAGGGACCAGAGGCCCGTCCGTCCCTTAGGCCTCGAAAAGCAAAAAAGAGAGCCGGTATTTTTCTTCGTCGTTCCACGTCACCCTGTGACTTCCTGTTCCGGTCAACACCCGAAACTTCCGGTTGGGTTTTCAATTCTCCATCCGGGGGGGTCACGCCCCAGTCAAACTCACGACAACTGTTTTGTGCTCATCACTTTTTTTTAAACCTTTACTATCTATTTCTTCTTCCTCTCTTTTCTAATAGTAGTCTCGCAAAACTCAGGACATTCCCCATCTCGCTACATAATGTTGATAAAAACAAACACATATGAAATTAACTGTTAATAACAACACACACGCACACACAAAAAACACATTGTTAGAGATGACACAAGTTTTGAACAAAAAAAAAAGAGCACTCACATATTTTTGATATAGAGAGAAGCTTTCCTGTGAAAGTGAAAAAAAAAAAAAAGAAAATGTTAATTTAAACTAATATGCAAATTATCCACACTATATAATAATGAAATTTATTGTGTACAGTTCTCAGGTGCACCACAACTCATCAAAGTCTTATGTCTAGTATACAGAATAATGTATTAGTGTCAGGAACATGAACAGTTTACAGTAACAATATATATGTATGTGTGCACATGTGTGTATATGTGTGTGGAGAGAGGTATCAGGTACAGTGTTGGCGGACTACAGGTAGCAGGCCCCGATACTAACTTTTTTCAAGACCGTCCCGAACAAAAATTATCAACTGTCCCGAATGGGGTTTGGAACTGTCCCAAATGGGGTTTGGACCGTCCCAAAATCAAAATATCTTTGTTTAATTCATTAGCATCATCTATACTTGTCAGTCATCAGTAGCATAATAACATGTAATAAAACATTAAGAAAAGCTGAAGCAGTGATAATTCTGGATATTTGGACAAAAAATCCATTTCCTAGTGTGTTTTGATCTAAAAAAAATACTTTTTTACTTTAATTTAACCTGAGTAGGGTTAGTAGTACATAATTCGGTCCTTTTAAACTATCTCCCTCCACCATTATTTATTGCATGGCTTTGAGAGTGGACCTGCGGTGCCATAGCCTCATTTTGAGGTCAGCATTGGGGCAATCACTGGACGGCCATTATTGGAATGTAGTACTAACTTTTAGGAAAAAATATTTACCGTCCCTGGCAAACTGTCCCAGATGACGTATTGATCGTCCGGATGTAATTTTTATTGTCCCTGGGACGGCGTTAATGTCAGGCCCTATGGAGGCTTTGAAAGATGCACTGTTTCGGCAACCTACAACGGATGCAGGCAGCTTAGTCCATACCTCAGCAATTCTGAGCTCCAAAAGTCATGTGAGATGATGGGCAGATTTAGCATTTTACCTCATGGCAATTCTCTGAATGTAATCCTGTGGTTTCCAAAAAAGGTGCTTTGGCATTGCGCATGCATTGTATGTAGTTATTGTTTTTGCAAATTTCACGACACTAGCGATAATAGCAAGAATATGCACCCTCTGGTTGTAAGTATTTAAGTTTTAATGTAATGAAATATATTAAACTAGAAGTGGCTATCCGGCATCACCTGGGAGGATGAAAATAGATAGTCTCGCATATCCATTATTACTAATCGCGAGTTGGATCCTCACTGGAAGCCCCATAAAAATCCCCACGTAAAAAAGACCTGGAGGGAATTTTTTTCCCAGAAATAAATAAAATCTTCATTATTTTTGCACAAAAAGCAAGCTCTGGTGATAGTGAATGTGTATATATATATTTGTCATTGTTTTATTTTCATAGTTTCCTCCCAACATACATACACACCAACTGCCCTTTATATATGTATAGATTAGAAAGACTAACAAAATTAAATAAGAACACATATAAAATCAGTTATTTTATTTCAAAACTTTCTGATTTTTTCAGGTCACTTAACTTTGCCCCACCTCCTTATTTTTGGGGTGCAAAATATCAGTGGGGTGATATATAATTGAAACTAATTTTTGTATAAATAAAAAGACAAAAGACTGAAGATGTGAATAGAAAGAAAAACATTTTTTAAAGAAAGATTTTGTAAGAAAATAAGTACCGAAATTCTGAAATTAAATATAAAAAAAAAATTTTTTATAATTACTAGCAAATATATGCACCCTCCGTAGGGTGCAAGTATTGAATTTTTAATGTAATAAAATATTATATTAAATTAGAAAGGCTAATAAAACTAAATAAGAATACAGATAAAAAGATTTGAAACAGAAGGGGGTATAATAAAAAAAATAGAACAACTGAAACTTGCTCTTCCATCACTCCTGTCTTTCATTGCTAAATTTTCCTGATGTAACTATTTACTATGTAAAATCTTTTATAATTACTAGCAAATATATGCACCCTCCGTAGGGTGCAAGTATTGAATTTTTAATGTAATAAAATATTACATTAAATTAGAAAGGCTAATAAAACTAAATAAGAATACAGATAAAAAGATTTGAAACAGAAGGGGGGTATAATAAAAAAAATAGAACAACTGAAACTTGCTCTTCCATCACTCCTGTCTCCCATTGCTAAATTTTCCTGATGTAACTATCTAGTTAAAATAGGAAGTAAAGAATACAATTACAGTTATTTCTTCTTATTAATAAATTTCTTTTAAGATTTATCCCCAAGGTTTTTTGCTCATATTCATTAAGATAAAACCAAACAATTAGAAATCGATAATACTAAGCACATATTTATTTTAAATCAAATTTGTAATATCAATATGCAAATTAGCCTTCCTGTTCACATTGTAAACCGCTATTTTGTTGGATATATAAATACAATTACATTTTATTAGCATATTGATAAGGCCAACAGTATTAATAATGTAAAATAATTTTATTAACAATTGAGGTTTAAATAGAAATAAAATCATGGAGGATGTGATGTAAATAGTTAAGGGAATTGTGACTTAAGTGGTGATATAGTTTCGGGCACAGACAGACAAATGCACAATCTCCATTAGTTCAAAGTTGAAAATAAACAAATCTCTTCAGTTTTTTTTTTGTTTTTTTTTGGGGGGGTCATAATTTTATCAGGGGCCTTGAGGTACCTTTTAGTTTTGGGGCCTCTTCTAGTTTTGGGGTCCCAGGGCATCAGCACATACTAGCCCGTATGTAAATCCTTCATTGGGTGTTACTGATTATGAACACTACAGTAAGTAGTAAAAAAAATCAAGAGGAGATAACTCTTCGGTCTTTAGATATTACTACTACAACCTGCCACCATTTTATCTAGCAGTTCTAATGAATGGAATGTATCAACAAACAAACAAAAAGAAAGAAAAAGAAAAAGAAAAAAAAGAAGAGAAAATGGAAGTCTTAATTTATTTAACACCAAATGTTGTTTGAGGCAGCTGCGTTTTGCTGAGGAAAAATCCATTCAAGGCAGATGTTTATTTGTCTTACTTAAAATGAAAATTTTGTGCTTCTACCAAAAAAAAATTTTTTTAAATGTAGGATTTAAGCTTTAAGAGGCTTCTGGAGTAATAAAATTTGGGACCCATTCATTACAAATATTCACTCACTCATATAAAAAGGCCCCTTATTTATCTTTCCTAAAAATGAAAATTTTGTACTTCTATCAAAAAAAAGAAAAAAAGGAAAAATTGTAGGGTGTGTTTAGGTCTGGATTTGGGGTTTAAGAGGACCCTGAACTAATAAAATTTAGGAACCATTAATTACGAATATCCCCCCCCACACACACACACAAAAAAAGGCTTAATATTTGCCTTACTTAAAATGAAAATTTGGGACCCATTCATTAATAATATTCACCCCTCCTCCATAAAAAAAGGCCTTACTTGAAATACAAATTTTGTGTTTCTACCAAAAAAATAAAAAAAACTATAGGATTTAAGCTTTAAGAGGCCCTGGGCAGACAAAATTTGGGACCCATTATGAATGCTCCTCCCCCCTAAAAAAGGCTCCCTATATTTGTCTTACTTAAAATGAAAATTTTGTACTTCTACCAACAAAAAAAAAGGAAAAATTGTAGGGAGTATTTAGGGATGGATTTGGGCTTTTAAGAGCCCCCCCCCGCCAATAAAATTTGGTCCCCATTCATTACGAATGTTGCCCCCACCCTCATAAAAGGCCCCTTGTTTGTCTTGCTTAAAATTAAAAATTTGTGCTCCTACAAAAATAAATAAAAAATATAGGGTGTATTTAGGGCCAGATTTGGGCTTTAAGAGGCCCCACCCCTGAACTAATAACATTTGGGACCCATTCATTACAAATGTTTAACCCCCACCCCATAAAAAGGCCCCTTGTTTTCCTTACTTAAAATATTGTATATCTACAAAGAAAAAACCAAATAATTGTAGGGTGAATTAAAGGTAAGATTTTTTAAGGCATCCCATCATGATGTAATAGTTAGTAAGCTAGTCTCGCAAATCTGTTACTAATAAAAAGCGTATTTGATCCTCACAGGATGCCCCATATTTGTGACCTTGTGTCAAATCCTACCTGTCAGGTAAATCATTTTTTTTTTTTTCAGGGTTGCATTTAAGCTTTAAGAGGCCCCTTGGACTAATAAAATTTGGGACCTATTTATCACAAATGTTCGCCCCCCCCCCGACACAAAAAAAAGACCCCCTTATTTGCCTTACATGAAATATAAAGTATCATCTCAAAACTTTAGAACAACGTAATCTGTTGAAATTCCGCACAGGCAGTGCAGAGTAACCCGGATGTAAACAGTCTCCTACTTGAAGTGCTGGTGAATGTTGAAGTTCTGCACGTGCAATGCAGAGTGAGTAACCCGGATGTACACAGTTACTGCGTATTTAAGGGCCTGACCTCCCAAACCAGGGGAGACACAACCGTAGTCGGATTTTGCTGTCGAGACGAGTGGAAGAGAAAACTGTTTTTGGATCTTGCTGTCGAGAAAAGAGTAGTACTTTTGTGAGAGATTGTTGCAGACTGAAGACTTTGGCAGTCGGCAGAGCATATGCATCGGACTTGACTGTGCACCCCCCCACACACACAGAGTTCACTTTCATTCTTATTACAGTAATCTAATGCTATTTATACGTAAAATGTGATTCTAATGATATTATCTCTTGCACGCTATTCTGCATTAGTACCTACATTTTTATTAAAAACATTGTTCTAAAGTTTTGAGATGATACTTGATGTGTATAATTTTGATTTTGTGGACTGTTGTCCTCATCTTTATTGTGTATGTAAACGAAATGTTGTGATTTTAAATACATACCACAATAAAGATGAGGACAACAGTCAGAAAAATCAAAATTATGAAAATAGTGGATTTCCGGTTGTAAAATAAGGTGGAATGTAAACCGTATACAGAGATGCTGATAGGTACGCACCCTACGTCCCTGATGCACTAAAATCTAAAAGGACGCAGTTAAATCGGATCCATGCATCCCAGTGTTTTTCTTCTTTCCTTGCCATTTCAAGCTAACTGTAAATGACATTGCAATAGTTTCTTAGAAATTAATTACACAGTATAGGTTACAAGGTAGGAGTTAAATGTCTTTAGTAGGAACCCATAATTTTTTCCAGGGACTCATTCAAAGCAAATATGTGTGTCCCAGGACCCACTAAATCAAACAGCTATGAGTAATTGTGAACTTTTGTTTAGTAAATTAGGGTGTCCCAGAAAAAACAGAACCCACTAATTTTGTAATAAAACTGTTAATTTTAACTAGGGGAGTTTAGGGTTAGAGTTAGGGTTAGGGTTAGGGTAATGGGAAAATAAATAAATAATTTGGGTTCTGTTTTTTTCTGGGTCCCCCTGTACAGGCTGACACAGAAAAAACAGAACCCAAATTATTTATTTAGGTTAGGGTTAGGGTTTAGGGTTAGTTTAATGGGAAAATAAATAAATAATTTGGATTGTTTTTTTCTGGGTCATCCTGTACAGGGTGACCCAGAAAAACAACAGAACCCAAATCCTAACCCTAACCCTAACCCTAAACCCCCCTAGTTAAAATTAACAGTTTTGTTACAAAATTTGTGGGTTCTGTTTTTTCTGGGACATCCTAATTTACTAAACAAAAGTTCATAATTACCAAGCTATCAGCATCACTGAAAAGAGAAAGTAATTTTCGAATCTTTTTTTTTTTTTATCTTGAAATAAATCGTTGCCTTAGTTTCGTATCTTCACTGTTGCGTAAAATACGGTCGTAGAATAAGAAATAATTCCTCAAGAGTTGCGCTAAAATTAAGAATAAGAGGTAGAAAAAAATAGTTAAATATTTTCTTGACAAAAAAAAAGAAAAAAAAAGAATTTTACCCCTAAGAAATTTGGACAACTTCAAGAAAATACCATTTTGACTTTTTTTTTTGTCGAAAAAAAGAGAAGAAAAAAAAAGGCGGAGAAAAAAAAGAATTTCTTAAATTTAAAGGGCACCCCACGTGGTATTTAACAACAGACTATAATTAGTGAGTTCGAGTCTCACCGAGTGTCCAAGACATCCGGGCTTGTCTTAGCACAGATTAGTAAATAAATATCCGCTGAATTTGCAAATCGGTCGGAAAATTAAAACATATTACAAGGTGACCCAGAAAAATCAGAACCCAAATTATTTATTTATTTTCCCATTAAACTAACCCTAAAACCCCTAGTTAAAATTAACAGTTTTATTACAGTATTTATGGGTTCTGTTTTTTTCTAGGTCACCCTGTATAGTATATACAGTATTTAATAAATAAATAATTTGGGTTCTGTTTTTTGCTGGGTCACTATGTATACACGTATACATAGTGACCCAGCAAAAAACAGAACCCAAATTATTTATTTATTTTCCCATTAAACTAAACCCTAAACCCAACCCCCTAGTTAGAATTAACAGTTTTATTACAAAATGTGTGGGTTTCTTTTTTTTGGGTCACTCTAATTTTCCGACCGATTTGCAAGTTTAGCCTTATACTGTATGCAAGTATACAGTACAATGTATGTGACATACACTATACTGTATACAAGTATACAGTACAATGTATGTGACATACACTGTATGCAAGTATATTCAGCACACTGTATAACAGGTAGACGAAGAGTTATTAAGTGTATGTAGTACTACTGAGTAAACAACACAGCACACATACAAAATACTAAAAAGAGTAACGTCGTACACAGTACGGTACTGTACTGTGTTTATACTGTAAGTTGTTTTTTAGACTGAGATTTTGTATGACATACAATGTAAGTGTGTGTACTGAGCACATACAAACTCTACGGCTGATTCCATTTACAAAAATGGTGATTTATTTTATTTTTAAATAATCACCATTTTTTTTTCTTTTTACAAAAAAAATAAGAATAAAAAAAATAAAACGAGACTTTCTAAACATAAAATAATAGACATTTTTAAAATCAGTTTCTTAACCTTTTCGACACATTAAGGTTTGAATTTAATAATTGTATTTTAAAATTTAAATTTCATTATATTCACCGCGTGACTAAACTAGTTTTTTTTCCCCCTAAACTTATCATCTGACTTGATAGTATATCGATTAATAAACCGTGATTTTTTACCGAGAAAAAGAATCGTTGGAGATCGTGGAAATAAACTACATTAGAGGGTATCAAAATCACATGTGTACCCCATATTGAGGGAAGGGATTTTTATTTTTTTCATAAAAAAAAATAAAAAACGGGGTAAAAACAGTACTTTAGCTTGCCATGCGCACCAGACACTACTGCAAAATATTTTACCAAAATCTAAAAAATCTAAGACTTTGGAAATAATGCACCCCTATATCTAGGATACAAAATAAATAAATAGATAAAAATAAAATAAAAAGATTTGCAAAATAAATTATGGTATTCGTTCCGTAGGAAAGAAAAAAAATGAAAGAAAACAGGTTACTTTTTCAGATTATGGATGCCTGTTGGGACAGTAATATTGTAGATCTAGGCCAGTGAATACTGCTTGTAACCGATTTTTAAATGTATAATAAAAGAAGCAATTTTTCTTCTTCTTCACCAACAATAAAATAATTTAAATCAGTCTTATTTGAATTATTTTATTATTTAATCAGACAAAAAAAGAACTGCTAAGTAACGTGTTTAAAATTAAACACTTTAAACGCGTAAACTCTTTCCTGTTGAAATTATTGTAGGAAGGAACATCTGTTTTTTTTTTGTTTTGTTTTTTGTTTTTGTTTTTTTTTTTGTTTTTTTCGTTTTTGCTATTTTTTATACTCATCAAAACGAAATAAGAATTCTTTATAAACATTTTTAACCGACCTCATATTGCAAAAACATAAATAAAACGTTTAAATCGACACTTCAATATGTCGATATATTTTTTTTTTTTTTAAATAATCTAGAGCATTTGTTGATTCATCGAAGAATGAAAAGAAATCCCAAAAATCGATATTTACGGCTATTTCTAAACAAAATTTGTATACAGTACGTTTTCCGATAAATGTGATCATAAGACTTTTTTATTTTTTTATTTTTATTTATTTATTTATTTTTTTGCTAATGTTGCTCATCCATCTTATATTTAATATTATATTGATAAATAAATACCGATTTCAATTTAAATATTTATATTATATTTATAGGTTTTTAAATAAAATGACTGATGCATTATAAAATTCATTCATTGTTAAATCAACACTGAAAATTTCATTAAAATCGGACAATTCCCTGATTTTTGCTATTTTTTTTTTTTTTTTTCAAACGGAGGTGTTAAATTTATTTTGTAAAACACGGATTTTTCGACGAATTGGGTATGCCTATTCTATCTTATAATATTATATTTAATATTATCTTTTATAATTATTATGTTTATCTTATATCCATATCTTATATATTATATAAGTTTATTATTTATATTCATTTATTATTTATATTTATTATTTATATTTATTATTTTATATTTATTATCTTATATATTATATATACATATATAATATATTATATGTATATTTATATCTTATTATATATTAGTTTATTATTTTATTATGTTTATCTTATATTTATATCTTATATATTATATATATTTTTATCATTATTGTTATTATGTTTATCTTATATTTAATACTATTAAATACCAATTTTGTTTTTCATACGGATAGTGCAATAAAATAAATCATTTTATGTGCTGAAAATGATAGAAATACAATACTTACTTTCTATTATTTATCTTCCAGAAAGTAAGTTTCAGTCATTTAATTATTTATTTGTTTTTGTTTTTATTTTACTAGAAAGTTAAATCACAAAATTACAATTCCTCGGTAAATAGAGAGATACTTTATAGAGTTGGGGGAGGGAAATTCTGAAGAAATATGGCCGATAGATGAACTGTAGGTAGGTGAAAGGGTGATTTCTACATTCATTATTTAGTCTATTAAAAAAATAAATGAATAAACTGCATTTTTTTAAGTGCAAGAAAGAAGGATAATAATATTTTTTTAAGCACCGATGGCCACCCGTAGTTTTTTTTTTTCTTCTTTTTTTTTAATGCAATGGTTAGATTCATCCAGTGAAGGGTACTCCAATTGTAAAACAATCCACAACTTATACATCGAACAAGATTTCTGCCTTTTTAACACACACGCATGCATAGTTTGTTTTTTTAGCAAGGGCAAACTACACGTTTAAACTCTACGGAAACCCTAAAAAAAAAAAACCCAACCCAGATACCGTAAAAATTTCAGGATCCACATTAGTTAAGTAACCTCAATAATACAAGTTAAACACAATAAAAAGTAGTACATAATACCGATTATGTTGTTTCTATAAAAAATAATTTCGTGTTGTTTAGAATCACCATTTAGTCAATAATTTTTTTTAGTGCATTTTTAAACAGTACAAGAAAGAAGGGTAATATTTTTATAGCACCGATGGCCACCCGTAGTTTTTTTTAATTCTTTTATTTATTTTTAAATGCAATGGTGGGTTTCATCCCGTGAAGGGTACTCCAATCGTTAAGCAGTCTACTAAAAATTATACAACGAGCAACACGTCTACCTTTTTAACACACGCATAGTTTTTAGCAAGGGCAAACTACACGTTTAAGATCTACGGAAACCCCGAGAAACAAAATAACCCAGATTCCGCTAAAAAAAAAAATCAGGGTACACTAGTTAGGTAACACCAAAATACAAGTTAAACTCAATAAAAAGTATATTATAAGTATTTTGTTGTTCTTACGGATAGTCTACATGAAAAGTCACTTGCTAATGTTCTAGATTTATTTATGTAGTGTATAA
>CM042181.1:14925584-14943084 GCA_023376005.1 Doryteuthis pealeii
CAGTCTATTAACATCTATATATTTATCTATCTATCTCAGCATGTTCATATCTATCTATCTATCTATCTCAGTCTCATTTATTCTATCTATCTATCTATCTATCAGCTGTTCACATCCATGAATCTATCTATCTATCTATGTGTATGTGTGTTTTATATTTGTTCAGTTCTCTCTCTCTCTCTCTCTCTCTCTCTCTATATATATATATATATATATATATATATATATATATATATATATATATATATATGAAAAGGGGGTGACTTAACGGAGAATGCAAAATATCGAGTGAGTCACAACTTTGAGTGTCGATAAAATAATTATCCTTCTACAAACTATACCATTCTAATATATATAATATATATATATATATATATATATAATATATATATATATATATATTTAACAACAGTAAATAAAATAAAATACGAATGTATAATTAAATAAACTGGAGAATCACGGACAAACGAACCCACGGAAACAGACTACCCTCCACTTTTAACTGATTGAGAAAAAAAAAAAATTTTAAATAAAGAAAGAAAGAAAAATAACAATTTAAATTTAGATATTTACAGTTAGATATTTATGCATTAAAGTTATTAAAGTAAATAAAAAAGATTTTAGTTAAGGTATCAATTTTTAAAAGAAAGATTTAACATCCAATCTAAAAAAGGGGTGATATTGTAAGATGGTGTGTCCAGTTAGGGACACGTACGTTCTATAAGTCCCATTGTGGACATTCTAAAATATAAATTGATGTTTTTAAGATAAGAATAAGAAGTTGAATTATTCTAAAATTTATGAAGAATAAAGAAATAGACTTTCTATTCGTTTTTAGGACCAAGAAAAAATATTTAACACTGCTGTAACAAATTAATTAAATGGAAAAAAGCGAGAGGTCATGTAATGTATACTATACTATAAATATAAACATTGTATAAGCAATAAAATAAACTATTAAAAAATTCAAGTCTACAATCGATACTTATAAAATATACAATTAATACTTATAAAATATATACTTTCATATCACCTTACAGATACGTAAATATATATGTAAATATATACACACACACATACACTCACACACACACAAGCGTGTATATTTTAACGTTTAAAAATAGTTTAGTAGTGTAACGTTCGTTAAAATACCTAATTTTGTTTGTTACGGGTGGGCAATGAGGCCAAAATATAAAATATATGAATTGTTATTTTTATAGCTTTCAATCATATAGTAAAACGAATGATATTCAAGATTTTATAAGTAGCAGACGAAAAATTTAGTTCTTACTCATTCGACTAATGACTATATCACATTCTACCAAAATAATTCACTAGTAAATTTCTTCTGACTCATTCGCAACATTAAAATAAACTCAAGAAAAAAATATATTGAATTTAGATAGTATTCAATACATAATTGTCATATTTTCTAGTTTAAATAAAGAAGGAATAAACTATACGATTGACCATCCGTAGTGGAAAAAATGGGTCAATTTCAAATGTTTTTTTTTAAACCCTGCAAATGAATGAAAGGATTTTTTTTTAAATAGATTAAATAATTTGGCTTGTGTGTGCGTATATATAAATATATATATTAATGTAAGTAAAAAAAAAATCACCTGTAGTTTCGTGTGTATGCGATACTTTTCTCGTATATACAGTTGAGATCCACGTCAAGACATCATATGATACATTCGCCCGTGTAAAGTGCGTGAAACTAAAGTAGTCCAACTTCGGTAGCAGGTACTTGTTGGATCAGTTTTTACTCTGCCTCATATTGCGATTGGAATTTATTTAAAAGATTTTGAGGCTGAATTATTTTAATTAAACTAAATTATTTTTTTATTTTTAAAATTCAGGAACTAACTTATTATTATTATTTTTTAATGCACATAGTGTCGATATCTATTTATTTATTTATTTATTCTACTTCATATAGCAATTGGAATTTATTTAAAAGATTTTGAGGCTGAATTATTTTAATTAAATTAAAACAAATTTTTATTTCTATTTTTATAAATGCAGGAACTTAACTTATTTTTCTTTAATACACAGTGTTTTATTTTATTTTATTTTTTTTTTGTTGTTGGTTTTTTTTTTGTTGTTTTTTTACTCAGCCTCATATAGCGATATATTGGAATTTATTTAACAGATTTGAGGCTGAATTATTTTAATTATTTTTTTATTAAAACTAACTTGTTTTTGTTTAACACACATAGTGTCGATATCTTTTTTATTTATTCATTTATTTATTTATTTTACTCTGCCTCATATAGCGATTGGAATTTATTTAAAAGATTTTGAGGTTGAATTATTTTAAATCAAATTAATTTTTTTGTTTCATCTTTTTAAATGCAGTTAGTATTAACTTTTCTTTTTTTTCTTTTTTTTTTTAAATGCACGTTTTGATTTTTTTTTTTTTTACTCTGCCTCGTATCGCGATTGGAATTTATGAAATAAATTGAAGTTTTTAAATAATATTTAAAGACTTTGGGCCTGAATTATTTTAATTGAAATAAAACCTTTTTAAATTTTTCTTTTTCTAAATACACAGGAACTAACTTATTATTTTTTAATGCACATATTGTAGAAATTTATTTATTTTATTTTTTTTACTCTGTCTCATATAGTGATTGGAATTTATTTAAAGACTTTGAGGCTGACTTATTTTAATAAAAAAATTTATTAAAATAATTAAAGCCTCAAAATCTTTAAATAAATTCCAACTTTTTTAAATGCAAATATTGTCGGTATTTATTTACTTTTTTTTAGTGTAAAATTTGAAACAGAAAAGCTGAGAGAGTCAATAAGTGGTCACGTGACATTTTGTACCCCCCCTCTCTTTTTTTTAGTTATTATTTTATTTTTTGCCTGAAACTTTTCAATGCATAAACAAAACATTAAACAATGTTTTTTTTGTTTTGTTTTGTTTGTTGTTTTTAAAGAGTAACCTGTCTTTCTTTTTTTTTTTTTAAGTCACTATTCTTTATCAAGTGTTAAATTAATACGCTAAATTTAATTTACATTATGAATCAGGGTAAAAAAATTATTTCAATATTTTATTTCAATTTTTATTTCATTTTACCCTGATTCATAATGTAAAATTTACAATATGAATCAGGGTAAAAAAATATTAGATTTTTTTTTATTTTTTAATTTCAAATTAGTATTAACTTGGATTAAATATTCAAAAATCTTTTTTCTTTTTTTTTTTCAACATAAAAAAATTAAAATAACACTTCAACAATTTGTTTTTTTTTACTCTGCTTCATATTACAAATATTAAACTTTTCACAAACACGTTCTTTTTAATAGATTGTTAGAGATGTGTATTTTTTTTTGGGGGGGGGGGTATCTGGTTTTTTAAAAAGATTTTTTAAATCTTTAATTTTTTGATATTTTTCTTCTTTTTAGTGTTCATTCATAAAACACATCTCTTAAATCAAAAAAGACTTCTACGAAATAAACACCTCCTAAACATGGATAGGGGGAGGAGGTGAGTGGTGGTTGATCATGTGACCAGTATGAAATCACATTTCTTGCACTTCAGAAGATACCCCCCCCCCGCCCCAGATTTTCTTAATTTTAGTAACAGGTCCTCTTTTATATATACACTATCATATATAGGACCTATTATTGAAATATATATATATTTACTAATATATATATATATACACATATGTATATATATATATATATATATATGTGTGTGTGTGTTGTGTATATATAGATTCACTATATGTATATATGACATATATACATATAGTGAATCTATATATACACACAAACACACACACATTATATATATTGTATATATAAATTTATTCATTAAATACACATATATGTGTATATAATGAATACATTTATGCATACACTATATTTATATATTTACTATTATATATAATATATATAATGATGAATATATATATATATATATATATATTCACTATATATACACACAAATATGTATATACATATAGATAGATATATACATATAGTGAATACACACACACACCATATATATATAATAGTGAATATACATACTTACACACACTTATATATAATGAATATATACACACAAACATTTATATAGTGAATATATACATACACACACACACAGTTATATAGCGAATATACACTCACACACACACACACACACACATATATATATATAAAACATATATATGTAGTGAATATATATATATATACATGTGTATATAAATGTATGTATATATATTCACTATATAAATGTATGTATATACATTTGCTATATATATGTGGAGAAATGTATAAATGTATGTATCATTATATATATATATATATATATAATATATATATATATATATATATATATATATATATATAATCGTTTTCATGTAGATGTTTTTGATAAATTTCAAAGATTGTCACGTTTCAGTTGGCTTTTATAAAAATCGTTTTTAATATGAGACAAGGCAAAAAAGAAAGAAAAAAAAACAATATAGAAAGAAAAGAGAATAAATTCGATCGAAAAAGGATTAAATACTACAATGCCTTTTACCTTGAGCTTTTGATCAAAGATTACCAATCGATCAGGTTTATATCTACCTACATTAGCTGAACTATTAATCGATCTCTCTTGTGTGTGTGTGTGTGTGAAAATCCAGTTCTCTTTTTTTATTCGGACTCTTAGTGTTAAGATTAGCCATGTGACGGAGAACGAGAAGGGAAAAAGAGCAAGACATTGTCTTGCCTGCCGGGATCGAACTCGCGTCCTCCCGTATGCAAAGACGAGTGCGTTTTGGGCACTGGACGGACGCGAGGTTCGACTGATGTGCCCGGATGTTTGGCTAATATGCCCATAAAATAACAAGTGAGTCGACCGCTGTGCAGTCAGCAGCAGCAGCAGTCGACAACGAAGCGCTTTTCAGTAAAGAAATGAATTTTAGTCAAACAGAAACAAAACTAAATAGGAAATGTGATTTTGAACTGCTAAAGATTTCGACTATGACGACGGATTTTCCAGCTGCTAGACGAAGAATGTGTTGACCAACAGAGGGTCTGGCTTGTGAGAAGACTGAGAACTCGCTTGTTTTTGGTTCCCCCTCGGCGGGAGCTTGTTGATTCGAAGGTCTATTTCGCACCATATATTTTCCACCTTTCTATAGCTCTCTCTCTCTCTCTCTCTCTCTCTCTCTCTCTCTCTCTCTCTCTCTCTCTCTCTCTCTCTCTGTACCCCCCCTCCTTTTTTAAATAAGAAATGTGGGATTTTTCGAACATTAACTGGTTGTCGAAGCATTAGCTAAAATTTGTTTTGGTTTGTTTTACGGCATATCAACCTCAGTGGGTCATTTAATGCCAATAGAGTTTTTTAAATAAATTCATTCTTAATGAATACACATTTTTTTTTTAATAAATACATTTTTCTATTTAACCTATAGATGGAACCCTAACAGGTACTACCACTCCGGGTCAGAGTGGACCTGGGAGCAATGGTGATGAAGGGGTGCTCCACATTCCCCTAACATCCAAAACTGGAACCTCACCATCAGATAGAGTTTAACGTCATTCCCAGGACATGTAGACCTTCAGCCACCGCCTTCTAGCACCCATATGATAAAAAGGGTTGGGGCTTGCCATAAGGGCAATAGGATTGGGGCAATCATATAGGAGCTAGGGCTTGACGTGACCAGCCGATTGATCGGAGGGGGCTTCTCCGACCGCCCGTCTAGCCTAAGTAAGGGCTAAAGTAGAGTATTGCAAGTTATGGACTGCTCAACCACCTGGGTTCTATCCTTAAGCATCACGGGTCGCCACCTACGGCCAACAGGTGGTCCCATTTCAGGGAGTCTTACTCTTCTGCAGAGGTGCAGCCCTAGCTGACAGGGCGAGCTAAAAGTTGTGTTTGTGTATATATCCAGTGATGCTGATATCTTTTTTATTTAGTGCGTCCTGGGATGCATATATTTCATTTGAATGAGTCCCAGGGAAATTTTATGCATTTCAACTAAATACATCTAACTCCTACTTTGTAACCTATCCTGTGTAATTCATTTCTAAGAAACTATTGAAATGTATTATGTAAATTTTACAGTTAGCTTGAAATGGTGAGGGAAGAAAAAAGAAAACACTGGGACACATGAATATGATTTTACTGCATCCTTTTAGGTTTCTATGCATCAGGGAAGTAAGACATACCTATCAGCATCTTTGATATATGTATACTAGACAAAACATGACCCCTTTGGGTCACCCATTGAGCTCTGGGTATATAATTGGGATTGGGGAACAGTGAGTTTGCAAAGCGATTTAATTTGTTTTTTTTTTTAGAATAAATATGACCAAAGAATTTTTTTTTAAATATTAAAATCATTTTGCAAGATTTCTAAGAAAGGGGACATTTGACATAATTTAAATTTAAGAGCCAAGATGTTGGCCGGACTGGTTGTTTTTGAAACCTAACATACAAATACGTTTCTCTCTCTCTCTCTCTCTCTCTCTCTCTCTCTCTCTCTCTCTCTCTCTCTCTCTCTCTCTCTCTCTCATGAGAAACTAACAATCAATCAAGATATACATAGAGAGGGGGAAAGTGATAGCAGAATGTGAGTAAGAGACGGGTCAGTTTTTGACTTAATTGCAATTTACAACTAATTAGAACTAATCAAAATGGATTTTTTTTCCAAACATAACTCAATCTTATAACTAAGGAATAATTTAGTATAACTTTCATGTTATTAAGCTAAACAGTAAAAAAGCCTTTAGGAGACAAGCATTGATTTGCTCAGCTTTAGTATAATAACAATAATGATAATAATAATAATAATATATATATATATATATATATATATATATATATATTATATATATATATTTATTTATTTATTTTATTATTTATTTATTTATTTTTTTAATGGACTCTCGTCGATTTTCGACGCATGAGTGTTCATCTAGTGAACAACCAACACAGTAATTTGTTTATAGTGGTGAAGGCTTGTGTAGGACCATTCCACACTTTTTGGCACAGTCGATAGGAAAGAATTGGTGCATCAAGGAATGCCACGAACCCAATCAACGACTGACCTCAGGAATTTTGAATTCAGAGTTATCCCTCTCCTAGACTAGTTACCTACCCAAGGTTAAAGAGCACAGTCTGCCCAACTATTTAACCTATAGCTGGAGGGAGAATATATGGATTCATACCTTTCCCAAGGGTATTAGCGCTATGTGAAATGCCAACAGCTTCGTCTAGGAATTGAACTCGAACCACTAGCCCATGCGCCTCCATATATATATATATATATAACATGATAGTTTTAGAAATGAGTAACAGCAAATAATTATTTATAAAACCCAGTTTTGTTAAAATCATTATGCAAATTATTCCCACCATATACAATGTAAATCTTTATTTATTAGAGATACTAGCAAATATATGCACCCTCCGGGTGCAAGTATTTAAGTTTTAATGTAATAAAATATTGTATTAGATTAGAAAGGCTAATGAAACTAAATAAGAATACAGATAAAAAGATTTGAAACAGAGGGAGTATAATAAAAGATTTGAAACAGAGGGAGTATAATAAAAAATGGAACAACTGAAACTTACTCTTCCATCACTCTCGTCTTTCATTGTTATTTTTTCTAATTTAAGTATTTAGTTATAAGAGGAAGTAAAGAATAAAATGACAGTTATTTTATCTTGTTAATGGATTTCATTTAAGATTCATTGAAGAGATTTTTGCTTATATTCATTAAAATAAAACCAAACAGTTAGAAATCAATAATACTGAGCACATATTTATTAAATTCGATTTTTTAATATTAATATGCAAATTAGCCTTCCAGTTCACACTGTAAACCACTATTTTGTTCTATATATAAATACAATTGCATGTTATTAGTATGTAGATATAGTTAACAGTATTGATAATGTAAGACAATTTTATTAATAATTGAGGTTTAGATAAAAATGAAATCATGGAGAATATGATGTCAATAACTAAGAGAATTGTGACTTGAGTAGGAATATAGTTTCGGTTACAGACAGACAAACCCACAATCTCCATTATAATAAGATATAACACATAATTCAGGATTTTAAATGCATTAATAATATGAGCAGTTTTGCGGCAAATCTAAATCAGCTAGAATTTAATAGAGATCATTGTTAATAAATAAGTTGCTAATTAAGATTAAATAATGACAATTTCATAATCGTTGAGAATTTAGATTAAATAACTAAGGAAATCGTGACATCAGTGGTGACGTAATTTCGAGTACAGACAGACAGTTATATAATATCCATTATATCTATCAATAATAGAGATTCGTTTCCGGTTTTTGTCTGTAACAAAAACGACGTCACTGCTTACATCACACTACCTAAAATCATCATAACATAGAATAAATACACTCAAAATTTGAGCATGCAATGTTAGACAGTCCTCATTGGTTTTTTTAAACAAGTTTTAACAAATACGTACCTGGTATTATCTATCTATATATAGTTTGTTTTATTTTAATATATATTTAAAGTTATCAGAACTAAGTTTCCATTACAATTTTTATTTTTTACTCCTTTAATAAATTTGATGATTTTACTTTACTTATGATAGAAACTCTCTGATATTAAATTTTCAACTCCCATTCCCTCTGGCAATATTTATTTTACGTTGCCCAGAGGGTGTTTTTTATTTTGCTAGTATAGATAATGTACTAGTAGTACTATAGACAAGTGGTTCTCAACCTTTTTTTCACCTATGGCCCCCTTTGACTTCTATTTAACTCTGGTGGACCCCCCCCCCACTAGCAATTCAATGTTTAATAGTCCTATAGTATTTTTATAATTAAATATTTTTTGCTTGCTTGGACTCCAAATACCATATTTGACGGCATATAGGGCACACTTTTTTTCCAAAATTTTGGCTCAAAAAATTGCCCTGCGTCTTATACATCGTAGGTGAAATTTGAGACTTCCTGTAGGCCTAGGCTAATCTTCTCTATGATGCTCACTAACCCAGCTTATGCTCAGTAATTTTACCTACCCTAAACTCTATGCATCTTTATTTTATTGCTGGTATTGTTATAATCAAGGTTTACAGAAGCGTATGGTGGTGAAGAAAAAACAAACACACTAAAAACTTTTTTTCCTGAATCTGACCTGCTAAAATGTGGGTGCGTCTTATATGTTGTCAAATACGGTAAGTGTTATCTGGCTCCCTAGAGCCATAACCCCCCAATTGAGAACCACTGCTATAGACTATGATCCTGAACAACATAATCTTAGCTTAGTTCTAACAGTGGTAACTGTGTACATAGGAATTTACCCAACCCCTCCGCACGAGCAGGATGCGACACAAGGTAAATGTACAATTGTATATACTCCCCAACCCCTCCACACGAGCAGGATGTGACGCAAGGTAACTGTACATATGTATGTACTCCCCAACCCCCACACGAGCAGGATGTGACGCAAGTAACTGTACAATTGTATATACTCCCCAACCCCTCCACACGAGTAGGATGCGACGCAAGTTAACTGTACATATGTATATACTCCCCAACCCCTTGTACAACACACGAGTAGGATGCGACACAAGTTAACTGTACATATGTATATACTCCCCAACCCCTCCACCGAGCAGGATGTGACGCAAGGTAACTGTACAATTGTATACTCCCCAACCCCTCCACACGAGTAGGATGCGACACAAGTTAACTGTACATATGTATATACTCCCCAACCCCTCCACACGAGCAGGATGTGACGCAAGGTAACTGTACAATTGTATATTACTCCCAACCCCTCCACACGAGTAGGATGCGACGCAAGTAACTGTACAATGTATATACTCCCCAACCCCTCCACACGAGCAGGATGTGACGCAAGGAACTGTACAATTGTATATACTCCCCAACCCCTCCACACGAGTAGGATGCGACACAAGTTAACTGTACATATGTATATACTCCCCAACCCCTCCACACGAGCAGGATGTGACGCAAGGTAACTGTACAATTGTATATACTCCCCAACCCCTCCACACGAGTAGGATGCGACGCAAGTTAACTGTACATATGTATATACTCCCAACCCTCCACACGAGCAGGATGTGACGCAAGGTAACTGTACAATTGTATATACTCCCCAACCCCTCCACACGAGTAGGATGTGACGCAAGGTAACTGTACAATTGTATATACTCCCCAACCCCTCCACACGAGCAGGATGCAACGCAAGGTAACTGTACACATGTATATACTCCCCAACCCCTCCACACGAGCAGGATGCAACGCAAGGTAACTGTACATATGTATATACTCCCCAACCCCTCCACACGAGCAGGATGCGACACAAGGTCAATTTCTTAAGCAAAGTTTAACAGGTTTGAATTCAGAGTTTTCCTTCTCTTAGACTGTTTACCTAGCCAAGGTTAAAGAGCCCAATTCCAGGAACAAACAATGTGTCTTGTGCAATCTGTAACAAAATCTGTAAGTCAACTTCTGGTCTTAAGAGACATATGGTGGTGCATAAGCATCAAATTTTATCATCTGAATTGTCTGATTCAATGGGAAGGACATCCTTTCTATGTCATATTTGCATCAAACTTTGTGGATCTGCAGCGGGTTTGATGAATCATTTGAGGGCTCATGAGAGGAAAGGTTCTGGTGGTGGGGTCATAAGATTGTGAGGGACGGCAATGATCTGTAAAGATTATGCTATTGCTACTCCCCAACCCCTCCACACGAGCAGGATGCGACACAAGGTCAATTTCTTAAGCAAAGTTTAACAGGTTTGAATTTCCGGGCTTTGACCTGAAGTGGAAATGGGTGACCCTCCCACCCCAGGGATGAGAAATGAAAGGAGAGAAAAATCCTTTTTTTTTGGATGGGTTTTCGTAGGGGGCAGACAGGGTTTCCCAAGTTTTACCGTGATGTGTTGCACATAGTAGTACTGAACATGATTTATGATAAAATAATTTAACCTTACCCCCTCTCTCTCTCTCTCTCTCTCTCTCTCTCCTTCTCTCTGAAAAAGAACCCACGAGCCTAGAAAGGAATAAACAACCCCTTTGTGACTATACAACTTGTGTATGTTGTTTCTGAACTAACGACGACTACTACTACTACTAACTACTACGACTACAGCCAAACTCTGCCCCAACGCAACCGGAATATCAACGGCGGTCCTAACCAGGACTGGTATTATTTAGTTTAAGAGGGAACTGTTAGTATTTTTTAAGAAATTGGTATTTTCACCGTACTAATTCCCCACCACCAGGACTAAAAACGGAAGAAGAGAAAAATCTTTTTTTTCTTTTTCGGCTGGGCCTTTGTAAGGGAGAGACGGGGCTTCCCGGATTCCCCCGTGACGTATTTCCCATAGTAGTGCCGAACATGATTTACGATAGAATAATTGACCTTAGCCCCCCCCTCTCTCTCTCTCTCTCCCCTTCTCTCTGAAAAAGAACCCACGAGCCTAGAAAGGAATAAACAACCCCTTTGTGACTATACAACTTGTATATGTTGTTTCTGAACTAACAACTATTACTACTATTAACGACTACTACTACAACTTGAATTTGGCCTTATGCAACAGTAGTATGTGGTGTTATTTCTAAACTATTCTGTCAACTGGTCGTGTTGGTTTGGTTTGTTTTGTTTTACGGCATATCAACCTCAGTGGGTCATTTAATGCCGATAAAGTTTTGAAATAAATCAATTCTTAATGGATAATACAATTTTTTTTATAAATACATTTTTCTATTTAACCTATAGATGGGACCCTAACAGGTACTACCACTCCGGGTCAGAGTGGACCAGGGAGTAATGGTAATGAAGGGGTGCTCCACATTCCCCAAACCTCCAAACCTGGAACCTCACCATCAGATAGAGTTTAACGTCATTCCCAGGACATGTAGACCCACAGCCACCGCCTTCTAGCACCCATATGATAAAAAGGGGTTGGGGCTTGGCATTAAGGCAATAGGGTTGGGAAAATCATATAGGTGCTAGGGCTTGACGTGACCAGCCGATTGATTGCAGGGGGTCTCTCTGACCGCCCGTCTAGCCCAAGATAGGGCCAAAGTGGAGTATTGCATGTCATGAACTGCTCATCCACCTGGGCTCTATGCTTAAGCATCACGGGTCGCCACCCACGGCCAACCAACTGGTTGTGAGTAACTATCGCTCCATAGTAGGTGCCTAATTGTACATATGCTAAGTTTGGAATGAGGACATGGTAAGTGAAATGAGGGTCAAACTTTTTGGCAAGAGCCCATAGGACTATTTGTTCATATTTTACTCATTCATCATCATGATTTAAAAAATTTTTTTTTTAACAGCAGGTACCCTTCTTGCCTGTTGCGTGATTACAGCCTTTTGCCCTCTGAGTAAGTGAAAAGGATTCTTTTTTTTTTTCTTCCATTTTTTTTTTTTTTCAGAACGAAAGTGAGAGAGGTAAGATTTATTTATCCTTACAATCAACAAATGGCATTTATGTTAAGATAAATAAATAAATAAATACTATTTGTCAGAATTTTTTACATGAGGTTTGATTACTATACCAATCTATCAAATTCTACTAATCTATCTATGTCTGTTCCTATCTATCTATCTATCTCAATATATATAGAGAGATAGATAGATAGATAGACTGTTCCTATCTATCTATCTATCTATCTCTCTCTCTATATATATATATATCTATATATATATATATATATAATAATATATTTTTGAAGGCGTAATAATGCACATTTATTTCATATTTATTTCTTTTTTTTCTTTTTTTTTTTGAGTCCTAAATATTTTCAGGCAAATGCCCATCTTCAGAGGATCGAAACATTTTTTTTAAATTTTCATCTGTATTTGATAAATTCAACTGTGTTGTTAATCCGTTGAATGTTTAATCGTAAATGCGAAATTTTTTTTTTTTTTTTGGCAAAGATGTAGTTATGCTCGGCAAATTCCGTTAAAATCCGTGCGGCGATCGTGTTTCGCGGGATGTTTTGAAAATTATTTCATATATAAATTTTTCTTTTTTTTTTTTTTTTAATACTATAAAATAATGAGGCCCTGCTCGGGATATTGAAATAAAGATTTTTTATATCATTTTTTATAGTGAGTTCGAAGCATTAATTAAAATGTAATAATATATTTTTTGAAGGCATAATAATGCACATTTATGTTTAAAAAACATATTTATTTCTTTTTTTTCTTTTTTTTTTTTAAACATAAATGTGCATTATTACGCCTTCAAAAATATATTATTACATTTTAATTAATGCTTCGAACTCACTATAAAAAATGATCTAAAAAATCTTTATTTATATATATATATAGAGAGAGAGATAGACCATTCCTATCTATCTCTCTCTCTTTCTCTCACTCTATATATATATATATATATATAGATAAATAGACTGTTCCTATCTCTCTCTCTCTCTCTCTCTCTCTCTCTCTCTATATATATATATATATATATATATATATATATATATAGATAGATAGATAGACTGTTCCTATCTATCTATCTATCTATCTATCTATATATATATATATATATTATAAAGGTACACGGTAATACCCTACTCGAGTTTCACCATAAGGATCTTCAGGTTTAAATCCACTGGATTAATCAAGATATTGATTAATTGAAGTCGATTTCACGTGTGTTTTTTTCGTGATAAACGGTTGATTATAGGTCCACGGTCAAGTAATGAGCTGATGGCAGGTGTGGCGCTCCACCTCAGATGCTAAAACAATCTCCTTGGTCTAGCACTATTGAAAAGGAGATAGACTCCCTCGCTGACTGGCTGATACCGACATTAGGCCGCCCCGTCAACTTTACTTACTTTTATATATATATACAGTGATGCTGATAGCTTTTTTATTTAGTGCATCATGAGATGCATATATTTGCTTTGAATGAGTCCCCAGGAAATTTGATGGGTCCCAACTAAAGTTTCTTAATATATTGTAGAGTTTTTATTTATGAGCTGGGGAAACAACTAAAGCCATCTACCTCCTACCTTGTAACCTATCCTATGTAATTCATTTCTAAGAAACTATTGAAATATATTTACAGTTAGCTTGAAATGGTGAGGGAAGAAAAAAGAAAAAACTGGGATGCATGGATATGATTTTACTGCGTCCTTTTAGATTTTTATGTGTCAGGGACCCAGGGCATGTACCTATTAGCATCTGTGTGTGTGTATGTATATATATATATGTAAAAATGGAAAAGGAATTGAATCCGACAATATGAGGAAAAATGAGTAAAGAAAAGAAAAGTAAATGGATAAAATGAATTTAATTGATCACTTACACATGTGTTTCGGTCAGTTTATGTGTGTGAAAATATTTCGCACACATACAAGAATCGACCTTCATCAGAGTGAATATTTATTTTTATGAAAAAATTTGTTGGGAAAAAAAAAAAAACAAAAAAAAAAACAACAGAGATTTTTGGAAATATTCGAAAATCGAATTTTTAAAATTTGGAACGCTGAGAAATAGCTAAGATAGACCGTTATGATTAGGATATTTGTTTGGTTTTTTTTTTTTTTTTTTGTTTTTTAGGGGTTATGGTACAAATAGTTTTTTTAGGGGTTATGGTACAAAATAGTTTTTTATTGTTACAATTGTTTTTTATTGTTTGTTTTTTTCCCAACGAATTTTTTCATAAAAATAAATATTCACTCTGATGAAGGTCGATTCTTGTATGTGTGCGAAATATTTTCACACACATAAACTGACCGAAACACGTGTGTAAGTGATCGATTAAATTCATTTTATCCATTTACTTTTCTTTTCTTTACTCATTTTTCCTCATATTGTCGGATTCAATTCCTTTTCCATTTTTACATATATATATATATATATATATATATTATATATATTTTATATATATATATTTTATATATATATATATATTTTATATATATATATATATAGATAGCTCAGGCAGTAGAGTGTCCACCAACTCACCACATGTGTAGCACAGGGATATGTGCAGTAAAGTGAGGAGCTGATGATGAGTGTAGCTCTCCTCATACGCTAAAACACAATCTCCTTGGTCTAGCGCTAGTAAAAAGGGTATAGACTCCTGACTGTCGGGCTGATACAGACTTTAGGCCACCCCGACGACTTTACTTACTTATGTATATGTGTGTTTGTGTCTATGGAGGGGGGGGGGATATTATGTATAGTGTTGCTGAATTACAGGAAGCATGGAGGTTTTGAAAGATGCAACTTGTTAACCATTACACCACAGTAAAGTAAAGTCGTCGGGGTGGCCTCAAGTCGGTACCAGCCAATCAGTGAGGGAGTCTATCCCCTTTTCACTAGCGCTAGACGAAGGAGATTGTCTAATAAGAATGTTCTCTGGGGGGCACAGTTAAGTCCGACGCTTTTACTCTCCCAACTGACCAAGTGTTCAATCTGAAACAATCTCTCCCAGCAATGCTGCACTCTTCTCACCAACACTATCAAAATATCTTTTCTCTCTCGTCCACTCGTCACCACAGCCAAAATGCTACTGCAAGCTTTTCTCACAGGTTTGTGAGGGCTGGTCATTATATACACAATTACAGTGTTCATCCGGGCTCCTTACTCTGACCTGCCCGTGCAGCACGTGCAACACTAATCAGCACGCGTCAATCCTTTACATCCTGGCCACTCTGGATAGTTTAGTAATTCACATGCGTCAGGCCACGATTCACAATCAGGAGATTGCGAGTTCAATCTCCCCACTCGCCTCTGATCTCATTTTGCATGCCAAACACAGTCATGCACGCTTCGAACTACTACATTCATGGTTTCTCTCGCCACAGATTGTTTTTGCGTCTGAGGTGGAGCGCCACATCTACCATCAGCTTTACCACACAGATCCCTGTCCTACTCATACGCTGAGTTGGCGAGGGCCTGTATCGATCTAGGAACCTTGTAGTTTCTAGCCAAACGCTCTACCGACTGAGCTAAGCATCCAAATATTTGAATTAAGCTAATTAGATTTTAAAAATTAAATGTGCTCAAAAAAAAAAGCCCTACAAACTATAAATAATTAGATTTAAAAGATCGTTTAGTTTTTGATTATTTAGTTAATTGATATAATATTTTACGAAAATATCAATTTTTCTTTTTACCGTTAGGAAGAGTACCTTCTATCTATCTCAATCAGATGATCTATTTCAAACTGTTCTTATCTATCTATCTATCTATCTATAATGTGAACAGAAATTCATCAAGAGAACAGAAATTCGTCAAGTCAGACAGCCGGATCTCTCCACTGAAAAAGACGTTCACCCAACTGCCAAAGTCCTCTGACCAAGTCCTTCCACCTGCATCAATTTCCCAGCAGTCCTCCGTCAAAGCTCACTCGCCTCTTGTTTGTCATAGGTCTGTGTTTTTGTTAGCAAGATCAAAACGCAACTCTCTCAGTGTGGGAAGTCAGACCTTAAATAATGATTAAATGCCCTGACCAAGATCCTACATCCGAGCCAATCACACCCAGCGCTGCCATCGCAGTGCAGGCGTTATTTTTGTATTTGCCTGGAGAGTTGTCTGCTCGTTTAGTTTCGCTGGTTCCCGCTAGGGGCCTCGGGTGTATTTAAGCGGCTGATTTGAACTTCTCTTTCTCTCTTTGACTGCCGACCTACGAGACACATGGGTTAGACATGGTCTACCCCCCTCTTGTTGGGGCTTTGTCCCCCCCTTACATTACTGTAAGTGATTCATACAGCATGGACTATTCCTAGTCTCATGTCTGTTGCTTTTATGTTTATCCTTTTACATGTAACTTTGTATTACTTATGTATGTTTATGTACACCTCTATTATTATTATGTACCCTGTTTATTCTGTGCTGTATATAAAATGTTTTGTCTATCAACCTTTGTCGGAGTTTTATCTTCAAGTATTATCACTTTGAATCTTACAGCAGTATAGAAATTTGCATACGCGCCAATGATGTAATCTGACTTCGAGCCATGACTCACAATCAGGAAAGTGAGTTCAATCTCTGTAGTCGCCCATTACACAATTTAATTAATTATCTATCTATTAGATAGATAATTAGTTAGATTGTGTAACGATCGATCTCAGTCATTTCATCTATCTAACTAATTATTTATTTATTTCATCTATCTTAGTGATTTCATATCTATCTATCTATCTATCTATATATATATATATATATATATATATAGTAAATAAAGAAAAAACTCTAAACTTGCTTTATTACAATAATTTATTTCAACCGTATTAATACAGCATCTTCAGGTAATCACAAGAACATGACTCTTACTGAGAATTTCCCAAAGTAACATCTCTTTTAAATCTATCAATTTAGGGAGGGAGGGTTGGTGTCTTATTTTGAGATGGGCAGGATTAGTTTCTTTGAATGAGGTAGGGAGGTCTATGTTTTCCCCAAGGAATCTGTCCCCCATCTAAGCCACACCTCATCCAAAACATAGACCTCCCCGCCTCATTCAAAGAAACTAATCCTGCCCATTTCA
>CM042181.1:14948084-14973005 GCA_023376005.1 Doryteuthis pealeii
GCCGGGCTTATTCGACTAAATAAGTCATATCGCAACTAAAACCAGTACTAACGTCAGTAATAGTAGTAGTTATAGTAACCAAGCACTGTAGTAATAGTACAACTAAGAGTAGTAGTTGTAGTAGTATTTGTAGTATTAGTGGTAGTAGTTGCAGTAGTAGTAGGAGTACTTGAACTAAATAGATAAGTAGTTTATGTATAAAAACTAGTGTTACTACTACTACTAAATACCAGCTGCGTTAAGAGTAACGCCTTTTAAGTAGTAGTAATAGTAAGTGTTGTAACTGCTGGGGAATTAGTAGTGCCAGTAGTATACTGATGCTGCTGCTACTACTACAGTGAAAGTATTTAGTGGTAGTAGTAATAGTTCTTAGCTTCAAGTAGTGATTGCAATTAACAGTGCGATCTTTTGGATTATGTCGGTAAAAATGGTGAAAAATTGTGTGTAAAAGTTCCCGGCGCTTTCTACATGAAAACTAGAAATATCCTCGCTGCAAACTTTTGCAGACAGATACTGAATATTTTAAAGCAAAAAAAAAAGAAAGGTTTTCGTTGGAAACTTTTGAGATGAACACCCTTTTTTTCTTGTGTGTATGTGTGTTTTTTTATTAATCGGTGTATTACTAAAAACGTTGTCACTTGGAGTTATCCGCCCTTAGTTTACCGACATCTTCCGAAAAAGATCAAATGACTTACCTTTTCTGTTTCTTTTTTTGTTTACTTTTACTTTTCTAGGTTCATCGTTATTGTCCGTATTTGTTGAAACATAAAAAAAATAAAAATGAAAAAATAAAAAAAATAAGGGTTACATTTCTGAATTTCACTGCAATGAATGAGGATTGAACCCACTGTCGAAATTTCCTTTGTGATTGAAGCGCTCGCTGATAAATTTAGATACTGCTTTGCTTCTCTCTCTCTCTCTCTTTCTCTCTCTCTCTCTCTCTCTCTCTCTCTCTCTCTCTCTCTCTCTCTCTCTTTGTCTTCCTTCCTCTCTACCCCTCTATATTTTTTGTCTTTTCTCTCTCCCTCCTTTTGTTTCTTCACCTCTATCTTTTCCGTCCCCCCTCTCTCTCTCTCTCTCTCTCTCTCTCTCATTCGTCTCCCCTACTCTCTCTCTCTCTCCCTTCACTCTTTTCCGTCTTCCGCTTCTCTCTCTCTCTCCTCCACACTCTCGTTTATCTCCCCCTCTTTATTTCTCTCTTCCTCCTCCTTTTCCCCTAATCTTACACTCGTCTTTCAGAAAAACTCCATATTTGTAAAAAGGGAGGTAACTCCAGTTTTCATGAATTAATCGTGTGCAAAAGTTTACAGATGGCCGCTTCACAGAAAACTTTGTCTTATTTTGCGCTCAATAAAAATAAATTTCTAAAAACAAAAATTCAAACCATTTTGCACATCTTTATTATAATATTTATACGGATAATTATGAACTTTTGTTTAGTAAATTAGGGTGTCCCAGAAAAAACAGAACCCACAAATTTTGTAATAAAACTGTTAATTTTAACTAGGGGGGTTTAGGGTTAGGGTTGGGGTTTAGGGTTAGTTTAATGGGAAAATAAATAATTTGGGTTCTGTTTATTTTTCTGAGTCACCCTGTACATGGTGACCCAGAAAAAACAGAACCTAAATCTCAACCCCAACCCTAAACCCTAACTCTAAACCCCCCTAGTTAAAATTAACAGTTTTATTAAAAATTTGTGGGTTCTGTTTTTTCTGGGACACTAAATTTACTAAACAAAAGTTCATAATTACCTATATATGTAGAACTGGCACTTTTTGTCAGGGGAGATAATAGAAAAAAAATGTAATCTTAAAACAAGTGCCAAAAATCAGGGAATTGTCCAATTTTAATGAAAATTTGGACCATATTACCTTTAGGGCACCCCTTTTTGATCTCGATTAAGAAAGGACATGTTTTTCATTTACACCGTCAATATCTTATTTTTCTAGGAATGATAGAAATATATATTGTCATATATTGTCATCCTTCTGTCCACGAGAGACGATGGTGTCAACTTTTTTAATTTTTTACGGTACCATGCAGCCTGGGTGGTTTGGTCTCTCCCTCTCTCTCTCTCTCTCTCTCTCTCTCTCTCAAATAAAGTTATGTTTTAAAACAAGTTTAGGATTAAATTTTTTTAAATATTTTAAATGTAAACCAAAAAAGCATTTCCTAAAAAAGACAAAAAACATTGTAATATATGAATTCTCGGCGATTTTGTTAATTTAATAAAATATTTTCTTCTTATTCTCTCTTACTCCTGTTTTCTCCCTTCCTCAATGGTGTTCCTAAAAAAAATTACTTTTGCTAGTATATATATATATATATATATGTGATGAGTCTAATTTTAAGTGTATATTATATATTATATCTGTGTGTATATATATATATATGTGTGTGTATTGTTGGCATCCTTCTGTCTATGAGAGACGATGGAGTAGTGTCCATTCTTTTTTGTGTGGAACTACATAGCCAGGGCAGTTTGGTCTGGAGGTTAAGCTGTTGTCCATGCAGCAAATCCCCCCTCTCCACACTGCCACTGTGATCCAAAGGAAAGGTAAGGAACCAATGGAGTTTGGCTGCTTGTAGTGTCACAGGAGTTGATGGGTAATACTGGATTTCAGCATCACACCACCTTAGGGACTACGGCTCCTGATTTGTTTTTAGGGGTTTACTTGGCCTTGAAAGGCAGTAGAAGTTTTGTGCCTGACTTTTTCTTGACTTTGTTGGGTTGCCGACCAAGGCTTAAGAGCCTCTTTGGGGATTTATGGGAGTAATAAGTACCCCAATCCTGCTACTATTGGTGTTCCCGAGGAAAGGTATTAAATATAATGCAAATAAAATGTATTAATCCTTCCTCTCCTAGCTTGCCCGGTACGCGCACTTAAGATCGCATAGCGGTCGTCACCCCGGTGGCTTGATCAAACCATCTTGTGTCTCACACTAAAAAAGTCCAATCCTACTATTGTGTGGATGGCCGTAGAATCCCGTGGAGCTCATCTGCTCTTTGATTAATATTTATCTTGTTTTTGGTGATACTGGTTGTTCACATACTCCTCACTGATCAAACGAGGATTGCCTGGTGAGAGTTCCAGTTGAGTCACTTGTTAGATATTTAAGTTTTAACTTAGTATAAGTCCACTAAAGTGTCTGAGAGGTTCTAGCATTCACTGAATTTATACTTGTCACAGGAATTATATATATATATATATATATATATATATATATATATATATATATTAGCAAAAGAACCCGGTCCATGACTGGACTAATTTTTTTTTAGGAACACCAGTGAGAAATGGCGAAAACAGGAGTAAGAGAGAATAAGAGGAAAATATTTTATAAGATTTTTAAAAATCGCAGAGAATTTTCTATATTACAATGTTTGTTTCTTTAGGAAATGCTTTTTTTGTTTACATTTAAAATATTATTTTTAAAAATGTAATCCTAAACTTGTTTTAAAACATAATTTTATTTGAGAGAGACGAACACAGAAGAGAGAGAGAGAGACTGATGAAAGAGAGAGTACCTAGCCTGCTGAGTTAAAGTGAAATGTATTAGTCTAATTTATTTCCTTTTTGACCCAATTTTTCCTTACTTTATTTTTCCTTACTGTGAAGAGTTCTAGAAATTGGTTGATTTTTGTTTAATTATTAAATCATATCACTTAATTAGTAAAAATCAAAAATCAAATTTTCTGTGTTTCTTAGTTAGAAACACATTAATGTGTCTGAGATTTCAAATCAGAATGACATCACTTTTCGGAGTTATAACTCGACACGTACATACCAGAATCATTCTTTTATATATATATATTTTACGAACACCTCTGCACAAGGTCAATTTCTTAAGCAAAGTTTTACAGGTTTGAATTCAGAATTTTCCTTCTCCTAGACTAGTTATTTAGCCATGGTTAAACAGCCAAATCTGCCCTGCAATTTACCCATAGCTGGAGGGAGAATTGGATTCATACCTTTCCAAAGGGTATTAGCGCCATGTGAAATGCAAGTAGCTTTGTCCAGGAATTGAACTCAGTTCGACGAGTCCATTTCCTATGACTCTAAACATTATACCACGTGCCTCCATGAAAGAAATATATATATATATATAGATAGATATTTAAAAATTTGTTTTGGGATGAAACAAAGAAATCACAGTGCTCAACCACAAATTTGTAGGAGCTTTATTTGTTGAATTTTTTTAAATATAAAAGTTTTTCATAAGCAACTACCCAGATTTCAGGTTATTTCACCATCGTCAGGCTACTCAATCTCCTGGTGTTTATTTGAAGAGATTTTGTGATGTTATCATCACAAAATCATCACAAAATCTCTTCAAATAAACACCAGGACATTGAACAACCTGACGATGGTGAAATAACCTGAAACCTGGGTAGTTGCTTACGAAAAACGTTTATATTTAAAAAATTCAACAAATAAATAAATATATATATATATATATATATATATATATATATTTCTTTCTAGTCGGTAGCCAATGGAGAGGGGTTAAGGGATGTGACTAAGTGTCACACCCCTATTGTCATTTAATAATGAAAATGGAATCATCTGTTTTTCTTATAAATAATATCTCATGAAACCCCAAAAGGGAGAAATGAGATCTTATAGAACTTGTTAATTTAACCTAGCAATTGCTGATTACTCTGTTCACCTTGTGTCTTTGCTTAGCAAACCTTTTCCCCTATCCTTAAGTCATTTTGATCAATGTTTCTCTGTTTCAAGTTTTTTATATTTTCAAATTGGTATAAATAATTTTCATTAACTTCATTTGATTTGGTTTGCTTTAGGGCATATCAACCCTTTTCGGGTTATTTAATGCCGAAAACAAGTCATTTTCATAAAAGTGTCTGTGTTTCAAGTGTTTAATATTTTCAAATTGGTATAAATAATTTTCATTAACTTCATTTGGTTTGGTTTATTACCAATATTATCAAAATATATTTATCAAAATTATCAAAATATATTTATCAAAATTATCAAAATATATCAAAATCAAAATTATCAAAAACATTTATCAAAATATATTTATCAAAATTATCAAAATTTATCAAAAGCATTTATCAAAATATAATGATAAGATAGACAAAGAAGAATGCTCTCCCAAAATGGCCTTAAATTGTTTTTTACAGTCATTCTAAAATTTTCTTAATGTTTTGTGGATTTGTGGGACAAATGGAATGTTAGAAATGTTGTTCTTAGCTGCCCACAAACTGGAATGTATGGACATACCAGATAGAATAAACTTTATGTGTGAATGTTTATATATATATATATATATACAAGAGTGAGTCAAAAAATAATGCCATTTTCTTTATTTCATGTGAAGTTTTTTAAAAATAAAACTAAGGCCTACATTGAGACCCTCATGAGGCTCAGAGCAAGAATCCGACAAGTAAAACTCAACTTGCCAATCGACAATGTCCCCCTTCTGCATGACAATGCTCGACCACACACAAGAATCAATACAAGGGAGAAAATCGCCTCATTTTTCTTTGAGTGTCTATATATATATATATATATATATATATATATATATATGTATGTATATTGTGTATAACTTTTGTTCTTGTGAATGTTGTTTTTTTGGTCTTTTGAAGTATTGGAAAAAAGAACAAAAATAAGAAAAACAGAACAAAAATCAGAATTTTTATATTCAATTGTTGTTCTGTTCCTGATTTGATCAATTCCAGTATTTCGGGTGAACTTCACCCTTTTTCAAGGTATATATGAGACGGTCTGGAGAAAAAAATATATATATATATATATATATATATATATATATATAATGAGTAAAAAAGTAATGCCATTTTCTTTATTACATGCAAATTTTTTTTTATAAAACTAAGGCCTACATTGAGACCCTCGTGAGGCTGAGAGCAAAAATCCGACGAGTAAGACCCAAATATTAGGACAAGGAAGAACATCCCCTCATTCGGTGGACAACTTTACCACATCCTCCATACTTAGTGCCATAGTTTTTTTTATGAAACGAAGGCCTAAATTGAGACCCTCATAAGGCTCAGAGCAGCAATCCGTTGAATAAGACTCAACTTGCCAATCAACAATCTCCTCCTTCTGCATGAAAATGCTCGACCACACACAAGAATCAATACAAGGGAGAAAATCGCCTCATTTTTGTGTGAGTGTATATATATATATGTAGTTTGATAACAGGACGCTGATGGAAGAGGAAGTTGGGACACTTTTGCAGTCGAATCTCAGCTGGCAAGAAAGTTGTTGACTACTGGCTTTACTGTTGTGGATTCCTGGCTATTTCTAACTCTACTGCTACTTGCGACACTCTCTCTCTCTCTCTCTCTCTCTCTCTCTCTCTCTCTCTATATATATATATATATATATATATGTGGGAGAAATATAGGGAGATTAATCTGACAGTATGTGGAGAAAGGTAGACAAACACAAGAGGTTGTAGAAAATGGATGTTTATTGTAGGTTGTGATGACAACGATGCAACGTTTCGGTCTATTAGACCTTGTTCGGGACTTTAGGAATAGAGTTCACCATAAAGTTCACCACTGAAGCAAGAACTCTATTCCTAAAGTCCTAAAGAAGGTCTAACAGACTGAAACATTGAATTGTCGACATCACTACCTACAATAAACATCCATTTTTTACAACATCCCGTATTTGTCTACCTTTCTCCACATACACACACACACACACATATATATATATATATATTTGGGAGAATATGTGCTTTTAATTGTAGTCAGACCTAATTTTTTTGAAAGTTAATTCATTTATGGTTAATTAGGCGGGATTTAACTACTTAAATGTAAGGCTAAACAAATCGAGAAAAATCAATCTCTGAATATATATTTCGACCTATTAGGTCTCATCAGCAGAGCTATAGATATGAAGATCGCCCAGTGTGTGACTCGAAACCCTTGTGTCGAAACGGCACGCAAGCTTCTTACCACCACGCCAAACGGAAATTGCAATTTTTATCGCTTTGTTTAGGTATTAGTAGTACTTATATTCCTCTTTGGAGACTTTTATCACACGACCTTACGCAAATGTAAACAAGGGTTTCGAGTCACACGCGGGGCGATCTTCGTATCTATAGCTCTGCTGATGAGACCTAATAGGTCGAAATATATATTCAGAGATTGATTTATTTTATTTTTGAAACAGTATGCGCATTTTAAAAAATTCAAGCATTCCAGCGTGTGTTTGTACCCCCTATTCTCTTCCAACGGTTTTTTATCCCTTCTCTCTTTCATATATATTTTTTGCTCGTTGATGATGACCCTTCTACTAAGGCGTCGAAACAGATTCTGTCAGCAGATAATAATTACTAATTGTTTTTTCAAAATGTTAAATTCATTCTGTCGGATTAATTTCCATTTATTTACATATATATATATATATATATATATATATATATATATATATATTAGGATGAGTCAAAAAGTAATGCCATTTTCTTTATTTCATGTGAAGTTTTTTTTATAAAACTAAGGCCTACATTGAGACCCTCATGAGGCTCAGAGCAAGAATCCGACAAGTATGACCCAAACATCAGGACAAGGGAGAAATCACCTCATTCGGGTGGACAACTTTACCGCATCCTCCATACTTAGTACCTTCCGACTATCATCTCTCCGGCCCCATGAAAGAGGGTTTGAGTGGCAAACATTATTCCAGTGACGAGGGAGTGAAATCTGTAACAAAGAAGTGGCTCAAAGAACAGTCCTTTTTTTAAATTTATTTTTTGAAGGCTATTGCAAGGCAAAAGTAATTATCTAAGGTCTTATTGATTGAAAACATCTTTTTTTTTTTAATCATGGGAGAATTGGGATACTATGATGGAAGGAGAACATGGTCAGAATAAATAAATGAATAAAAATAGAATAGAAGCCAGTAGTCAACAACTTTCTTGCCAGCTGAGATTCAACTGCAAAAGTGTCCCAACTTCCTCTTCCATCAGCGTCCTGTTATCAAACTTTGTGTTTTGTTGTTTTATTTTTAATCATTGTGAACCTGTCTCTGACTCGTGCCCTTACGAATCGGCCAGCACAGAATATCACAACATTGGGGTCTAGACATTGTGCAAAGAGTGCAGACCGGGTATTCTCACATAATGATGAAACTAAGTATTCAAATGGGTTAACATTCAAGAAATTGTCTAAGGTCTTATTGATTGAAAACATCTTTTTTTTTTTAATCATGGGAGAATTGTGAAACTATGATGAAAGGAGAACATGGTCAGAATAGATAAATAAATAAATGAATAAAAATAGAATATGTTAAAGCCCAGGCATAGGTAAATGGGTGGGTGGTTGTCCTTTTACGAACACAAAAGATTGGGCCATAAAGTTTAAGAAAATTAATAAATAAATTAATAAAATAATCTTATGCAACTGCATAGATTATGTAACACATGGAATATTCCTGAGTGCCATAAATACCAGCTGTTTTGGGTCCCAGTTCACTTGTGCTAGGTTGGTTGGTTGGTTGGATTTTACAGCATGTTGAATTATTTTATCTCGTAGACATAAACTCAATTTTTTAAACACAGTTTAGATCGATTTAACCCATATTGTGATACTATGATGGAAGGAGAACATGGTCAGAATAGATAAATAAATAAATGAATAAAAATAGAATATGTTAAAACCCAGGCATAGGTAAATGGGTGGGTGGTTGTCCTTTTACGGACACAAAAGATTGGGCCGTGAGGTTTAAGGGAATTGTACGGCCAGGGTGAAGTTAAGTCACTTAGTGATGATATCTTTAAGCATCTAGGTATTAAAAGAAAAAGGCTATTTTTATGAGGAAATCTCTTTTGAAGAAATTAATGGTCAAAATATTGAAGACATGAAATCCAAAGAAAGAAATAATTGCTTTAATTTTAAGGGATAATGCAGTCAGAAAATCTGCTTTGAATTTAAGTGCCAAGCATCTGGGTGGTCGGGCCGCGGAGAGGTGTGGGGTAGAATTTTACATAAATTCAGCTAAGCTCCAGCCCTTGGGACAGTTCGACCCGGGCCGTTGAGGTGATAGTGTTGCCAGTAGCAGAAGAGTTAGAAATAGCCAGGGATCCACAACAGTGAAGCCAGTAGTCAGCAACTTTCTTGACAGCTGAGATAGACTGCGAAAGTGTCACAACTTCCTCTTCAATCAGCGTCCTGTTATCAAACTTTGTGTTTTGTTGTTTTATTTTTAATCCTTGTGAACCTGTCTCTGACTCGTATCCTTACGAATCGGCCAGCACAGAATATCACAACTTTGGGGTCTAGACATTGTGCAACGAAGGTGCAGCGAGTGCAGACCGGGTATTCTCAGAGAATGATGAAACTAAGTATTCAAATGGGCTAACATTCAAGAAATACACCTGACCTACCTGTTTTTGGATTAATTGTGTCAATGATAAAGATTTAAAGAGATTTATATTGGAACTGCTATTCATTGACTTCCGATTTAGAAAGTTTGGTAGCTAATTTTGACTTGATGTAAAAAAACTTAATGGATTTTGATTAGAAAGTAACAATTATATTTTATATTTGTACCTTCATAACCTATATATATATATATATATATATATATATATATATATGAGACTTAATATATATATATATATGAGACTTAATAAAGTGGAGAATTGGATTCATATCTTTCCCAAAGGTATTAGCGCTATCAAACAGCTTCGTCCAGGAATTGAACTCTGGTCGACAAGTCTATTTCCCATGACTTTAACCATTACACCACACACTTCCTGCGATACAGATTACTCATTTCATATATATATATATATATATGTGAAATGAGAAATCTGTTATTTGTGCTATATATATATATATATATATATATATATATTATTTTGGAAAAGGTGACTTACCGGTGAAGATGGTCACAATGGTTAGTTGATGCAAAATTCAAAAAGGTAAGACAGCAATATAACAAATAAAAAGTTCTCAATATGTTAGTAGAGCAAATATATATATATATATATATATATATATATATAAATATATATATATATATATATATGAAATGCGAAATCTGTTATTTGTGCTATATATATATATATATATATATATATCTTATTATAATGGAGATTGGGTGTTTTTCTGTCTGTAACCGAAACTACATTACTACTCAAGTCAGAATTCCCTTAGTTATTTACGTCACATTCTCAATGATTTTATTTTTATTTAAACCTCAATTATTGATAAAACTGTTTTATATTATTAATACTGCTGGCCTTATCTAAATACTAATAACATGCAATTGAATTTATACATACAACAAAATAGCGGTTTACAGTGTGAACGGTAAAGCTAATTTGCATATTGATATTAAAAAAATGATTTTAATAAAAATGTGCTTAGTATTATTTCTTTCTAATTGTTTGGTTTTATCTTAATGAATATGAGCAAAATTCTCGTGGATAAATCTTAAAAGAAATCCATTAACTGTAACTGTAATAAAATAACTGTAATTTTATTCTTTACTTCCTATCTTAATGTGACAGAGAACACGAGGTGAGTGGTGAACGTCAAGGCCTGCCGTATTCTCGAAGGAAGCGGGCTAGGCTTTGCCTGACATGTCGGACTGTAGAATCGAACCCGCTTCCTTCAGAATGCAAACATTGTCACCGAAGTCTAGAAGCTACAGTCCCGGATGTAAGCGCCAGGTGCCCGGATGATGGCTATGATGATTCTGGCGGTCGGGTTTGGCTCGAGAATCTCGTGCGTGGGGTGCAGACACCCGGATGTTGAAAGAAAAATTGTATAAGTAGAAGTGGGGTGACGACAGCAGTAGTTGCGGTTTTTCAGCTGCTGAAGATGTTTGAGTTGGTGGTTTTGTGACGGTGACGACATTGTTGACCCCCCCCTCTCTTCAACAAGTCGAATTTATTTTTCCACTCTATTTTCTTTTCTTTTTCATACTAGACTTAACTAAATAGTTAAATTAGGAAAATGTAGCATTAGAAAACGGGAGTGAAGGAAGAGTAAGTTTCAGTTGTTCTATTTTTCGATTATACCCCCCTCTGTTTCAAATCTTTTTATCTGCATTCTTATTTAGTTTCATTAGCCTTTCTGATTTAATTTAATATTTTATTACATTTAAACTTAAATACTTGCACCCGGAGGATGCATATATTTGCTAGTATATATAAATGAAAATGAGAAATCTGTTGTTTGTGCTGTCTAAGTGATGCCATCACATACGTCACAACATTCAATTTGGGACCATCTCATCAGACAAGTACTGAATAATTCTAATTGTAATGATTTTCTTGAAGAATTTGCTTTCACTATTGTTACTACCAAGAGAGTACAAGTACTACTATTACTACTAGAACTACCACAACTTATCAGTGGTTACCTTGGTTGTGATGATGAGTTAAGATTAGTATGCAAAAGGAGGAGTGAAAAGAAAGAGAAGATATATCTACCTACCTACTTGAGATCTTTCTAGTTTAAAAAAAAAAAAAGAAGAAAAAGAGAAAGAGAAAGAATAAAGAGACACTCTGAAGCTGCTATTTACTAAGCTTAGTTTAGTCTAGCACACAGGCTGCACGTTGCTTACAGTAGTTTCTGTTACTAAGTGGTCACCCATCTAAGTATTGAACAGACTCATTGTTGCTTAACTTTGATAATCTTATTCATTAAGTTTTACATAGTCTGGCACACAGAGATTAGAGTACACACTAAGTGGTTACCCATATTAGTGCTGACAGGCTAATTGTTGCTTAACTTTGGTAATGTTATTACGCAGTCAGAAAGTCTGCTTTGAATTTAAGTCTGGCACATGGGGGTCAAGTTACTTCAAGTACACACCAATTGGTCACCCATATTAGTACTGGACAGACTCATTGTTGCTTAACTTTTGTAATCTTATTTACTAAGCTTTTATTAGTATCGTGACGTAACTCATCTAAGTACTGACCAGATTCATTGTTGCTTAACTTTAGTTAACTTATTTACTAAGTTTTGTTTAGTCTAGCACATAGGCTGCACATTGCTTACAGTAGTTTCTGTTACTAAGTGGTCACCCATCTAAGTATTGCACAGACCCATTGTTGCTTAACTTTGATAATCTTATTCATTAAGTTTTACATAGTCTGACACACAGAGATTAGAGTACACACTAAGTGGTTACCCATATTAGTGCTGACAGGCTAATTGTTGCTTAACTTTGGTAATGTTATTACGCAGTCAGAAAGTCTGCTTTGAATTTAAGTCTGGCACACAGGGATCAAGTTACTTAAAGTACACACCAATTGGTCACCCATATTAGTACTGGACAGACTCATTGCTGCTTAACTTTTGTAATTTCATTTACCAAGCTTTTATTAGTATTGTGAGGTAACTCATCTAAGTACTGACCAGGTTCATTGTTGCTTAACTTTAGTTAACATATATACTAAGTTTTGTTTAGTATAGCACATAGGCTGCATGTTGCTTACAGTAGTTGCTGTTACTAAGTGGTCACCCATCCAAGTATTGAACAGACTCATTGCTGCTTAACTTTGATAATATTATTCACTAAGTTTTGCATAGTCTGACACACAGGGGTCAAGTCACTTAAAGCACACACCAAGTGGTCACCCATATTAGTACAGACAGGCCCATTGTTGCTTAACTTTTTAAATTTTATTTACTAAGCTTTTATTAGTATCGTGACGTAACTCATCTAATTACTGACCAGATTCATTGTTGCTTAACTTTAGTTAACTTATTTACAAAGTTTTGTTTAGTATAGCACATAGGCCGCATGTTGCTTACAGTAGTTTCTGTTACTAAGTGGTCACCCTTCTAAGTATTGAACAGACTCACTGTTGCTTAACTTTGATAATCTTATTCACTAAGTGTTACATAGTCTGGCACAGAGGGATCAAGTTACTTAAAGTACACACCAAGTGGTCACCCATATTAGTACTGGACAGACTCATTGTTGCTTAACTTTTGTAATTTTATTTACTAAGCTTTTATTAGTATCGTGAGGTCACTCATTTAAGTACTGACCAGGTTCATTGTTGCTTAACTTTAGTTAACTTATTTACTAAACTTTGTTTAGTATAGCACATAGGCTACATGTTGCTTACAGTATCTGCTGTTACTAAGTGGTCACCCATCCAAGTATTGAACAGAATCAATGCTCCTTAACTTTGATGATCTTATTTACTAAGTTTTGCATAGTCTGGTTACCCATATTAGTAATGGACAGACTCACTGCTGCTTAACTTTTGTAATTGTATTTACTAAGCTTTTCTTAGTATAGCACACAGACCGCATGTGGCTTACAGTACTTGGTTACCCATCTAAGTATTGAAAAGGCTCATTGTTGCTTAACTTTAATAATCTTATTCACTAAGTTTTGCATAGTCTGGCACACAGGGATTAGGTTACTTATAGTACAGGCTAAGTGGTTACCCATATTAGTACAGACAGGCTCATTGTTGCTTAACTTTTATAATTTTATTTACTAAGCTTTTATTAGTATTGTGAGGTAACTTATCTAAGTACTGACTAGGTTAAGTGTTGCTAAACTTTAGTTAACTTATTTACTAAGTTTTGTTTAGTATAGCACATGTTGCTTACAGTACTTGGTTACCCATCTAAGTATTGAACAGGCTCATTGTTGCTTAACTTTGATAATCTTATTCACTAAGTTTTACATAGTCTGGCACATAGAGATCAAGTTACTTAAAGTACACACCAAGTGGTCACCCATCTAAGTATTGAACATACTCACTGTTGCTTAACTTTGGTAAACTTATTCACCAAGCTTTGTTTAGTATGGCACATAGTAACAGCAGGTACTGTAAGCAACATGCAGCCTAAGTGATTACCCATCCAAGTATTGAACACTCATTGTTGCTTAACTTTGATAATTTTATTTACAAAGTTTTGCATAGTCTGGCACATGGGGGTCAAGTTATTTAAAGTACACACCAAATGGTCACCCATATTAGTACTGGACAGACTCATTGTTGCTTAACTTTTGTAATTTTATTTACTAAGCTTTTATTAGTATCATGAGATCATTCATCTAAGTACTGACCAGGTGTTACATAATTGTTAGTAGACTAACACTTATGTACAGTTAGTGTAGAAACCAAAATGGCTGAATGAGTTACAACTGGCGGGGGATTGAGTGACACGGGTTGACCTCATCTTGATCTCCTTTCCGATTGATACTGTGAGAATCAATGGAGAAGGCCTTCTTCCGGTTTAGATCAGAAAGAGTTAGTTTAGTTAGTATTAATATTAGTATATATATTTAGTTAGTAATAGTTTAGTAAGTGTGTTGCCATACTCAATCTATGCAGGTAGTCTGGATGGGGATTTCAAAATAAAATATGATCTAAAGAAAATCAAAGTCTTGGGTTATTTATCCAAAAACTGCCAATGACACAGGGCGTATGATAGATGAGAAATCCCCAATGGAAGACCAGACACGAAGTCCCCAAGACAAAGTTCCAGACGCTAGAAGAAGAACATAAGATACCAAAGACGATCAGAAGAATAAAGAGAGTATATAACACAGGTTAATTGTTGCTTAACTTTAGTTAACTTATTTACTAAGTTTTGTTTAGTATAGCACATAGGCTACATGTTGCTTACAGTACCTGCTGTTACTAAGTGGTTACCCATCCAAGTATTGAACAGACTCATTGTTGCTTAACTTTGATAATTTTATTTACTAAGTTTTGCACATAGGGGTCAAGTTACTTAAAGTACACACCAAGTGGTCACCCATATTAGTACTGGACAGACTCAGTATTGCTTAACTTTTGTAATTTTATTTACTACACTTTTATTAGTATCATAAGATCACTCATCTAAGTACTGACCAGGTTCATTGTTGCTTAACTTTAGTTAACTTATTTACTAAGCTTTGTTTAGTCTAGCACACAGGCCGCATGTTGTTTACAGTACCTGCTGTTACTAAGTGGTTATCCATCCAAGTATTGAACAGACTCATTGTTGCTTAACTTTGATAATCTTATTTACTAAGTTTTGTTTAGTATAGCACATAGGCTGCATGTTGCTGTTACTAATTGGTTACCCATCCAAGTATTGAACAGACTCATTGTTGCTTAACTTTGATAATATTATTTACTAAGTTTTGCATAGTCTGGCACACAGGGATCAAGTTACTTAAAGTACACACCAAGTGGTCACCCATATTAGTACTGGACAGACTCATTGCTGCTTAACTTTTGTTACCCATCTAAGTATTGAACATAATCAATGCTGCTTAACTTTGATGATATTATTTACTGAGTTTTGCATAGTCTGGCACACAGAGATCAGGTTACACACTTTTCCTAAGTGGTTACCCATTTTAGTATTGACAAGCCCATTGTTGCTTAATGTTTGTAATTTGATTTACAAAGCTTCATTTAATATGGTATACAAGCAACTAATAATAATAATCCTTAGTAAACAATTATAGCTTCAAGTAACTATTCTTAATACAAATAATTTGCACACAGTTATATAGTTTCAAGTAACTAATAATAATAATCCTTAGTAAACAATTATAGCTTCAAGTAACTATTCTTAATACAAATAATTTGCACACAGTTATATAGTTTCAAGTAACTAATAATAATAATCCTTAGTAAACAATTATAGCTTCAAGTAACTATTCTTAATACAAATAATTTGCACACAGTTATATGGTTTCAAGTATCTAATAATAATAATCCTTAGTAAACAATTATAGCTTCAAGTAACTATTCTTAATACAAATAATTTGCACACAGTTATATGGTTTCAAGTATCTAATAATAATAATCCTTAGTAAACAATTATAGCTTCAAGTAACTATTCTTAATACAAATAATTTGCACACAGTTATATAGTTTCAAGTAACTAATAATAATAATCCTTAGTAAACAATTATAGCTTCAAGTAACTATTCTTAATACAAATAATTTGCACACAGTTATATAGTTTCAAGTAACTAATAATAATAATCCTTAGTAAACAATTATAGTTTCAAGTAACTATTCTTAATACAAATAATTTGCACACAGTTATATAGTTTCAAGTAACTAATAATAATAATCCTTAGTAAACAATTATAGCTTCAAGTAACTATTCTTAATACAAATAATTTGCACACAGTTATATAGTTTCAAGTAACTAATAATAATAATCCTTAGTAAACAATTATAGCTTCAAGTAACTATTCTTAATACAAATAATTTGCACACAGTTATATAGTTTCAAGTAACTAATAATAATAATCCTTAGTAAACAATTATAGTTTCAAGTAACTATTCTTAATACAAATAATTTGCACACAGTTATATAGTTTCAAGTAACTAATAATAATAATCCTTAGTAAACAATTATAGTTTCAAGTAACTATTCTTAATACAAATAATTTGCACACAGTTATATAGTTTCAAGTAACTAATAATAATAATCCTTAGTAAACAATTATAGCTTCAAGTAACTATTCTTAATACAAATAATTTGCACACAGTTATATAGTTTCAAGTAACTAATAATAATAATCCTTAGTAAACAATTATAGTTCAAGTAACTATTCTTAATACAAATAATTTGCACACAGTTATATAGTTTCAAGTAACTAATAATAATAATCCTTAGTAAACAATTATAGTTTCAAGTAACTATTCTTAATACAAATAATTTGCACACAGTTATATAGTTTCAAGTAACTAATAATAATAATCCTTAGTAAACAATTATAGTTTCAAGTAACTATTCTTAATACAAATAATTTGCACACAGTTATATAGTTTCAAGTAACTAATAATAATAATCCTTAGTAAACAATTATAGTTTCAAGTAACTATTCTTAATACAAATAATTTGCACACAGTTATATGGTTTCAAGTAACTAATAATAATAATCCTTAGTAAACAATTATAGTTTCAAGTAACTATTCTTAATACAAATAATTTGCACACAGTTATATAGTTTCAAGTAAGGGTAACTAATGAAATATAACTGTGTGCAAATTATTTGTATTAAGAATAGTTACTTGAAGCTATAATTGTTTACTAAGGATTATTATTATTAGTTACTTGAAACCATATAACTGTGTGCAAATTATTTGTATTAAGAATAGTTACTTGAAGCTATAATTGTTTACTAAGGATTATTATTATTAGTTACTTGAAACCATATAACTGTGTGCAAATTATTCGTATTAAGAATAGTTACTCAAAGCTATAATTGTTTACTAAGGATTATTATTATTAGTTACTTGAAACCATATAACTGTGTGCAAATTATTTATTAAGAATAGTTACTTGAAGCTATAATTGTTTACTAAGGATTATTATTATTAGTTACTTGAAACTATATAACTGTGTGCAAATTATTTGTATTAAGAATAGTTACTTGAAGCTATAATTGTTTACTAAGGATTATTATTATTAGTTACTTGAAACCATATAACTGTGTGCAAATTATTTGTATTAAGAATAGTTACTTGAAGCTATAATTGTTTACTAAGGATTATTATTATTAGTTACTTGAAACTATAAACTGTGTGCAAATTATTTGTAACTGTTTACTAAGGATTATTATTATTAGTTACTTGAAACCATATAACTGTGTGCAAATTATTTGTATTAAGAATAGTTACTTGAAGCTATAATTGTTTACTAAGGATTATTATTACTAGCAACGGAAAACACCCTCTGGATGTCGTATAAATTAATTTTTGAAAGACATTGCTTGAGAGGGTGGGAGTTAAAAATTCAATGTCGGAGGGTTTGTATCATAAGTAAGCAAAATCCTCATATTTATTAAAGGAGTAAAAAAAAATGTAAAAAAATAAAACAATTTGAAATGAAAACTGAGCCCCGTCCCTCTCAAATAAAATGTTGCGTGCATGTACTAATCAAACAATTATTTTGAATATTTTCCTCATCAATTTTCCACAAAATCGTAGGTATTTATTTATTTGTAAACTTTTTAGTTAACTTCTTGTTACTGTAAAAAAAAGGACGAGTGTAAAAAAATAATTTTAAAAATTGCTTACTCAAATTTTGGGTGTATATAGAATAAGAATATTGTGACGTGATCTGTGACATAGTTTTTGTTACAGGCAGAAATACAGACAATCTCCATTATTAATAGATTAGTTACTTGAAACCCTATAACTGTGTGCAAATTATTTGTATTAAGAATAGTTACTTGAAGCTTTAATTGTTTACTAACGATTACTATCATTATTAGTTACTTGAGACTGTGTAAATTATTTGTATTAGATAAGAATACTTGAAACCATACAACTGTGTGCAAATTAATTGTATTAGTAATACTTAGTAAACAATTATAGCTTCAAGTAACTATTCTTTAATTGTTTACTAACGATTACTATCATTATTAGTTACTTGAGACTGTGTAAATTATTTGTATTAGATAAGAATACTTGAAAGCATACAACTGTGTGCAAATTAATTGTATTAGTAATACTTAGTAAACAATTATAGCTTCAAGTAACTATTCTTTAATTGTTTACTAACGATTACTATCATTATTAGTTACTTGAGACTGTATAAATTATTTGTATTAGATAAGAATACTTGAAAGCATACAACTGTGTGCAAATTAATTGTATTAGTAATACTTAGTAAACAATTATAGCTTCAAGTAACTATTCTTTAATTGTTTACTAACGATTACTATCATTATTAGTTACTTGAGACTGTGTAAATTATTTGTATTAGATAAGAATACTTGAAAGCATACAACTGTGTGCAAATTAATTGTATTAGTAATACTTAGTAAACAATTATAGCTTCAAGTAACTATTCTTTAATTGTTTACTAACGATTACTATCATTATTAGTTACTTGAGACTGTATAAATTATTTGTATTAGATAAGAATACTTGAAACCATACAACTGTGTGCAAATTAATTGTATTAGTAATACTTAGTAAACAATTATAACTTCAAGTAACTATTCTTAATTCTTCTAAAACAGCCATTAAGGTGTGGATTTCCTATACATGTACCAATAAAAATAATAGACATTTTTCTTCTTTTTTTTTTCCCTTTTCCAATTGCACATTATATGCATATCTGTTAAAGTTTCCAAATACACCAGTGATATTTCCAAGCAACGAGTAGACAGACAAATTCCGAGGAGGAAAAAAATAAAAAGAACATCTGTGTAGATTGGGCATGAGAGAGAAATATTTTCATCGCGTCGATGTGTGGGTGGGAATGTAATTGGCTGATTTATTGAATTGGTGTCATTGCCAAAAAACTGGACCCCCCCCCTCCCCGTGCCAAAATTTTGGCCAGGAAACGCTCAAGTCTCGATTAGGATTTGGAAAAAAGAGGAAATTACTTATATTCATTCCGAAATCAGGTCAAAAGAACGAAGCAACAGGAAAAGAAACGTTATAATACCTACTATTCTCTGTGTAGCTCTCTCTCATTCTATATACATATATATACACATACATATATATATATACATATATATATATATATACATATATATGCTCCCCATCCCCTAGGGTTGAGCACTCTGGGGGGGATCTCGCTGACGTCTGCCAACTCAAGCGTAAATGCAACGCTCTTCTCAATGAGGAGGAATGGAGCACTCTGTGACGGCCTTTACACACAAAGCGATGTGTGTATTAAAACAGTTAAAATCCCCTTCCCATTCTGTAAGTGAAGACAGCCTAATGGTTAAGGTGCCGGACTGACACCCAACCGATCGGATTTCAATTCCGGCTGTAGGTAGCTTACAAAATGTCTAGCCACACTGAAGAGACTTGATTAGTCGAAACACGTGTCTGTGGATGACCCTATATATATATATATATATATCTTATTATAATGGAGATTCAATATCTATCTTTATCATAGTCTTCCGAGACGGAAATGCCAATGAATATGCATAATTCTCAATTTTATTTATTTACCAATATTTCTAGGTAAATTCCTCTTTCTTGAACGTTAGTGATAGTCTAATCAGGAAGGTAAGTAATCTCTGGGGTCACAGTCAAGTCCGACGCAATGTTCTTCCAATTGACAGTCTTCAGTCTAAACACTCTCCCAACAGTATCACGCTTGTCTCAACAACAAAATACTACTGCAGTTCTTCTCCCGTGGTCTGCGTGGGCAGGTCCTTAAATATACATCAATCCTCACCACATCTGGGCTCCTCACTCTGAATTGTCCGTGCAACACTCGTCAGCACTGCAAGTACGCATCAATCCTCACGGCGCGACTGTTTACATCCGGGTTACTCTGCACTGCTCGTCCACAACCCTTTCGCATTCTGAAGGAAGCGGGTTCGACTAGGTCAGTCCTACATGCCAGGCAAAGCTTAGCCCACTTCCTTCGAGAATATGGCAAGTCTTCACGCCTGCCACTGTCACACCGTGTTGCATGAGGTAGATTTCTTCTCTCACTACAGATAGACTGACTGTTCTTTCCCTTGTTTTCAAATACTCAAATGTCACAATTCCCCCAGTTATTTATGTCACATTCTCCATAATTTTTATTCTTTATTCCACAAAAATGTAATTAATATAAGACACAGGAAAGACGTGTACTAAAAACAAATACAACTGATACTATATACATATATATATATGTGTATTTATAGGGATGTGCAAATTATTGCTGGCTCTAAAAAAGGGTGATCACAGGAAATTCTTCTAAAAATCATATAAAAAAACTATCCGATTTTAATAAAACTTTTGATATAAGAAGTAAAAGACAAACTTTTATTGTAAATAAATGTTTACTAAATTGAAAAGGCTAATAATTTTTTTGTTAGTTTGTTTTGCGCATTGATCCCCCGTACGAAGATCTTTGTAATTTTTTTTTGTACATAAATAAATTTTACATTTTTGGAAAGACAATTTAATGACGGAACATATGTAAAAAAAGATAATTTGCTACTAAATTGGTTTTGGAAATAGGGCATCTTAAACATTGAAACTTAAATCTCATAAATAAAAAAAAATATGGATTTTTTTTTTTTTAAATTGTTAGATTATTTTCAAAAATTTTATATTAAAAGTTCCTATTGTCTAAATTTTTATTTTTTTTCAGGGATTTTTAAAAATTTATAAATGTAAAATAAATACCTTTGTTTAATGTACAGCAAAATCGTATTTATTTAATCAAAGAAAATATTGTATAAAAAATATCTTGCTAAAAATATGACATAATATATGTCGGTTTTTATTTTATAAATTTTTGAAAATAATGTTTGAATTAAAAATTGTCGTCATTCTTATTATGGATGGATCTAAGAGAATAAAAAACTCTGGTGTTTTGGGGAAAACTGATGTGTTCTGGGTACATAAGTTAATAGGTTCAAATCTGTGATGCTTGTATAATTATACTCTGTAAAACTCAAAGTGTTTTGAACAAATTTATTATTTTATTTGGAAACAAATAATTCTCCCATTTATATCCAGAAAGCAGATATTACCGTTCAGTTAAAATTTTTGTTTCTTTATTTTGTGTATTGTATTTTGCCAAAAAAAAAAGTCTCATCATAATATTATATATAATCCTCCATACTAAGAAAAAGTGCACACGTTAAGATGCGATAACTATGTCAACAAAGATTAAGAATTTGCGGGAATTTACTTTAAAATGCAAAATTTAGGTTTTAAGTAAGAGAAATTTGTTTTTCTTTTTTATAACACATAAACTTGGAATTGTTCTTTATATTAAACGTAAAACATTAAAAAAGTTAATTTTTAATTTTTTTACGTTTTAAATATTTTTAACAATTATACGCACATTTCTAAAGTCCGTATTTTGCACATCCTATGTATTTAGGCAGCATTTTTTCAGACAAAAAATGGCTGCATTATTTAACATATATATATATTGTTAAATGTAAATATAATGTTAAATATATATTGAAATGTACATACAGAGATTGCCTTTTTCTCGATTTGTTTACGCTTTACATTTAAACCGATATGCATGCCTAATTCATTTAATCATAATTAATTAATTAACAAATTAGGTATGACTTTAATTAAGCACATAATCTTCCAAAAATTGTCAGCCTTCGCCATTTCAAACACATTGTTTGTTCACTTCATATATTGTTAAATAATGCAGCCATTTTTTGTCTGCAAGAAGCACTGCATATTAGATACAAAATCCAAAACTAAACAAAATAAACTTTGATAATAGCAACAACGTTCTAAAATGCCTATAATTACATTAACAAATTATAAAATTATAATAATAGTAAAATAATAATAATAATAATAATAATAATAATAATAACAACAACAATAATAAACACAACCTATATAAATAGAAAATGGAAAAGCCCATTGTTGTACGGTTTCAAAATTCCCTGAAGATGGCCACGATAGGGCGGAAAGTACTTGGTCTATGACATATGGCAAATACATCAGCCAATTTTTCGCCAGATATTACAAAAATAATCCGGCAATACGAAAAAACAAAGGACAAAACTTGCAGACAAAAAAAAATGGCTGCATTATTTAACAATTATATATATATATATATATTATATATATATATATGAAAAAATATATGGAAATTAATCCGACAGTATGAAATATAACATATTGAAAAAACATATGACGTTTGTTATGTGATTGCTGACAAGCTTGTTTCGACCAAAACAACGGATATTTTCTTCTCGTCTATGTCGCTCTTTGATGAAGACCAACTTATCGTTTTGGTTGAAACAAGCTTGTCAGCAATCACATAACAAACGTCATATGTTTTTTCAATATGTTATATTTCATATATATATATATATATATATATATATATATATATGAGGTAAAATAAGGAATGAAAGAACAAAACTCAGACAAAAATGTGTAGTATATTTCACAGGAGAATTGACCTCAGCTTCTTCTGCTTTATTGAATTATTAGGGTCATACAAGTGTTTTATAGAAGGGAAAATAGGCATGTGGGTAAGTTTTGTGAGGGAAAAATTTGATTGGTTATAGGAGACATCTTTGGGGAAGATAAGAGGAAACAGATGGGAAGAGAGTTGAGGAGGTAGGTAGAAAATGAATGGTGAGAACTACCTGATAGGGGAGGGAGTAGCCATTTCTTGGAGAGAGAGTTGAGTAAAGGAAGTAGCACATGGAAGTAATAAAGGGGTGAGAGGTTAGATGACCATAAAATCAAAATCAAACCTACTTTCCCCTTCTATAAAACATGTGTAGGATTCAGCTTGGGCAGGTGTATTTGCAAGAACCCCACACTCAAAAACAGTATTGGAGTCTCATCAGTCAAACTGTTCAAAATGATTTCCAATACCCCTTTAATGAATTTGATGATTTTAATTACTAAAATCATTAAATGTTGAATGTCCTTTTAAAGTTTTTGGCATTGTTGTTTTTTTATTACTTTAATTGATTCATTAATTTTACTTAGTTAATACCCCTCTGACATTTAATTTAAATCCCACTCCTCCAGGCTATATTTTTCAAAAGTTTATTTTACACTGCCGTAGTGCGGTTTTGGTTAGTATAAATAATGCAAGATAATCAAACACATATATAGAAAATAATCTTTATTAATCTACATATAAATATTGATAAGAGATTTATTTTTAAGTCCCAGGCAATGCTGGTAGTTCTGCTAGTTAACTATAATATATATATAAATATTTTCCAATCACACCGAATTACTAGGATGTGACACAAGGTCAATTTCTTAAGCAATGTTTAACAGGTTTGAATTCAGTGTTATCCTTCTGGTTGTCGAACCAAGGTCAAAGAGCTCAGTATGCCCTACTATTTAGCCATATAAATAGAAAAAAGATGAGGACAACAGCCAATAAAAGTTTTTCAAAATTATACAAATCAAGCCTATTCTAAAGAATTTAGACTCATGTCTCTATCTCGTCTAAACATATGAAGAGTTTTATTTGAGTTCATGTAGAGACCAGTGCCTCTTTCTGCCTGCTTCAGGTGTATTTGCAAGTACTTAAAACATATGACCTCAGTTTTATCTGAGTTCATGTAGAGACCAGTGACACTTGTTGAAATAAAGAGAAATTGAAAAATAGAGAACTAATTGATTGTTTTTAATGGCATGTCAATCTATCTGGGGTTTTTATGCCAAGAGTTAAAAATCATACTTATTTTATATTTGAATTTACATTTTTGTTGAAATTGTTTAAGAGATATTTTTTGACATAGTCCGATCAAAAACGAATAATTTTTAAACAGATTTTAACCATCAATGGGTTTGTTTGTTTTGTTTTTACGGCATATCAACCTCGGTGGGTCATTTAATGCCACAAAGTTGTGAAATAAATTCATTCTTAATGCATAATACAATTTTGTTTATCAACTCATGTTTTTCTATTCAACCCATAGATGGGACCCTAACAGGTACTACCACTCCGGGTCAGAGTGAACCAGGGAGCAAGGGTGATGAAGGGGTGCTCCAACAAACCTCCAGAACTGGAACCTCACCATCAGATAGAGTTTAATGTCATTCCCAGGAAATGTAGACCCTCAGCCACTGCCTTTTAGCACCCATAATCATAAATGGGATCCTAAACAGGTACTACAGTGCTGGGTCAGAGTGGACCTGGGAGTAAGGTAATGAAGGAAAATTCTACACTCTCCATATCTTACAAACTGAAGTCTTCATTAGATGTGGTCCAAATAATCAAAGATGAGGACAACCGTCCAAAAAATAATATAATACACATCAAGGCCTCATCTCACAAATTCAGAAAAATAAGACCAAATAAAAAAGAAAGAAAAGAAAATCCAGTATATTTCGCAGAGTTCCATCCCGCCTCCTGCTTCAAAACCGCTAGCCGGTGGCTGCTGAAAAAAAAAAAAACAAACAAAAACAAAAACAAAAACGCCAGCTACGATTGAAGTCCGTAAGCTGAAGTGTGTCATCTCTCTCTTTTTTTTT
>CM042181.1:14973105-14985605 GCA_023376005.1 Doryteuthis pealeii
GAGAAGAGAGAGAGAGAACCAGACAGACAGAGACAGAGACAGAGACGAAAGAAAAGAGGAAGAGAGAGGGGTACAGATAACTAATAATACAGATCCCAAGTACAAAAGTGCTAAATACTCTGATCTAACACATAAACGCCAGGAGTGATCGCTTTTTGATTCTGGGTCAAATATTCTCATCCTTCGAAAGTTAGCACAGATTAACAAAAGAAAGAAACAGACAACAGAAAAATCACACAGTTCATCACACACACACCACACACACACACCCCCACACACAAGCAACACACACACACACACACAACACACACACACACACACCACACACACACACACACAAGCACACACAACACACGCACAAACATTGCAAATAATCAACGTATCATACCAGGATATATGTGCACGCGTACACATATTTTTTAAAAAAGCTCCTATACTTACGAAAACCCTTTGTATCCTGTGTCCAGTGGCTTCGATCATTGGACTGATTAAGATATTAATAATGAGCATTATCCCAAGGGGTTCATACCATCCAGGCAACACACGCTCCCTTAAAATTTAAAGGGACAGGGTTGGGTTTATTACCCTGTTGCCTTAGGCGCTTCAATAAAGGAATGCGAGATCAATGCAATGATTTCACACTGACAATATTGAGACTTCGTTTATGCGTATTCCCTCGTTAACAGTTTTTGTGTCTAACTGCGTGGTAGGGTGCCAGTAAATAACTCATTTTTTAAATCTCCTAAGTTTTTCTGCTTTTACATTTTCTACTTGAACGCTTGTCTTCATTTTGCTGGCTGAAATGTTGCGGCGATTGTCCTGTCCCAAAAACTTTCTTCAATCTCCGAGTAAAGACCAATAAAACCCACATTCATTAAACAGTGTCTCGTGCAATGAACACGTAATTCTGTGCTGTGTGCACCGGTGTCTTCTGTGTAATATGCCTATGTGTGTGTGTGTGTAATTTCCTTAATGTGTGTCTCTCTCTCTGTTGTGTGTGTGTGTGCACGTCAAATGTGTGTGTTTCATGTGTGTGTGGCACCGTGTCTCTGTGTATATGCCTCTGTGTGTTATTTCTCAATGTGTATCTGTGTGTGTGTGTATTTTCTGTGTGTATGTGTTTCTCTCTCTCTCCTTTCTCTCTTCTCTCTCTCTCTCTCTCTCTCTCTCTCTCTCTGTGTGTTTGTTGTGTGTGTGCGTCAATAGGTGTGTCTGCACCGGTGTCTCTGTGTATATGTCTATATGTTTTTTCATGTGTGTCTTGAGTGTGTGTTTCTGTGTATGTGTGGTTCACTGCGTGTGTGTGTTCACCGGTGTCTCTGTGCATGTCAGCGTTGTGTGTGTTGTCTGTGTGTAATGTGCGTGTGTTGTATCTCCGTGCATGTGTTTTTCTGTGAAGTGTCTTTTTATGTGTGTATTTTCTTTTCTATGAGTGAGTGTTTTCTTTGTCTCTGTGTGCGTGCGTGCGCATCTGTGGTTAGTATTTGTTTGTCTCTGTGTGTCGCTGTGTGTCGCTGTGTATGTTTTGTATGTGTGTATGTGTTTATATTGTGTCTTTCTGTGCGAATACTGAATATCTTTAAGTTGAATTTCACTATTTCTTATGCATAGTTTATTGTTTTAGATATCTTTGATATAAAATAAAATCTTCATAATTTTTGCACAAAAGCAAGAACTGGGTGATATTTAATGTGTATATATATTTGATTGTTATTAAAATGGTTTTTATTTCCGTAGTTTCAGCCGACAGTAACTTACATACATCACACCAACTGCCTTTGTATATGTATATAAATAGAATGGATAACGAACTCTCAAATCAAGATCAATGAGTGTATTTCATTCCCCTGGCCTTATGCCAAACTTTGTGGACGCTTATGTCAATAAGCATTCAAAAACAATTCCACCCTCTGATACAACTTTTAGGGACCGGGTTGAGACAGATGGCAATTTTGAATGTCGTGTCCCGAACTTCCTTCTTCTTCTTCTTTTTTTTTTTTTTTTTACTTGTACGCCCTGTCGTCCATTTATTTCAAATCCACAGCCCGACGGACATCGTCGGGAGTCTGTTTATCCAGTGATGCATGAAACATTTCTTGTATTGTGCTTATTCAAGTGTCAATGAAAGGGGAAAGAGAAGGAGAAATTATGTTAATTGGAACTGAACGATGAACCGTATAAAAAGGAAAAACAGAATTAAATTGATTGGATTTGGGAAAATATCAGTTTAAAAATGAAAATCATTCAGATTTCCTCTTTTTTGTGTGGGTGTTGGGGAGGAGATTCTCTCTTAGCCCATCCTTATCTATCTATCTATCTATCTATCTATCCATTCTCCATTTACTTTAATTACTGTCTTCCTCTTCCCACTTCCTCCTTCCTAATTCTTCTTCTTCTTCTCTTCTTCTTCTTTCTTCTTCTTTCTTTCTTCTTCTTCTTCTTCTTCTTCTTCATTCTTCTTTACCCCCTACCCAATCCAATCAAACCTGTCACTTGTCCCTGTCCAGTCCAATGGTCTCATAGAACAGATTCTTCTGTATCATACCCATGCACCAAGAAATACCCGTGGCATGTCGCCTGATGGCCAGACTGCCAAAATAATAAAAAAGAATTTCAAGTGTGGGGCGGCGTCTAACAGCTGTTTGTAAGGCAAACCAGGTGATGGTGGCACAAAACTTGCTGTGGCATGTCGAATGGGTTGGTGAGAAATTAAGTTGGTTTGTATCATTCATTTCAAATTCAATCGCGATAGTTGCTTCACAATGCAAAAACTCTACCTCCCACCAAACAATCAAAATGACGGACGAGAAACTGTGTGTTCAGCAATGCTTTGACCGTAAAACCTCAATAAAAAGAATTTAGTTTTTCAATTAATTCGCATCTTTCTTTGCAATGATAAATAATACATGTTGAACTTTATAGTATGAGAAAATATCTATCTATCTATCTATCTATCATATCTATATATAATATATATAGATATATATATATATTAATATATATGAATATATTATATGAAGAGAGAGAGAGAATGCGAAAGAGGTAGACTGGATTTTTAAACATTGTTTTCTGTGAGAGAAAACAACTAACTAATACAGAGGTAAATAACATTTTTATTCATTAGTTTATTTCTCTCGTGTTGCTTTCTACTGGTCGACTAATAAACGTAGCTTTTTTGTAACTTTCCATCACAGATTTTTTGGTTATGTTTAACGCACTTTGTATTCAAAGGACCGGTTTTAGCTCAATCGGTAGAGCGGCCTGCCCTCGGAATCGCAAGCTTCCTGTTTCGATACTGGTCCCACCAATTCAGCGCATGAGTGGCAGGGTTTGAGTAATCTGATCTGTGTGGGTAAAATGGGGAAGCTGAAAGGTAAGTGTAGCACTCACCACAGCAAAAATAAAAAACAATCTCCCTGTTCTAGCGCTTAACGAAAAGGGACAAAACTCCCTTGATGTCACAATTATACCGACAAAAGGCCGCTAAACAACTTTACTTTTACTTTGTATCAAATGTATGTCAAAATTGTAACTGAAAGAGGGAAAAATAAAACAGAAAATAGCGAATTATATGGAATTCTAGTTACAAAAAATGAGCAGAAGTTGTTTAGTCGCAAAAATTGCAATTTGTAAATTTGGGAAGGGATTTTGAGTGTTGGTTTCTATGACAAAAGTTTACCTGAATATATATCGATTTGTTTTATGTCTTCTGAATAAAGGCCCAATGATATTAAGATTGTTTCGGTTGATGAAACACACATCATTAGTTTTGCTATCTGATCTGGATAGTAGGCTCACTACTAGAAACTCATTTTGAAAAAATAGATAAATAAATAAACTCTAATCCGGGTGATTATTGTTAAAAAAAGAAGTGATAGTTAATATCCTCTGACCATTTAATAAATATCTTTACTAAATAAATGCCTTAAAATAAGTCAAAGATTTGGTTTCGTACCAATAAATGATATTTTATCTATACATATATAGAAATGGCTGTTGGTGTGTAATAGTTATATGTATTATTCTGGAGGAAATTTTCGAAAATAAAACAATAACGACAAAGTATATAATATATACACATTGAATCACCAGTTCTTGCTTTCTGTGCATAAAAATAAGATGAGGCAAATTAAATCTGTGTTTGTTGTTTGGTGGTGCTCTCACAATTTTGTATTGCTGTTTGTGAATGGTTGAAGCAACCATTTTCCTGGGGATGCATGGGTAGATTGTAGGCTCACATAAGTCGACTGGTCCAGAAGCCTGATTTAACCCCTCGAACCTTTTTGAGGGTGGGTGGGTGGGGGTGAAGAAGCAAAAATCTACTCTACGAAACCATCGACTTTTTGGAAGAATTTGGAGGATGAAATACGAAGAATTTTATTTCTGCAATTCAATGAGGTTCCTGAGAAGATCAAATGCTAACCCGAGTGGCTTGAGAAGCTTAGAGGCGAATACTGGTGCCCATATTAGAATTTTGAAATAAACTCCATGTTAATTGTTCTTCCATATTCAATTAAAAAATATGATTCATATAATTAATTTGTTTTAAATTAAGGAGGGGGTTACTTACAATACCCTGTGTAATTATGAAGCTGAAATCTGTCCTGTTCACCATCCAGCTATGGTAAATAGCAGGCAAGTTGAAATTCTTGGTTAGAAAAAACAAGTCTGAAGACAAGAAATAGTCTAAAATTCAACCAATTACTTCCTTGAAATTACATTGCATCAAGCATCGTGTCTTTTGCAGAAAGATTAAGTAATGCATATATCGATTAACAAGGCGAAGCTTAGTTGTAAGAAGAAGCAATGTATAATTTCAATTCAGTCTCTTTTATTCACTTTAGATAAAACGAAATGTATTGCATTTTCTTTAGGGTCAATTTTTATCTATCGCATTCATTAGGTATAGAATATGCTTAACAGATAGATAGAACGAAAACGTAGATATTTCCGAAAAATAGAAAGTAAATCCGGTCGCCTTCGGGGATATACGGTAAAATGAGCAAGAGAGTAATTAAGACTTATGTCTCTAATCATTTCCTTTAATTACTTTAAAATGAGTAAGTTTTTTCTTTTTTTTTTTTTTTTTTCTTTGTTGATTGGTTCGTCTGGTTTGTTCCAAGGCAAATTGTCCGCTTTGGATTAGTATAATAAATGACAGCATAAGAAGGCAAAAATACGTGGGCGGAACTAAATGATTCAAAAATGGGCGAGACCTACCTGCAATCCGGCAACACCTTGGAACGATTAACTTCATGTTTATGGATTATTCTAGAATTATTCTGGAAGTGGTTTGGACGGGTTCATCTGAATGTTAAGCTGATGTTTTGTTGAGCAACTATTTTCAGAAAGACGCAGGAGTTAAACGATGGAGTGCATATTACAAACTTTTGCTGTGTGTTTCTCACTTGGAATTTGTTTAGTCATGTTTTTATAAAATCTTCGGTACATCCGCGGCGATATGAACATCTATTAAGAACAAAAAGCAGATCAACATCAATTAATTAAATGTGAGCCAATATATGAAATGTATAAATAATCTTGATTTAACTCTCTCTCACTCTTTTTCCCTTCGTTCTTCTGCTTTTTTCATCATTTAATTAATTTTCGATTGAAAACAGATAAGCGTTATCGCTCCTGCTCTCCTTTTCTCTATTTTTCCTTTCTTATTTCTTATCAATATTATTGTCTACTTTACTAATAATTTGATTAATAAAACTGAATGAGGCTATTCGTTTGTAATATTTCAAATTTTTATTGCCAATTAAATTACGAAGCTTGAATTAAAAGTTTGTTAAAGACTTGCACTTAACTGTCCAAACTGTCAGACTTAAGAAATAGTAATTTATTTTATTAAAAAGAAAAGAAAAATGGGTGAATGCTTTTAGACAGCACTTTTACACCGTGTGAAATTTTTTTTTAAAGCCCCACAATCTATATATTAAATACTGGTGGTTCCTTAATCAAACCGTACGCTTTATCATCTTGCAACCACCCTCTGGTTAAAATGAGACCGTCCGAATCGTTCAAGATCGAAATGCAAAAATGTAAATATTGATGGTATGGTGTTACTTCATCGGCAGAATCGAATACCTTTTAGATGTCGTCAACTTTATCTAAATAAGGGATAATTCTAATTTTATCAATAAAGAAATAAAGAACATGCCACACAAAAATATTAAGAAGAAAGAGAGTAATGAAAGATAGAGAGACGGAGTGAGAACGCGAAAACATAACGCTAATCTCTTTCAAAACGATGATGAAAAGAAAAAGAAAAGAAAAAGAGTGAGAGAGAAAGAGTTAAATCAAAGATTTTTATACTTTTTACTATTGAAGTATTTGGCATAGCATATCGTAAAAGTAACATCAAACGTTGTAATAATTTGATTATCATACTGTGGTAATTAAGAGTATTTACGGGGTTTCGAAAGAGCTCTTATCTTTCTCTGTAGTAAACAATTATAGCTTCAAGTAACTATTCTTTAATTGTTTACTAACGATTACTATCATTATTAGTTACTTGAGACTGTGTAAATTATTTGTATTAGATAAGAATACTTGAAAGCATACAACTGTGTGCAAATTAATTGTATTAGTAATACTTAGTAAACAATTATAGCTTCAAGTAACTATTCTTTAATTGTTTACTAACGATTACTATCATTATTAGTTACTTGAGACTGTATAAATTATTTGTATTAGATAAGAATACTTGAAAGCATACAACTGTGTGCAAATTAATTGTATTAGTAATACTTAGTAAACAATTATAGCTTCAAGTAACTATTCTTTAATTGTTTACTAACGATTACTATCATTATTAGTTACTTGAGACTGTGTAAATTATTTGTATTAGATAAGAATACTTGAAAGCATACAACTGTGTGCAAATTAATTGTATTAGTAATACTTAGTAAACAATTATAGCTTCAAGTAACTATTCTTTAATTGTTTACTAACGATTACTATCATTATTAGTTACTTGAGACTGTATAAATTATTTGTATTAGATAAGAATACTTGAAACCATACAACTGTGTGCAAATTAATTGTATTAGTAATACTTAGTAAACAATTATAACTTCAAGTAACTATTCTTAATTCTTCTAAAACAGCCATTAAGGTGTGGATTTCCTATACATGTACCAATAAAAATAATAGACATTTTTCTTCTTTTTTTTTTCCCTTTTCCAATTGCACATTATATGCATATCTGTTAAAGTTTCCAAATACACCAGTGATATTTCCAAGCAACGAGTAGACAGACAAATTCCGAGGAGGAAAAAAAATAAAAAGAACATCTGTGTAGATTGGGCATGAGAGAGAAATATTTTCATCGCGTCGATGTGTGGGTGGGAATGTAATTGGCTGATTTATTGAATTGGTGTCATTGCCAAAAAACTGGACCCCCCCCTCCCCGTGCCAAAATTTTGGCCAGGAAACGCTCAAGTCTCGATTAGGATTTGGAAAAAAGAGGAAATTACTTATATTCATTCCGAAATCAGGTCAAAAGAACGAAGCAACAGGAAAAGAAACGTTATAATACCTACTATTCTCTGTGTAGCTCTCTCTCATTCTATATACATATATACACATACATATATATATATACATATATATATATATATATACATATATATGCTCCCCATCCCCTAGGGTTGAGCACTCTGGGGGGGATCTCGCTGACGTCTGCCAACTCAAGCGTAAATGCAACGCTCTTCTCAATGAGGAGGAATGGAGCACTCTGTGACGGCCTTTACACACAAAGCGATGTGTGTATTAAAACAGTTAAAATCCCCTTCCCATTCTGTAAGTGAAGACAGCCTAATGGTTAAGGTGCCGGACTGACACCCAACCGATCGGATTTCAATTCCGGCTGTAGGTAGCTTACAAAATGTCTAGCCACACTGAAGAGACTTGATTAGTCGAAACACGTGTCTGTGGATGACCCTATATATATATATATATATATCTTATTATAATGGAGATTCAATATCTATCTTTATCATAGTCTTCCGAGACGGAAATGCCAATGAATATGCATAATTCTCAATTTTATTTATTTACCAATATTTCTAGGTAAATTCCTCTTTCTTGAACGTTAGTGATAGTCTAATCAGGAAGGTAAGTAATCTCTGGGGGTCACAGTCAAGTCCGACGCAATGTTCTTCCAATTGACAGTCTTCAGTCTAAACACTCTCCCAACAGTATCACGCTTGTCTCAACAACAAAATACTACTGCAGTTCTTCTCCCGTGGTCTGCGTGGGCAGGTCCTTAAATATACATCAATCCTCACCACATCTGGGCTCCTCACTCTGAATTGTCCGTGCAACACTCGTCAGCACTGCAAGTACGCATCAATCCTCACGGCGCGACTGTTTACATCCGGGTTACTCTGCACTGCTCGTCCACAACCCTTTCGCATTCTGAAGGAAGCGGGTTCGACTAGGTCAGTCCTACATGCCAGGCAAAGCTTAGCCCACTTCCTTCGAGAATATGGCAAGTCTTCACGCCTGCCACTGTCACACCGTGTTGCATGAGGTAGATTTCTTCTCTCACTACAGATAGACTGACTGTTCTTTCCCTTGTTTTCAAATACTCAATGTCACAATTCCCCCAGTTATTTATGTCACATTCTCCATAATTTTTATTCTTTATTCCACAAAAATGTAATTAATATAAGACACAGGAAAGACGTGTACTAAAAACAAATACAACTGATACTATATACATATATATATATATGTGTATTTATAGGGATGTGCAAATTATTGCTGGCTCTAAAAAAGGGTGATCACAGGAAATTCTTCTAAAAATCATATAAAATAAACTATCCGATTTTAATAAAACTTTTGATATAAGAAGTAATTAAAGACAAACTTTTATTGTAAATAAATGTTTACTAAATTGAAAAGGCTAATAATTTTTTTGTTAGTTTGTTTTGCGCATTGATCCCCCGTACGAAGATCTTTGTAATTTTTTTTTGTACATAAATAAATTTTACATTTTTGGAAAGACAATTTAATGACGGAACATATGTAAAAAAAGATAATTTGCTACTAAATTGGTTTTGGAAATAGGGCATCTTAAACATTGAAACTTAAATCTCATAAATAAAAAAAAATATGGATTTTTTTTTTTTTTAAATTGTTAGATTATTTTCAAAAGAATTTTATATTAAAAGTTCCTATTGTCTAAATTTTTATTTTATTTTTCAGGGATTTTTAAAAATTTATAAAATGTAAAATAAATACCTTTGTTTAATGTACAGCAAAATCGTATTTATTTAATCAAAGAAAATATTGTATAAAAAATATCTTGCTAAAAATAATGACATAATATATGTCGGTTTTTATTTTATAAATTTTTGAAAATAATGTTTGAATTAAAAATTGTCGTCATTCTTATTATGGATGGATCTAAGAGAAATAAAAACTCTGGGTTTTGGGGAAAACTGATGTGTTCTGGGTACATAAGTTAATAGGTTCAAATCTGTGATGCTTGTATAATTATACTCTGTAAAACTCAAAGTGTTTGAACAAATTTATTATTTTATTTGGAAACAAATAATTCTCCCATTTATATCCAGAAAGCAGATATTACCGTTCAGTTAAAATTTTTGTTTCTTTATTTTGTGTATTGTATTTTGCCAAAAAAAAAAAGTCTCATCATAATATTATACGTATAATCCTCCATACTAAGAAAAAGTGCACACGTTAAGATGCGATAACTATGTCAACAAAGATTAAGAATTTGCGGGAATTTACTTTAAAATGCAAAAATTTAGGTTTTAAGTAAGAGAAATTTGTTTTTTCTTTTTTATAACACATAAACTTGGAATTGTTCTTTATATTAAACGTAAAAGAAAACATTAAAAAGTTAATTTTTAATTTTTTATTGACGTTTTAAAATATTTTTAACAATTATACGCACATTTCTAAAGTCCGTATTTTGCACATCCCTATGTATTTAGGCAGCATTTTTTCAGACAAAAAATGGCTGCATTATTTAACATATATATATATTGTTAAATGTAAATATAATGTTAAATATATATTGAAATGTACATACAGAGATTGCCTTTTTCTCGATTTGTTTACGCTTTACATTTAAACCGATATGCATGCCTAATTCATTTAATCATAATTAATTAATTAACAAATTAGGTATGACTTTAATTAAGCACATAATCTTCCAAAAATTGTCAGCCTTCGCCATTTCAAACACATTGTTTGTTCACTTCATATATTGTTAAATAATGCAGCCATTTTTTGTCTGCAAGAAGCACTGCATATTAGATACAAACATCCAAAACTAAACAAAATAAACTTTGATAATAGCAACAACGTTCTAAAATGCCTATAATTACATTAACAAATTATAAAATTATAATAATAGTAAAAGTAATAATAATGACAATAATAATAATAACACTAATAATAATAATAATAATAATAATAACAACAACAATAATAAACACAACCTATATAAATAGAAAATGGAAAAGCCCATTGTTGTACGGTTTCAAAATTCCCTGAAGATGGCCCACGATAGGGCGGAAAGTACTTGGTCTATGACATATGGCAAATACATCAGCCAATTTTCGCCAGATATTACAAAAATAATCCGGCAATACGAAAAAACAAAGGACAAAACTTGCAGACAAAAAAAAATGGCTGCATTATTTAACAATATATATATATATATATATATATATATATATATATGAAAAATATATGGAAATTAATCCGACAGTATGAAATATAACATATTGAAAAAACATATGACGTTTGTTATGTGATTGCTGACAAGCTTGTTTCGACCAAAACAACGGATATTTTCTTCTCGTCTATGTCGCTCTTTGATGAAGACCAACTTATCGTTTTGGTTGAAACAAGCTTGTCAGCAATCACATAACAAACGTCATATGTTTTTTCAATATGTTATATTTCATATATATATATATATATATATATATATATATATGAGGTAAAATAAGGAATGAAAGAACAAAACTCAGACAAAAATGTGTAGTATATTTCACAGGAGAATTGACCTCAGCTTCTTCTGCTTTATTGAATTATTAGGGTCATACAAGTGTTTTATAGAAGGGGAAAATAGGCATGTGGGTAAGTTTTGTGGTGAGGGAAAAATTTGATTGGTTATAGGAGACATCTTTGGGGAAGATAAGAAGGGAAACAGATGGGAAGAGAGTTGAGGGAGGTAGGTAGAAAAATGAATGGTGAGAACTACCTGATAGGGGAGGGGAGTAGCCATTTCTTGGAGAGAGAGTTGAGTAAAGGAAGTAGCACATGGAAGTAATAAAGGGGGTGAGAGGTTAGATGACCATAAAATCAAAATCAAACCTACTTTCCCCTTCTATAAAACATGTGTAGGATTCAGCTTGGGCAGGTGTATTTGCAAGAACCCCACACTCAAAAACAGTATTGGAGTCTCATCAGTCAAACTGTTCAAAATGATTTCCAAATACCCCTTTAATGAATTTGATGATTTTAATTACTAAAATCATTAAATGTTGAATGTCCTTTTAAAGTTTTTGGCATTGTTGTTTTTTTATTACTTTAATTGATTCATTAATTTTACTTAGTTAATACCCCTCTGACATTTAATTTTAAATCCCACTCCCTCCAGGCTATATTTTTCAAAAGTTTATTTTTACACTGCCCGTAGTGCGGTTTTGTTTTGTTAGTATAAATAATGCAAGATAATCAAACACATATATAGAAAATAATCTTTATTAATCTACATATAAATATTGATAAGAGATTTATTTTTAAGTCCCAGGCAATGCTGGTAGTTCTGCTAGTTAACTATAATATATATATAAATATTTTCCAATCACACCGAATTACTAGGATGTGACACAAGGTCAATTTCTTAAGCAATGTTTAACAGGTTTGAATTCAGTGTTATCCTTCTGGTTGTCGAACCAAGGTCAAAGAGCTCAGTATGCCCTACTATTTAGCCATATAAATAGAAAAAAGATGAGGACAACAGCCAATAAAAGTTTTTCAAAATTATACAAATCAAGCCTATTCTAAAGAATTTAGACTCATGTCTCTATCTCGTCTAAAACATATGAAGACTGTTTTTATTTGAGTTCATGTAGAGACCAGTGCCTCTTTCTGCCTGCTTCAGGTGTATTTGCAAGTACTTAAAACATATGACCTCAGTTTTATCTGAGTTCATGTAGAGACCAGTGACACTTGTTGAAATAAAGAGAAATTGAAAAATAGAGAACTAATTGATTGTTTTTAATGGCATGTCAATCTATCTGGGGTTATTTTATGCCCAGAGGTTAAGAAATCATACTTATTTTATATTTGAATTTACATTTTTTGTGAAATTGTTTAAGAGATATTTTTGTACATAGTCCGATCAAAAACGAATAATTTTTAAACAGATTTTAACCATCAATGGGTTTGGTTTGTTTTTTTTACGGCATATCAACCTCGGTGGGTCATTTAATGCCCACAAA
>CM042181.1:14990605-15060605 GCA_023376005.1 Doryteuthis pealeii
GTCTATTTAAGATGATGGTGTAGTGTCCGTTATTTTAATTTTTTTTACCTACAGCTACGTGAGTGGCTGAACAGACCACTTATATTGTGTAATGTGTGAAAATAAATAATTTTTTTCTTCTTGTCTTGTTGATAGAGATTAATGAGATATTTATTCACAGTAAGAAAAAAATCCAATCATATTACTGTTAATATAATTGAAATATTTAGATTAAATTTTCATAATAAAACTCATTGGGCAAAGCATTTTTATAATTAAAAATCATTTCCAATGCATTTTTATAGTTAAAAATAATTTCCAATGCATTTTTAAGGTTAAAAATCATTTCCAATACATTTTTATAGTTAAAAATCATTTCTAATGCATTTTTATAGTTAAAAATCATTTCTAATGCATTTTTATAGTTAAAAATCATTTCCAATGCATTTTTATAGTAAAAATCATTTCCAATGCATTTTTATAGTTAAAATCATTTCCAATGCATTTTTATAGTTAAAAATCATTTCCAATGCATTTTTATAGTTAAAAATCATTTCCAATGCATTTTTATAGTTAAAAATCATATTTAATGCATTTTTATGCAAACTGTTGAACTCGGTCGGTAGAGCATCTGACTAGGAACCACAAGGTTCCAGGTTTGATACTGGCCCTTGCCAACCCAGCACATGAGTAGCACAGGGATCTGTGCAGTAAAGTGAGGAGCTGATGGTAGTGTGGCGCTTCACTTTAGACGCATAAACAATCTCCTCGGTTTTGTGCTAGTGAAAAGGGGATAGACTCTCTTACCGTGTAGCTGATACTGACTTTAGGCCAACCAGACAACTTTATCTCCAAATGTTTGAGATGAGACTTGAAGATTACTATTATCTGCATTATTCGGACTATTGTCCTCATCTTTATTTTTATCTGTACAACATTTTGGCCGATATGCCCTGAAGAAGGCCGGAGGGTAAATCCGCCGAAATGTTGTACAGATAACAATGAAGATGAGGACAATAGTCCGAATAATGCAGATAATAGTAATCAACAACTTTACTTTTTACAAAACTCTTAGGAAAAAAATTAAATGAATAATTGACCTCGTTTCACATCCTGTTTCTGCGGAGGGGTTGGATATATATATATATATATGTGTGTGTATGTATATTTTATATGTATATATATATCCAATATATCTCATCTGATGAGTCATGAGAGTTAGACACTTTGTTTAAGCTCCCTGAAATAGACTATAATGCTAAATCTCTAAGTCTTTTGTTATTTCTTTATATATACTAGCAAATGTATGCACCCTCCGGGTGCAAGTATTTAAGTTTTAATATAATAAAATATCATATTAAATTAGAAAGGCTAATAAAACTGAATAAGAATGTAGATAAAAAGATTTGGAACAGAGGGGGTATGATTGAAAAATAGAACAACTTTGAAACTATTCCATCATTTTCCCTTACTCCCGTCTTTCATTGTTAAATTTTCTTAATTTAACTATTTAGTTAAAATAGGAAGTAAATAATAATATTACAGTTATTTCTTCTTGTTACGGGATTTCTTTTAAGATTTATCTCCGAGATTTTTGCTCATATTCATTAAGAAAAAAACAAACAATTAGAAATCAATAATACCAAGCGCATATTTAATAAAATTAAACTTTTAATATCAATATGCAAATTAGCTTTCCTGTTCACTCTATAACCCGCTATTTTGTTGCATATATAAATACAATTGCATGTTATTAGAATGTAGATAAAGTCAAAAGTATTAATAAGGTATAACAATTTTATCAATAACTGAGGTTTAAATAATAATAAATTCATGGTGAACGTGACGTCAATAACTAAGGGAATTGTGACTTGAGTAGTGATTTAGTTTCGGCTTCAGACAGACAAACACACAATCTCCATTATATATATATATATATATATATATATATATATATATGTCTATGTGTATGTATATTTTATATATATGTTCACAGTACCTTGTTCATGTTGGTTGGATCAAAAACGGTATGTCCGAAAAGGAGTAAAGAATAAAATTGTTTTTGTATTCAAAGAGCGGGATGGAATCTGTTGATGAGGAGGGCTTCGAGTATAGCCAGGTGCAACTCGTTGGTTGAGGATGCCAAAATCGAGAACATTTTGGGTTTATATGCTGCAGCACAATCAGGATTGTCCAACAGGTGTCGCCCAATGAATAAATAAATAAGTAAAAAACAAAAAAAAAAACAAAAAAACAACCCAGTTACCTTAATTTCTTTCTTCTTTTTCTCTCTTCTTCGAAATCGTCTTTTATTTTTCTGTTTCTTTACAGCTGCCTTCACCTTCGAATGGCGTGTCACCGTCGTCCAACCTTCAGTATCTGTCATGTCGGCCGCTAATTTGTCCCGCAGTTCTTTCTGTAAACAACACAAAATTCATTCAAAATATAGAAAAACTCTTTAATGCTCATCAACAGCAAAATAATAATATATATATATATATATATATATATAATTAATATCTTTTGATCTCTATGTTCCTAACATACGTGGGCATGCCGGTAATTTTCACCTTTAGTTGTCAAAATTCCTAGTAAATAAGGCAATTAGAGTAACCTCCCTTGACTTTCACTTTGAACTAAGCCGGTAGCTATTTTGAAAATTTTCGTGCAAAATAAACAAATCTTAGAAACTTTTTCGAAAACAATACAACTGCATGCTTTAACACAAAAATATCATAAAATATTTTCTTAATAACTATTAAGTTCATTTCAGATAATTTTATGCTAGGAATTTAGCCAGCTGACTTTCACTTTGAAACAAGACGGTAGCCATTTTGAAAGTGTCCATGCAAAATATACAAATCTTAGAATTGTTTTGAAAACAATAAAACTCATGCTTTAACACAAAAATATCATAAAATGTGTTCTTAATAACAATTAAGTTAATTTCAGATATTGCGCACGCACAATTTTATGCTAGGAATTTAGCCAACTAAAGGTGAAAATTACTAGCATGTCAGAAACAGCATAGCTCACATGACTTTCAGAAACCTTTCTTTCACACTCAGAGTTGCTGAGGCATGGAATAAATTGCCTGCATCCGTTGTAGGCTGCTGAAACACTGCATCTTTCAAAGCTTCCATGCTTCCTGTAGTCTGCAAACACTATACCTGATACCTCCATCCACACACATATGCACGCATCTGCACACATACATGTATATTATTACTGTATGCTATTCATGTTCCTGACACTAATACATTATTCTATGTACTAGACATGAGACTTTGAGGAGTTGTGGTGCACCTGAGCACTGTACACATACATGTATATTATTACTGTACGCTATTCATGTTCCTGACACTAATACATTATTCTCTGTACTAGACATGAGACTTTGATGAGTTGTGGTGCACCTGAGCACTGTACACATACATGTATATCATTACTGTATGCTATTCATGTTCCTGACACTAATACATTATTCTCTGTACTAGACATGAGACTTTGATGAGTTGTGGTGCACCTGAGCACTGTACACATACATGTATATCATTACTGTATGCTATTCATGTTCCTGACACTAATACATTATTCTATGTACTAGACATGAGACTTTGATGAGTTGTGGTGCACCTGAGCACTATACACATACATGTATATCATTACTGTATGCTATTCATGTTCCTGACACTAATACATTATTCTATGTACTAGACATGAGACTTTGAGGAGTTGTGGTGCACCTGAGCACTGTACACATACATGTATATTATTACTGTACACTATTCATGTTCCTGACACTAATACATTATTCTGTGTACTTGACATGAGACTTTGATGAGTTGTGGTGCACCTGAGCACTGTACACAATAAATTTCATTATTATTATTATTTTCAAATATAGATAACAGACTAATATATCTTATTATAATGTAGATTGTGCGTCTGTCTGTCACCGAAACTACATTACCACCAACAACACAATTCTCTTAGTTATTTAAATTATATTCTCAATGGTTATTAAATAGTTATTATTTAATCTTAATCAGCATCTTATTTATCAACAATGTCTCTATTAACTCTTAAAGTCCTATACCGCCTCATTCCACCCGGCTGGAAGTCACATTCGTTTTAACTAATCAGCCCCAAACAATAGCCTTTGTTTAAATTTAATATTAAACATAAGTAGAAATCTTTGATTTAAGGGAAATAATAGGTAACTTTAGATGCAAAGATCATTTTTAGCCATTTTTTTTTATATATCCTTATAGGAATGCTCTGGACTTAGAAAAATCTCAACAGGATGTTAAGAGTTAAAGTCTTGCCGAGATAGATTTGCCTCAAAACAGCCCATGTTATTAATGTGTTTAAAATCCTGCAATGTGTATTATATATCATCAAGAAATAAAAGTTTACATAGTATATGGCATTGTTAATTTGCATACTGGTTTAAACAAAACCGGGTTTAATAATTACTTGGTGTTATTGATTTCTAATATCATTGTTTTATTCTCAGGCGTATTAAAAGCAATCCTGTGTATAATTTTATATTGAAATCAATTAGAATAAAATTAAAATAAGTAGTCTTTTTTGTGTTTTTATCTAATTAGTATTTCTAATTCAATATAATATTTGATTATATTAAAACACAAATACATGTGCCCAGAGGGCGCATTTTATTGATAGCGTATATATGTGTGTGTGTGTGTGTGTGTGTATTTGGGCAGCATTCTATCATTTATACATGTGGAATTAAACAAAACGCAGGTCTCCTGTTTAACGATTTTATTGGTGATCTTTTCAAGCTTTCTGGCCAAATTTTTTATATTTGGATGGAATTTGTGGATTAGTCCACCGAAGTTCATATCCCGAGTACTTTTGGTACTTCGAAGTGCCATCATCAGGAGTGATGTGTTCCAGTTTTTTTCAAAAAATATTAATGGATGTTGAGGCTGGAAGTAGGAGAATTGATAAGAAAAGCCTCCACATCCATTAATATACTTTGAAAAACAACCCCAAAAAACTGGAACACATCACTCCTGATGATGGCACTTCGAAGTGCCAAAAGTACTCGGGATATGAACTTCGGTGGACTAATCCACAAATTCCATTCAAATATAAAAAAGTTGGCCAGAAAGCTTGAAAAAAATCACAAATAAAATTGTTAAACAGGAGACGTGCCTTTTGTTTAATTCCACACACATATATATATATATATATATATAAGCTCTCAAATCAAAAAGTATGTTATTTTATTTCTCTGAAATCATACATAAGTAAAAAGGTAGATATTCTATGTAAAAGAAGACATTAGGTTTATAAGTTCAAAAAATTCACACTGAATTGTCCAATTGAACACATAGCATAGTGGATAAAGGCATTGGACTACGACACTTCTAAGTGACAGTTATCTCTAGGCTGCAGGTTCAATCCTGGTCAGGACGACAGTAACATAGAATAATTATTAACACAGCTTAATACCTGTACCCCAGCTATAGTTAGCGGAATGAGAGCAGGATACCTTTGTGGATTGAATAAAGGGTTGGGTTCAAAGTTCTATGATGGCCCCTGATTACGAAAAGAAGGTTCCCGAATCTGACAAGAAACACCTGAAGAAGGCCACAGGGCACATCGGCCGAAACGTTGTACAGATAACAATAAAGATGAGGACAATAGTCTGAATAATCCAAATAATACTGTGTTATTTCTAATTATTTTTAATGATGACCATTTTACAACCTGTATGTAGTGAGGATAAGTACTGCTTATGAATAATTATAATTAAGGTACCTTGCGTCATGTGCTATCTGCATGTCTACAATCACTCCAGATGTACACGTGGCGACACAACAAGGTTTTGGAGGTGGTCACGGAGTTGATAAGAAAACAATGTGAGGCAGCAAACCAACAGCCTATCAGAGCACTGGAATCAAAAATTCAGTTTCACAAGGAAGGTGAATGCCCCGTGAAGAAGCAAAAAAACTCCAAACATGAAACTGCTGAATGGAGCTGGTGACTGGAAGGTTTCAGTGGATCTCAAGACATCCCAAAAATTTCCAGTTCACATACTTCAAAATGATAAGCGCCCAGACATTGTAGCGTGGTCTGACACAAAACAGTGTCCTCCTTGTCGAATTAACCGTACAGTGGGAAGAAAACCAGGAGGAAGCACACGAGCAGAAAAAGAACCGGTACAAGTCACTGCATGCCGACTGCGTGGAAAAGAGTTGGACATGCCATGTTATTCCTATTGAGGTTGGGCGTCGTGGATTTCTAGGACACTCAGTCATTTCATTTCTTTCAAAAATAGGAATTACTGGCCGCTGTTTAAAAATTGCCCCACATCGTCTTCAAACCATGGTGCAAAATTCATCTAACTGGATCTGGCTGAGGTTTAAAAGTCTTCAGCACGAATGATATGCGCGTGGAATCATCATTCCCGTGTTGTTACGTAATATCTGCAATTGCGTAATCAAGTCAACGGCCGAAAACAAACACGTTTTTAAATAACAAACTGCACTGATAACAAAACTTCTCCGATGAACGGATCATATAATTTCTTCTCTTCTTTATTTCATCTTTTTTTTTTTTAATACCCTGTCCGGTGGTGAAAGTTGCTTGGTAGTGCTAGGAAGTGGCAGTCCTGCCTTAGCTACCGAAACTGTGTTATCACTCCTAGTTGGCAGCTGATGAGGGCAGGGTATCACACGTGCTATCACACGTATGACGAAAACTTTAAAAAAAAAAATAAATAAATAAATAAAAAAATAAAAAAAGAAGGAAAAATTCTTACCTCTTTCTGATTTTCATCATACGTTTCAAAATAATTTTCCAACTTTGGTAAAAGTTCTTGTGGATTGACGGCCATGTCGATGTATTCTTGACAATATTCTATAGACAAAGAAATCATCAGTCAGGTAAAATCTCTAATATTCTACAGACAAATCAAATCAAATGTCAGATAAAATCTCTAATATTCCAAGTGATAAATCTCATACCAAACAAATATTTTAAATAGATGGCTGAATTAGTTTTTAATATTTTTCTTTCATCTTAAAAGATGAAGGAAATTTTATGAAAGAAAACAACATTTTCTGACAAAAATCTAAAAGAAAAAAAAATGTTACTAGAAATTTAAAGGGAGTGAACTCTTGTATTCAAATTTGAGAAAGTAAAAAGCAAACGATTTATCTATGCTACTGATAGAATAGAGCAAGGGGTCCCCAAAGTGCTCGACATCGCCCCCTTTCTTACTTGCATTCCCAACGTTGTATATGGTTGAAGCTGGTTTTAGCCATGCTAACACAATTTTGACAAAACAGAGGAATAGATTAAACCTGGAGAACCGTGGTGATTTAAGATTTAAGCTTACCAATTTTCAACCTAATATCAATCGTCTTGCCGCTGCTCATCAAGCACATCCATCTCATTAATGTGGATTATTATAATAAATAAGTATTTTTCATGTCAGCGAACTTTTTTTAATTATCTAAATAAAAAAGTAGATTAACTTATTTAAAAAATGATTTAATGTTTTCATTAAACTTAAGTAGGGGTCGATGATAAGGTAAATATGTCCTAAAGGAGTCGACGAGTTAAAAAGTTTGGGGACCCCTGGAATAGAGTTTATTATATGTAAATTCAATGGGAATTATTTAAACTACAAAAATGTATTAAAAAAAAAACAAAAAAAACAGCAAGAAAGATTATCAGGGTGTTCATGATTAATAGGTAGCCTATTAATTATGAACAATAAGTGTAGCTTAGATTCAAAACTAATGATTTAGTGGAAAAACACAGGAAAAATGATTGACACTTTTTAACCCTGTGTTGACCTCCTCTTCCAGTTTGCTAGCATGAATGTGAGAAAAAGTTTAGTAAAGTCAGATTTTAGATGGGTACTCTGTCGGTTGAAACTAAATTCTTACTTACTCTTCCATCACTCCCATCTTTCATTGCTAAATTATCCTAATTTAACTATTTAGTTAAAATAGGAAGTAAAGAATTAATTTACATTTATTTCTTTTTGTTAATGGATTTATTTTAAGATTTATCCCTGATAATTTTGCTCATATTCATTAATATAAAACCAGGCAATTAGAAATCAATAATACGAAGCACATATTTATTAAAATCACATTTTTAATATCAATATGCAAATTAGCCTTCCTGTATACACTGTAAATTGCTATTTTGTTGTATATATAAATACAATTGCATGTTATTAGTATGTAGATTTGGTCAATAGTATTAATAATGTAAAACAATTTTAGGTAATTTATGAGGAAGTGTGTCCCGGTCCCCTGCCTCCGAAATTGCTGCCCGGTGAATTTAAAAATAACAACCCCAAGTTTCTGCAAGTTTCATTGTGTTAAATATAGGGGGGAGGTAAAATAGGTGTTACCTATTGTTTATCTATCTATCTCAGTCTATTCAAAACTATCCATCTTCATATCTATCTATCTATTAAATACTAAGATTTTCTTTTATTACGATAAATAAACAAGAATTATGACAAATTACGGTAAATAAACCAGAATTATGACAAATTACGATAAATAAACACAAATTACGACAAATTTCTATAAATAAACAAGAATTAAGACAAAAAGAGACCCCCCCCCTAAAATACATTTAACGCCCTAAGTTGGTTGTTTTCTTTCAAGTAATACGGATGTGGCGCCGAAGCTTGGGGTCATTATTTTAAAATTCACCGGGCAGCAATTTCGAAAGCAGGGGACTGGGACGCACTTCCTCATAAATTACCCAATTTTATTAATGATTGAGGTTTAAATAAAAATAAAATCATGGAAAATAACTAAGGGAATTGTAACTTGAGTAGTAATATATTTTTGGTTACAGAGAAACACAATCTCCATTATAATAAGATTAGTGATTGATCCTCATCCACTACCTTTTAGCAGCTATATGATAGAAAGGTTTGGGTGTTTGCTATAATAATAATTTGAAGAATAAACTTGAGACAACAATGTAGTTGCTAGGGCTTGACATGACCAGGTGATTGAGCAAGTAAAAAAAAAAAAAAAAAAAAAAAAAAAAAACAGTACAAAATGATACTCTACCAGTAACCACAAAAAATAATGGTAATTATGAACTTTTGTATAGTAAATTAGGGTGTCCCAGAAAAAACAGAACCCATAAATTTTGTAATGAAACTTAATTTTAACATGGGGGAGTTAGGGTTGGGGCTTAGGGTTTAAGATTAATCTAATGGGAAATATAAATAATTTGGGATCTGTTTTTTTTTCTGGGTCATCCTGTACAGGGTAACTCTGAAAAAACAGAACCCAAACCCTAAACCTAACCCCCCCCCCCGTTAAAATTAACAGTTTTATTACAATATTTGTGGGTTCTGTTTTTTTCTGGGACACCCTAATTTACTAAACAAAAGTTCATAATTACCAAAATAATTCAGTCATATTAATCGAAATGACATTCAAATCAAAATTTAAAGAAAATTAAAAAAAAGAAAAATCTTAATTTCTTGGTCTGAATCTTTGAAACAATCTAAGGGCAGATAACTCAGTTCACAAGTGAATTTCTGGTTATGATAATTAACGAATAGCTATGGCCAAATATTCGGTAAGACAGCGCCTCCCCCATTTTTTAAAAACTTTTATAAAGTAATGTAAATTGTCACATATTTTAATTTCTTCCATCAGAGACTAAACCTACATAAAAAAATTATAACAATGAAATAAATCCTGTTAAAAAACGCACATCTTTAAGAGAAAGAGAAAAAAACCCAGCAAAATGCATCATTTTATCCGTTATTAGTTTATTTACTGCTAAATAAAAAAGAGGGGGATTCTCTGTGTGTGCTAATTCTATGATTTTTGCAAGTAGTAGTAAGAAAATATTTTGGAAAATTTTTTTTACTATAAAAATGTATTGGAAATGATTTTTACTATAAAAATGCATTGGAAATTATTTTTTTTTACTATAAAAATATATTGGAAATGATTTTAACTATAAAATGCATTGGAAATGATTTTTACTATAAAAAATATATTGGAAATGATTTTTTACTATAAAAATATATTGGAAATGATTTTTAACTATAAAAATGCATTGGAAATGATTAAATGATTTTTAACTATAAAATGCATTGGAAATGATTTTAACTATAAAAATGCATTATTTTTACTATAAAAATGCATTGAAATTATTTTTAACTATAAAAATGCATTAGAAATGATTTTTTACTGTAAAAATGATGATTTTTTACTATAAAAATGCATTGGAAATTATTTTTAACTATAAAAATGCATTAGAAATGATTTTTGCTATAAAAATGAGTTTTACTATAAAAATGCATTGGAAATGAGTTTTACTATTAAAATGCATTGGACAATGAGTTTTACTATAAAAATGTATTGGACAATGATAATGAAAATTTTTTTAAATAAAGTAAAAATCCTCTAAGTGCGCTAAATCCACAATCTTGCCAGAGATAGTAGACAGGTGTGTGTGTGTGTGTGTGTATGTGTGTATCATCAAATTTTAAAAGTTAAACTTACTTTCTATTCCAACCAATATAGAATCTCTTGTGTTTTCATCTGTTAATTTCCTGACTTTGGTGCTTGGAAATTTTAAAGCATTTCCCACTCCAGATTCGTTTTTGAATACAACATAGGCCAATTTGTAACCCTGAAAAAAAAAACAAAAAAATAAAAACAACAAATTTTATAACTGTGATACTTACAGTATCACTCATAAATATTGTCGCACGATGAATAAGTATTAAGTGTTACAGACAAAAAAATAAACATACAAATATAACATTGGTCTCATAAATAAGTAAAGTCGTCGGGTGGCCTAAAGTCGGTATCAGCCTACCAGCGAGGGAGTCTATCCTCTTTTTACTAGCGCTAGACCAAGGAGATTGTTTTTCCATCTTAGGCGGAGTGCCACACCTACCACCAGCTTCTTACTTTACTGCACAGATCCCTGTGTTACTCATACGCTAAGTTGGCGAGGGCCGGTATCGAACTAGGAACTTTTGTGGTTTCTAGCTGAAACGCTCTACCAACTGAGCTAACCCGGCCCGTCTCATGAATAATTATTTGGTATTACAGAAAAAAATAAATATATAAATACGGTATCAATCTCATAACCAAGTATTAAATGTTACAGATAAAAAATAAATATACAAGGGGAAGGGAGTCTTCACGACAAAGTGGCTAACTTGACGGACAGCATCACTGTAGAAAGCGAATTTGAACTCTAATCGCACTATTACATTCACTTTCGACTAATATCCTTGGGAAAGGTATGAACTCCCTCACTCCCCGCAGCCATGGGTTAAATATAACCATCGTTGTGTAATGGTTAGCAAGTAAGTCTCACAGATCCATAACTAATGAATAGTGAGTTCGATGCACTATTACATTCACTTTCGAACTAATATCTGTTGCATACCCTCTTCATTACTTCTTTACTTACTCTATTCTTCTGGCCGTCTTTGGAATCTTATAACATCTTGTCTGGGTCTGGAATCTTCTAAGGTCTGGACTTCTCTTGGGGACTTTGCGTCTGGTCTTCTATTGGGGATTTCTCTATCAGAAGCCCTGTGTCATTGTTAGTTTTTAGATAATAACACAAGACTTCAATTTGCTTTGATCTTACTTTATTTTTAAATCCCCAACCAGACAATCTGCGCAGATGAGAGGAAGCGCGTATAACGCGACTTACCCCTTCGAGCTCACTGCTACCTTCTAACTGACTGAAACTTACTTACTATCTAAACCGGAAGAGAGGGTCCTCTCTACCGGTTCTCACGGCTATCCCCGGAAGATAGGGTTAGGACTGAGGTCAGCTTGTTATTCAATCTTCAAGGCCGTCAGCTGCACTTAAAACGCTATCTTGTTTCTACACTAATGTCCATAAATATTAGGTATCTAATAATTATGTAACATATCCTTGGGAAAGGTATGAACTCCCTCACTCCCTGCAGCCATGGGTTAAATATAACCATCGTTGTGTAATGGTTAGCAAGTAAGTCTCACAGATCTATAATGAATGAATAGCAAGTTCAATCCTCGCTGGATACCCCATACTTGCGACCTTGTGTCACATCCTACCCCATAGTGAACGGGTTGGGTAGAAAGGGTGATCCATCGTGGTGCAATGGTTTGCAAGTTAGTCTTGCAGATCCATTACTCATGATTGTTAAACTGTGTTTGGCATAAAATAACCCATTACAGGTTGACATGCCATAAAACCAACTAACCAACACAATAATTAGCAACCAACTAAACACTGATGTGTTGCCCTCATTCAATACAGAAGCCACTAGGGTTAGTTCCTATAATGCCAACCTAAACTCTCAACCCGTCCTTCGGGACAGGGGTCCAGTGCGCTTTGGCCTCTGGACCGGTGAGTTGTGCTAAATTACTAGCGTCGATCTCAGAGGGCCATCCCTCCAGGCAATACCTGCCTAATTGCACTTAAAGGGGCAGGGCTGGGTTTATTGCCCCCCCCCCCAGGGGAATGCCGACGATCGATGCAATTTTTCTACCTACCACCCCATGAGTCTTGGATTGTGGGTGGTGCCCACATAAATCGGCCTTGTGCCATATCGTGTGAAAGTGGGACACATGTAAAAACCATAATGCCAACCTAAAAAAGGGGAACCCCTCTAATTGATTGATAAATTATTTATTTATTTTCCCATTAAACTAACCCTAAACCCTAACCCCGTCTTCTTTTTCCTAGTAGATCAATAAATAAATAAATAATTTATCAGTTAATCAGAGTGGTTCCCCTTTTTTTTAGGTTGGAGTTATAGGGCTGGGTTAGCTCAGTTGGTAGAGCGTTCAGCTAGAAACCACAAGGTTCCTAGTTCGATTCCGGCCCTCGCCAACTCGGCGTATAAGTAGCACATGAATATGTGCGGTAAAGTGAGGAGCTGATGGTAGGAGTGGCACTCCACCTCAGACGTCCAAACAATCTCCTTGGTCTAGTGCTAGTGAAAAGGGGATAGACTCCCTCGCCGATTGGCTGATACCGACATTAGGCCGCCCCGACGACTTTTACTTATAGGACGCTTTAGGAAGCGCGTGGAGTAATGGTTAAAGTCATGGGAAATGGACTCGTCGCCCTGAGTTCAAATCCAGGACGTAGTAATTACATTTCACTTAGTGCTAATACCCTTGGGAAAGGTATGAATCCTACTCGCCTTCCAGCTATGGGTAAATAGTAGGGCAGACTGGGCTCTTTAACCTTGGTTAGGCAACTAGTCTAGGAGAAGGAAAACTCTGAATTCAAACCTGTTAAACTCCGCTTAAGAAATTGACCTTGTGTCACATCCTGCTCGTGCGGAGGGGTTGGTAAATATATATAGGACATAACCGCCACTATTCCTCCATCTCTGATAGTACGATACAAATTTAGTATTTGGTTCACCCCAACCGTTGTACAATGCAACAGCAGACATTACTCAGATAACCTGACACCTCATACACCCCCACCCCCCCAAAAAAACGTGGAGAGCTGAACAAGAAATTGGACAAAATCCAATAATATCCTATTCCAGTGCGAGAATTAAAACTTGGATCAAATCCATAATTCAATTAAACTTAATTAATTTGGACCATATGACCTTTAGGCACCCCTTCTCGATCTCAATTAAGAAAGGACATGTTTTTCATTTACACAAACTAAAAAGATAAAAACAAAATTAAATAATTAAAGTCGACCCTGAAGAAAAGAAAGTAAAAGAGGCTATCTTATAGAAGAATAATAATAATAAGAATAATAATAATAATAATATCATCATCATCATCATCATCCACGTCTTAACAGCATACAGACATAATATAAAGAAATTATGCGAGCAGACAATTTATTAAAATAAATAAACAAACTACTTTAAAATGAGAAAGAGAAGAAAAAAACCCCAAAAACAATTAAACTGGGGCTGGTGGCATATTAAGCTTTAAATAAAAGCATTTTTTTTTTGTTGGTCGTTTTAAAACGTTCAATAAAAAAAAATACTTTTCCTCGGGAGATATTTCAAATATATTTTCCATTATGAAAATCTACCATATATATGTTTTTAACAGACGATTTTTAGATTTTTGTTTTTAATTATAAAACTAACCCCTAAAAAAAAACGGATATTGACGGTGTAAATGAAAAACATGTCCTTTCTTAATCGAGATCAAAAAGGGGTGCCTAAAGGTAATATGGTTCATTAATTTTACAATCAAGCTGTCATCACTCCATTCTGATAATAAGAGCATTATGTAACACCCCCAACCAACCCTTAGCACCTGGTAAGCCGGGCCGCTGGTTCCTACTAAGGCAGGGTCAGGGCTGAATCTGTTGGCCTGTGGCCTCTGTTGCCAACTGACATTGGTTTATAATCCTAGAGTCTTCGGCTGCTCAGATAGAGATATGTCTCATATTACCCCGACCCGACCCTTAACAACTAAAAAAAAAAAAAAAAAAAAGAAAAAAAAAAACACCAAAAAACCTGGAGAATTGAAGTAAAATTGGATGAAATCTTATGTCCCACTCCCTCCGTTCATAAATTAAAACTTGGATCCGATCCATAATGCAATTAAACTTACCTTCGGATTTTCTGCTTTAGGGAAATATCTGGAATCCTTCAAGACAGGCGCTTCCGATGTTGGTTGACTATGTAAGTAGACATTTTCAATGGCGCCATAGTCGGAAAAGAATTTCTCAAGACATTCCTGACAAAAAAAAAAATAAATAAAATAAACAAAATGGTAAATCATCATCATCATCATCATCATCAGTTATTGCTTACAGCAGTGCTTCTTAACCTAGCACATATATGATAAAAAGGGATGTGGTAATTGCATTTCACTTAGCGCTAATACCCTTGGGAAATGTATGAATCCTACTCTCACTCCAGCTATGGGTAAATAGTAGGGCAGACTGGGCTCTTTAACCTTGGTTAGGCAACCGGTCTAGGAGAAGGAAAACTCTGAATTCAAACCTGTTGAACTCCACTTAAGATATTGACCTTGTGTCACATCTAGCCTGTGCAAAGGGGTTGATATATATATATATATATATATATATATATATATATATATATATATATATAAAGGGCAATAGTGTAGGGACAATCATATAGGTGCTAGGGCAAATTTGAGGGGATTCGAAAAAAAAAAAAAAAAAAAGAAAAAAAGGCGACTTTTTGTAATCTATTTTTGTCTGTAAAATGAGTTTCAGAGCTTCCCTACTACTAAAAATTGGTTTATAAAAGCATTTTGTCCCAGGGAATCCAAAAGTGCTATCAAAAAAGTCTAAAAATTAACCAATTTTAAGTTATTGATGATTTCTGATGAATATCCTGATGTGGCACTGCGTGTATGACAAAAAATTTTTCTATTATTATTTCACATATATTGAACATTATTTGTACCAAAAAGATAGTTTGATTTTTGCTCAGAATGGAAGCTACAACATTTCTCAAAAATTTGTTAAAATTTTGTACTTCAATTTTTCTGAAATTTTGTCCAGGTGTGGACTATCTTTAGACAACCCCCAACTATTGTCCTCATCTTCATTGTTATCAGTACAATGTTTCGGCTGATATGCCCTCCGGCCTTCTTCAGGTATTTCTTGTTGGACTCGGGAACCTTCTTTTCATAATCGGGAACCTTCTTTTCGTTATCAGGAGCCATCATGTAACTTTGAACCTGACCAGGGGGTAACCTGTTCTCATTCCGCTAACCATAGCTGGGGTAGAGGGCGTTAAGCTGTGTTAATTATTAGTCTATGTTACTGTTGCCCTGATCAGGATTGAACCTGCAACTGTCATTACAAAAAATTTTGTAACATTCTGAGATAACTGTCATTTAGAACTGTCTTAACCTAACTACCTTATCCACTAGGCCATGTGTCCAATCAGACATTAGTGCAGAATTAATAGACATTTTCATGGTTGGCTAGAGGAAACTATGAAAATAAAACAATTATGACAAAGTAAATATGTATAAACATTCACTATCACCAGATCTTGATTTTGGAGCAAAAATAATGAAGATTTGATTTATATTCGTGAAGATGATTAAAAAATAAAATTTAAATGATAACAGCATGGAATTTTTTTTTTGCATTTACTATTTTAAATAGGAGAAACTCCAGTGTCTGGCAACTGACCTGGTAAACGCTCATAAGGTCATTATTCATCTTAACAACAGCAACCTTGAGCACCTTTTTGATCTCCATGTTTCAAACACACATGGGCATGTCTACAAAGTCAGAAAACAGCATAGCTCACATGACTTTCAGAAACATTTTTCATGTTCAGAGTTGCCGAAGCATGGAATAAACTACCTGCATCCATTATAGGCTGCTGAAACACTGCACCTTTCAAAGCCTCCATGCTTCCTGTAATCCGCCGCATTGCTCAGGGTCTAGCAAGGAACACACATGATCCCTGCACTGTCACTCACCCCACCTCATATGAGGCCTATGTCCACTGTAAGTATCAGTAGCAGCCGCGGACAGGATCGGTCCTCACTACCTGCATCTGTTATAAGCTACTGAAACACTGGCCTCCATAATCCGCGACATACGCGCACAGTGCTCAGGTGACTCATCAAAGTCTCACGTCTAGTACACAGAATAATGTATTAGTGTCAGGAACAATAATACAGTAATAATATAGCTGTGTTAATTATTATTCTATGTTACTGCTCCCTTGATCAGGATTGAACCTGCAATCTAAAGATAACTGTCATTTAGAACTGTCTTAACCTAACTACCTTACCCACGAGGCCATGTGTCCAATTGGACTTTTGTGCAGAATTAATGGACATTTTCATGGTTGGCTAGTCTCATATGAGTTTAAAAATTTCAATTTTCAATAGATGGATTTTTTTTGTATTCAAGGGATTTGCTAACAGATGCTATTTATTGTTTTTGGATACAATAGATGATATTTAACAGCATAAAATGTTATGTTGGGACAATGAACGACAGATTAAGTTGTTTTTTTTTTTATAAGCAAATGTGGTAGATTGAAAAAGCACTTTTGTAAACGTACCTTGTCTATATAAGGGGGAATGTTGAGCACGAACAGTGTTCTTTCTTTTGGTCGGTAGGAATCGATTTCTCTTGAAGAATGAGCTTTTACAAACAGTTGGCGTTCTACGTTACTGTTAGAATCAAATTTCACACGAAGAACTGAAAAGATCAAAAGAAAAAAAGAAAATGAATAAATATAAATAAAATAAAAAAAAAATTTTTTTTACAAAATTCATATAAAATACAAACAAAATATATATATATATATATATATATATATATATATATATATATTTGTATATGTATAAGTATTAACTTACCAGTGGGTATAAGTACGATCATTGGAAGCGCACAATATCCAGAGGCTAAGGTTGAGAAAAAACAAATACAAAGTGCTCAATACAATGTAGAGCATAAATCTATTTTAACAATGGAAAGGAGTAACCTACTCGAGTTTCATCGATTGATTCTTCAGGGTTACTTTAAATTAATCGAGTTTTCGATTAATCTTAGGTGTTATAAACATGCCCGTTGGAAGTCCCATTCCAACGGGCATGTTTATAACACCTAAGATTAATTGAAAACTCGATTAATTTAAAGTAACCCTGAAGAATCAATCGAAACTCGAGTAGGTTACTCCTTTCCATTGTTTAAATATATATATATATATATATATATATATATATATATATATATATATAGAGAGAGAGAGAGATAAAAGGATATGAAAACACACAATGCTGTTAAAATGAAAATATTTTATATCATATTCATAGCTAATATTGAACAATATTTCGATTTATAAAAATCATCATCAGAGCTTGTTTTTAATCCGGACTCATCGAGAGAGAAGCAGAAAATAATATATATATATATATATGAGTTTTATAATTTGCTTGAAGCACAGTATTTATATTAGTTTGGCAGTTGGTTTTGAAGGCTATCACAATGCAAGTGTAAAGAAAAATGGCTGAACTTGCACAAAGGTGTCAAAATTAGGTTGACCCAGAAAAAACAGAACCCACAAATTTTGTAATAAAACTGTTAATTTTAACTATGGGGGTCTAGGGTTAGGGTTTGGGTTAAGGGTTAGTTTAATGGGAAAATGAATAAATAATTTGGGTTCTGTTTTTTCTGGGTCACCCTAATTTTGACACCTTTGGGCAAATTCAGCCAGAAAAATAAAGAGAATAAATTAAAGGTAAATGAACAATATCATAATTAGCTTCTTTTTCTTTGTACTTGCATTGTGATAGCCTTCAAAACTAACCGCCATATATATATATATATATATATATATATATATATATATATATATACACACACACACACACACACTGCATTATAAATCATGAAAGTTATCCAAATATCTATACATATAAAAAGGGCAGTTTGTATATGTCCAGAGGAAACTATGGAAATAAAACAATTATGACAAAGTAAATATGTATAAACATTCACTATCACCAGATCTTGATTTTGGAGCAAAAATAATGAAGATTTGATTTATATTCTTGAAGATAATTAGAAAATAAAATTTAAATGATAACAGCATGGAATTTTTTTTTGCATTTACTATTTTAAATAGGAGACGTTAATTTTTCTTTTCAGAGTGTCTGGATCAATGCAAGGTCATTTTTACGTAGGGATTTTAATGGGGGCATCCTGCGAGGATCCAACTAGCGATTCAACAATAATGGATCGGCAAGACTACCTTTTTTTTACCCTCCCCTCTACCCAGGCGATGCTGGGTAGCCGCTTCTAGTTAATAACAAATAACACCATGAAGTTATATTGCGATCGTGTTTATGCTTAACATCTTATTCAGAATTAATCATAGATAAATATCACCCAAGACTCACAATTGATTTGTTTACATTTCATCCTGGATAAACAAAAAAGAAATTAATCCAAAAGAAGACAATCTTCAAAATGTTTTTTCAACAAATCTATTTTTGTGCAGCCATTATTTGATTGGTCAAATAATAGACCAATCAAATAACAGAACAGATTTTCTGCTGCATCATTCAAACTGAATTATCTTGATCCTATTTCAGTAGACAGGCTCGCTCAAATTTCAAGCGATTGCTAGAAGATGCAGACAGCCAAATATAAACTGTAGTGGGGAGGACCTTGATAGGTGTGGGGCATTCAATGATTTGCCAAATAAACTCTCTCTCTCTCTCTCTCTATATATATATATATATATATATATATATATATATTGGAGTAAATATGGAAAATAAATTCAACAATATAAAGAAAATTTGAAAAAACAAGTGTTCCGAAAATAGGATGAATTTAATTATTGATGTTTAAACATTTCGGTTTCATTAAACCTTCATCAGGATGTATCTTGGGGTGAAGAAAATGATGGATGTTTTTATAGATGATAGGAGATGAAAATCTTTTTAGTTATGTAACTGTATTTGATCAGCGTTATATTTTTGAAAGGCAAGTCGCGATCCACGCATGCAAAGATGTCATGACGCGTGACGCAACTCGAAGAAATGCAAAAGATGAGAAAAAGTATTAATGGACTGATTTTTTATGAGAACAAAGTGGGAATGATAACTAAATAAATAATTAAATGAAGCCTGGTATTTTGTAATTATTTAACACTATTTTAGCTAGAAACGGAGATATATTAAAGAATCCATGTCGATTAAGTGAAGGAGGGCAAGTTGACAGAAACATTTATATATATATATATAAAGTTTTTTTTTTATAGAATCTTTGAAGCATTGTGTGTATGTGTAATATAAAGATTTTTGAAGGCAATTTACAATGCAATATGTGTTGAAAATTATATTTATTTAACTTTTCTTTTTTTTTAATTCTAAATATTTTCGGAAAATAAAATTCCATCATCAGAGTTATTGAAAGTACTAGGTGTTTTTTTATAGTACTTATCCCACGGCGATATTGTAATCATCTGTTGTTTTAAGAAGTTGAGGAACACCATATATTTGAAAAAAAATTTTTTTTTTCTTTTTCGGTTACTTCTGTGATGTTAAATCGGCTCGGCTGCTCCTGTGCTCGTGGAGATTGTTCGAAATTCTTTTAATTTTTACTATAAATATAGCCTCGCTCCGGCATAGTGAAATAAAGGTTTTTTTTTATAGTATCTTTGAAGCATTGTGTGTATTGTATTTTACTTTCGGAAAATATTTAGAATTAAAAAAAAAAAGAAAAGTTAAATAAATATAATTTTCAACACATATTGCATTGTAAATTGCCTTCAAAAATCTTTATATTATATATATATATATATATACATTATTTCTAAACTCCAACAGCATAAAAAAAAACTCCTTGTTAGTTTGTAATTACACAATACAAACTTTTGCCAGGAGAAAAAATATATATAAAAAAAAAAAGGAAAGATCAAATCATATGCACTTCCTGAAAACAATCAAACGGTACAATAAAAATGGACAAAAGAAAAAAATACTGTAAGAGTTGCCCAAGTTAAATATACTAAAGTGCTCAATACAAAAAGTAGAGCTAATAATAATAATAAAGTAAGCCTAATGAGTCAGAGAGTATCTACCTAGGTTTCTCTTAATGGATCATCAGTATAATTCTGAGTTGTTGATTGTAGAGGCCGTCACCTGTTCTGAATTCAACATTTATTCCTTTGCTTAGATCTGAGAATGCTTTCTCAAGCATAATAGAAAAAAAACAATGCAAATAGAAGTGGAGCAAGAACACAGCCTTGCTTTGTACCGTTTGATTACTGGAAAGTACTATGAAAACTATAAACAAGTCTTTGTTTTGCACTCAAGCTGTTTCCTGAGTCTGTCGAAGACAGAAAGTCATATCTACTGTTCCTCTACCTGAGTGAAAACCACACCGAGTTTCTGGTAGTGCTGATCCTGAGACAAAGTCATTAAGCCTGTTAAGGATGATATGACCAAGGATTTTGCCAGCAATCGAGAGAAGAGATATTCCTATATGGTTGTCACAGTCATACTTGCTTCCTTTGTTCTTGTAAAAATGGACAATTGATGCATCCTTAAACTATGTACTTAAAAATATATATATATATATATATAAGTATATTTTGGCAGCATTTTTTCTTTTAAACAGGTTTTGTTAAACTCAATAGACAATTCTTGTCAGACGAGTTTTTGTTTGATTCTTTTCTATAAAAACGAAACAAATATTGATGTATATTTTTTTCTTTATAAGATTATAGCCAATTAAATAATTATCGAAATGAATTTTAAAAAATCTCCAAAAATTATTTTTTATTTTCATTTTCCTACTTTCAGTAACTTATTTACTACCAGAGCAGATTCATTAAAAATATTTTTTGTCTGGACATTTTTTAAAAAGAGACAATGGAAACATCTCACCAGTTCCACACCTGATGATGGCACAAAGTCGTGTAGAAAGTGCTTGTGAAAAAAAAAAAAAAAACCTTTGGTGGATTCATACACCAATTCCACCCGGATATTAAAAAGATGGCCAGACAAGTTAGAAAAGATCGAACAAAAACTCGTCCGACAAGAATTGTCTGTTGAGCTTAACAAAACATATATATATATATATATCAAAGATAATATGGGTGCTATATTCATAAGTAAACAGTGCTCAATATCATGAGCAGAGCATTTATATCTAAGTTAATGTAGTGTTACTGACAGCTATGTAGTGTTACAGTTACAGCTCTATGCGATCTTCAGACCAAGTGCCTGCACGTACATTTAGTGAATGAAATAATATTGATCCAAAACTTTATTTCTATCTCCTTCAGTGATAATATTAAGATACTAGTACTATTAACATTATATTGGATTATATTGACGAATATCTTATAATGGAGATTGTGTGTTTTGCTGTCTGTAACTGAAACTATATTCCAACTCAAGTCACATTCACCATAATTTTATTTTTATTTAAACTTCAATTATTAATAGAATTGTTTTACATTATTAATACTGTTGACCATATCTACATACTAAAAGTAAAGTAAAGTCGTCGGGGCGGCCTAAAGTCGGTATCAGCCAGTCAGCGAGGAAGTCTATCCCCTTTTCAATAGCGCTAGACCAAGGAGATTGTTTTTGCGTCTGAGGTGGAGCACCATACCTACCATCAGCTCCTTAGTTTACCGCATAGATCGGGGACGATAAAAATTACATCCAGGACGATCAATATGTCATCCGGGTCAGTTTGCAGGGGACGGTAAAATTTTTTCCTAAAAGTTAGTACATTCCAATAATGGCCGTCCAGTGATTGTCCGAATGCTGACCTCAAAATGAGGCTACGGCATCGCAGGTCTATTCTCAAGGCCATGTAATGAATAATGGTCGAGGGAGATAGTTTAAAAGGGCCGAATTATGTACTACTAACCCTACTCAGGGTAACTTAAAGTAAAAAAGTAGTTTTTTTTAGCACAAAACACACTAGGAAATGGATTTTTTGTCCAAATATCCAGAATTATCACTGCTTCAGCTTTTCTTAATGTTTTATTACATGTTATTATGCTACTGATGACTGACAAGTATAGATGATGCTAATGAATTAAACAAAAATATTTTGATTTTGGGACGGTCCAAACCCCATTCGGGACGGTTGATAATTTTTGTTCGGGACGATCATGAAAAAATTTAGTGTCAGAGCCTGACGTGTGTACAGACATATATAACTATATCCTACTATTTTCTTTCTTCTCTCAGTCCATGCACACACACATAAACATGATATATTTATATACCATGTCTCAGGAAAAACCTTAAACATTGGGTGGCGATCACTCACGCCAGACATCACAATAAGCCAACTGCCCTGTCGGCTGGGGCGTTAGAATCCAACGACTGCACCTCTGCAGAGGGGAAAGACTCCCCCAATGGGGCCACCTGTTGGCCGTGGGTGGCAACCCGTGATGCTTAAGGATAGAGCCCAGGTGGATGAGCAGTTCATGACCTGCAATACTCCACTTTGGTCATTACTTAGGCTAGACGGGCGGTCGGAGAGGCCCCCTCTGATCAATCGGCTGGTCACGTCAAGCCTTAGCACCTATATGATTTTCCCAACCCTGTTGACCTTATGGCAAGCCCCAACCCCTTTTTATCATATGGGTGCTAGAAGGCGGTGGCTGCGGGTCTACATGTCCTGGGAATGACGTTAAACTCTATCTGATGGTGAGGTTCCAGTTTTGGAGGTTTGGGGAATGTGGTGCACCCCTTCATCACCATTGCTCCCTGGTCCACTCTGACCTGGAGTGGTAGTACCTGTTAGGGTCCCATCTATGGGTTAAATAGAAAAATGTATTTATAAAAAAATTGTATTATCCATTAAGAATTGATTTATTTCAAAACTTTATCGGCATTAAATGACCCACTGAGGTTGATATGCCGTAAAACCAAACCAAACAAATACATTTTTTTTTCCTATTTAACCCATAGATGGGACCCTAACAGGTACTACCACTCAGGGTCAGAGTAGACCCGGGAGTAATGGTGAAGGGGTACTCCACATTCCCCAAACCTCCAAAACTGGAACCTCACCATCAGATACAGTTTAACTCACACCCAGGACATTAGGACCTTCAGCCACCGCCTTCTAGCACATATATGATAAAAGGGTGTGGGTTTGCCATAAGGGCAATCACCCTTCTGTTCTTTGAATACCATCCCACTATATGATAAAAAGGTTTGGGGCTTGCCATAAGGGCAATAGGATTTGGGCAATCATATAGGTGCTAGTGCTTAACCAGTCGATTGATCGGAAAGGGGCTGAACTTGCACAAAGGTGTCAAAATTAGGGTGACCCAGAAAAAACAGAACCCACAAATTTTGTAATAAAACTGATAATTTTAACTATGGAGGGTCTAGGGTTAGGGTTAGGGTTTAGGGTTAGTTTAATGGGAAAATGAATAATAATTTGGGTTCTGTTTTTTTCTGGGTCACACTGTATACCGGTGACCCAGAAAAAACAGAAGCCACAAATTTTATAATAAAACTGTTAATTTTAACTAGGAGGGTCTAGGGTTAGGGTAGGGTTAGTTTAATGGGAAAATGAATAATTTGGGTTCTGTTTTTTCTGGGTCACACTGTATACCGGTGACCCAGAAAAAACAGAACCCACAAATTTTATAATAAAACTGTTAATTTTAACTAGGAGGGAGGTAGGGTTAGCTTAATGGGAAAATAAATAAATAATTTGGGTTCTGTTTTTTCTGGGTCACCCTAATTTTGACACCTTTGTACAAGTTCAGCCCTGAAAGGGTAAACTAAGTAAGAGTCAGAGAGAGGATACAACGACCGAAACGTTGTGTTTTTTTACATAATACAATAAAGATGAGGGCAACAGTCCTAAAAATCAAAATTATACACGTTCTATTTTATTTGGACTTAATGATAATTTAGTTTCAAACAACCACGTGTTTTCTTCGTTTTTTCTTTCTTTCATTCATTAAATCGTATGAAAATATCAAAATAAAACACACGTGATATCAAAAAACGATACAGTCATATTAAAATAGAAAATATCTTCATCTAAATCAGCAATTAATTACTAATGATTTTTAAAAATAAGTTTAATTCTCTATTTTAAGATACAGCTAAAATTTAACAACGTGGGTCGACATCTAAAACGTAAAAACAAAACAAAACAAAAACCTCCCAAATATTTATCGAAAGAAACCACTAAATTTTATACACGGGTCACATTAACAGTTATCAAACCCAACAGCTAAATCAAAGTTATTATTTTAAACAAATTAACATCAAAAATAGAAAAAAATCAACTCACTTTTAAAGCCTTGCATGCTTGTCACCGCCATATTGGAATCTTAACCGGAAGTAAACTCCTCCAGAACTACAACTTCCTGCCTGTCTCTGTAACGCTAGGTTTAACATATTAGTAACACTATAGAAAAAGCGTGTAGAGAGCATTTTCCGGCTTGTCTCGACAACGCTAAATTAAAAAAGTAAAAAAATAAAAAATAAAAAAACAGCAGCAGCAGCATCGAATTAAGATGGCCGACCACGAACATATGAAGCATCGGTGTGTTTGTTTTTCAAAGAATTTAGCCCCCAGGTAAGTTCAACAGTGTTTTTTCCAGTCTAGTTGCTCAGAATTAACTTCCAGATTTATTTGGGATCATACTGTATTATCTGGGAAGTGGTGTCACCGCTCGATGTTTTTATTTATTAAAAAATCCCCGCCTGTCTCTCTACTCTTTATACTAAATACTAGTAAGACAAAAATCAATAAGATTTTTGCATTAGCATTTTGCACTTATAACATTACTAGATTGTAAATATTTTATTAGCTAATATACTTATTAGACTATGATAAATAAATAAATAAAATTATGTATATTGTTTATTTGATTTATTGTATATCGAGGAAAAATTTCCCAGGCTAAAAATTGGTAGTGGTAACTTTTTTTACTTATTTTTTAACCAAACAAAATCAAATTGTATGTATTGAGCTTTTCATTCATTCATATATTTCATTCATTCATTCATCCATCACGGGTTGATACGTTTATTTTTATGGTCAAAATAATAATAGTAAAAAAAAAAAAAAGATTACTTCTATAAAATAAAATAAACCACCTTTTATACTACCTTTTAATATATAAAAGTTTTTTTTAAGGAATGAATAAATAACCCTTTAAAAATATTTCATAAAAACCCTGTTATTTAAATTTAAAAAAAAACAAACTAATATTAAAAAATAATAATAAAATAAACAACCTTTTTTACTACCTTTTAATATATAAAAGTTTTTTTCTATGAATAAATAAATGTCCCTTTAAAAAATATTTAATAAAAACACTGTGAATTTTTCCCTTTATTGAAACTAATAATATCCCAAAACAACTTTTTAAACGAATTAAAATAAATAGAATAATTAATACTACCTCTATCCCATAAATGTTGGTACATTTATTGTATGAAATATATAAGTAAAATGTAACAATTATTATTAGACAGGTTTTTCATTACAATTTTACTTTCATTTTCTAGATACATTTCATTAATCACATTTTCGAATATATATATAAAAAATATATATTTATATTATTATCTTAAGATCTTATTTATCCTTTTTTAATTAATGTTACTAGTTTATGTAGTAGGTATAAATTATTTTTAGTTTATTATTATTTTTTTAAAATGATCTTTTGCGCCTGGGGAATCGATCATTGTGAAATTAAAAGTAAACAGGCCACGTTTTTTTCTTTCTCTTCCTCTTTTTATAAATCACAATAATAACAATAATAGGCTTTTTTAAAAATTGATTTTTGTTTGGAGTTCAATTAGAAAAATACAAGTGAACTTTTACTAATTAGTCTTTGTTTTGATTTTTTCACCTTTTTGATTACTTACTGTTGCATTTTTATCATCTATTTTTAGAGGAATATTATGGAGGAAATAATTCTTGCTTTTTGATAATTATTTTATGAAAACGGATTCTACTTTTTTTCTTTTTATTGAATCAAATGAATTAGTTTTTTTTTGTCACCTGGTGTCAATTTTGCGACAAAAAAAAAATTTTTTAATTAAATAATTAAAAAAATTTTTTTTTCTTTTAATAATTTTTCCCTTTTTATTGTCGCAAAATTAAAAAAAAAAAGAAAAATTATTTTTTAATATTTTTTAATATTATTTTAAAAATGAAAAGTTATTTTTTTTTTAAATATAAAATTTTTTTGATATTTAAAAAAAATGAAAAATTATTTTTTTTTAAATATTTAAAAAAAATATCTTTTTAAAAAAAGGAAAAATAATTTTTTTTAAATTTTAATAATTAAAAAGAATGATTTTTCCTTTCTTTAAAATATCTAAAAAATATTTTTTCCTTTTTATAAAAAAAATATTTTTTTTTAAATAACTAAAAGGAAAATTTATTTTTTAATATTATTTTTTTTTTAAATTTAATAATTTAAAAAAAAAATATTTAAAAAAAAAATTGATGTTATATTGATAATTGAATTTAAAACATGAAAAATTATCTTTTTAAAATATTTTAAAAAAAGAAAAATTATTATATTTAAAATAAAAAAAGGACAAATCAATTAAAAAAGTACTTCATTTTTAAAAATTTTATTTTACATTTCTACATACATAATATTTTGTATTTTTATTTTATTTTTATGGAATCGTGACTATTTCATTTTTTACCTTTAAAAGTTATTAGTGGACTATTCAATAGTCCACAAATAACTTTTGAAGGTAAAAAAAAACTATATTTTTATAACCCATGGAAACAGCATTTATTTATTTATTATTAAATCATTTAAAAGAGCCTAAAATGATTAATATGGTTCTTACAGAAACAACCTTTTCAGTTATAAAATTATAAAAATTTAACTCGTAAAGGGGTTAGTAAATGTTTTAGCTTAAAAAATCACGTTTTAACATTCCAAAAATTCAAATGATTTTAGTATGTACTTTTCATTTTGCGTTTAAATGTTGCTCTTGTGTTCACTGTTCTGTTTAATTATATATATATATATATACTACTGATTCGGACACAATTGATGTCAACCGTATTTTATTAATCTATATTTGAGCACCCCTATTCGTGCTTCAAAAACAGTGTTTTTATTTTTTATTTTCAGAAAGTTTTGAAATAAAATAACTGATGCATTATAATATTCACTCATTGATAAATCAACACTGAAAATTTCATTAAAATCGGATAATTCCCTGATTTTTGGTAATTTTTTTTTTGAAACGGGTGGAGGGGTTAAATTTGTTTTGTAAAAACACGTTTTTTTTAGTTTTTTTTGACAAATTGGGTATACCTATATAACACAAATATGCGAAGCATACGCGAAAGCATCACAACTCATATATATATATATATATATATATATATATCCCAACAAACCATGTAGCAGTCCCTAAAAATAGGTAGTAGATAGAAGAGAAGAAAAAAAATCAATCTATCTATTTAGGTAGGTAGGTACTATGATTAGATTGTCAGACCAGCTGGTCCAAGATCCACATACAATGTTTTTGTCTGAATGAATACAAATATATGTCAGATTAAAAATCATACACCTGGTTCAAAGCAATTTTATTTAAAAAAAATCAGTTTTATTGATAAAAAGCATGTAAGTACAATTTAGTTTACATACGTAGTTTATGTATATATATATATATTTATATATATATAAGGTTACTGGCGGGCGCTTGTTGAATGAAAATAGAATTTATCGGTTTCTGTTTTGAAGTAGTGTGCGGGGTGGTCCGAAAGTCCCGTCACTCCCTACATATTGTTTTATTATAATAATAATAATATCCTTTCAGTTAGTATTTTAGGTTTTAACTTTGATATATATAAGTTATGAAAGTATTTCACTGTTAAAAAAAACTCTTTAAAATTGAATTATTTTACCGTAACAAAACTATCGGACCCCAATGTACATTAATCTACAAGGTGGTCCGAAAGTCTTGTCACTCACTACATATTATTTTATTGTTCTAATATATAAGTTATGTGTATTTGGCTAAACTTGCAAATTGGTCCGAAAATTAAAATGGAAAGATTTTTGGTGGTCCCCCATGACAGTTTAACTACAATCTATGTATGAACTTTTTGGGAATTGGGTTACGGTTTAGGGGTTTGGGGATTAAGGTTGTTTTTAATTACGTATTGCTTAAAAAAAACCCAACAAATTGCTGTACATTTAATGTTGAAAAATATTTTTTTAAACCAAGTTTAATTGAAATTATACATTGCAATACTAACATAAACAACTGAGACTAATGTGTCTACCGTTGGGTTCAATAATTAATTTCAATGATTAATTAAATGTATAGTAATTTTTTTTTTTTAAAGCAATACGATTATTTTACCTTTTAAAAAAGTCTTTAAAAATGAAATCATTTTACCTCTAAAAATATATGTAGGGGTGACAAGACTATCGGACCAGGGTGTATAATGGTGGTCCGAAATATTATTTTAACTTTCATTTTTGTTTTAATAGTTATTTAATAGTATAATATATACGTTATATAATTATTTTATCTCTACAAAATATACGTAGGGGTGACAAAATTTTTCCGTCTATCGAACCACGTTGTACATAATCTAGAAGGTGGTCCGAAAGTATTTTCACCTCCTACAATTTAAAATTTCATTATTTTTTGTTCGTTTTTAATAATCTATAAGTTATAGAATTATTTTACCGCTAAAAACCTCATTAAAAGTCAAATTATTTTACCTCTAAAAAAATATGTCGGGATGACAAAACTATCGGACCGTGTATATTAATCTACAGGCTGGTCCAAAAGTCTTGTCACCCCCTATATATTTTTTAACTTTCATTATTTTTGTTTTAATAATATATTTGTAGTTATTTTAACTCTAAACGAAGTCTTTAAAAAGTAAATCATTTTATCTCTACAAAATATATGTAGGGGTGACAAAACTATCAGATCGTGTACTGTACAATAGTTCACAGGGTGGAAAGTCGGTAATCCTTAACTATTTCCTCGTAAATTCCTACCATAAAATAAATTGAACCCTCATTTTATGTTCGTGTTTAAAACTAACCACTCTCACAAAATAAAAAACTTTTAGAATATACATATTGAAGTGAATATTAAAATGAATAAAGAAAATATATTTAGTATTGTAAAATAACGGGTGCAAGAAAAATAAAACATTTATTGCAAAAACAGACATTGGCTTTAAATAAAAATTTGACATTTTTCCAAAGAAAAATCTGAAAAGTTTTTAGTGCCAGGCATGTTCATTTTAACGAAATATAGCCCCCCCCCCCAAAAAAAATGAACCCAACCCTCATTTAAAAAAACCTATAATCCTAAACCACAACCCATACATTTCCCCCCCCATTACCAACTGTTGTCTTGCACTCTGAAATATTGTTTCAAAACAAACATATTTGTTTCAAAACTATTCCCTTAACTGAGCGAATCCATGTTTCTCTCCTAAAGGCTTTTTTACTGTTTAATTTAAAGACACGGACATCATACTAAATTATTCCTTAGTTCTAGGCTGCCCTGTCGGTGCCGTCGTTAGAATTCATCGACTGCACCTCTGCAGAGGGGTAAGACTCCCAACCCACCCAATGGGGCCACCCGTTGGCCGTGGGTGGCGACCCGTGATGCTTAAGGATGGAACACAAGTGGCTGAGCACTCCAAGTCATGCAACACCCCACTTTGGCTCACACTTGGGCTAGACGGGCGGTCGGATAGGCCCCCTCCGATCAATCGGCTGGTCACATCAAGCTCTAGCACTGTATGATTGTCCCAACCCTATCGCCCTTATGGCAAGCCCCAACGCTTCTTATCATATGGGTGCTAGAAGGCGGTGGCTGAGAGTCTACATGTCCTGGGTATAACATTAAACTCTATCTGATGGTGAGGTTCCAGTACTGGAGGTCTGGGAAATGTGGAGCACCCCTTCATCACCATTGCTCCCTGGTCCACTCTGATCCGGAGTGGTAGTACATGTTAGGGTCCCATCTATGGGTTAAATAGAAAAATGTATTTATAAAAAAAATTGTATTATCCAGTAAGAATTGATTTATTTCAAAACTTTATCAGCATTAAATGACCCACTGAGGTTGATATGCCACAAACCAAACTTGACAAACTTGAGGTTGATATGCCGTAAAACGAAACGAAACAAAACAAACCAAACCAAACCTTAGTTCTAGGATTGAGTTATGTTTGAAAAAAAAATCCATTTTAATTGGTTTTAATTAGTCGTAATTTGCAATTAAGTAAAAAAACTGACCCGTCTCTTACTTTATATTCTGCCTATCACTTCCCCCTCCCTACGTATATCTTTATTACCTCCTCGTTATATATATTAGTTTCTCAATGTGTGTGAGAGAAATTGACAGTTTGAAACGGATTTGTATGTTAAGTTTCACAACCTGCCAACCCGGCCAACATCTTGGCTCTTGATAAATTTGAATTAGGTCAAAGGTCCCTTTCTTAGAAATCTTACAAAATGATTCTAATGTTTTTTATTTTCTAGATTCTCTGGTCGTATTTATTAAAAAAAAATAATTCGCTTTGTAAACTCGCTTTTCCTAAGTCCCAATTATCTACCCAAAGCTCAATGGGTGACCCAATGGACCACGTTTTGTCTAGAGTGCGTGTGTGTATTATTTGTATTACACTTACACGATTTAGCTCAGACCTTTGAGCACCCGGCCAGGAATCGCAAGTTTCCCGGTTCGATGCCGATTTCCGCTAACTCAGCGCATAATTAGCACGGATTGGATAATATCTGTGGGCTGAACTTGCACAAAGGTGTCAAAATTAGGGTGACCCAGAAAAAACAGAACCCAGAAATATTGTAATAAAACTGTTAATTTTAACTATGGGGTCTGGTTAGGGTTTAGCGTGTAGGTTAGGGTTGGGGTTTAGGATTAATTTATGGGAAAATGAACAAATAATTTTGGTTCTTTTTTCTGGGCAGCCTGTATAACTCAGAAAAAACAGAACCCACAAATTTTGTAATAAAACTGTTAATTTAACTATGGGGTTAGGGTGTTGGGTTGGGGTTTAGGGTTAGTTTAATGGGAAAATGAATAAATAATTTGGGTTCTTTTTTCTGGGTCACCTGTATACCGGTGACCCAGAAAAACAGAATCCACAAATTTTGTAATAAAACTTAATTTTAACTAGGGGGTTTAGAGTTAGGGTTTTAAGGTTAGTTTAATGGGAAATTGTGCAAGTTCAGCCTATCTGTGCTGTAAAGTGGCACGGTAGGTGTAGCGTTCCACTTCAGCAAAAACGATCTCCCTGGTTAACGCTAGCGAGAATAGGACTCATTCGTTGTCCGTCTGATACCAAGCGATATATAAAATAAGTGAAGTTGTCGAGGTGGCCTAAAGTCGGCATCATCCAGACTGCGAGGGAGTCTATCCCCTTTTCACTAGCGCTAGACTAAGAAGATTGTTTTGGGGCGCCACACCTACCATCAACCCCTCACTTTACCTGTGCTACTCATATGCTGAGTTGGTGTGGTTCCTAGTCGGACATTCTACCGACTAAGCTACACCAACGCTTCCTAACGGAGGCAGTGGCTACCCCCACACGGTTGATTATGCCGTTGTAATCCAAACTAACATTTTTCAGATAAAAAATTAACTTTTAAAAAAAAAAATTATTCATTTATTTTTTTGTAAATATCAAAATACTTGAATTTCAAGAAAATTATACCTTCTTCCGCCAGGTGTGAAAAGAAAAAAAAAAAAGAAAAGAGAAAAAGGGTAATGAAGGACTATTTGCTCGTAAATTCCTACCATAAAATAAACTGAACCCCCATTTTATGTCCGTGTTTTTGTATTAAATATTTTATTTTTCTTGCACCCGTTATTTTACAATACAAAATATATTTTATTTATTTTAATATTCATTTCAATGTGCATATTCTAAAAGTTTTTATTTTATGAGAATGTTTAGTTTTAAAGTGGGGGCTCGTTTTACAATTTAGGCATAAATTGGACCCTCCTTTTATGATCGTAATTTTGTTTTTTCGTCGACGATGATTAAAATCTGACGTTTTTATTTTAGAGTAGCAAAACCAAAAAGAAAAGAAATAACAACAACAAAAAGTAATATTCAACTTTTTACTCGTAAATTCCTGCCATAAAATTAGGCTTGGGCATTTTATCGTAGAAATTTGAAGTGTAAAAACGAACCCCCACTTTAAAACTAAGCATTCTCACAAAATAAAAGCTTTTAGAATATACACATTGAAGTGAATATTAAAATAAATAAAGGAAATATATTTAGTATTGTAACATAACGGGTGCAAGAAAAATAAAACATTTATTGCAAAAACACGGACATAAAATGGGGGTTCAGTTTATTTTATGGTAGGAATTTACGAGCAAATAGTCCTTCATTACCCAAAAAAGTACCCCTCCCCAAAAAACTATGGAAGACTGAATTTTTATTCAGTAAGATTAACTTACTTTTTGCCGCTTTGGACTAACTAGAAATGTAGCATTTTTTCTTTCAACATTTTTTTCTTTCAAATATTTTCTTGATATTGTCATATTTTTTACAAAAGACAAAAAAAAAAAAAAAAAAAAAGTCTTGCTTAAACTGTGAAATGGTAGACAGTGAATTCAGGAGTGTAATGTTTTTTTTTTTTTTTTTACCATAGTCTACCGGACACTTTTTTTTTTTTTTTTTTTTTTTTTTTTTTTTTTTTACCTCAACGTTGTTATTTTAAGGGACTTGAGATTATAAAGTTTATAATCTCAATTCCCTTAAAATAACAACAAATAACAATTTTCAGTTGATAAAGTTTTGAAATAAATCAATTCTTAATGGATAATACAATTTTTTGATAAACACATTTCTCTATTTAACCCATAGATGGGACCCTAACAGGTACTACCACTCCGGGTCAGAGTGGACCAGGGAGCAATGGTGATGAAGGGGTGCTCCTCATTCCCCAAACCTGGAACCTCACCAGCAGATAGTTTAACGTCATTCCCAGGACATGTAGACCCTCAGCCACCGCCTTCTAGCACCCATATGATAAAAAGGGGTTGGGGTTTGCCATAAGGGCAATAGGGTTGGGAAAATCATATAGGTGCTAGGGCTTGACGTGACCAGCCGATTGATCGGAGGGGTCCTCTCCGACCGCCCGTCTAGCCCAAGATAGGGCCAAAGTGGAGTATTGCATATCATGAACTGCTCATCCACCTGGGCTCTATCCTTAAGCATCATGGGTCGCCACCCACGGCCAACAGGTGGCCCCATTGGGGGAGTCTTACCCCTCTGCAGAGGTGCATTCTAACGCCCCACCGACAGGGCGGATAAGTTTATAATATAAATTTATCAAGTCCTATTCTGAAATAAACTGAAAAATTACTATTCGCTGGTAATTTTGCCGAATATATTTAGATTTCAGAATAATAATAATAATAAATTAAAACAGTCCACTTTAGCAGTTGTGTGGCCCAAAAAAAGGTGCATAACTGAATCACTAGGCATCAACTTTAGATCTATACAACAACAATTTAAAAAAAAACTTATAAATGAATTCATGTATGGCGTATCGTATTAAGTTATGTTTCATTTTTATTAAAAGTATTAATCCCAGTTGAGAAATTAAAATATATATATATTAGAGTTCATTTCATATTCTACTGACACCTGTCCAATAGACTGTGGAGAAAAAAAAACACACAAAAAAACAAAAACAAAACACCCCCCCCCAAAAAAAAAAACAACAAAAATACCAAAAACAAATACGCTCCTGAATTCGCAGTCTACCCTTGCTTGAACTGTGAAATATTTTTCATAGCCAAGAAATGTCTTCCTGTAGTTAAGCTATTAAAAAAAATTGACTTCTACTTCCCTGGTCAGTGTTCGTTTTGGTGTGTGTGTGTGATTTTTATTAAAAGTATTAACCCCAGTTGAGAAATTAAAAATAAATACATTGAACTTCATTTCATATTCCACTAAGACCTGTCCGGTAGACTATGGTAAAAAAATGACGCTCCTGAATTCACTGTCTACCGAAAGAAAGAAAAAGTCTTGCTTGAACTAAACTGTGAAATATCTTTTTCATAACCGGGTGATGTCCTATTGTAAGGTGTTTTTTTTTTTTACTTCTAACCCAGGACAGTGTGTGTGTGTGTGGTGAGCGAGTGATAGGGTGTGTGATAGAGAGTGAGAGAGATAGGGTGTGTGATAGAGAGTGAGAGAGATGTGGTGTGTGATAGAAAGTAAGAGAGATAGGTGTGTGTGAGTGAGATATATATATATATATAGAGAGAGAGATTGAGTGTGTTAGAGAGAGATTGAGTGTGTGTGTGTGTGTGAGATAATGAGTGTGTGAGAGAGAGAGATTGAGTGTGTGTGTGTGTGAGATAATGTGTGTGTGCTAGAGAGCGAGTGATAGAGAGATAATGTGTGTGAGCGGGAGATAGATAGACAGAGAAAGAATACTTAAGCTCTCTCTCTGTCTGTCTGTCTGTCAGTCAAAAAAAATGGCAAGACGTTAGCTGTTGAACAACAAAAATAGTAATTTTGCTTCTCTCCATAGAACAACTAATGGCTGAAGAGTACCTTTATGTTCATTTCACTGTTATTATTCCCTATTCGTTACAATACACATCACCTGTGCCGTGACATATTCACATAGTCATGTCGTATGAAATTACTCAAACACATTTTCAATGACGCGTACCTACATCGTACTAGACTCGTGTTTTTACTGTTTATTTACTTTCAGATAAAATTGCAAATCGGTCGGAAAATTAGGGTGACCCAGAAAAAACAGAACCCAAATTATTTATTTTCCTATTAAACTAACCCTAAACCCCAACACTAACCCTAAACCCCCCTAGTTAAAATTAAGTTTTATTACAAAATTTGTGGGTTCTGTTTTTTGGGGGGTCACTCTGTATACAGGTGACCCAGACAAAACAGGCCACCTCGACAGCTTTACTTACTTATTATATATATCGCTTGGTATCAGACGGACAACGAATGAGTCTATCCTCTTCTCGCTAGCGCTAGACCAGGGAGATTGTTTTTGCTGAAGTGGAGCGCTACACCTACCGTGCCACTTTACAGCACAGATAGGCTGAACTTGCACAAAGGTGTCAAAATTAGGGTGACCCAGGAAAAACAGAACCCAAATTATTTATTTATTTTCCCATTAAACTAACCTTAAACCCCCAACCCTAACCCCTAACTCTAAACCCCCTAGTTAAAATTAAGTTTTATTACAAAATTTTCGGATTCTGTTTTTTTTTTGGTCACCGGTATACAGGTTGACCCAGAAAAAACAGAACCCAAATTATTTATTTATTTTCCTATTGAACTAGCCCTAAACCCCAACCCTATCCCGAAACCCCCTAGTTAAGATTAACAGTTTTATCCCCCGTGGATTGAATAAAGGGTTGGGTTCAAAAGTTCAGTGATCGCTCCTGAGTCTGACAAGAAATACCGGCTAAAACTTGCAAATCGGTGGGAAAATTAAAACATTACAGGGTGACCCAGAAAAAACAGAACCCAAATTATTTATTTATTTTCCCATTAAAATAACCCTAAAACCCAACCCCTAATACTCCCTAGTTAAAATTAAGTTTTATTACAAAATGTGTGGTTTCTGTTTTTTCTGGGTCACCCAAATTTTCTGACCGATTTGCAAGTTTAGCCTTACTTTCTTACTGACTTAGTGTACTTTTAGATTTCAAAAATATTTACATTGTCAATTTAGGGCAGGTTTAGCTCAGTCGGTAGAACGTTCGACTAAGAACCACAAGGTTCTGGGTTCGACACTGACCCTCGCCATGAGTAGCACAGGGGGTAATTTATGAGGAAGTGCGTTCCGGTCTCCTGCCTCGAAAATTGCTACCCGGTGACTATCAAAATAACAACCCCAGCTCGTCGTAATTCTTGTTTATTTATCGTAATTTGTTGTAATTCTTGTTTAGATATGAAGATGGATATATAGTTTGGAATAGACTGAGATAGATAGATAAACAAACAAAATAATATAGATATGAACATATGGAGATAGATATTTTCGACAAGTAAATGTATTGGGGGGGGGGTCGCATCTTTTTTTGTCGTAATTCTTGTTTATTTAAACTAAGAACAAGACATTAAACAAACATGAATAAAAAAACATTCTTAGTATTTAAAGTACTATAGATAAATATGAACAAATTGAGATAGATAGATATGGAGATGGATAGTTTTGAATAGACTGGGCTGGGTCCTTATTTTAATAGTCACCGGGTAGCAATTTTTGAGGCAGGAGACCGGGACGCACTTCCTCATAAATTACCGCACAGGGATCTGTGCGGTGAAGTAAGGAGCTGATGGTAGGTGTGGCGCTCCAGCTCAGACGCCAAAACAATCTCCTTGGTCTAGCGCTAGTGAAAAGGGGATAGACTCCCTCGTTGTCTGGCTGATACTGACATTAGGTCACTCCGATGACTTATTTAAAAGTTATAGAATATGAAGGTGACAGTGATACCAGTAATAGTTGGGAACCCTGGAATAATCTTAAAGGGCCTGGAAAAGAAACTTGGTGGAGTGGGGGGTAATGGAGATCGGTGGGAAAATGAAACTGTCCCAACCGAGATCGGCTAGAATACTGAGGAGAGTCCTGGAGACTTGTTCTCAGTAGGACTTTAGGGAAGACCACTAAGGATATCCAATATGACGTGTTAAATTTACCCCCCCCCCACCATATTAACACACTGAAACCTGAATAAAGGTTAATATCATCTTGAAATTTTTTTCCCTATTTAAAAGAAGAAACATTTTAAAAAATCCTGATGATTAAAAAAAAAAAAAAAAAAAAAATCATCTTACGGAAATAATAAAAATTATGAACGAAAACAATGTTTACATTTTCGCACTTTTAAATCAATTGAAATTTAACATAGCTAAAAACAAGTTATGACTACCGGCTTTAAAAAAAAAAAAAAAAACTATGAAAAATCAATCGATACTTATTTACCTGTTGCTGAAATTTTGTTTAAAATAGTTTTTTTTCTAAAATATATTAGGGGATTTTTTTGTTTTTTACGAGGTGTCCCCCCCCCCCCCGCATTTCATTTTATGAAATGTGAAAAAAAATGAAGCGATTAAAAAAAAAAAAAAAAAAAAAAAAAAAAAAAGATTAAAAAATTTTTTTTTTTTTTTCATAAAGATAAGAGTCTGAATAATTATATCAGAAGATTTTTTATAAGTTTCTATATGTGATTTATTTTAGTAGAAAAACTATGAATTCTTAATTCTGCTAAAAAAGAAAATTCATAATATTATTCTTTTTCAACCTTAATTGAATTGCCAAGAATTAAAAAAAAAAATTTTTTCAAAGAAATCTATGGAATATGAAGGTGACAGTGATGCCAGTAATAATTGGAAACCTTGGAATAATCCCTGGAAAAGAAACTGGGGGGGAAAATGGAGATTGGTGGGAGGATTGAAACTGTCCGAACTACAGTAATACCGAGATTGGTTAGAATACTGAGGAGAGTCCTGGAGACTTGTTCTCACTTGGACTTCCAGGAAGACTACCAACTACTTCTGGTGTGAAAAATACACAAAGAGATATAAGATTATAATAACTAGCAGTACCTGTGGATATACCACTGTATAATAATTTAGTTATTATGTTTGATATGTTTACTTAAGAGCTAGAGTGGTAGTACCTGTTAGGGTCTCGTCTATGGGTTAGATAGAAAAACATGAGTTTATAAATATTGTATCCATTATGAATGGATTTATTTAAAAACTTTGCCGATATTAAATGACCCACTGAGGTTGATGTGCCATAAACCAAACCAAACTTAAGAGCTATTGCTAAATAGTTTAATATGTAAAATGTATAATAATCTTGATTTAACTCTCTCTCACTCTTTTTCTTTCTTTCCTTCTTTTCATCTTTTCATTATGTTCGATTGAAACAGATTAGCGTTATCGCTTCTGCGTGCTCACCCCCTCTCTCTATCTTTCTCCTACTCTCTTCCTTTATTATATTTTTTTTTGTAGCAGGTCCTTTTTCTATCCTTTCTTTCTTTATAATAAAAACGGAATGGTCCTTTATTTAGCTGAGGTAACAACACTCATAAGAATTCGGTGGATAAGCAACACCAGATAATCAGGATTTACATTTTTTATCTACACGCTGTTTTATTTTCATTTTTAATAGGTCTTTGTTCAGATCTCCCTGTCAGCTGAGGCTTTAGAATACACCGACTGCACCTCTGCAGAGGGGTAAAACTCCACTCTCAATGGGGCCACCTGTTTGGTCATGGGTGGGGACCCGTGATGTTTAAGGATAGAGCCCAGGTGTTGAGGCAGTCAATCACATGCAACACTCTACTTTGGCTCTTACTCAGGCTAGACAGGCAGTAGGAGAGACCCCCCCTCTGTTCAATTGGCTAGTCACATCAATCCCTAGCACCTATATGATTGTCTTAACCCTATTGTCCTTATGGCAACCCCCAGGCCTTTTTATTATATATGTAGTAGAAGGTGGTGACTGACGTCTTTATGTCCTGGGTATGATGTGTTTAAAAAAAAAAATGTGTTTGAAAAAAAAAATGTGTTTGAAAAAAAAAATGTGTTTGAAAAAAAAAATGTGTTTAAAAAAAAAAATGTGTTTGAAAAAAAAAATGTGTTTGAAAAAAAAAATGTGTTGAAAAAAAAAATGTGTTTGAAAAAAAAAATGTGTTTGAAAAAAAAAATGTGTTGAAAAAAAAATGTGTTTGAAAAAAAAAATGTGTTTAAAAAAAAATGTGTTTGAAAAAAAAATGTGTTTAAAAAAAAAATGTGTTTAAAAAAAAAAAAAAAAAAAAAAAAAAAAAAATGTGTTTGAAAAAAAAATGTGTTTGAAAAAGAAAATTGAGTTTAAAAAAAAATCTGTCTGATAGTTAGGTTCCAATTCTGGAGCTCTGGGAGTGTGGAATAACCCTTCATCACCATTACTCCCAGGTCCACCCTGACCCGAAGTGGTAGTATATGTTAGGGCCCATCTATGGGTTAAAAAGAACAAAATGAGTTGTAAAAATGTTTTTAAAAAATTGATTTTACAAAAAAAATTGAGTACCTATCAACAAAGAATAAAACAAAACTTCTTTGGCATAAAATAACCCAACAAATGTTGACATGCCGTAAAATCTAACTAACTAATTTCCTTATTATTTGCCTGTTTTGCAATTTTATGGTTAGTTTTATTTTATTAAAATTCAAAGTGCATCTTGAGAATTTTAATTATTCTACAATTTTGACCTGAAGTAAAAATGAAAAATAAAGTTCCAGAATTGGAACTTCACCATTAGATAGATTTTTTTTTTTAAAACTCAAATTTCTTTTTTTCTGTTAAACACATTTTTTTTTAAACTCCATTTTTTTCTTTTTTAAACATAAAAATTAGTATTAAAAAACGTGTTAAAAAAAAAATTGAATACCCATCAAGAATGATTAAAACAAAATCGAAACACTGAATCTTTCAAAGTCTCCATGCTTCCTGTAGTCCACCGACACTATACCTGATGCCCCTCTCCACATACATATGCACACACGCTCAAACATACATGCATATTAATACTGTAAACTGTTCATGTTCCTGACACTAATACATTATTCTATGTACTAGACATGAGACTTTGATGAGTTGTGGTGCACCCGAGCACTGTACACATACATGTATATTATTACTGTATGCTATTCATGTTCCTGACACTAATACATTATTCTGTGTACTAGACATGAGACTTTGATGGGTTGTGGTGCAACTGAGCACTGTACACATACATGTATATTATTACTGTATGCTATTCATGTTCCTGACACTAATACATTATTCTGTGTACTTGACATGAGACTTTGATGAGTTGTGGTGCACCTGAGCACTGTACACATACATGTATATTATTACTGTACGCTATTCATGTTCCTGACACTAATACATTATTCTATGTACTAGACATGAGACTTTGATGAATTGTGGTGCGCCTGAGCACTGTACACATACATGTATATTATTACTGTACACTATTCATGTTCCTGACACTAATACATTATTCTGTGTACTTGACATGAGACTTTGATGAGTTGTGGTGCACCTGAGCACTGTACACATACATGTATATTATTACTGTACGCTATTCATGTTCCTGACACTAATACATTATTCTATGTACTAGACATGAGACTTTGATGAGTTGTGGTGCACCTGAGCACTGTACACATGTATATTATTACTGTATGCTATTCATGTTCCTGACACTAATACATTATTCTGTGTACTTGACATGAAACTTTGATGAGTTGTGGTGCACCTGAGCACTGTACACAATAAATTTCATTATTATTATAAAATACCCAACAAGGGTTGACATGTCATAAAATCCAACCAACCAACCAACAAAATAGTCTCGTTCGACTTTAACCTGAGTATATGTGGTGTATGGTATCCCTTTGAAAACCTAACTTCGTTTTACCTTCCATTATTAATAACTAGCAAGACCTTTGGATATACCACAATATGATAATTTAATTATTACAATATTTGATATGCTTAATTAAGAGCTATTGCTAAATAGTTCAATATGTAAAAAGTACAATATTCTTGATTTAACCCTATCATTTTTCTTTCTTTCTTTTCATCATTTGATTATTATTATCTCTCTCTCTCTCTCTCTTCTTTCCTTTCCTTTTTTTTTACATTTATATATATATATACTAACAGGACCTGTGGATATACCACAGTATGATAATTTAATTATTACAGCATTTGATATGTTTACTTAAGAGCTATTGTGAAATAGTTCAATATGTAAAAGTGTAATAATCTTGATTCAACTCAGTCTCACTCTTTCTTTCTTTCTATTATGTTTGATTGAAACAGACTGTTATCGCTTCCACACACTCACCACCTCTCTCTATCTTTCCCCTATTCTTTTTCTTTCTAAAAGACTAAAGAAATTAAATAAGAACACATAGAAAAAGATTAGTTTTAATTATATTTTAATTTTTATATAAAATCATTCATAAGATTGATTTTAATACGTTGGAGAATAAAACAATAATATTAGAGATCAATAACACCAAATAATTATTCATTAAATCCAGTTTTGTTAAAACCAGTATGCAAATTAACCACATCATATATTATTTAAACCTTTATTAATTAGTGATATATAAGACACATTGCAAGATTTTAAATGCACTAATAACATGGGCTGTTTTGAGGCAAATCTAACTCAGATTTTCATAGACATCATTAATAGATAAGATTTATTGTATTCTATGTATTAATGATTTTGACTATAATTTCAATACCCATTAATAAACTTATGCAATTCCTGAGGGTATTGTGTTATAGGCAATAACGTAGTTTCAGTTACAGAAGAAGAAAATGGTTTATTTTCACACATTATACAATATAAACAATGTCACATAAAACAAAAACAAAAACAAAAAAAACGTAATGTTGGTTGTTGTATTAATGTGTGGAGGATGATCACTAATTAGGACTAGTAGTGACCACCTCAGTTGATTTTTTTATTTATTTATTTTTTTATTTTTTATTTATTTATTATTTATTTTTTATTCATTTATTTTTTTTAATTTTATTTTATTTATTTTATTTATTTATTTTTTTATTTTTATTTATTTTTTTTTTTATTTTTATTTTTTATTTAAAAAAATTTTTTTTTTTATTTATTTTATTTTTTATTTATTTTTTATTTTTTATTTATTTTTTTGACAGTTTGAAAGTTGATTAGATACAGTGACACATACAGACAGACACCGATTCTCCATTATGATAAGATTTTTTTTGCCTGTTAAATATAAATAGTACCTTACTTACTACAACGTACCTTTTAGTAAACCGGAAACCATAGTTTTTTTTTTTGTTTTTTTTTGCCTGACTTAGAAAATCTTTCGTCTCATTGCTTTTCTTTATATCTATCTTCCCCCCCCCCACTTCCACCTTAGCAGCATTCATGTTCAGGGTTATGTATTGGGTTATTTATATCCCACACACTCTTAGTAGCCTTTTTGAGAAGAAGCGTTTATGGTTGGTATGCTTGCATACCGTGGCTCATTTGGTAAGAACGTTGGCTCATCATTTAGAAAAGACTGTGAAATGAATTAACATCGACATCTCTCAAACTGGAAAGGAGTACAGCAGATGTCGAAAAATTGCTTAGGGCTTTAGAGAGTTTGTTCTATGAATTTCACTTTCTTCATTTGTACGATTATTTCTTCTCTTTCTTTTTTTTCTTCACAATTTCTTCTTCTCCTCCAATTTTTTTCATTCAACTCCTTCAATTTTTTTTCATTCTTCTCCTTCAAAATCTTTTTCATTCTTCTCCTTCAATTTTTTTTCATTCAACTCCTTCAATTTTTTTCATTCAACTCCTTCAAATTTTTTTCATTCTTCTCCTTCAAATTTTTTTCATTCTTCTCCTTCAAATTTTTTTCATTCTTCTCCTTCAAATTTTTTTTCATTCTTCTCCTTCAAATTTTTTTTCATTCTTCTCCTTCAAATTTTTTTTTCATTCTTCTCCTTCAAATTTTTTTCATTCTTCTCCTTCAAATTTTTTTTTCATTCTTCTCCTTCAAATTTTTTTTCTTGTTCATATTTTCTTTTTTCAGAACCCCCCCCCCCTTTTGCTTCTGAATTTCTTCTTTTTCATATTTCTTTTTTCTTTATTCTTCATATTTTTCCTTCAGATATTCAAAAGAAAAATATCTGAAGAAAAAAAAAAAAAAAATATCTGAAGAGAAAAAAAAAAAGAAAAATATCTGAAGAAGAAAAAAAAAAGAAAAAATATCTGAAGAAGAAAAAAAAAAAAAGAAAAAATATCTGAAGAAGAAAAAAAAAGAAAAATATCTGAAAAAAAAAAAAAGAAAAATATCTGAAAAAAAAAAAAAGAAAAATATCTGAAGAAAAAAATCTTCAGATATTTTTTCTTTTTTTTTTCTTCAGATATTTTTCTTTTTTTTTTTTCTTCAGATATTTTTCTTTTTTTTTTTTTTTTTTTTTTTTTTTTCTTCAGATATTTTTTTTTTTTTTTTTTTTCTTCAGATATTTTTTTTTTTTTTTTTTTCTTCAGATATTTTTCTTTTTTTTTTTTTTCTTCAGATATTTTCTTTTTTTTTTTTTTTCTTCAGATATTTTCTTTTTTTTTTTTTTTTTCAGATATTTTTTTTTTTTTTTTTTTCTTCAGATATTTTTTTTTTTTTTTTTTTTCTTCAGATATTTTTCTTTTTTTTTTCTTCAGATTTTTTCTTTTTTTTTTCTTCAGATATATTTTTCTTAGACATTTTTTCTTTTTTTTTTCTTTTAGACATTTTTTCTTCCTTCAATTCTTCTTCCAAAAACAAGTTACGACTAGACCTTTTTTAAAAATTCTATGAAAAAACCTTTAATGGTCCGATTTTTCACGAAAATTTCCATAATTACTTAAGTTTTGCCTAAATTGATCACGTGACGTAATTTGGTGGTACCTAAAATCAAGTGCATGTCTCTAGTTTTTATTTTTAATTTTCAGATTTTGGTAATTATTTTCTACCAAAATCGCTCCTTTAATTTTTTTTTCTATTCACACCTTCGGTTTTTAGTCTTTTTTATTTATACTGTAATTAGTTTCACTTTTAACCCCATCGATATTTTGCGCCCCTAAAATAAGGCGGGGTCAAAGTTGAGTAATCTGAAAAAAAATCAGAAACTTTTGAAAAAAACCCAAACTAATGCATTATAAAGTTCATTCATCAATGAATCAACACTGAAAATTTCATTAAAATCGGATAATTTTGTTAATTTCTTTTCAATCAGGGGGGTTAAATTGATTTTGTAAAATATGTTTCTATGACGTCATCTTTGTTGATACCTAGCATAAGTACACTAAATATCTCACAGTCGCACTGTTTTTGGATCTCTCTCTCTCTCTCTCTCTCTCTCTCTCTCTCTCTCTCTCTCTCTCTCTCTCTAAATTCGTTTATACGCTGTACCTCATTTGACGGTGATATCGTTTTATATTAGGACGTCCAAAGGTAGACAGTGAATTCAGGAGCGTAAATTTTTACCATAATTGTGTGGACAGATGTTAGTGGAATAAGAAATGAAGTCCTATGTAAATATTTTAAATTTCTCAACTTAAAAAAAAAAATGAAACTGTCTACCCATCCAAAATAGGTGCGCGCAGTTTTGACTTTTAAGATCTACAAATATTTAAAGAGATGCGTTCACGACCCCCCCCCCAAAAAAAAATCATAGCTTCATTCACTAGATAAAAGCATACGATTAATTCAGTGAAAAAGAATGAATATTTGTCTAAACTTGCAAATTGGTCGGAAAATTAAAACGGAATGTTTTTTGGTGGTCCCGCATGACAGTTTTTTAATTGTGAAAAAAATTATTGTAAAGTTTACAATATTTTTTTTACAATGTAAACTTTTAAACCTGGTTTGAATTAAAAAGTATTCGGTTCAACTTGCAAATTGATCGGAAAATTTTTTGGTTGTCCCCCATGACAGTTTAACTACAGTCTATGAATTTTTTGCGAATTGGGTTACGGTTTAGGGGTTTGGGGATTAAGGTTGTTTTTAATTACGTATTGCTAAAAAAAACCCAAAAATTACTATACATTTAATTAACCATTGAAATTAATTATTGAACCCAACGGTAGACACATTAGTCTCAGTTGTTTGTGTTAGTATTGCAATGTATAATTTCAATTTTCAACATTAAATGTATAGTAATTTGTTTTTTAAATTTTTTTAAAAGCAATACGTAATAAAAAACAACCTTAATCCCCAAACCCCTAAACCGTAACCCAATTCGCAAAAAGTTCATTCGTAGACTGTAGTTAAACTGTCAAACCAGGTTTAAAATAATTTTTTTTCACAATTAAAAAAACTAAAAAAAAAAACGGAATATTTTGAAAAAAACCAAAAAAAAACACAAAAAAAAAAGCAAAACAAAAAAAAAAACAGGCATTATTAATGACCAGTTAACCCCCCCCCAAAAAAAAAACCAAACAAAACAAAACAAAAACAACTCTTTTTTGAATTAAACTTAGGTTTGAATCTAAATGAATGCCTTTACTATACGTTTTCTGAACCTCTCTTTCTCTCTCTCATTTTAAACTTATAAAATCAATACCAGCCCAGTCTTAAAATGGAGTTATATACCGTGGCTCATTTAGCAATGACATCGACCCGGAAGTCAAATTTCAAATCGAAATAGACGACGTGGCTCAGTTAGTAATAACGTTTTACGTTCAAATAAACATAAACATGTGCTTAGCTGCACACCGTTTTATTTTCATTTTTAATAGGTCCTTGTATCAACTGGATTTTTGGACTATTGTCCTCATCTTTATTGTAATCTGTACAACGTTTCAGCCGATGTGCCCTCCGGCCTTCTAAAGGTATTTCGGCTAAACTTGCAAATCGGTCGGAAAATTAGGGTGACCCAGAAAAAACAGAACCCACAAATTTTGTAATAAAACTGTTAATTTTAACTAGGGAAATTTGGGGTTTAGGGTTAGTTTAATGGGAAAATAAATAAATAATTTGGGTTCTGTTTTTTCTGGGTCACCCTGTAATATGTTTTAATTTTCCGACCGATTTGCAAGTTTAGCCAGTATTTCTTGTCGGACTCAGGAGCGATCACGGAACTTTTGAACCTAACCCTTTATTCAATCCACGGGGGTATCCTGTTCTCATTCTGCTAACCATAGCTGGGTACAAGTATTATTCTATGTTACTGTCACGCTTAACCAGGATTGAACCTGCAGCCCAGAGATAACTGTCACTTAGAACTGTCTTAACCCAATGTCTATATCGACTACGCTATGTGTCCAATTGGAAAAGGCTGGAGAGCACATTGGCCGAAATGTTGTACAGATTACAATAAAGATGAGGACAATAGTCTGAATAATCCAGCTGATTCAAATTATCAAACCTCATCTCAAAAATTCAGAGAAATATTGTAGATAACAATAAAAATATCATACGGGTGTTAAAAGGCAGTGACTGAGGGTCTTCATGTCCTGAGTATGATATTAAACTCTATCAGATGGTGAGGTTCCAGTTCTGGAGGTTTGGGTAATGTGGCACACCCCTTCATCGCCATTACTCACAGGTCCACTCTAACCCGGAGTGGTAGTACTTGTTAGAGTCCCATTTATGGTTAAATAGAAGGGAAAAAAAATTGTTTGAAAAATAAAAAAATGGGTGATTTTTGGATGCTGTTGTTCCAGTCTCCTGTCCTAAAATACGCTAGGCAGCGCTTGCTGAAAAAGTGAACTGTGCTACTTGTGAGTGGTTTGAAGGCGTTTTTATTGACAAGTTAATGCGATATGAAAGTGATATTTTACAACCGCCCCCCCCCCTTAATGATAGCATCCGAAAATAACCAAATTGAGTACCCATCATGAATGAATAAATCAAAACATCCCGGAGTGGTACCGCCCTGTCGGCTGGGGCGTTAGAATGCACCGACTGCACCTCTGCAGAGGGGTAAGACTCCCCCAATGGGGCCACCTGTTGGCCGTGGGTGGCGACCCGTGATGCTTAAGCATAGAGCCCAGGTGGATGAGCAGTTCATGACATGCAATACTCCACTTTGGCCCTATCTTGGGCTAGACGGGCGGTCGGAGAGGGCCCCTCCGATCAATCGGCTGGTCACGTCAAGCCCTAGCACCTATATGATTTTCCCAACCCTATTGCCCTTATGGCAAGCCCCAACCCCTTTTTATCATATGGGTGCTAGAAGGCGGTGGCTGCGGGTCTACATGTCCTGAGAATGACGTTAAACTCTATCTGATGGTGAGGTTCCAGTTTTGGAGGTTTGGGGAATGTGGAGCACCCCTTCATCACCATTTCTCCCTGGTCCACTCTGACCTGGAGTGGTAGTACCTTTTAGGGTTCCATCTATGGGTTAAATAGAAAAATGTATTTATAAAAAAAATTGTATTATCCATTAAGAATTGATTTATTTCAAAACTTTATCGGCATTAAATGACCCACTGAGATTGATATGCCGTAAAACAAAACAAAACAAAAAAAACCAAACCTAAACCTGGAGTGGTAGTACCTGTTAGGGTCCCATCTATGGGAAAAATAGAAAAAATGTGTTTAACAAAAAAAATTTGAATACCCTGTTGCGTAAGTGCTAAGTTCGAGTTGTAATAGTAGTCATCGTTAGTTCAGAGTAACAACATACGAAAGTTGTGTAGTTAAAAAAGGGGTTGTTTATTTCTTTCTAGGCTTGTGGGTTCTTTTTCAGAGAGGAGAGAGAGAGTGAGTAAGGTCAAGCTGTTCTATCATAAATCACGTTCATGTGTGCTGTTTGTTGCTACCCTAGACATGTCACCGTGGGACTTCCAGAGATCCATGTCTGCCTCCAACCAAGGCCCAAGCCCAGGCCAAAAAGACTTATTTTTCTCTTCTTCCATTTTTGGCCCCGGAGGTGGCGAAGGGACACATCCTCTTCTGCCCTCCACAGAAAACCTGGGGCTTCCGCTCTTATTTTTATATCTAGTTCGAGGGTCATTGGTCGGTCAATGGCTAGCTCCCGTTGAGTGTTTACACTTCCAAACTTTAACCTCTTTTTGTTCTTATTTCTTTTTCTTCTCTTTCTCCTGAAATCCGATTTCCGTTTTCTTTTCAATCCCCAAATTCTCAGTAGACCAAAATATTACGCTATATACCCATCAGGAATGAATAAAACAAAATGTCTTTGGCATAAAATAACCCAACAAGGGTTGACATACCATCAAGAATGAATAAAACAAAATGTCTTGGCATAAAAAACCCAACAAGGTTGACATGCCATAAAATCAACCAACCATCAAGAATGAATAAAACAAAATGTCTTTGGCATAAAATAACCCAACAAGGGTTGACATGCCATAAAATCCAACCAACCAAACCTAAGATCTTTGGGTAATTTTCACCTTTAGTTGGCTAAATTCCTAGCATAAAATTGTGCGTGCGCATTATCTGAAACGAACTTAATTGTTATTAAGAACACATTTTATGATATTTTTGTGTTAAAGCATGCAGTTGTATTGTTTTCAAAAAAGTTTCTAAGATTTGTTTATTTCGCACGGAGACTTTCAAAATGGCTACTGGCTTGTTTCAAAGTGAAAGTCAAGGGAGGTTACTCTAATTGCCTTATTTGCTAGGAATTTAGCCAACTAAAGGTGAAAATTACCGATTAACCCAACAAGTGTTGACATGCCGTAAAATCCAACCAACCAGCAAGAAAAAACATAGCGTAAATAAAGGTAGGAATCCAGGACGACAAAATGTTAACAGTGCCTTTTTTTTTCTGTCATCCCCGGGGATATGTTGTTGTATTGACAATACTCTTTGCTTTTTATCAACAAGCAGAGAGACTGAGAGTATTTTTAACAGATGAGTGATACCATTCATCCCCCCCCACACCTTTTGTGCTACTAATTTAACGTTATGACAGAGACAACGAGCTGCTGATTTTTTAAAACAACAAAAAAAAACGAAAAGGAAAATTCACATGTAGTCTTAGTTTTCTCTCTCTCTCTTTCTCTCTCTCTCTCTCATCTTTGTTTTTAAAAAAATACAATTTTTTTATATATATTATTATTATTTATTATTATTCGAACTAGCATCAACGTTGTTACTAAATGAGCCATGGTAAACAGACGACTGGGCTACTTGATTTTTAAAAATTTTTTTCATTTTAAAAGAAAAAAAATTTTTTATTTAAAAAAATTTTTTTTTTTTTTTTTTACTAACATGTAAAAATAAATAAGACAGAGATGAATTATTTGGTCCTTATCCAGAATAGCCCGCCAATGAATTTCCGTTAATTTTACAGTTACGTAGAATAAATTCTATAGAAATCTAATACTTCCATTTGCCATCCAGATAAGAGTAAGTTTCAGTCATTTGCTTCATTTTGGTATGTCTCAATCCTCATAGATACAGGAGTATTATGCTGAGTAGTCTTATACCACTAGCTGTGGTATACTTTCTTCACGCCGTTGCGAATATTGTATTTTGTTAATGTTATAAAAATTCACATCAACTGCCTCTAATAAAGTGGTGGCTCAAAATCACCCACTTAGAAATTCGAGACAGAGCACGCATTGACCCAATTGAGACCATTCTATCGCAACGCCAACTGCGATAGTTGGGTCACACCATCTGCATGCCTGCAGACAGATCTCTCTATAAAATACTTTATGTGAACTCACAAAAACGCAGAGAACAGAGGTCCCCGAAAGCGGTTCAAAGACCATATTAAAGACAACGCTGAAGAAAGGTGCGATCACACCTTCAAGCGTAGAAGATCTGGCCTTCAACAGACTGGGTTGGCGAGACGGCTGTCACACAGGAGCTCAGCAGCTAAATATCAAGATTAACAGGCTGCAGAGTGACTTTGTCGTCATGAACCACCAAATGCAGATGGGAATTTCCCTTGCAATGTGTGTGACTGCAGCTGCAAGTCCAGAATTGGACTAACTAGCCACCAGAGGGTCCACAACTATTAAACCGACCTGTCGTTGGGGCGTTAGAATGCACTGACTGCAAGGGGTAAGACTCCCTCAAATGGGGCCATCTGTTGGCCGTGGTTGGTGACTCGTGATGCTTAACGATGGAGTCTTGGTGGATGAGCAGTCCACGACCTGTAATACTCCACTTAGACCCTTACTTAGGCTAGACGGATGGTCGGAGAGGCATCCTCCGATCAATTGGCTGATCACGTCAAGCCCTAGCACTATATAATTTCCCCAACCCTATTGCTCTTATGGCAAGCCCAACCCTTTTATCCTATGGGTGCTTGAAGGCAGTGGCTGAGGGTCTACATGTCTTGGAAATGACATTAAACTCTATCAGATGGTGAGGTTCCAGTTCTGGAGGTTTGGGAATGTGGAGCACCCCTTCATCACCATTGCGCCCTGGTCCACTCTGACCCGGAGTGGTAGTACCTGTTAGGATCCCATCTATGGGTTAATAGAAAAACATGAGTTTATAAACAAAATTGAGTATCCATTAAGAATTACTTAATTTAAAAATTTTATCGGTATTAATGACCCACTGAGGTTGATATGCCGTAAAACAAACCAAAAACCAAACAACTATTGTAGACATGGAGTGACGGCATTGTCATCTGCAAGAACTTCTAAAAAGAAAGATTCCATTTCATTTCCAACATCCATTTAGTTATTTCTCTCTTTGTTATGTTACAACAGTAACATGTGTATATACACTGCGTAACAGGTGGTAGTGGCTAACGTGCTGGACTACAATATCCTAGTAAGCGAGTTCAAACTTAAGTCATGCTATTACGTCCACTTTTGGACGAATACCCTTGGGAAAGATATGAACATACAAACCCGAATGTCACAAAGTCTACTGCAGAATGACAGGATATATATAAAGACTCCACAATGTCATTCAAATCAAGCAGTTCAAGCAGCCAATCAGAACTCAAGGAATGGAATGACCCAAATTCATGAATGGGTCATTCTTGATTTCTATATATACCAACTGTCTTGGACACTGCTTTAGTTGTACTTAGTTAGCTGCTGTTATTCAAACCAACAGTAGACTTACTGACTTCAATAGATTGATCTTCCTCAAGGATAGCCTTGGCATTGAATAACTCATGAAGGTTTGATATGCCATTAAATAGAGAACCAAACCTAAAAAATTCTCTCTGAAAATCCATGACTGCCTCTGCCAATGAAATAGTGCTCTTACCTTTCATAGAGTTGTAACTGATCAGAATTGAAGTCTGACCTGTCACCTATCAATCACACCAACTCATTTCTGATAGATTGCTTGAGTAGTAAGCGAGTTATGTCAACTTTTGGACTAATACCATTGGGAAATATATGGGCTGGGGCGTTAGAATGCACCGACTACACCTCTGCAGAGGGTAGTACTCCCCAAATGGGGCACCTGTTGGCCATGGGTGGCGACCTGATACTTAAGGATGGAGTCCAGGTGGAGGAGCAGTCAATGATATGCAATACTCCACTTGACCCTTACTTAGGCTAGACGGGCGGTCGTGAGGCCCCCTCCGATCAATCGGCTGGTCACGTCAAGCCCTAGCACCTATATGATTTTCCCAACCCTATTTCCCTTATGGCAAGCCCCAACTATTTTTATCATATGGGTGCTAGAAGGCAGTGGCTGCGGGTCTACATGTCCTGGGAATGACGTTAAACTCTATCTAATGGTGAGGTTCCAGTTTTGGAGGTTTGGGAAATGTGGAGCACCCCTTCATCACCATTGCTCCCTGGTCCACTCTGACCCGTAGTGGTAGTACCTGTTAGGGTCCCATCTTTGGGTTAAGTAGAAAACCTGAGTTTATAAACAAAATGGTATTATCCATTAAAAATGAAATTATTTCAAAACTTTGTCGGCATTAAAATATTTTTGAATACCAAATTACAAATAGAAGTATTCGGCATAGAATAACCCAAGGGTTGACATGCCGTAAAACCCAACCAACCAAAACCTCATCCCCCCTCCCAGTTATGGGTTAAATAATATCACGATTGATCTTCCTTAAGGATAGGCTTGGCATTAAATAACTCATGAAAATTTGATGTGCCATTAAACAGAGAAATCAAACCTAAAAATCTCGGCAATCTGAACATTAGCTACATAAATGAGAGTAAGCTCCCCTTGTTTATTTCACTTTGGGAAGCCTATGTTTTGGTTGCCATTTTCATTTCACCATAAATCTACACTGAAAATACGAATTTGTTCGAATCAATAAAGCTGCATGTTTTAACACAAAAATAACATGAAATGTGTTTTAATTGTACTTGCTATTATTTGAAATGAACTTAATTGTTATTAAGAACATATTTTATGATATTTTCGTGTTAAAACATGCAGTTGTATTGATTTACGGTGAAATGAAAAACGGCCGACCAAAACATATAGCTTCCTCAAAGTGAAACAAACAAGTGGGAAGTTACTTTCAGTTATGTAGCTAATGTTCAGATTACCAAAACCTCTCTGAAAATCAATGACTGCCCCTGCCAATGAAATGAGTGCTCTTACCTTTCATAGAGTTGGTACTGATTGGGATTGAACTCTGACCTGTCGCCTGTCAATCACACCTACACATTTCTGATAGATTGCTGGAAATGGTGGGGAAGCTATTAAATACAATAATGTTAACAACTCTTTTATGACCACTAATTTGTCAATTATCAGAATAGTGGCATAAAAAAACTCATTAATTAACAGAATCCAAGGTCATTTGTATTATGACTATATAGTTAAATACATTGTAGATAACAAAGATACTATCTCTATATTACTAAATTCTCATTTTGTGTGTGTGTGTGTGTGTCTATATATATATAATATATATATTATATAATATATATATATAAAATGAATATCAAAAAAAGTTCAGGAAAATGTTCGGTTACAATATGAAATAATAACAAATTTGGAATTATGTAATCATATCACGAGACTCATATTTTCGGATATAATAAGGATTCCGACTCTGCGAGTTTAACATCATTCGCAGATTCATGTTGCTGGACTGTTTACATTTTTAAACTTTATTTGACCGAACATTTTCCTGAACTTTTTTGATATTCATATTACATTTTTACTACAAACTCTTTTGAGTTTTATATATATAATATATATATTATATATAATAAAGATATGAAAACACCACAAGATGCTGTTAAAGGAGAACATTTATAACTTAGCTGATATTGTTCAATATCAGCTAAGTTATAAAATGATCTGACTAAAATCTCTTTCTAATCTAAACCGGAAGAGGTCTTCTCCACTGATTCTCACGGTATCCACCGGAAGGATCAGGATGAGGTCAAGCTTGTCATTCAATCCTTCAAGGCCGTGGGCTGCAACTTATAACAGCCATTTTAGTTTCTACACTACTGTACATAAGTATTAGGAATCTAATAATTATGTAACACCAATCCTCATAAATACGGGAGTATTATGCTGACTGAGTAGTCTTATACCATACTACTATGGAATTCCAAACCAGACAAAAATAATTCCTGTAAAAATCGGTTAAAAAAATTGCTTACAATAGCAGGTTGCTTTTTTAATCTATTGTACTAAACGAGCAGCACTTTTGTCGTTAGCTTTTGTACCTGCCGGTCTGTGGGTGGGGTGGTGAAGAAGAGGAAAAATAAATGAATGAAATAACCAAAATTTAAAAAAAAAAAAAATTAAGCAAGAAGCAAGCATTATTTGTATTTTTGTATGACGCCTTTCTGTCTGTCTCCTTTTGTTTATTGTTCTTTGGTCTACCGTATTTGAAAAAAATCAACACAATCAAATGAATGAATGCAGAGCTGATTTTTAATTGTTATTATTCTATGACTCGTAAATCAGGAAAACAGGAAAACAAGAATTAGAAAAGAAGAGAAAAGGTAACGTGGAAGAATACAATTGTATCTACTGTTGTCTACATTGAATATAATAATATTAATATAATATATATATATGGTCACACAGACACCCAACGAAAAACGATATAATCTATCCCACATTTCCATACACCCTCTCTCTTCTCTCCTCCCTCTCTTCTCTCGATCCTCTCTTTCTCTCTTTTCCCTCTCTTCTCTCTTTCTCTCTCTCTTCTATTCTCTCTCTCTCTCTCTTCTCTCTCTCTCTCTTTCTTCTCTTCTCCTCCTCTCTCCTCCTCTCTCCTTCTTCTCTCTCTCCTCTCTCTCTCTCTCTCTTCTCCTCTCTCTTTCTTCTCTCTCTTTCTCTCTCTCTTTTCTTTTCTCTTTCTTTCTCTTTCTTCTCTTCTCCTCTCTTTCTTTCTTTCTCTCTTTCTCTTCTTCTCTCTCTTTCTCTCTCTTCTCTCTCTCTTTCGTTCTCTTCTTTCTCTCTCTCTTTCGTTCTCCTCTCTCTCTTTCTTTCTCTCTCTCTCGTCTCTCTCACACTTAAGAGTATGTTCGATGTCATCTTTCAAAACCGTTTATCCCACGTTTCATAATTTTCAAATTCTAAGAGCGCTAAAAATTTCCATCAAAACATTTTTAAACAGACTTATCAACAAAACTACCACATCTCCTTATTCATTCTGTGATAAATTTTCCTTTTCCTTAAATCAACAAAGCCCTGAAGAAGATCTAAACAGATTGAAAACCTGCAGCGTTGGCTGAATAAATATCATCATTTTATTTGAACCTGTGTTTTTTCAAATTTTTTCACCACATATATATATAATAATATATATATATATATATATATATATATATAATATGAGTGAAGGATTGAATAAATCCAACAAATGTGGTTGAGAGTATGTGATAACAACACAAACGACTATATTCAATTGATATTTTGCCTCATTATTGTTGAAACTTTCTCAAAATTTATCAATTTAAGTGCTTGTACATTCTGCTTTTATAATGAAAAGGTAAATGGTTGGGGGGAGAGAAAAGGGGGATGGGTTATTGGTGTGTACTCTAGAGAATGAGAAAAGAAGTCAGGAGGTTTACTGGGCGTGTAATGGTATTTTCATTTTATGGGGTCAGTCAGTTGACTTTGAAAAGAAATTTTATTTTTAGAGAGTGGCTCAAACGTGTACCAAGCGGCCAGGATATTTTTGTTTGAAAATATTTTAAAGTTTGAAAATCCTTAAAGATTTTGTTGAATAAATAATTATTAACTAGTTATCTGCGTTATTCGGTCTATTTCTATGTTATCTTTATTGTTATTTGTACAACGTTTCGGCCGATATCCCTCCGCCTTCTTCAGGTATTTCTTGTCAAACTCGGGAACCTTTGTGTCGTAATCGGGAGCCATCACGGAACTTTGAACCTAACCCTTCATTCAGTCCAGTAACATAGAATAATAATTAACAAGCTTGACGCCTCTACCCAGCTATGGTTAGCGGAATGAGAACAGGATACCCCCCCTGGACTGAATAAAGGGTTAGGTTCAAAGTTCCGTGAGCTCCTGATTATGACAAGAGGTGGCCATAAGATATGATCTTCATTTCCGTTTTTTTCGTCATCAGTCATAGCTTTCGTATATAAACGCACATATAAAAAAATAACAGTAAATAACATTAATTCACACATTCACCATACACTTAACATTTTCATTTTTCTCCCTTACAAAATTCTTTTGCATTATCCTGATGATGGTTTATCATAGACCGAAATACTTAAGTAATAGACATATAAAATTTTCCTTTGATCGTAACATCCAGTGTCTGTAGATATTTTGAAAACATTTTCTTCCACATATTGTCGGATTAATTTCCTCACGTATTTCCATATATATATATAATATATATATATATATATATAATAATAAATAAGTAATCCACAGACACGTGTTCAAGGTTTCACCTCTCATCAGTGTGGCTATACCTTAACAGCTACCCTGTGCACATTGTTGGATTATAGTGACATCTGGTTGTACGACACTTATGCCACATTCTATGGCACTAACAGCCTACAACCGAGTGACATCCGGTTGTACGACACTTATGCCCCTTCTCTTGGCAACACACCTACAGCCGAGTGACATCGTTTACATCATGCAGCTCAACTTTTTTTTCAGCTACCTCTCGCCAGGGCAAACCTGCAGAATTTTCACCTGTCAGCTCTTACCCTTACAGCCGTCGAGGCTGTCAGTCAGAGGCAAAGAATAATATTGAAACATACTACAGGATGTATGTTTTTTTGCAATCAATACAAATAACTCAAGTCTGTAAACAGAGGTGATATATATATATATATATATATATATTATATATATAATATATATATGTAAAAATGGAAAAGGAATTGAATCCGACAATATGAGGAAAAATGAGTAAAGAAAAGAAAAGTAAATGGATAAAATGATGAAGGTCGATTCTTGTATGTGTGCGAAATATTTTCAACACATAAACTGAACTGAAACACATGTGTAAGTGATCGATTAATTCATTTTATCCATTTACTTTTCTTTTCTTTACTCATTTTTCCTCATATATATATAATATATATAATAAATTCATGGATTGATGAACTTCGGTGGACTAATCCCAAATTCCATCCAAATATAAAAAGTTGGCCAGAAAGCTTGAAAAGATCACCAATAAAATTCGTTAAACAGGAGACCTACCTTTTGTTAATTCCACATGTATAAATGAAGAATGCTGCCCAAACACACACCACACACACACACACATATATGTGAATAAAGAAAGTGAATCCAACGGTAGTTTAAAATTTGAAATCTGAGAAAAAAGAATGTTGAAAAAATGAACGGTTTGAAATATGACGTCAAATATCTTTTTTGCGGTGTGAGTATTAAGAATGTGTAAGTGTTTGTATCAAAAAAAGCATGTGAATTTTTTATGTGTTTATGAATGTGTGTTGCACGTGTGTTTGTTTCAATTCCTTTTATCGAAAAAGATTTATACACACAAGCGCAACCACACATTCATAAACACATAAAAAATGCACAATGCTTTTTTCGATACAAACACTTACACATTCTAATACACCTCGAAAAAGAATATTTGACGTAATATTTCAAACCGTTCAATTTTCAACGTTCTTTTTCTCAGACTTAAAATTTTAAAACATACCGATAAACAAGGACTATTACTCGCCTTTCTCCTTTTCTGAGATAAAAAAATTTTTATCACCTTCCACATACCAACAAAAGCCCTAAAGATGATCTAATTAATAGATCGAAACACTGCAGCATCGGCCAATAAGTCACCATTTAACTCATTTAAACCGGTTTTTTTTCAATTTTTTTTTATTAATACTACAATATATATATATCATTTTTTATTTTTTTTTTTTTTTTTTTTTTTTTGCTGTAAGTTAACTCTAAAATCAAAACATTTTCATACTATTAATAAAAACTCTTTTTTTTTAATAATTTTTCCGTGTTTGAATGGTGATTTTGTTAGAATTTTATATAAAAGCAAAGAAATTGTTTTGCTGATTTTGTGTTTCGATTGTAACAAAAACCGCAACAAAGAATTTATATTTCTACTCCAGTAATCTCGATTGCAACAACAATATTGATTTGTTCGTGTGGATGTGCTTGGTAGTAACATGTTTTCAAAATGACTCAGTTGGTATTTAGAAAGCTGTTGGGTTAGTCTCTCACACAGATTGTTTAAATTGCTTTTCTATCTCCCTCCAGCTATGGGTAAATAGTAGGGCACTCACGGAGTCTTTTGAACATGGTATGGCATCCAGTCTAGGTGAAGGAAGTCTGTCACACAGGTTGTTTAAATTGCTCTTCTATTCTCCTTCAGCTATGGGTAAATAGTGGGGCTCTCCTGTGTCTTTAAATGTGGTATGGCAACCAGTCTAGGAGAAGGAAGTCTGTCACACAGGTTGTTTTAATTGCTCTCTATTCTTCCTCCAGCTATGGGTAATAGTGGGCTCTCCTGAGTCTTTAAATGTGGTATGGCACCAGAATCTAGGAGAAGGAAGTCTGTCACACAAGATGTTTAAATTGCTCTTCTATTCTACTTCCAGCTATGGTAAATAGTGGGGCTCTCCTGGGTCTTTAAATGTGGTATGGCAACCAGTCTAGGTTGGTTGGTTTTCTTTGACGGCATATCAACACTTTATGGGTCATTTAATGCCAAATTAAGTCCTCTTGATATCAGGTTGCTTACAATACCTGTTCTTTCTTAAATGATCACCCATTTAAGTATTGAACAGGATCATTGCTGCTTAACTATCTGCCATACTCTGAACGTCTTGCTGCCCTGGGAATGGATTTGCTGAAACTTGGCGTCTGGCAACTGACCTGGTAATGCTCTATAAGGTCATAATCATCTTAACAACAGCAACCTTGAGCACCTTTTTGATCTCCATCTTTCTAACACACGTGGGCATGCCTACAAGTCAGAAACACAACTGCTCACGTGACTTTCGGAAACATTTTTTCACAGAGTTGCGGAGACATGGAATAAACTGCCCACGTCTGTTGTAGGCTGCAAAGCACTGAGTCTTTCAAAGCCTCCATGCTTCCTGTAGTCCGCCGACACTATACATGATGCCACTCTCCACATACATATGCACACATACATGCATATTACTACTGTATAACTGTTCATGTTCCTGACACTAATACATTATTCTGTGTACTAGACATGAGACTTTGATGAGTTGTGGTGCACCTGAGCACTGTACACATACATGTATATTATTACTGTATGCTATTCATGTTCCTGACACTAATACATTATTCTGTGTACTTGACATGAGACTTTGATGAGTTTGTGGTGCACCTGAGCACTGTACACATACATGTATATTATTACTGTATGCTATTCATGTTCCTGACACTAATACATTATTCTGTGTACTAGACATGAGACTTTGATGAGTTGTGGTGCACCTGAGCACTGTACACATACATGTATATTATTACTGGTAAACTGTGCATGTTTCTGACACTAATACATTATTCTGTGTACTAGACATGAGACTTTGATGAGTTGTGCACCTGAGCACTGTACACATACATGTATATTATTTGTATGCTATTCATGTTCCTGACACTAATACATTATTCTGTGTACTAGACATGAGACTTTAATGAGTTGTGGTGCACCTGAGCACTGTACACATACATGTATATTATTATACTGTAAACTTTCATGTTCCTGACACTAATACATTATTCTGTGTACTAGACATGAGACTTTGATGAGTTGTGGTGCACCTGAGCACTGTACACATACATGTATATTATTACTGTATGCTATTCATGTTCCTGACACTAATACATTATTCTATGTACTAGACATGAGACTTTGATGAGTTGTGGTGCACCTGAGCACTGTACACATACATGTATATTATTACTGTAAACTGTTCATGTTCCTGACACTAATACATTATTCTGTGTACTTGCATGAGACTTTGATGAGTTGTGGTGCACCTGAGCACTGTACACATACATGTATATTTTACTGTACGCTATTCATGTTCCTGACACTAATACATTATTCTGTGTACTAGACATGAGACTTTGATGAGTTGTGGTGCACCTGAGCATTGTACACATACATGTATATTATTACTGTACTATTCATGTTCCTGACACTAATACATTATTCTGTGTACTAGACATGAGACTTTGATGAGTTGTGGTGCACCTGAGCATTGTACACATACATGTATATTATTACTGTACGCTATTCATGTTCCGACACTAATACATTATTCTGTGTACTAGACATGAGACTTTGATGAGTTTGTGGTGCACCTGAGCAATGTACACAATAAATTTCATTATTATTTATTATCAACTTTGGTGATCTTGCAGGAACCAGTGCTTTCCACTTGAATTGACTGTAAGCCAACCAATTTAAGAAAAGAACTGAATTCAAACCTGTTAGACCCGCTTAAGAAATTGACCTTGTGTCACATCCTACTCGTACAGAAGGGTTGGTAGATAGTATAAGAAAAATTGTTATGCCACCTAAAACTAGACCTATTGAATACAAATAATTATTTCAAACTGGCTTAGATACGCTGTATCCCATACCCCCCTCCAACAAAAAGGGGGGGGGCCTGGATAGAACACTAAAATTTTAGAAAATGTTTGCTTATTCTTTCACACAGGATGTTAACATTGCTTGCTGACAACCGTAGCAGGGCTAGAATATTCTGACAATATCGCCAGCAAAGGGGCAAGACCCCCTCCTCAAATGAAGGAGGGGAGCTGGGTTGAACACTAAATTATTTAGAAAACTTAGTGTGTCAAACGGGTTACTTATGTTGCTTTCTGGACACCTTGTTGGTAGGGTTTTGAATACTTTGTATCCCCCTGCAGAGGGTAAGACCCCCTCCCCTCAAAAAAGGGGGTGTCCTGGATAGAATACTAAATAAAATTATTTAAAAAATCTTTTGTTTAGGTTTGACATACTAGTTGCTTACATTACATGATTCCCTCATCTCTAGGCATAAAATAACCCTAGAATTGTTGACATGCCATTAAAACCAACATTTGTTTTTTACAAAAAGGTTACCCATTTAATTACTGAACTGGCTTATCCATGCTTAACTTTAATCTGGTGAAAACTGGTCTATTATTTATTAAAATTAATGAACACAATTCCCTAATCTCTGGGCATAAAATAACCCTAGATTTGTTGACAGGCCATTAAAGTCAATCATTGTCTGTTTTTACAAAAAGGTTACCCATTCAAGTATTGGCCAGGCTCATCTATGCTTGTCTGTTTTTACAAAGTGGTTACCCTTTAAGTACTGGACAAGCTCCCCATTGCTTAACTTTGGTGAGGACAGGCCTATCCATGCTTAACCTAATCTCTAGGCATAAAATAACCCAAGATGTGTTGACATGTCTTTAAGATAAATCAACAAATCATTGTCTGTTTTTACAAAGTGGTTACCCATTTAAGTACTGGACAGGCTCCCCATTGCTTAACTTTGGTGAGGACAGGCCTATCCATGCTTAACCTAATCTCTAGGCATAAAATAACCCAAGATGTGTTGACATGTCTTTAAGATAAATCAACAAATCATTGTCTGTTTTTACTAAGTGGTTACCCATTTAAGTACTGGACAGGCTCCCCATTGCTTAACTTTGGTGAGGACAGGCCTATCCATGCTTAACCTAATCTCTAGGCATAAAATAACCCAAGATGTGTTGACATGTCTTTAAGATAAATCAATCAATCATTGTCTATTTTTACAAAGTGGTTACCCATTTAAGTACTGGACAAGCTCCCCATTGCTTAACTTTGGTGATCTGGTGAGAACTGGTTTGTTATTTACTAAAATTACAGGAAATTGTAAATTTAGTTTTTGTTGGGGTCAGAAAGCAGGGGGGGGGACAAATTAGAACATTTCTTGACTCCAATTATGAAGGGGAAAAAAATTGTTTGCTGGTTTTAACATTTAAGTGTTGAACTTTAATTCTTTAAGATCAGTAAGTACCGCCAAATTCATGTCATGTGATCAGCTTAGGCAATATTGAAGGAGGCTTGATGATTACTATTATCTGCGTTATGAGGACTATTGTCCTCATCTTCATTGTTATCTGTAAAACGTTTCGGCTGATATGCCCTCCGGTCTTCTACAGGTTTTTCTTTTCGTAATTGGAAGCCATCACGGAACTTTGAACCTAACCCTTCATTTAGTCCAGTAACATAGAATGATAATTAACACAGCTTAACGCCTCTATATTTGTTACTCTTTTAAGGGTTTTCTGCATTTTCATTGCTTAATATGAAGCATGCATTAAATATATTAAACATTTTTAAGTCTCACCCGAGAGTAATGTTTAAGAATTAGATTTAAATAATTTATCCAAATTTCAAATAAACATCTTTAATTTAGTCCAATTGGACACATGGCTGAGTGGATAAGGCAGTTAGGTTAAGACAGTTCTAAGTGACAGTTATCTCTGGAACCCGAGTTCAATCCTGAGTGAAAAGCAGTTAGAAAAATAATTAATTAACACAACTCCTACCCCAGCTATGGTTAGCGGAATGAGAACAGGATACCCCCGTGGACTAAATAAAGGGTTAGGTTCAAAGTTCTGTGATGGCTCCCGATTACAACAGAAGGTGACGCATGAGATATGATTTCATTTTCCGTTTTTTTGTCATCATGTCATCAGCTTTCGTATATAAATGCACATATGCTCTCCGGTCTTCTTCAGGTATTTCTTTTCGGACTCGGGGGAACCTTCTATTCGGACTCAGGAACCTTCTTTTCATAATTAGAAACCATCACGGAACTTTGAACCTAACCCTTCATTCAGTCCAGTAACATAGAATAATAATTAACACAGCTTAACGCCTCTACCCCAGCTATGGTTAGCGTAATGAGAACAGGATACCCCCATGGACTGAATAAAGGGTTAGGTTCAAAGTTCCGTGATGGCTCCTGATTACGACAAGAAGGTTCCGAGTCCGAAAAGAAAGTTCCCGAGTCCCAAAAAAAAAAATACCTGAAGAAGGCCAGAGGGCATATCGACTGAAACGTTGTACAGATAACAATGAAGATGAGGACAATAGTCTGAATAACACAGATAATACTAAATATCTTTGACCATTTTTAAAAAATCTTGCAATAAAAAATAACAAACATAAAGAATTGTTGCAAAGAAAAACGGTTACCATATTTGATGGCATATAAGACCCCCCCCCCCAGTTCAGCAGGTCAGATTCAGGAAAAAAAGTTTTTAGTGTATTTAAGCATATATTGTTGAAAACGGTCTCCTGTTAACTTTGATTATAACAATACCAGCCTTTTTATCATATGGGTGCTAGAAGGCGGTGGCTGCGGGTCTACATATCCTGGGAATGACGTTAAACTCTATCTGATGGTGAGGTTCCAGTTTTGGAGGTTTGGGGAATGTGGAGCACCCCTTCATCACCATTGCTCCCTGGTCCACTCTGACCCAGAGTGGTAGTACCTGTTAGGGTCCCATCTATGGGTTAAATAGAAAATGTATTTATAAACAAAATTGTATTATCCATTAAGAATTGATTTATTTCAAAACTTTATCGGCATTAAATGACCCACTGAGGTTGATATGCCGTAAAACAAACCAAACCAAACCAAACAATACCAGCAATTAAAAATTTTTCAGCCCAGCTGGGGCTATTGAATACACCGACTGCACCTCTGCAGAGGGGTAAGATCCCCACCCCAATGCGTCCACCTCTTGATGGATTCCATTTAAACAAGTGACACGTATGAGAGCCACTGCTAGCAGATTACGGTTGGATAGCAGCAATGGGAGAGCCACTGTGAGCAGTTTAAAGTAGGCAAAGTGTTAAGGGGTCACCCATATTAGGACTGAACAGGCTTATCTTTGCTTAACTTTGAAACTCTTTCTAATCAAACCGACTTTGGGAGGCTGCAGGAAGGAAGTCTAGAAAGGAACAAGTCATTATGTCCCGATTATGCATTGGTCATACAAAACTAACACACTCTTATATACTCAAACAAGAACCACAACCACAATGTGAAACATGTCAAACACCCCTGACAGTTAAACACTTATTCATGGAATGCAGATTTTTTGCTCACATGAGAAACTGTTATTTTAAAGCAAACAATATGAAAGATCTGTTTGAAAATGTCAACATAGAGGATATTTTCTCCTTTTTAAGGGAAATAAAATTATACCATAGAATATAGACATGAAACAAATCAATACCATACAATATAATTCCCAATAATGCTAACACATTGTTAAAACCAATTACTAAAAGTATATATATGAATGCACAATATGTATAACACCCCAACCGCTAGGCAGGATATAACCCCTAGACGCGCGTGGTGTAATGGTTAAAGTCATGGGAAATGGACTCGTCGCCCCGAGTTCAAATCCTGGATGTGGTAATTGCATTTCACTTTGCGCTAATACCCTTGGGAAAGGTATGAATCCTACTCTCCCTCCAGCTATGGGTAAATAGTCTGGACTCTTTAACCATGGCTAGGTAACCAGTCTAGGAGAAGGAAAACTCTGAATTTAAACCTGTTAAACTCCGCCTAAGAAATTGACCTTGTGTCACATCCTGCTCGTGCGGAGGGGTTTGGTAAATATATATAACCCTAGACGGGTTGATATGCCGTTAAAATTAATAAACCAACCAACTTAACTTTGTATATCTTACTTGAAGGTTGTTGTTCAGCTTGACCTACCCTAAATCACAAAGTGGGTTGGATGAAGATTTTTTGTCTTTTTTAATTTCCTTTTTAGACAAGGTTGTTATAATTACTTAAAAGTTCATCCATATTAAGATTTAAGAATTGCTCTTAAATGTCCTGTTTCTTTATTTTATTTATTCATTTTATTTATTTATTTTATTCCATTTATTTATTTTATTTTTCATTTATTTTTCATTTATTTACTTCATTTTTTTACTTCATTTTTTTCTTTATTAATTTCATTTATTTATTTTATTTATTTATTTTATTTTTTACTTATTTTATTTATTTTTTATTTTATTTATTTATCTATTTTATTTTCTATTTATTTTCTATATATTCTCATTTTTATTTATTTTATTTATTTATTTTATTTATTTATTTTATTCCATTTATTTATTCTATTTTTCGTTTATTTTATTTATTTACTTTACTTATTATATTGTTCATTTTATTTTTTTTTTATTAATTTCATTTATTTATTTTATTTATTTTATTTATCTATTTTATTCCATTATTTTATTTTATTTTTCATTTATTTTTCATTTATTTATTTATTTACTTTACTTATTTATATTGTTCATTTTATTTTTTTTTATTAATTTCATTTATTTATTTTATTTTTTACTTATTTATTTATTTTTATTTTATTTACTTATTTTATTTATCTATTTTATTTTCTATTTATTTTCTATATATTCTAATTTTTATTTATTTTATTCTTAGTTTAATTTAATTTATTCTTATTTTATTTATTTCATTCATTTCTTTCTATTTCATTTTCTATTTTATTCATTTATTTCATTTTTATTTTATTTATTTTATTTATTTATCTTATTCATTCTATTTTTCATTTATTTTATTTATTTATTCATTTGTTATTTATTTATTTTATTCATTCTTTTATTTATCTTATTTTATCTTTAATAGTTTATTTGTTTACTTTTTTTCTTAACAAATTCTAAAATGTTGCATTAGCCAGATAATTGCCGCCCTATACTTTAAAACTTAAGCTATGTTGTTTATTTCATTTTAAAATAGATCATATTTGCAACCTGAGCTCAAACTCACACACACCAAAGCTCAAACCCTTAAACACTGTCACCTCAACCTTACCCAATTTACAAATGGAACTATTTTGAAAATTCAAAAGCGACATAATTTTAGGAACTGAAATTCCCAACCCAGGGAAAAAAGAAATAAAAGAAATCTCTCAATGGAAAAAGAGAAAAAAGAGAATAAATTTTAGAATGAATTGAAATAAATTAAAATTCCAAAAACAAGAAAAAAGGAAGATATAAAAGGAAATTATTGAGACCAGGTTGTAATAATTACTTAAAAGTTCATCCATATTAAGATTTAACAATAAACTACAAAAGAACTCAAAATTGATCACTGCATTTAAGTATTGCATTAATATATAAGCTTACCTTGTAAAAGATCAACAATACTTCTGCTGTCACTTGATTTAAAGACAGTTTGATGCATGTAGGTCCTTAAACAGTTTCATGGGTGACTTTTGTTGGATTTCACAATGAATTCTGATTATTCTCAAATTCATTTCCAAGGTATAAAAAATTTATCACACACAAATATTTGCCACAAAAAATCACGTAAAAATTTGCCAAGTAATTAAAATTTGTGAATCCAAAATTTCAAGATTGCAGGTGTGGATTCGGCTCAGGATGTTTTCAATTTGCTCAGAGAGTTGGCCTGATTCCAAGATGGTATTGTATGTTGGGCTACAGCCTCTAGGAGTAAAGTTGAAAAATGTGACACACTGATACACTGACATTTGCAGTTGTTGTTATTATTAGAGATCTGTTTTTTTAAAATTTTGTATTTATCTTTGAGGAAGTGTTAAATTATTTCCTTTTCAAACTAAGTTTTATCTGCATACTTTAAATTTTATAGTTTTTAAGATAATGTTAATTAAGTGTCCTGGTTATAACAACCAAAGCTCAAACTCCCCCCCACACACACACCAAAGCTCAAACCCTTAAACACTGTCACCTCAACCTTACCCAATTTACAAATGGAACTATTTTGAAAATTCAAAAGCGAGAATAATTTTAGGAACTGAAATTCCTACCCAGGGAAAAAAGAAATAAAAGAAATCTCTCCATGGAAAGAAAAAATAAGAAATATAAAAAGAAATTTTAGAATAAATTGAAATAAATTCAAATTCCAAAAACAAGAAAAAAGGAAGATATAAAAGGAAATTATTATAGAAAAGAAAGAAAAATCAAATATTTGAAAAATAAAAATAAATCTTGCTTGTAATTATTTGGGAATTGAAAAATAAAACGCCCCCCTTGGTGGGGCATTAGAATGCATCTACTGCACCTTTGCAGAGGGGTAAAACTCTGCCAATGGGGCCACCTGTTGGCCGTCGGTGGCGACCCATGATGCTTAAGGATAGAGCTATGGTGGTTTAGCAGTCCATGACTTTCAATACTCCCCTGGCCCTTTCTTGGGCTAGACGGGCGGTCATAGAGGCCTCCTCCGATCAATCGGCTGGTCATGTCAAGCCCTAGCACCTATATGATTTTCCCAACCCTATTGCCCTTATGGCAAGCCCCAACCCCTTTTTATCATATGGGTGCTAGAAGGCGGTGACTGAGGTCTACATCTCCTGGGAATGATATTAAACTCTATCTGATGGTGAGGTTCCAGTTTTGGAAGTTTGGGGAATGTGGAGCACCCGTTCATCACCATTGCTCCCTGGTCCACTCTGACCCGGAGTGGTAGTACCTGTAGTATCTGTGGGTTTAATAGAAAAATGTGTTTTATAAAAAAACATTGAGTATCCATTAAGAATTGATTTATTTCAAAACTTTATCAGCATTAAATGACCCACTGAAGTTGATATGCCATAAAATAAAACAAAGAAACAAAAATAAAACGGTAATCGGATTTCTGGAGAAAGAGAAGAAAAAGAAATAAGAACAGAGGTTAAAGTTTGAACTCAACTGACTGACCAATGACCCTGGAAATAGATTTAAAAACAAAAACTGAAATTCCGGGTTTTGACTGGAAACGAATGTGAGGCCGGGACGAGAAATGAGAGAGGAGTAAAATCTTCCTTTTTTCGGCTGGGCTCTGGTGGGATTCAGATGTAGCTCCCGGTTCCCCGTAAGGGTTTGGGAATAATAGTACAGAACATGGTTCTATGTTAGAAGATAGAATCATGTGACCATATACTCTCTCTCTCTCCTGCTCTCTCTCTCTCCTTCTCTCTTTCCTTCTCTCTCTCCTTCTCTCTTTCTCCCTCTCTCTCCTTCTCTCTTTCTCCTTCTCTCTTCTCCTTCTCTCTTTCTCTTCTCTCTTTCTCCTTCTCTCTTTCTCTCTCTCTCTCTCTCTCTCTCTCTCTCTCTCTCTCTCTCTCTCTCTCTCTCTCTCTCTCTCTCTCTCTCTCTCTCTTCTCTCTCTCTCTCTCTTCTCTCTCTCTCCTTCTCTCTCTCTTCTCTCTTCTCTCTCTCTCTCTCTTCTCTCTCTCTCTCTCTTCTCTCTCTCTCTCTCTCTCTCTCTCTCTCTCTCTCTCTCTCTCTCTCTCTCTCTCTCTCTCTCTCTCTCTTCTCCTCTCTCTCTGAAAAAAGAACCCATGAGCATGAAAGGAATAAAAAAGACCCCTGTGACTATACAACCTGCGTGTGTTGTTTCTGAACTAACGACGACTACTACTATAACTTGAACTTGGCCCTGTGCGACACATATCTTTCTGGCACACTACCTCTAATGGTGAGGCTCCAATTTTGAAGCTCTAGGGAGTGTGGAGTATGCCTTCATCGCCATTAATCCCTAATTACCACCACTACTGTTCTTCTACAAGGATGGATTTGGCATTAAATAATGATATGCCATTAAACAAATTTTGGCATCAACTCTTTGCCTACCAAATTTTCCCCACGGTGGTACCAAATTTTTTTTCAGCCCAGCTGGGGGCTTTTGAATACACCAACTGCACCTCTGCAGAAGGGTAAGACCCCTACCCCAATGGGGCCACCTGTTGGTTGTGGGTGGCGACCAGTGATGCTTAAGGATGGAACCAAGGTGGCTGTGCAATCCATGACGTGCAAACACTGCTCTTTGGCTCTTACTTGGGCTAGACGGGCAGTCAGAGAGGCCCCTCCGATCAAATGGCTGGTCATATCAAGCCCAAGTGCCTATATGATTATCTCAAACCTATTGTCCTTTTTATCATATATGTGCTAGAAGGCTGTGACTGAGGGTTTTAGTGTCCATGGTATGGTGTTAAACTGTATCTAATGGATGAAGTTCCAATTTTGGAACTCTGGGGAGTGTGGAGTACCCCTTCATTGACATTACTTCTGATCCACTCTGATCTAGATTGGTAGTACCTGTTAGGGTCCCCTCTTTAGGTTAAATAGAAAAAAAGTGAATTTTTAAAAATGTGTTTAAAAAAATTGAGTTTAAATAAAAAGATTGACTATCCATCAAAAATGAATAAAACAAGATGTCTTCAGCATGAAATAATCCACATTTTAAAAACCAGACCTGACCAAACATATTGAATGGTATTTTTGAATTCAACAGAAATTAGCGACCATTTATCACTTCATAAACATTTGATCTTTGGAAAAAATAAATTTTCAGTGTTATAGAGGCGTCTGAGTGTGAGTTGCCGGAAATCTGAGTGTGAGTTGCCGGAAATAGAGGCGTCTGTGTGAGTTTGCCGGAAATAGAGGTAGAGGAGTCTGAGTGTGAGTTGCCGGAAGTAGAGGAGTCTGAGTGTGAGTTGCCGAAAGTAGCCGGAAGTAGAGTTGCCGGAAGTAGAGGCGACTGGGTGTGAGTTGCCGGAAATAGAGGCGTCTGAGGTGAGTTGCCGGAAGTAGAGGAGTCTGAGTGTGAGTTGCCGAAGTAGAGGAGTCTGAGTGTGAGTTGCCGGAAGTAGAGGAGTCTGAGTGTGAGTTGCCGGAAGTAGAGGCGTCTGAGTGTGAGTTGCCGGAAAGAGGCCCGTCTGAGTGTGAGTTGCCGGAAATAGAGGAGTCTGAGTGTGAGTTGCCGGAAATAGAGGAGTCTGAGTGTGAGTTGCCGGAAATAGAGACGTCTGAATATGAGATGACCAAAATAGAGGAGACTGAGTCAGAGGTTTTGTGCTCTGACTCTACAGCCCTGATACCGAGATTGAGATATATATATATATATATATATATATATATATATATATATATATATAAGTGAATAGACCACACAGTGATTATAAATTGCCATCTCATAGATATGACATTGCAATCAGATAAAAATGATATCTGTTAAAGAATATGATAATATAAAGTAAATATGAAATAAAAAATGGGGCACCTTAAATTTCTACCTACAATGATAGGAGCACTCCTTGGGATGATCAAGAAAGATAGAGATATATAATATACATATATATCTCAACAAGATTCTACCTGTCTACAAGAGATGAAAAAAATAACATTGAAATATTCATCTACTTAAGATAATGTAAATAAAATATAAACAATGTATACGTTAAGAAATACCATAATTATTTGTGTATAATATTCACACACACACACACACACATGTGTGTGTATATATTGTATGTGTGTATGTATGTATATGTATCAAAAAAAAAAAAATTCACTCTGAAGGTCGTAAAAAAATCTGCGTGTACGGAATATTTTTATATTTTTCCTATTATTATTATCATTATTTCAATTTCATCTGATTATTTTAATAATAATAATAGCGTAATCCGTATACATTTTGATAAACTGACCGAAACACATGTGTAAGTGATATCGATAAAGTTCATTTTTATCCATCTACATTTCTTTTCTTTACTC